>CM031240.1:58390429-59590429 GCA_018340775.1 Taxus wallichiana var. yunnanensis | reverse complement strand
TGTTATAACACATGAGATATCGGGGTGTACACATGAGATTTTTATTTTTTTTTGTAAAACACGGATTTATTCACAAATTACACAATCCAAACCTTAGGTTTGGATATCTTAGAAAATCCAAGCCTATGGATTGGGAATTTCAAATCCATAGAAGATGAAACATGCTCACGTTATAACACACTTAAAACTGAAATCCAAACACAAAAAAACCCATGATTTTGGTCCCACTTGATCATGGGTTGTCTACAAACTCTTGCATATTCCTGCACTTTTTTATTCTTCTTGACAATTTTGTATATTTTATCTTATATAGAGATTGTTTTGTGAAATATTTAAGCATTATTTGAGATATGAGTGTGTTTGTATTGTTTCTTATATTCCTAACACTCATTAACATTTTTTTGTCAATTGTCTTGTGGTGATAAAGATATTTGAGAATTATGGGGAGGAGACCACGAAGGAAAACACTCGAGCAATTGGAAAAACAAAGGGAACGAATGAAAAAGGGCATGAAAAAAAGAAATTGAATATGTCTTTACCATAGATTAGAGATGTTTTCAAATATTGTATATCATCCAACAAAGCCAAGAAAGAAGAAAAAAATAAAACAAGGGAGCAAGTGCAAAAAATCCATGAAAAAATAAATCAATGTATGAAGATGAAGGTATGTCATATCTTCTAAGTGAAATTGATGGTGCAACATGTTCTCAAACACCAATTGAATCAATAAATAATGAATATTTAATAAATTATGATACAATGCCAAATTTAAACATAGATGTTACATCAAATGACCAACCTATTGAAAACACACACTCTTTACCAAATTATGAAGATGAACAACAAATAGAAAATGAACAATGTTTATATGATATTCAACAATCATTTCCATTGAAATCACCGATTAAAATTTTTCGTAAAACACCCAAACTTTTACTTGAGATTGATGAAAATATTTTAAACCCAATGACTAATAAGATTAGTGAACACACTTGTAGAAGAAAAGCTAATAAGATATGGAAAACATTTTTTAATGACTTAAATGAAACAAGTAGATGTCAATTGTTTGTTGAAATGATGAAAAATATTAATTTTAGACCTAATATGAAGGCCTTTGGTCTAACAATATCTAAAACCAACAATGATAAATCTATTGTAAAAATATAATGAATGCATAGCAATCAATAGGTCCAACCTCATGTACCAAAGATAGTAATACTACCTGACATGTTATTACATCAACCATAGTCGATAAAGCAACAAAAACATCTTCTAATTAGAAAAACAAGTAGTTCACTATGTTTCACTATTTTCTTTACGTTATTGAGACAAAACACATAAGGGTTATGGGCTGAGGAGGAATACATGTTTATGTTGGTCACTTGATGGTTGTTACACGCGTTCTGACTTCTCCATCAAATGTTAACTATGAGAGCTTCCTTTCACCGGGAGGAACTACCAAAATAGAAAATAAGACCATAAAAGAAGAGATAAATAATATATGACAGTGGACTACCTAGCGTGCGCTAGATCCGAAGTGTGATACTCCCTAGATGGTTGTCAATCCACTGTTTAAAACAACTTAATGCGAGAAATAAAAAAATTCCTACTGTAGTTGATATGATTTAGGTATCTCATTCAAGCACAATAAGCAAATCTAACATAACAGGATAGGCTATAGTCAAATCTGAAGGGTAGGTAGTTGTCAGGGTGTTAGAACTAGTCAGGGTCAGGTTCTAGGTTGTTTGGGTCACTTGGTAGAAGGTAGGTTGGCTTTGTTATTGTCAAAGGTGTAAAACATAGAGACCGACGTCGATCTAATATAACCGATGATAGTTTAGGAGAGACCGAAACGATGGTCATGGGTAATCATTGTAGGTACATTGGGTGTGATGTAGTTCAATAAAAACCTGGTTGCAGAGTCTAGGTGAGGTTAGATAGAGCTAAAGAAGGGGATGGCGAGGTCTATGGGAATGTTGAGAACACTCAGAGAGGTGTGAAGGGACGCGATAGGTGATCTGATAAAAGGGTGGGTGAGGTTTTGAATTTTTCGAAAGTATACTATGAAGGAAAGGGAATATTAATGGAAGAATGATAACAGAAATGATAACAACTCTATGGACATAATAAGAATGGAAATTATCATGATAAAATCACTTACCAATGTTACAGGTCCAATGGTTGGGTGGTGGTGATGATCGATTAGTGGGATGGAGCTTGGTGCAATAGTGATGCTTCCTGGAATGTCACCATGAGTGCAATGCTTCTGGATCTGTCCTAGTGCTAGCTATGGATTTATGTAGGTGAAAAAAAGCTCTGGTTCTTCTAGCATGTAGTTCTCTTCTCTTCCCTCTGATCTCAGAATGTGTCAACCCAAAAACAAGGTTGTTAAGGTGAATAAATGGTAACCAACGATAGTCTTTGGTTGACCAGCATCGATTTCGGGGTGACCGGCATCGATTAAGGTGGGATTCCCTAGGTTTACTAAAAATAACAGATCTTGGTAATCATTTCCACCAGATCTCTCTATTCTCCCTGGATCAAAGTTGAAGTTGCCTTTTTTATGAGAGAGAATGTGGTTAGAGGGATAATAGGCATTGATTTTTAGGTTTTCACTAAGTCTTAGCTCATTAAGGAAAGTGGGACCAAGTCTTAGTTAGTTATGGAAACATGCCAAGAATAGGTCTAGGGTGAGGTGGCTAGGTGAGGTGGAAATTAGCTTAATTAAAATAATTAAGTAATGAATATTGTGAGGATGGGTATTAATTTAATTAAGTTAATTAAATTAATATTAATGTGGGGTGGAAGGGACCATGGTTAGGTGAATATGTTTGAGTTGGTTATTCGAAAGGGGCCAAGGGGGAGTGTGACCCGATTTTAGTGTCTACATTTTGCCCCTTTTTGTTGTGTAGCTTGTATTGGTAAGCAATGCCAACAAAAATAAGATGTGGTTGCCCCATGTGTGGGTGAAGGTGATCCCCCTCAAACTAGGAACTGATGAGGTGGAAAACAATATCAGTGAGTGGTTTGATAAAAATTGGGTGTGATAAAGATGAGGGTGGGTAGATGGGGTAATGGGTCAAAGGTAAAATCAGACAAATAGGGAAATGGACCAGGGTCAAAGGTAGTGACATTTGAACGCATGCACATGTATAAACTACAAGACAATACCAGTTGAAGAGCTTGCAAACTCTACATCCTCCAAGGTCGATAGGTTTGTCCCAACAAGGTTGAAGTGATTCCATTAACCAAGGTATAGGATATCATACATGAGAACAATGAAGGTCATGTGCAGGAAAGTTTAGGTATGTTCCGATACACCAAAGGGTGGGTCGGGATAAATAGTGTGGCAATAGGCAAGGTAAGGTCATTAGGTCAAATAACATAGGTAATGAACCGTGTCACATGGTATAAGCGAGCACATTGGTTTAAATGTCACTAACAGTGTTCCAGGTCCAGGCATATAGGTCACGACATGGGTAAGGCCGAGGTATGGGTAAAAGTACAAAGCCCTAAACACAAATAAGGATAGGTGTATGTAATGGAGGCTTGTAGGTAGGTTGCAATAAGGGTGGATAAGGTCAAACGGTGGTGGGATTGGATAATTTGTAGGTAAAAATGGGTTAAAATGGGCTATAAGTGAAATGGCATATAACCGACATCGGTTTAGGTATAACCATCATTAGTTTAGTAGGGCACGGCCCTAACCGACGTCGGTCAAGTCGGGTTGGGTTTATAAGATAAAAATTCCGTATTTTATGGAATCATTATTGTCATGTGTCTTCTGAGAAAATGACAGAGCACTTTTGACTTTTGCACCTATCATGGAGAAAAGGAAAAGGTAGTGTACCTAGCTGAGGTGGAGAGTACTAGTTGGTGAGAGGAGTCAGCTAGACAGGTCCACGAGATCGGTGTGGTTGATTTGATTGGGATGAGTGGAGGATTGGATTTGGTGATTTGGACATGGCAGAGGCAGGAGAAGGTTTGGGTGGACCACCGTTATAGTGGCCAGATGTACCCCCATGGAGAAGGCATCGCAATGAGGTAAGATTTGATCCCATTCCTCATTTGTTAGGTAGATTTGTTTAAAGAAATCGGGTTAGGGAAAAATGGATTTTTTTTTGTGACAATTTTGAATTTGGGAATAAAATGGGTGAAATAGTAATGTAGGAAGGTGTACTTAGGTGAATGAGGGTGGGGGAAGGGTTGAGGGATGATTTGGGTAGGAATGGGTGGGTAGGTAAGGAGAAATGGGGAATTTGGGAGAATTAGAGCAGGGTTTTCATGGATTGTCACCACGATATGTGACGACCGACATTGATCGAGGGTTCGCGACGTCAATTTGAGTTAGCCAAACTCGGTCACAGATGGGGTGACCAATGTCAGTTTTGGGAGACCGTGGTTAGTCGATATTAACCGATGTTGGTCATCATTTGGAGGAAATTGGGCCAAAAATGAAGGTTAGTTGGTGGGTGAGATAGGTCAAGAGATAGGAAGGTATAGTTTCTGAGAAGGATGGGGTAAGGGGATAAATAGGTATGGTCAAAGGGTGTGTGAAAGAGGAGGTTTGGGGGAGAGGTAGTTGATTAGGGTCGGGGTGGGTAGATAGGCCATGAGATAGGAGAGGTTTTGGTCAAGGGTGGAGTTGAGTATGGTCGGGGCTAATGATTTTATGGTTTGTTGTATGCAGGTGAGGGACTAGTTACGGATGCGTGATAGGGTGTCACCTCTATTACTAGATGTTTGAGGGGACGTGACCAATGAGGAGTGGAGGCACGTGACCGAGGTGGGTCTGATTGGGATTCAACATTATAGGTGTATAGCTCGTGATCTGAGTTTGATGGTTACTCTCATCGATAGATGGGATCCGTGACCAACACATTCCATTTACCGACATGTGAGATGACCATCACCTTGGAGGATGTTTATAGGATTCTACAGCTACCGATAGTAGGGACACAGTGTATTATATTTCTTCGAGGCATCGAGGAGCTGATGCGACATTATTTGGAGAGGGGATGGCAGAGATGAGATTTCATAGCGCCATCCTGAGCTATGGGGAGATGTATGTAGCCCATCCCGAGGAGATGAGGCTAGTGTTTTTAATTATGGAGGCAGTGTGTTGTTTTGAACTACCAGATGCAGAGGGTGGGAGATTCCCACAAGAATTGATGGGAATCCTTCATGATATGATGGAGGAGAGGACCTATTTTTCCTGGCACCAACCTACTTGGTACAGCTATACAAAGAGCTATGGGCCTACGGGAAGCTTTGGAGGTTCATCTTATGATGCACTGTTCTTCACTATTATTGAGCATACGAGCACATTATGATTGTTCGACTAATTAGTTTTCCTTGGTTTGATGCATTTGAGCCAGGTATGGTCCGAGTTGGTTACAGGTGGTGGGTTTTGGTTGGTGGGGTGCACTGGGGGGCTAGGGCTATGCATGATGTAGCCCACTACAGGTAGATACTAGAGGGGTTTTTTTGGGTAGACATCATTTGGAGGTCAGTATGTGGGCTTCCCATCATACAGAAGATGGTCATAGAGTTATACAAGCTACACATTGGTCCATGGATAAAGGGGCATCGTGTCGGAGAGAGCATGAGATGATAGCCATTGACAAGGTCGGTCGACGACAATTTGGGTTCTTGCAGGGATGTACCTCCATTGTTCCCACAATATAGGAGGGATGATGTGGAGAGGCCTATGCCTCTACCACAGCCGACATTTCCTATAGGGAAGGAGGAGTAGGTGGTAGACCAATGGATTGATGATCCCGGAGTTACAGATAAGTATGTACAACATAGTGGTGGGCAACATGGCTATGAGAAATACCACCGAGGTCGGGGTAGCCATAATTGGCCACCATCATAGTTCAGAGAGATGCCCTATAGGGGTAGGAGGCAACTCTATTCACACAGTTGGGGATAGTGCAGGGACAACTGATAAGGTCAAAGACACAGATTGCCACATTGTAGGCACATGTTACGGGGATGTAGGGTCAGCATGGCCACATGCGTATAGGCACATATTTTGGCCCTATAGGCCCAAGTATAGGTATAAGCACCCTCACAGCTCATGGATAGGGACAAGGTCCCTCATTACAGGCCACCCGGGGGCAGGGGTCTCGAGAGACAGGTACAGGGGTCGAGACCAATGGTGCCTCATCGCATACCATACCAATAGCTAGGTTCAGGGATGCCCTGGGTGAGGCACAATACTATCAGGACCACTTGATGGCTGCTGTGATAGATGTCCCATCTTATGCAGAGTATAGAGAAAAACATGCCTCGAGTGAGAGGACCAGTCTCACGCACATTTTGGAGAGTATAGGGGGCGAGCCCCGGATAAGGTCAAGGCGAGGCTACTAGTGCATGGAGGTCAGCTCTTGGTGAGGGGCCATCCATTAGGGGTTAGACCAAAGTCTATGATGGATAGTGAGATGCTAGCAGGACACCACACACTGAGAGTAGGAGGAGGAGAAGGAGACAGTGAGATAGACATGAGGATATCGATCGACGAGAGATGCATGATTGTTGATGTACCTGTATTTTTTTGTATTTTGAGGTATACCACCTACGTTCAAGAGAATGCGAGGATGTACATGAGAGTTATTTGAGATACGTGATATTTATTTGTATTTATGTACATCCATGTATGTATGTATAGACTTTCTAATTTATAGATGATGGTATTTATAGTATGGATGGTGTACTTGCTTTTAATTTCTGTTATTATGTGTGTATGTGATGGAAACTAGGTGGATTAGGCATGATGGAGTCAGGTCAGTTTAGGCATGATGGAGTTAGGTCAATTTAGGCATGGTGGAGTTAGGTCAAGTCCATTTAAGCATGGTGGAGTCAGGTTGGTTTACGGTGGAGTCATGGTTGGTTTAGGCATGGTGGAGTCAGGTTGGTTTAGGCATGGTGGAGTCAGTTGGTTTAGGCATGGTGGAGTCAGGTTGGTTTAGGCATGATTTAATGGCCAAGTTGTAGGTAACATGGGGTATAAATGGTGATGTATATACATGTTATGGCTTAAATTCCCAAATATTTGCTACATGTGGAAATATGAAATGATAAATTGGTGATTAGATGATGTGGTAAAAATGTGTATTAATTGATGCTTGTTTGGTTTAATTTCTAGTTATTGATATAAAATGGAAACTAACTAGGGTAGAATGTGAATAGGAAAGTGAAAGGGGAATTGGTTAGGGTAAAGAGTGGCCAAGCTAACCTCCAAGGGCCCCATGCCCTCAAGTGCTACCTACATAGCCCCGACGAAAAGGGGCCTTAGGCCGATGTAGTTCTCCCATAAGCTAGGGAAGATTATGATGAAGTAGAGGAATGGGTTGGTAGGTGTTAGGCATGGATGAATATAGGTCATATGCATGATTGATTTTAGGTCGTAGGCATGGTTGAGTGGTTTTTTTAAATATAGGTGTCGATGATCTAGTCTTGTATAAGATAATCAATAAGTAATGAGGAAGGCAAATGGTAAGAGGTGGTAAAAGAGCCACTTAATTGATAAGAACCCTAATGAGTCTATTATACCCAAGATGGGATTATGAACATAAGACCCTAAAGGCGTTGCATAATGGACTATTCTAAAGGTGAATAAAGTCACATAATCACAAAATGTCAGTTGTCAGGAAAGTTCCCTTGAGTGGAAAGAGGAAATTAGGATGAAAAGGCAATGAGGTGAGAATGGGTAGTTTAGTGTAACCTAGTGTACAATAAACATGTTTTTCTAGCAAGAAACCTAGGATCAAAAATAGGTAAGTCCATGACAAAAATTTCATCTTTTTTTTCTTTTTTGTATGTTTAATAGACTGATCAATGCGGGAAGTCTATATGGGATGAGTATATTATCTCCTTGAGGTCTTCGTGAAGTTGATCGATGCGGGAAGCTTCGGATATTTTTATTATATTTTGAAATGAATTGATATAGTTGTCCTTCAAGGGAGAAGTCTATTTATAGTGGTGGAAATAGAGTGAAGAGATGTCCCTTTTGAGGGAGTCATCTTTTGTTAGAAGTTTGACTCAAGGAGTTGCATCCCTTTTTTGTTTTGGACGTTTAAGTCATGGACAAGACTATAGAGGAAAGTTAGGCTCTTGTTTGAACTACAAAACCATAGTACACAAGATTTAACTATGAAAGGGATGGTTTTAAGTGAGGAATGACAATGGGATTCCATCCTAGAGAAGACAAAAAGTATCCATGAGAATCATGTTATGAGTAGAGCCGGTACTCATATTGAAGATAAGGCTGAGAGGTGACAGGTAATCACATGATTCTTGTTTAGTCATGGATCCTCAAAATGGGTAATATGGAAGGTGAACAATGCTCAAGGGATGAGTGATCAACTGATAGAAAGTGATATAGAACTTGATGTCAACAATAAAATGGTCAAAGATGCAAGGCATTGAGGGGCTCAGGTTCAGGTTTACCTTCGAGTGAAGACAAACGATAAGCACCTAATCCATAGGCATGGGTAATGATATAGGGTCTGAGCCAATTAGGAGAAAAATTTTCCCGTTTACTTTTCTCTTCTTTAGTTACATGTTGATTTTCTTTTAGACAAGGTCGCCGACCTGAAAGGTTCGTTCATGAACATGTTTTTCATAGGCACATTTGATACATTTTTAGTAGATTTGGAGATGGTCAAGAGCATTGAGATGACGTTCATCTAATAGCTCAAGTTGCGCCAAACTGATCTTAGTGAAAGTCATCATCATTGAGCATGTCTTGTAGTTAGATATGGAGAGATGGAATCTGGACTTCGAGAGGTAAGACAACCTCGGTACCATAGACTAGAGAGAAGGGTGTGGTAGCAGTCAAAGTGTGAATACTAGTGTGATAAGCCCACAAGGTGAAAGGAATGTGCGTATGCCAATCCTTCCCAGTATCATTGACTACTTTCATAAGAATTTTGTTCAAGGTTTTATTGGTCGATTCAGCTTGGCCATTGGTTTGTGGGTAATAAGGTGATGAGAAACTAAGTTGGATGCCAAAAGTGTCGCATATAGTTTACATAGGGTTTTGTTTTTGAATTGCTTTTCATTATCAGTGATAAGATGGTGAGGAACACCAAAGCGAAAAATGATGTGATGGTTGATGAATTCACATATTTTCTTGGATTTTGTAGAAATGAGGGGAATGGCCTCTACCCATTTAGTGTAATATTCAGTAGCAGTTATGATCCATTGGTGGCATTGTGAAGAATGGGGATTGATCTCACCGACAAGATCCAAACCCCATTAAAAGAAAGGCCAAAGGTCTCGTGCGAATCAGAAGGCATGAATAGGTGTGTGATGGAGGTTAGCATGTTGTTGGAATTTCATGCAACATTTGACATAATCACAACAGTCACGGTTTAGGTTGGCCAATAATAGCCAAGGCAAAGAATGCATTTTACAACAGCTAAACCACTAAAGTGAACTCCACAAATTCCATTGTGGACTTCCTTAATGGTGTAGGTAAATTCAGAACTTGTAAAGCATCATAAGAGAATGTCGTCGAATCCCACTTATAAAGAAGACCACCCATGATGACATAATGGGAGACACTTTTAAGAAAGGCACATTTTCCATTACGAGTGAGATTAGCGGGTAGAATGGAAAGGGAAAGATAGTCTACATATTGCTTATACCAAAGGTCACGTGGGTTAGGTGCAACAATTCCAATGGAGTAGACCTCATAAGGTAAATAAGAGGGTGATTGTAGCCTTTGTATTGTGACAAAGATTTTAGATTTAGCGGGTGAAGCAGGTATCTAAGAAGCCAAGTAGGCCATGGTATCCATAAATTTATTGGTAGAACGTGGGGTGGTTTGAAGTGCGTAATGGTCAAAGGTGGTCAAAATTATGTCTACGTGATGCTTATACTTTTGAAGTATCTCATTACGACACTGGTATATACCATTGAATTGGTTTATGACCAACTAAGAATCACCAAAGATATTGATTGATTTAACATCCAAGGCATAAGCAGCCTAGAGGCCCAATACAAGTGCTTCGTATTCAGCAATATTGTTTGTATAATCAAAATCGAGTTTAAAATACAAAGGCATAGGTTCACCATCAAGGGAATGAGGATAACACTAGCCCCACCCCACACTAACACTTGGAGCCATCGAAGAAGAGTGTCATTTGGTAAGCGGGTTCATCTAGGGAGAGGGCAGCTATAGACTCATCTGGGAAATCAAAGTTAGATGGTTGATTCCTAGAAATAGGTGCGTCATCAGCTAGTTGGTCAGTGATAGCCTAGCCCTTGATGGACTTTTGATGAATGAATTCAAGGTCGAGGTTGGCAAGAAGCATAAGCCAACATGTGGCACGTTGATGTTGATAGGGTTTGGCGTACATATAGTGTAATGGATCAGTATTAGTAATGACAAAGGTTTTGTGGTTGAGTAGGTAATGGTGGAGTTTGGTGGTGACTAAAAACTAAGGCTAAGCATATTTTTTCAGCATGGGTATATCTAGTTTCGTAGTCCATAAGGGTATGGCTTATGTAATAAACCACTTGCTCTCTATGTTTCTCATCATGATGAGCGAGCATGGCACCTAAAGAATGGTCAAAGGCAAAATGTATAAGTAAAAGGGTTGTTTATCCTTAGGAGGAATGAGCACTAGTGGTTGAAGAATGTATTTTTTAAGGATTCAAAGGCTTTATGACATTCATCATCCCATTTGAATGACACATATTTCTTGAGAAGATGATGGAATGGCTGCCAATGGTCGAAAAGTTGTTAGATAAAATGATGAATAGATTGTAACTTACCTTGTAGGATTCGAAGTTGATGGAGATTAGTAGGAGGAGGAATTTCCATAATAGCCTTAACTTTATCAGGATCAACTTCTACGCCACGCAAAGAAATGATGAAACCCAGGAGTTTTCTGGCACTTCTTTGGTTGAAGACGCATGTAATACTTGATGAGACAGTCAAAGATGACCTTAAGGATGGGTGTGTTCGGTTAGATGTTTAGATTTGGCCAAAAGATCATCTACATAATCTTCCAATATGCGATGCATGATGTCATGGAAGATGTAAGTCATGGCTCACTGATATGTAGCACCAATGTTTTTAAGGCCAAAAGGCATGACTTGATAGCAAAAGTCCCCCAAGGGGTGATGAAGGAAGTCTTGTGTTGATCTTCTAGAGCTAGTAATATTTGATTGTAATCTTGAGAAACCATCCATGAGTGATAGCATTTCATGGCCAGCGGTGAGATCAACTAGTTGGTTAATGCCTAGTAGGGGAAAATTGTCTTTAGGACAAGCTAGGTTGAGGTCATAGAAGTCCATGCAAATGTGGAGTCCCCTGTCACCTTTGTGATAGGAACGATGTTAGAAATCCATTGGGGATAGTCAATGGGTAAGATGAAGGAAACTAAGAGAAGGCACTGAAGCTCTTCTTTGACCAGAAGAGTAATGCGAGGATGCATTTTCCGTAGCTTTTTTTTGATGGGTTTGGCATCAAGAATGGTTACGATATTGTGGACCATGATTTTTGGGTCAATACTAGGCATATCGGCATAGGACCAAGAAAACACGTTGCTATGGTCTCAAAGGAAAGAGGTGAAGGCTTCTTGTTCAGTAATGCATCTAAGGATTGGCCGATCTTTAGAATGTGTGGGTCATCCTGAGTGTTAATGTTGATTTCAATGGTCAATTCATTCAACATGGTTTGCATCTCAAAAGGTAACAACCGGTGAATATAAGAATCTTCTACACCCATATAAGTGAGAATGGATTCATCATCCTAACTTTGAATGACATTAATAGAAGGTGTATCACCATCGATCATGTTAAGATACATGAATGGGAGAGAAGAGGGAGTATTTCCCATCACATTGATAGGTCGAGAGGTCCTAGGAAATGGTTTTTATGAAAAAAAAAAAAAAATTAGGAGGAATAGATTCGGGATCTATGGACTCCATGGGTGAAGATGGTAACATGGGTGAATGAGGTGGGGAAGATTTTCCATCCTAAATGAGGTCGACGTGAGCCTTCTTGGAAGGTGGTGCGTCAAAACCAATGCCACTATGGTCATTGCATTTATGAGAGGTACAGAAATGACAATATGGCGAACTTGTTCATAAAAACCCAAAACCAAATCCTTTCCATGTGCACCGATGGAGGAAAGTGTGAGCAAAGCGGCAGGTTAGTGAGGGAGTGTAGGTTAGATGAAAATGGTTGGGTTTGGGATGGAGGTTCGGGTTTATAGGTGGAAATATCAAGTCCCCCATATGTTAGATTAGTGCGAAGGTGGGGAGGACCATAAGGAAAAACCTCACTTATGCGGATGTCATAACTGGGGTGTTGACGCAGGTTCCCATACTCTTGCGGGGTGAGGAAGGTGTTGATATTGTATAGGAAAATTTCCCCCAGAGTGAGGCATTGAAAAACACCTTCTAAGGAATAATTATTCGATATGTGAGTAGTGGGGATAGATGACAACACACTAGATGATGGGGAAACAGGTGAGTCAACGGTAGAGGCTGCACATGTGGCAATAGGGATAGCAAGGTTAGATGCGGGAGAGGTGGTGGCAGTTTTAGCGGATGGGCTTGTAGGTGAAGGTGAAGTAGGGATAGTGGCAAATTCTTTAACTAGTACAAGCACATCATTGGGTTGGTATAGCATGTTACAGTCTTAAAAGGTAATGGGTTAGTAGGGATGATGTAATTATGTCCCTCATGTTCAAATTTGAGACAATGTTGTAAAGTCAAAGGGACATAACCCATGGTGTGGATCCAAGTTTGGTCAAGCAACAAGTTATATTGGAACTCTCCTTCTAGGATGTAGAATAGTTCTAGGATAGTGCGGGGACCTACGTAGACATGGAGAACAATGATACCTAGGGTAGAGGTCATGGCATCATTAAAGGAATGGAGCATGATTGGGTTACCATGCATGTAATTGGTAGGTATGCACATTTGGTTGTACGCATGAGAAGATATGATGTTAATACTAGCACCACCATCGATCATAACATGTTGTATGCATATATTATCATGTGGACGGAGATGAAAAGAGTGGGATTAGGGTCCTCAAATTGAAGGGATCGATCTCTTCATATGAAAAGATGAGGGCGGCTACTTGGCGGTGGAGGTGTAGAGGAAGGTGATGACTTAGTGAGAGAGGCCATGTGATGAGGGGTGATGATGAGGCTATGGGCGTGGGGTCATTTGTTAAAACATCAATAGATTGAAGGACCTCCATGAGGGCTTGGTGATGTGACTCAGAAGTTTGGATGAGGTCATATAGAGACATTTTAAGTGAGGATTGGTGTAATTTTTTTAGCATTGTGTGATGTGTGACCCCATCGAAATAGGATACGTAGGACCTCGAATGGTGACTTTGGGAGTGGGTGTGGATGGTATGTGGGTACAAGGTTGGTTGATGGGCTAGCGACCTTTTCTTTACCCTTGTCTTTCTGAGCGCGGGTGATAATATGAACCTTGTTAATTTGAGGGAGGTGGATGAAGAGGGTGTGTCATGGAAGGTATAATGGCATGAGGGGAAAAACCCTTGACCGGGGGATATATCCTTGTGAAATGAGTAGGGTGCATTGGCATTTGGGCGGTGGTTTGGCCAACTCTCTTATACGACCATGTTGATCTCGAATTTCATGGTGGATAAAGGGATTATCGGGTGGAGATATTGGTCATTGAGAGAGTAATGGATGAAGATTTGGGGAGATTGGTGAAGGTGGAAATGGGGTCCTCATCCAGAAGATCGTCATCATCGAAATTATGTTCGGAGGACAAAGTTGATAAGAACGGTTTTAAGGCCTTACAGTTTTCATCATCATGTCCCCAGCACATGATGATAGGCACAAATTTTAGTTTCATCAAACCCTTTTTGTTTGGGTTTGAGCGGGTCATAAGGTCTAAGAGGTGGTAATGTGATGACATAGGTTTCGAGTAGATTGGTTAAGATTTTGGCATAGGACCCTGCTAAAGTGGATCAAATGGGAGGTGAGTGTGGGTTTGGGTATAGGTGTGGCTGATTGTGGAGGAAGAGGATTTACAGGAGGGGGAATGGGTTGGTCCACTAGTTTGGTGTGTGGAGTAGTCTTAGGTCTTGGTTGCATTTTCTTGGGTACAGGCATGGTAGAAGACCTGGTGATGGAAGGTTTGGTTGATTTAACTACCTTATTGAGGGTAGTGTATTTTTAGCTTTAGGTTGCACTTTCTTGGGCAAAGGTGACATCGGGGTACAAGATGTAAAGGAAAAGCAGATGGTGGAAGGGGATAAGTTACCCATGGGGATAATCGTGATGCAGTAGCGGTTTTTGGAAGAGATTGCATGGAAGGTGTGAGTGGAAGAGATGAGAGTGTCGTGGGTAGTGAAGAAATTATGGAAGGTAGTGGTGTTATGGGTGGTAAGAATTTCATGTGTGATGGTGGGGGTTGTGTGGATCGCTTAGGTATATTAGAGGTCATGATGAGGAGGTGGGCTGCTGCATTCTCGGTTTACCAGTGGAAGGAGGTTGTTTGGCCGTGGTCGAGGGGTGAGGTCCTAGGATGGATGCAAGGGGTGAAGGTGATAATGGTGTGGTAGGCGAGGTTGGTGTATGAGGCCTATGAGGTTGGATATTCTTTTTAGGGGCTAGAATAAGTTTAGTCTTTGTTTGGGAAAATGTGGCTAAATCTAATTTGATGGGTGGGTGAGTGAGGTTCTATGTCAAAGATGACCCCTAAGGTAGTGGTGGGTTTAGGTAAGGGAGATGATATAGGTGTGGGTAGGTGTTTGGGTGTAGGTGTATGTTGGGTTGTGGGAAGAGGTGTGTGTTGAGCTATGGGTGATGATATGGAAGGTGTTGTAATAGTCATGGTTTTGTTTGGTTTGGTCACTTGAAACACTTTTGGATAGATTGTGGAGGTGTCGGTGAGTGACAACTACATTTGGGTTGAAGCAGGAAGTAGAAGACGTCCCCAAAGTAAGGCTCTATCAACATAGTCCAAGTGATCATCCAAGCATGAAAATGGTACTGTTGTAAGTGGGGCTGATTTGGATTGAGTAGAAATCCCTGTAAAATGTGTTTTGAGACACAGGAAATGGCTAGCCTCAGACTTTGTGGGTAAGAGAGCCAAAAGCATATCAACGAGATCTTAAAGGTCCGATGGAGAATGGTCATCTAAAGGAAATGATATTTTGATAGGATCCTCCATGGGTAGAGGAGAGGATGGGCTAGATGAGGTGGACTCTCCTTGTGATGGTGTAGGTTGTGGACATGTATCTCCTATGAGTAGGAGAGGTGCTATGACAATTGCTTGGTAATTTGAGGGGTCAAAGGTGGCGTGCTAATTATAGGATCTTCCACGGGTGAAGGAGAAAATGAAGGGGGTTCCTCTGTGGGTGGAGGAGTAGATGAAATAGGTTCCTATGCAGGTAGGGGAGCTCGAGATAAGATTTCATCTATGGAAGGAACATGGGGTAGTTGGGAAGCAACTGGTATGTCCTCAAAAATACATGGACCTCACAGACATTGCTATCATTAGTTGAAGTGTCACCAATTTTGGTTGGGAGATGGGGAATGATTAGGGAATGGATTTTTGAAGATATGTAGGTTTTGATTAGCGAGTGCATTTGGGTTATCCAAGACTAGATCTTCGTTGTCTAACATTTCTTGGATGATATTATTGAAAGGTGATGCCATTATCGTCGCTATGACCTTTGACATGATGATAGTTACAAAATTCATGTTCTTTATACCACGTGGGCATGGGGTGATCAGGGTCAAAACAAGTATGTGGTTTTATAGGTGGAAGGGTAATGGCACTAACCTTAATAAGCTTTTCCAAAATAGAAGAATAAGGTTATCTTATTAAAGTGTACTTTCTTTGTTCTCGTATGAACTATAAAGCTTGGATAGGAGAGAGAGTAGAAGAAGGTTTGGTTTGGTTTGATGGGTGAGAGAGTCTAGCCTTGAGAACTATGGCATTGGCAGATCCTTTGGGTTTTGAATTTTTTGGGGTTTCAAGATGAAGAAGCATCATTTGATTTGAACACAATGTTCTTGTTACGTAGCTAAATTTTATTCTCTTTGATAGCATGAATCTCCAATTTTCGTGACATGGTGAATGCCTCGTCAAAAGTGTGGAAGTTCTACACCTGTAGGGTTGGTGAGATGTGTCTAGTGCAAGCCTGAGTAAACAACTCAATGATTTTAGTTTTAGGTAATTGAAATGTGATTTGGTTAATTAGGTTGCACCAGCGAGTGACAAATTCAACAATAGACTCATTGTCATATGGTTGTGGGAGTAAAAATCAGTTATGGTTAATTTCTTGACAATGTTGATTGAGAAGTGGTTTAAGAAGGCTTGGGCTACTTGATTAAATGAGTAGATGGAATGTCTGGGTAGCCCATCGTACTCATTGAACACATTCTCGTCGTGACATCGGGAAGGTCTGTAAGAGTAAAGCGTCATCATTAGCGATCGTAACACCCATGTTTGAAAGACCACAAATTTTGGTGTGAGTCTTCTTTACTATTGAAACGGTTGAATTTTGGCATTTCCCAATGTACATGATATGGGAAAATAGGAATGGATGGATGAATGGGCTCATTATAGATTTCATTGTAGGTGAGAGAATTGTGTGAGCTAGAAACCAATGCTTCTAGTGTCTACATCCTTTCCATCATTAATTTGATGAGGTCATTGGTAGGTTGTGATGGAAGGGATCCTCCTGTGGTGTAGGAGGGCTGGTATTGAACATGTGATGTGGGTGGCATTCCAGTGTATGGTGGTGCCGAATAGGAAGGTTGAGAATAGGGGATTGACATAGAGGGAATATATCCAAAATGAATGACGGATGAGATAGGGGGTTGTTGATAATATGTATATGTAGGTGGGGCATTCACAAAGACTCTAGTAGTGATTGGGGGCAGAGACTGCAGGATGGAGAGGACAAGATTCTGGAATGGAGTGGGGGTCACCGACACCACAGTGTTTGTGTTACAATCGGTACTGTGATACAATGGGTGTGGATGGGATTATGGTTTGGGTGGTCAATGAGGTAACAATGATACTACATGTGTGATTGATATTGCAAATGTAGCGATCATAGTGGGTAAGGGCCTAATTGTGAAACTACTAGGGGTAAAGCGAGTGAAGGTAATGTTACCGAACTAGTAGGGGCTGATGCAGAAGTGGGGATAATGGCAAGAGAGATGGATACAGGCATGCCATATATCAACTGACATGAGGAGTCTCGAATGGAAGAGTGGGAAAGGTAGAACTGTAAGGCCGCGGGATTTTGATTCAGGAGTCATGTGAATTCCTCAGTAACTTGCAAAGAATGGTGGTAGGCGGGTTGATCCATGGGTGATAGGACAGAGGGTGGTGAAGGACTACATGGGAGTGGTTGACGACTAGCGTGGAATATAAGAGTGTTAGCTTGGTTGTGAGTCAACACCATGTGAATGAATGTATATCAGGTGATGTTGTAGCCTACATATGACACAGAATGCAGTAGGAATGAGAAAAACAGTGTTTGTAGGTGGATTTGGGTAATGTATTAGCTGAGAATTAGCATAGGGAAACCGACGCCGGTTATGGATGACCGATGATGGTTCAAGTGTAACCAGGCCGGTTACTGTGGGAAAATAATAGTTTGACCAAAAGGGGTAAAAAATGATGAATGTCAGATAGGTAAGTTGTATGATGATCGTTTATGAGAATACAGAGAGTACAGAGACTCGAAAAACTCAAAACAAGTGAAGAAGATGAGAATAGGTGTCCCTTGGGAAAGTTAACCAAAAGGATAGGGAACCGATGGTGGTTAGGTAGAACCGATGACGGTGAGGTGTAAACCGACGCCGGTGGATAAACCGATGCTGGTTACTGATGAAAATTTGAAGAATGCAAGAAAATAGATTGTTGTGAACTGAGATCAGATGAATGATCAACCCAGAAGCCTGGAGATGATATAATGAGGTCCTGACACACTCAGAAGAAGTCAAAATACTCCAACTGTGATTGTGGAGTGTGCAAGGCAAAAGAATGGAAAATGGAGAAACATATCCTCACACCTCAAAACGCATGTCAATCAAACACTAAAAACACATGTCCAACAAGTGATTTTTAATGTGTTGATCTTATGTTATTTAGAAGACTGACTCATGAATTTAGAGTAGAGTTTTTGGTGAGGAAGGCTTCCTATGAAGAAGGATATCTAAAAGGTGAGGTTTTAAGTTATGTTATGGTGGGGGCGGGCCGTCCTCGAGGTAATGATTGGACAAAAGTAACCAGCTTGGGTGCCCAATGTCAATCCACTGATCATGTGATCATTGATAGCTTCTTCTGGGTAAGATGTTGTTTAAGAAGATGTGTATTTTTAAAATTTTGTGTAGTTTGGTAGAAGAAGAAGAAAGAGAGTGCTTTTCTATGATTCTTTGTGTCAACCATTAGCTAGGCATGACTTCTAGCATATAGGTTTCCCTCATTTTAATGTGAGCTAAATGTAACATACAAGGATGAAATTCAACTGATTTTAAACCCAAATTTACAAATTACGTTTGATGAATAAAATGATGAACATGTAGGAACATGCCCTTTCACTACATATGCAAATGCAAAAAGAAGAAATGTTTTGTTTTAAGCACTAGAAAATACATAGTGTTTTAGACAATTAGAAGAAGATAAGATTACCAGGAAAGATATTTAGTGTGAATACGTTTAGAAAATTAAAAACACACACCATCATCTTTACCTAGGAATGAATAAAAGTGTAAGGAACCCTAGATGGGTCCTACTCGGACATGCCAAAATGTTTCACCGTTTTCTTTGCGTTATTGAGATGACACAGATAAGGGTTATGGGATGATGAGGAATACATATTTATGTTAGTCGGTTGATGGTTGTTGCACGTTCTCGACTTCTCAAGCCAATGTTGATCGTGAGAGCTTCCTTTTGGTGGGAGCAACTACCTGAAATAGAAAACAAGACCACAAAAGAAGAGTTAAATAATATATGACTATGGATTGCCTAGTGTGTGCTAGATCCAAGAAGTGTGATACTCCCTAGATGAATGCCAATCCACTATTTAAAACAAATTAATGTGAGAAATTAAAAAATTCCTATTGTAGTTGATAGGATTTAGGTATCTCATTTAAGCACAATAAGCAAATCTAACATAACATGCTAGGTTATAATCAGATCTGAAGGGTAGGTAGTTGTTAGGGTGTTGGAACTAGTCAGGGTTAGGTTCTGGGTTGTTTGGGTCACTTGGTAGAAGGTAGGTTAGATCTGTTATTGTCAAAGGTGTAAAACACAAAGACCGACATCAGTCTAATATAACCGATGATGGTTTAGGAGATGCCAACAAAAGTCATGGGTGGGTAACCGGGTGTTGGTATAGTTGGGTGACATTAGTTCAATAAAAACCTAGTTACGAGTCCAGTTAAGGTTAGATAGAGTTAAATAATGGGATGGCGGGTCTCATGGGAATGCTGAGAACACTCATAGAGGTGGAAGGGCCAGGATAGGTGATCTAATAAAAGGGTGGGTGAGGTTTTTGAGTTTGTCAAAAAGTAGACTATGAAGGAATGGGAATATTAATGGAAGAATGATAACAGAAATGATAACAACTCTATGGACATAATAAGAATGGAAATTATCAGTGATAAAAGCACTTACCAATGTTGCAGGTCCAATGATTGGGTGGTGGTGATGATCGGTTAGTGGGATGGAGCTTGGTGCAATAGTGATGCTTCCCGGAATGTCACCATGAGTGCAATGCTTTTGGATTTGTCCTGGTGTTAGCTATGGATGTCTGTAGGTGTGAAAAGGCTCTGGTTCTTCTTGCATGCAGTTCTCTTCTTGTCCCTCTGATCTTAGAATGTGCTAACCCAAAAAAAAGGTTGCTAAGGTGAATAAATGGTAACTAACGATGGTTTTGGGTTGACCAAAGATCGGTTTCGGGTGACTAGCGTCGATTAAGGTGGGATTCCCTAGGTTTACTAAAAATAATAGATCTTGGCAATCATTTCTGCCATATCTTTCTATTCTCCCATATCAAAGCGGAAGTTGCCTTTTTATGAGCGGGAATGTGGTTAGAAGGATAATAGGCATTGATTTTTAGGGTTGAACTAAGTCTTAGCTCATTAAGGTAAGTGGGACCAAGTCTTAGTTAGTTATGGAAACATGCCAAGAATAGGTCTAGGGTGAGGTGGCTAGGTGAGGTGGAAATTAGCTTAATTAAAATAATTAAGTAATGAATATTGTGAGGATGGGTATTAATTAAATTAAATTAATATTAATGTGGGGTGGAAGGGGCCATGGTTAGGTGAATATGTTTGAGTCGGTTACTCGATGGGGGCCAGGGAGTGTGACCCAAATTTGGTGTCTACACACTAAAAATAAGTATGAAAACACTATTAAAATCTCTCGGGCATCATGAAAGAATTGAAGATACAAATAACAATGAATTATGGGCATTCTCTAGTAGACTGCCACAAAAAGACAAAGACATAGTTGAAGAGTTAAAATCAAAAATTTTAGAATTTTGGAAAAATAATACAAGGGTTTCACCTAATGAAAAATATGTTTTAAAAATAAGAATTAGTTCTCAAACCGTGAATCACATCCTAAACATTTTTTTGGATATGACACAAACACAATTTTTTAATAATTTTAAAGACTCATCCTGAAATACAAATTAGTCAAAGGTATTTTGAAATGGCAAAACCTTTTTATGTTAAAATAAATCACTCATAGACTACTTGTTGTTGTAGGATCCATATTGAATTTGATATGCATTATAATATTTTTGGCATATATGTGTTAATTTGCATACTTGATAATATTTTATAGGAGTGTATGATAAATGTTCCACCTAATCAGCAAGAGATTTCATCTCATGTGTTTTTTTGTACAAGAGAAGAAGACATTTTTTTATAAGAAATCATGTTTAGAAGGAACTTGTGATAGTTGTGGTGGTTTGTAACGTTTGCAAAGTTATATACACACAAAGAATACACATGTAATCGGAAATGAACTAGTTAGTTTTGGAAAATACAAGTCAATGGCATACACTTCAAAAGATGGTAAAGAAGCCAAGAGGTGTGAATTAGTGAGTAAAGAAATAAGTGTATCAGATTTTATGACTATATTTCGAGAGAAGATAGTGTATGAGTATGCATGACATACACACAGAGCTTGATGGTTAGATGAGAAATTCAGGTTATGCAAGGAAACATTTCCTCTTGGTACCATTGTGTCAGTTGTTGATTTTGTAGAGAACTATACTCTACAACCACAAAATGAAGTGCAATCGCAATACTACAACTCTATTCAGGTTTCCATATTTTTGCATATAGTATTCACTCATGCTCTCGACAACACAAAGGAAGACAAAAATATTTTTAGGAGTACCATTTCTATATTAGTGATGATCATGCACATTCATCATAGTTCATGCAAGGTTTTTTCAAGATCTTCTATGCAATTTGAATAACGAAACATCATATTTGATAAACACATCATATGATCATATAATTATACATCATAATTCAAGAATGTGCAAATCTTCTACTAGTTGAGCAGGATGCATAGGATAAGCAGTGTTCAACATTTTTAGAATTTCACTGAGGCTGAACATGGAAAAGGAGAATATAATGGGGTAGAATCATGTGTTAAAAGAGCCTTAGAAAGAGAAGAATTGAAGTACAAAGATGGTGTCAAGTTGATCGATGAAACATCCATCATGGAATGGTGTAACTCAACAATGGGTCTAGGTAATGAGGGTAAGTCTATAGTTCATAGGTTTTTTTGGTTGGTAGAAGAAGATAATTTTGCAAAATATGAATATTGTTTGTACACTAACAGGATCTAGTGAGTTGCACTCTTTTAGAAGTTCAAATGTAGGTTCATGGACTATTCATACAAGGAAAATGACATGCTTTTTCTCTTCATGTACGTATTCATTTTGGGATGAATGTGAGTCAAAAGAGTGGGTTGATGAATGGTGTTGTAGACAATTATATCCACTTGACACCTATCAACCTCCACGAGCTCTACAACTCACAGTGAGTGAATCATCAATTGAATTTGACCATATATCAGATCTAGTGCAACCGGTATTATATATCTGCATTATTTTGTAAAAATTAATAGTTTTTCTCATTATGTAACTTATTTATGAATCATTTATTGAAATTAACTATTTTTTGTACAATGTGATGTAGGTCATGTTTATGCGGTTGTTGCAGAAGAAAATAATAAAGAAGGAACATCTTATTATTTGTGTCATTGTGTTGAGGCAAAAATAAATTGATAGCCCCAATCATAGATGGAGAAGGCCTAGAATATCCTACGGGGTTTGTGGTTATTACTGGAACATGGCTAAGAAGATACCCAATGAAGAAATCCAATGTGTGGTTGTTTGAGGACTTTGACACTCATAGAAAGATTATTCATTATTCTCACCTAGTTATTGCATCTAATGTTCAATTGATTAAATATGGAGGTAGACCGCGTAATAAGATCTTGTGGAAAGTTCTTGAGTCTGACCATGAAGCAATACTTGACACCCTAAAATTAGATTAGACCCAGATGGTTCACTGGATTGAATTTGTACAATGGCACATAAGTATTATCAGAAGCCATCTAAAGCAAGATTTATTTGACTGAATACAAGAAGAGCACAAAACATTAAATCTATGAGTCCATCTACTAATGGGATCATAAACATTCCACTTATCGTTAAGGCCTGGGGAAAGGTTTGGGGAGAAGGAAATCCTTTCATATAGTTTTTTTAAGATAGCCTCTTGGAGAGGGGTCCTTTGAGCCACCTCATAGTATCCCAAAATTCATTCTCATCCTCCATAATTATTCCAGTAGAGGGAGATGTGAAATCATTTGATGTAGAGCACAAATCACACTCAACCCATCCACAAAGTTAGTTTAGTCCAAAAACACAAAACGCCCTTAAGCCTACAAAGTGGCTTACTTTCTCAAGTCAAGAACACTTCAAACTAGTAAATATTGGCTTAAATGGGTTCACCTGATCAATTCCTATCAATGCACCATGTCTCTATATCATATTCCATGCCAAGTCACCAATCAAATTGATGGAAAATACAAGAAGTCTTCAAATTGCTTACCTTAGCCAAAATTACCTTCACTAGCTTCTCAAGAATAATGACATTGGTGAGTTGGTGTTGGGAATCACCCACAAATAACTGAAACAAACCAACACCAGTTTTGGGCACCCATTAATCTCCTCAAGGTGTGTGACAAATTTTATAGCCCAACTCCATTGCTAAGTCTCTCTTCCACCACCACTCCTTCACCCATTCTAGTTCATTGTCCTTTTAGGATACCATTTTTCTAGTTTTAGGATATCCTTTTTCTCACTAATGTCATTTTATGATACCCTTTTGATAGTTTTAGTTGATTACCAAGTTTGAAAGCCAACCTTCAAAGTTAAGACACCTTTCCACACTTTCTTGTTTCTCCAATTAGGCCTCTATGCCCTTCTACAGGTCTGCAACAATATTGGCATAAATTGTGGTCTTTTTTAGTAACCTCAAGCCTTCTAACCTTAAAAATATCCTTCCTCACACTCCTTAGATGCTTTGTATAAATTTTCAAGTCACAATTCTCTCTTAAACCCACTTAACTTTCTATTTCTTTCTCTTGTCTCCTTTCAATTTACCATTGTACCCTACAGACCTCTAAATAGTATTGTCATGAAAATCAGAATCTTGGAAGTTGGTTAAGACCTAAAACCTTAATATTATCAATTAGGGCACTCACCGAAAATATCTTGTCAATATGAAACCATAATTCATTATATAAACCTTTCATTATATTGATTGTACTGTGAAACCAATTATTGCAGAGTTATAATAAAATGCCAAGATGAACAAATCTCTTTTCTAACTATTAAAAACTCCTAAAGATCTGATAAAGTAGGGGATAATTGTATGTTGAGGAGAGATGCTCATGCATCGGCATATCTGAGCAATGTATACATTTTGAACTAAGATTGAGGAGTCTTATAGAAAGCTTTAAGGTTTGTCAATTTCATCCACTTCCCAAATCTGTACAAGTTATGAAATATTTTAATTCCTTTCTCAAATGAAAGGAGGGCAGAACAACCTCTTGTCAAGGAAAGGATATTTTCATTATATTTTAGATTTGACGAAATTGATTTGTAAGCTTGGCACCTAGCGTCAAAGGAAGAGAAGATAGGATTCTCAACCACCAAGTGCTCCACTTGTTCCAATTCCTTATAAATTTACTAAATAATAAAGGACCCATGAGGAGCAACAAGAAATCCCCCAAATAGTAAGTCAACCAAATGTATTCCTTTTCATCTCTCTTGACCCTTAGGAGCCTATTTGCAATATTGAATCTCACATGAACTTTCCAAGGTTTAATTCCATTCAAATCCCGAGAGAGAGAGAGAGAGAGAGAGAGATTTCACATTCTTTTATCAAGAAGACATTCTCATTTCGCCACATAAATCATATGAAATCTATTTTCTTAACATTCTTTTTACCTCTTACATATTTTCATTTCATTGAGAGCATCTAACAGCCCACCCAAACGTGTGGTCACCATCGGTTCTATGTCACGAGGTGTTCATTGTAAAATATCACCCTAGATGCCCTGACATTGATGTTAATTGAAGGATTTTACCACATTTCATTTTCTACCACCATGAAAAAATGGGAAAGAGATGGGAGAAAATGAGATAGGATTTGTAGGTGGACCATATGCACATCCATAGGTGCATACGAGACATTCCAAATGTCATGTTTTGCTAGTTATCACCCGCCGAAGTTTGACAAGTTTTTTTCTTAGAGTGCTTAAGAGGCATTGATGAACCAAAGGTATCCCGTAATGAATGAGACAGTTTAGCTGCAGAAATACACCACTAATAGCATATAACAACCAAGTCGAGACATGTGGAACCATCGGTTTGGTGCCACAAGGTGCCCATTGCAAAATATCACCCTAGATGCCTTGGCGATTACACTAATTAAAGGCTTTTGCCACGTTTCATTCTCTCTCTAACACCGTGAAAAAAATGGGTGAGATATGGGAGAAACCAAGATAGAATTTTTAGGTGGACTAGATGTGCATCCGTAGGTTTAGACAAGACATTCCCAAGTGTCACGGTTTGTTAGTTATCACCGTCAAAGTTTGACAAGTTTTTTCTCTCATGGCGCTTAAGAGACATTGACAAACCGATGTAGCATGGAAGGATCGGGATGGTTTGGTAGAGGAATGACACCACCAATAGCATCTAACACTAACCCGGATGTGTGGGAACCATTAGTTTGGTTTCACAAGGTGCCCATTGCAAAATATCATTTTGGATGCCCTGACACTGATGTTAATTGAACTCTTTTACCACGTTTCATTCACTTCCACTGCGAACAAGTAGGAAAGAGATGGGAGAAACTGAGATAGGGTTTTATAGGAAAACCATATACACATCTCGTAGGTTTAGAAAAGACATTCCCAAGTACCATTTTTTTCTAGTTATCATCCGTCAAAGTTTGACAAGTCATGTACACACAAGTATGTCTTTTGGCTAGTGTAAACACTAAATCACACACTTTGGGTATATTTATAGCCATGATCACATACTACTATTCATATGATTCATAAGAAAGAAAAGTACTAATTGACTAATGTCTTTGGCTTCTTTGCTTACTTTATGGTTTTCTTCTTGGCTTTACACATCTTCTTGCCCAATCGACCTTTAACACTTCACTTTTTCTCGACTCTGACACCAGCTCCTAGCTAGGGCGCCAATGCCCAGTGCACCCCCATCCCCTCGGGCACCCCTAACCTCTTTTCATCTTGATCACAACTTTTGGGTTCTTTCTAGCTGCTAGAAATCTTTATTTCTTACTAGTTGGCTTTTTAGTGGCTAATTACAAAATTCAACCAAGGGAATCATATAAATACAAAGTTATGTGATCATAATAAAGGACCAAGCACTAATCATTATCTATCACCACCTAAGGTTGCATCCAAAGGCCTTTACAAGAGCATTTAAGCATCCATCTAACATCCACACAAGGGAAAGGGACTACATTCTTCTACATACACTTCATAGGAGGGGAATTTCATTTTTCCATGCACACATCTATCTACATTTTCTACATCTAGATATTTTTCACTATCAATTGTGACTCGCACAAGAGCCACCTAGGGCACAATTTCTACACACACACACACACACACACACACACATGTGTGTGTGTGTGTGTGTGTATAGCTACATGGAGTATGAAATGTAGTGCAAGCACTGGATTGTAACTACATGGAGTATTTGATGTGTTTTGGGGTTTTGCAAGTGATTCTTTCTTATTGTGGGTTTCAGGTGAATAATGGTGAAATGTAACGACATATAGGTGATCAAAGAAAACATCCATCGAACATCTCGTGACCTTGTGAAATTGGGTTTCACAACTTTTGAGCATTCACGGTGCCCAAAATAAGTCTCTGGCTCCCAGTGGCCCTAACCCTACATAGGAGCCTTGGTTAGGCATTTCGACACTCTGCAATTTTATGGGTCTGATTGCAACATCCTGCTTCTCTGTTCTAGAAATTTTCCATATCGGCACAACTTTAGCATCACTGCAAATCATCTAATTCCTTTATCCCTCTCATTTACAACTAGGGTTTCAAATTTAAATTGTTAATCTGCTTGGGACAAATATGCACTTAATTATTTATATCATTATGTTGGTACATATTTAGATTTAGCATTTATTTATTTCAATATTTGCTTAATCGGCTAGAAACTTATCATACACATGTTATGTAACATCATAATGCTCTAACCATGCTTCAACAAGACTTCCTTGCTCCTTTTCTCATACCATCATATCATCCACCATGCTCTAGGTCTAGGAATAGGCCTATAATGACCCGACTCAACACACCTCTTCATGAACTAACCATGAGAGCCACATGTAGACACTTGGACACCTTTGACACATCATACCAACCTTTCTTGACCTCATGACATCCTTTAACAACCACTAAAGATCTTATATCATGACCATGCAAGCTAGAATCATGTCGAGACAACATAACAACTCACCAAAATCAGTCACTACCAATCAACCTTCATTTTTTACCTTGATTGACACCTCATGGAGACTCATATGAAACCTCAACACCCTTTTCCATTAATTACCTTTGACATCAATGACAACCTTAGGCGTAATAGCCAACCGAGGGTGGGAGGAAGCAACATGGAGATGTAAAAATGGAAAATAGATGGATGAATGATTGTGTTATATGTGGGATCTAGAAAGAATTTCATTCCACCATGAGGAATTAGTCAAATAGTTCATGTCCATGATTTGAATCCAACACCCTTCACAAAAGGGCAGGAATTATTCTAATTGTTAGACATGCCGAATGGTAAGATCCAACATTCGAGGAATGAAGCAGCTAAGTAGAGTGCAAAGCATGATGTATGAAACCGCACTATGTTGAGAATTTTATTTTGTGTGCACCGAAAGGTGTTGGTAATACCAATGTTGTCATGTTAACCATACTTCAACAGATTTCTCTCAATAAGATTGTTTCCATGTTGTTCCACGATAGAGGAAACACAAACAATTGTAACCACTCCTGAAAAATGAGATATCATTACCCAAAATTATGGGGATAGAAGTTACACTCAACTTGTGATACTCTTGATTATTGATCATATTCATCCTATGCATATCAATAAAGGATCTATGCTAGAACATGTTGTTTCCAGGAAATTTAGGCAAATTGAGAATACCTAGAAATCATATTGTTACTTGTATTGTGCTCATGAACATTTCAAATTTTTGGTGGTGTTTCCTTTTCTTAAGGGTTGATGAAGTCGAAGATTTGTTCTATTTCAATAATGATTATATAAAAAAATTCGTTTGTTGGATTTTCTACAACATTGCCAAATTATGAGGATGTTTATGGTTTAGGGTGGTTGACAAGTTGAAAGGGTTGTTCTATTTCGATAATAGTTATAGACCTTTTTCCTTATGGATTTTCAATTCACCATGCAAGGATGGAAAGGAGAGATAAGACTATGGTAGAATATTTTTTTTTATGGGCATGTTATCAAAGTTTTAGTATCAAATGCAAATGCATCTCTCTCTCTCTCTCTCTCTCTCTCTCTCTCTCTCTCTCTCTCTCTCTCTATTAATCCACTTAGATACATGTATAAAACATGTTTCATCCACTATACAAGTTTTAAAACAAAATATTTTTGTCTCATACATTATATTGATTTCAAAAATCCTTGATAACATATAAAATTTGAACAAAATCAATGTCTTAAAAAATCCATGTAGGCATACAATGATATACATCAACAAAATATAAATCTACGCCAACATGCCATGAAGGTAGATAACAAAATCCATATACATCAAAATTTGGGGTATCATAAAATAATCTGGTTCTCTTCAGCTGTCGGGAAGATGAACCAGTCACATCAGTGGAATTTCTCTTATGTCGATCGACCGCCTACTCTCAAAGGATGCTTGTCTCCATTTATTAATACAAATAAAAACATGCCCATTAGTATACATCTAATGCCATATAAAATGACACTACTTACAAATAAATACTTATTGCAATCTCATGATCACTCGAAATCATCCTCTTCCTCTCAAGATCAACTCAACATCAGTAGGAGGTGCACAAACTAGATTTGTCAACTCCTCTTGTGGCAACCATGATGATAAAAATTAGAATACACATGAATGTCATTTAATTATACTACATGATGTTATTTAATACAATCAATTCAATATGAAAATTACTTTACTAGTGCATACCTATGTAAGAGGCACAACAGAAGTTATGCCCATAGCAAATCCAATATCTAATGATCATTGAATGTCGACAAGAGACTCTAATGATGTCATCAAGTAAAAAAGGAAAAAGGTAACGCACATACAAGTTACATGACATTATCTTCATACGTTAACTATAGTTCATTCTCTTCATGTATATGATGAATAAAAATAATAAAACTCACATTAGTAAATTCACCAACATGCGAACTCATACCAACATTCACCTGTTCAACATCAAATTGTAATTTTAGGATAACATCTCTATATATGGAAAAAAAAATTAACACAATATATTTACTAATTTATTACCAATTTATACCTAAGGGGTTGACGTGCCTGCAAACAATTGTGGAGAAGAGGAATGTGACACTAGATGTATAGTTTGACCCTATAATTTTATAAAAATACACATGACTCATTAATTTTCATTCATAATGGATTAATATTGTTAATTATAAAATTTTGTATGAAATATATATTAAATTATAATTAACTTCATGTAAAATTACTTATTGGTCAATACCAAAGGTCGAATCCAATAGAACATATGTGATGATGATATTTTCCAACATAGAATCACGATGTGCCTCCTCCAATTGAACACCTTGCTCAACATGTGGAGCATCATGACTATGCTTTATGGAGCCGCCTCACGAGGCTATGGAGATATCTTGCTAGGCTATGGAGCTGCCTCATCAACCACATAGGTTCTTATACTCCCACAAGCATGACATCATATGTTATATGATGTATGATTCCTAAAAGGACCGGCCTCGTCACCCTGGGGAGATATGAGTGACATGTTGAAGAAATGAATGTGTCAAATACCTAATAGAATCAAGAGTCTCAACCTCCACTATCTCCTTCACAACATAAGGGACTAAAACATGTTGAATAGATGGGTGATTTTTACAAACGTTGTGCCCCCACTCTATCCTATGTAAAGCCTTTGCCTCTGCCTTGAAACTCTCAAATGTCGAAATAGTTTGGTATTTCATTGAGGATGAACTCATAATAGAGTTTCCTCGAGAGAAACTACGGCACCTCAAAAAATTTACAAGGTGGTTTGTCAAAAACCATCCACAATTGATCCCAAATAAAAAAATTCATCCCCTCATGGTTACACCAATGGATCAGGAATCTTCTACAACTCAATAGTAAGGGTGCATTAGTTTTAGGATTAGTAAACAAAGCACACAACTTGTCTTTGGTGTTTTTGTTGGGGTTAGCACACACGATTGTACATATATATTAATTAGATCCAAGCATACAAACAATGAATATGGAAATAACCAAAAGATACAATACACAAGATTTAATATGGTTCATCCAGTGTGGGCTACCTCCACCAAGAAACAACCAATATATTATCACGAGGAAATACAATGAATATTTGCAATCTTCCACACCTTCTTGGATGTCATGTACTTTCTTCTCTACAAGTTTCTCTTTTCTCTAAAAGGAAAATTGTTTACAATTCTTGTCTAACATCTCTTTTAACCCTAGATTTATGCTTATATAAGCATCTACAAACTTAGGGCACTTTATATACGTGATTACAACCATTAGATTCACTTTACAACTAAAGATATTTCGATTCCCGTAACTTAAGTATAGAAGTCACGCACAGAAAACCGATGCTAGTTAGCCTTAATTGATGTAGGTTCCTTCTTGCCTAACCGATACTGGTCCATGGGTGACCGATGTCGGTTAAATCACAACCAATCTTGTTACTGTGTATTCTAGAAAGTCTCAGTAAAAGTGTGTCACCAAGCAATTAAGCTCCACAACTCAACAATCTCCCACTTGGAGATAAATTGTTACATTATATCATACAACTCCTTCCTCTGATCCTTTCTTTGGCATGTTTCTCCCTCTTCAAGTCTCAAACTCGAAGACCAATAGAAGTGGAGTGTAGCTCCAACTTCTCCTTTGTTAATGGCTTCATTAGCATATCTGCGTAGGATTCTCCTTTGTATGAATTTTCTCCAACTTCACTTCCCATCCTCCAATACCTACCATATGAAGTGATATCTCAACTGAATGTGTTTTGTTCTAGAATGAAACGTTGAGTTCTTTGCCAAATGAATTGCACTTTGACTATCATTATACAATCTGCAATCCTCTTGCTCCTTTCCCAACTCTTCCATGAACCTGCTCATCCATATCATCTCCTTGCTAGCTTTTGTAGTTGTAACATACTCAGCCTCTGTAGTAGATAGGGCCACAACCTTTTGTAATCTAGAAATCTAGCTAACTATCATGCCACCTACTATGAAAACATATCCAGTGGTGCTCCTCCTGCCATCCAAATCACCATCCATGTTTGAATCCACATAGCCATGTAAAGAAGTATCTAACCCTCCATAGCATAACTACATGTCGGATGTCCCTCTCAAATACCTGAGAATCCATTGGACTACTTTCCAATTCTCTTTACCTAGATTAGCCATAAATCTACTCACAACCCCATTGCTGTACAATTTCTAGTATGGTACAAACCATAACATACATCAAACTCCCAATTTTTGAAGCATATAGAACTCGTGCCATGTACTCAACCTCCTCATGTGATATAGGACACTGATCTTTTCTCAATTTGAAGTGTCTAACCATAGGTGTACTTACAGGTTTTGAATTTTTCAAATTAAACCTTTCCAACACCTTATTGATATAATGCTCCTGAGACAAATACAACTTCATGTTCTTCCTGTCTCTATGAATTTACATGCCAAGGATTCTCTTTACAGCTCCCAAATCCTTCATTGCAAATGTGTGAGCTAGCTTTTCTTTAAGCTCACCAATGTCCTACATATTAGATCTTGCAATAAGCATATCATCCACATACAATAAAAAAATAATATAGCTCCCATTTCCAATCATCTTGAAATAAACACAATGGTCATATTCACATCTCAAATAACCATGTTCATGCATGAAACTATCAAACCTCATATATCATTTCCTTAGAGCTTGCTTGAGCCCATATAGGCTATTTTTCAATTTGCACACAAATTTCTCCTTACCCTTGACTTCATACCCAAGCGGTTGATTCATATAAATCTCTTCCTCTAAATCACCATGAAGAAATGTCATCTTGACATCAAGTTGCTCTAAATGCAAATCCTCTACTGCAACTAAACTCAATACAATATGAATATAATTCATCTTAACAACATGAGAAAAGATTTCACCAAGTCAATACCTATTTTCTGTGCAAATCCCTTTACTACAAGCCTTGCCTTGTATCTCTTCTGTCCACCCTCTTCTTCCTTGATCATGTAAACCCACTTGTTCTGCAATGCTCTTTTACCTCTTTGGAAACTTAACCAAATTCCATGTCTGGTTCTGCTCTAAGGAGTCCATCTCCTCATCCATGCCATGCTCCCACTACTTGTGGGATTTATCCTACATTACTTCTTCAAAGCTTTCTGGTTCACCACTATCAATCAATAATAAATAAGATAAGGAAGGTGAAAATATTTCTGGAGGTCTACTTACCCTTTGTGACCTTCTCACTAAGATTTGGGGTACCAAAGGCTCAATTTGCTCATCATGTATATTTGTATCCAATCCTGACGCTGACGGACACTCGGTTCGGCTAAATCGATGTCGTTTATCTCTTCTATAACCGATGTCGGTACAGGGGACCAATGTCGGCCGAGGATAAACCAATCAAGCTTATCTATATAAACTGTAGGTGTTAATTTTAAATTTAAGAGTTCATTTTCATCCACAAACTTCTCCATTGGTTCACCTTTGGGTACCAAAACTTGATCCATGTACATTCTCTTTTCATTCCAATCAATGTCATGACTCTTAATTATCTTAGAACCTTTTAAATCCCAAAATCGAATCAAATCACCATAATCATAACCAATGAAAGTACATATTTTGGATTTAGCATCCAATTTCTTTCTATTTTCCTTATCAATATGCACAAAAGCTTCTGAGCCAAATACTCTAAGAAAAGAAAGATCTACCTCTTTTCCAGTCTAAGCTTCTTCTAGTATTCCACCATCTAGTGCACTTAAAGGTCCACGGTTAATTAAATAAACCATCATGTCTATTGCTTCCACCTAAAACTGTAAGGGCAATCCAACATGTATCCTCATGCTTTTATCACATTCCATGATTGTCATGTTCATTCTCTCTGCAACACCATTCTCCTATGGTGTTTTAGGAACCATCCTTTCTCTGTGTATTCCATTTACTGAACAATAATCATTGAAAGCCTTATTGCAGTACTCACCACCATTGTTAGATCTAAGGCATTTTAACTTTGAATTTGATTCATTTTCCATAAGGGATTTCCATCTTTTAAAAGTTTCAAAAACATCATATTTACATTTAATACAATAAAATCATACCTTTCTTGTGGTATCATCAATGAAAGTAACATAGTATTGGGATCCTCCATGAGAAGCTATCTGGGCTAGTCCCCACACATCTGAGTGTACAAGCTCCAATTTATGCTTCTTCTTTGTTGCCCCAACTTTGAGAAATCTCACTCTCTTCTACTTTCTAAAAATACAATGCTCACAAAAATTAAGATCTATACATTTCAAATATGATAACTTATATTTTTCCTTTAAGATCTACCTTCCATTTTCACTCATATGGCCTATCCAATTGTGCCACATGCTTGTATCTGAATCTAAAGTAGATAGAACATAAAAGGAATCAGTAATATAGATAGATAAATACAATGATCATACCTTCTTGCCTCTTGTAACAACAAGATATCCCTTGGTAACTTTCTAAGATTTGGCTGTGAGTGTAACCATGCGCAACCGCCACATAATTATCTCACAAAAATAAGATTTCTCTTGAGGCTTGGAACATGCCTCACATATTTCAATATCCATGTGTTTCCATTCTATAATTTAAGATGAACTTCACATTTACCAGTAATATTGCATGGTTCATCATCTCCTAGATAAACATGCCCAAAATTACCTTGGACATAATTTTTGAAATAACCCTTATTAGGGGTTGCATGGAAAGAATCTCTTGAATCTAAAACCCATGACTCAATTTTACTATCCAAGGAGAGAATTAGGGCATCTTGCATTACCTCTTTTGCAGCAACATTTTCCTCTTTACCTTTTTGTACATTCTCTTTGTTTTCCTTTAACTAGCAATTCTTCTTTGCATGACCTTTCTTTCCACAATTCCAGTAGATTATTCCTCTACCTCTGGATTTAGATCTGCCATTCTTAGATTTCGATTTCCCATTATTCTTGCTCTTGAATATCTCCTTCTACCTTCCCATGCTTTATACATTCAAAGCATTCCCAGATGATGATTCTCATGTACTTTTCCTACGTATTTCTTCATTTAGGATTATACTAACCACATAATTAAACTTTAAAACATTAGTAGCAGATGTTGTATTACTAACAGCCATGACCAAGCTATCCCAACTATCTAGCAAAGAGCATAATAATAAATTGCTTTCACTTCATCCTCAAACAGAATGCTAAGTAATTTTGATTGATTTACAATAGACCGGAAATCATTAAAATGATTAGATGCAAATCCACCTTCTTGCATATTTAAATTAAACATTTTTTCATCAAATAAACTTTATTTGAAGCACTAGGTTTTTCATGTAGATTTGCTAAATATTTCATCAACTCTATCATAGATCCTGCTTCGGTAATATTTGAAGCCACAGATGTTGTCAGGCTCAATCTTATAGATCCCAAAGCCTTTCTATCAAGAATTTTCCATTCTTCATTAGTCATCTTTGCAAGTCTTGCCTTCTCATCCAACGGTAAGTATAGATATTTCTGATACGATAATCCTCTACCTACATCTTCCATAATAGATAATCATGACTGCATCAAATTTATCTACTCTGAATTTTCTTTCTTCTCCCATTGTTTTGCTCCCACTCAATCAAAAATTCTGTATGAGTAAATTCTTTCAACACACACACAACCCTCAAACAAAGAAGCTTTGATACCAATTGTTGGGGTTATCACACCGGTTGTACAGATATATTAATCAGATCTAAGCATACAAACAATGAATACAGAAATAACCAGAAGATACAATACACAAGATTTAACATGGTTCACCCAGTGTGGGCTACATCCACCAAGAAACAACCAATATATTATCACAGAGGAAATACAATGAAGATTTGCAATCTTCCACACCTTCTTGGATGTCCTATACTTTCTTCTCTCTACAAGTTTCTCTTTTCTCTACAAAAGGAAACTTCTTTACAATTCTTGTCTAACATCTCTTCTAACCCTAGCTTTATGCTTATATAAGCATCTACAAACTTAGGGCACTTTAGCTATGTAATTACAACCATTAGATTCACTTTACAACTAAATATAGATCTAATTCCCGTAACTTAATTATAGTAGTCACGCATAGGCAACCGATGTCGGTTAGCCTTAACCGATGTTGGTTCCTTCTTTCCTGACTGATATCGGTCCATGGGTGACCGACGCCGCTTACTATGTCTTCCAACAAGTCTCGTAAAAAGCATGATAGTGAAGCAATTAAGCTCCATAAGTCAACATTTTTCTCTATTGCATCATAAGACAACATTTCCGCATAAAAATTATGACCATTTGTTTTAAAACCCTCCCATGTGTTTATTTTACTAACCACATTATCGATATTAGATAATAATGACTCTAATGATGTAGCAAGGTTTTGGCAATGTGGATTTGTCGCATTGGGGTTTCTTAGGGTTTCTATTAAACCCTCAATTTGAACTTTTGTTATTTTCAATCTCCCCTAAAATGTATTGTTGGTGTTTGGAGGATGTCTTGCTATTGAAGGGGGTGTTTCTAGAATGTTTTCTTCATCTTGGTCTACGGGTGAATGAGGGATTTCAATTGAAGCTATTGAAACCTCTGAAATGAAAATAAAAACAAATCAACAATAATGAAAAAAATTAGATTAATAATGAAAATTAACCTAAAATCAATAAGAACTCACCTTGTGAACTTTCCTCCATAGTCGATTTGAGTTGTCCATGAATTTTTTTATCCCAAAACACATTTGTGCTTTTCCCCTCTCACATCCGTGTCTATTGAGCTTTGTTTTTGTTTTTAGAATGTTTTTTAGCTCTCGGGTTCAATTGTGTTTTATTACAGTCGAAACACACTCGTGTTATAATGCGAGCACGTTATATCTTGGTAAATTCAAACCGTAATGTGCTCGCGTTATAACGCAAGCCAATTTTTTACTGTTGCGTTATAATGCGACCAAGCCATAACGCGAGCGCATTATGGAAAAAATGACCAAAAAGTGGATTTTTGGTTGCTTTTGGTCCCCCATCTCCATGCACATGCCCGAGAAAGCTTCCATAAGAAAATGCCAAGTTTAAGAGAGAAATTTAGAGTTACAAGTAGGTTATTTAAAATGATATAATTGAGGGTTCATTATGAAAGTCCTAGTGCATAATTTATGGGCAGAGTAAGAGGATTAACACAAACATGAGAAGAGTGGAGAGATATTTGTGAAGAAATATATCCTTCTTATAAGTTGAGAAAGAGAGTACATTATGTGAGAGAGTTTTTATAAATTAAAGAGTTGTCAAAGTTAGAAGGTTAAGTGGATAAGATAAGATCTTGAGGTGAAGAAGAGATTTAAGGGCATTGGAGTTAAGTCCTATGCTAATGAAAGTTGACATAGTAGTTTTTGTAAGAGATTACCTTGGATATCTGGGTGTGGGTTGGTATTGAGAAGTCATGAGAGAATCATATTGAGAAATAGTCTAACAAGACCTAAGAGTTTTCTTCAAGTAAGTTAAGGGAATCCGAAAATTGTGAGCAAGGCTAATTATGTGGTTTTGTTTCTAACTTAGTATCCCAAATTATATATGAGCGGGGCATGATCTTGAGAATGTATTTAGGGATTACCATAAATGGAGTTGTTGGAAACATCAACTAAAGGTCGTAAAGTGAGCATTGTTCTTAGAATTTAAAAAATAAATTGGTGAATGGTATACATGGTTTGGTCTCTTACTTCATTGTAATCAATTTATTATCAAGTTTTATTATTTTTGTGTTAGTGTAGGTTATTATTTATCCTTTTATTTATTTATTAGGATAATTATTACACTTGTGTTAGCCCTACACTTGTTGGGTTAGCTTGCTTAGGTGTACTAGTTGTGTGGAGTTAGCTTCTCAGTTATGTCAAGTTAGCTTACTAGTCTTTTGGAGTTAACTTAACTACCAGTATCAGTTAGTGGGAGTTCTTCACCATTGATTTAGGTAGTAGTTGCACTTCCCTCCTCCTATATGTACATCTTTCTTATTGAATAATTCAAGTCATTCTATTGTAATGTATTGAGCATTATGGATTATGATGGATTTCCATATATGGTATTTTAGCTCTTTTGCTTTACAAATCTAATGTGGTGTGCTATTATCATCTGAGATCGTGGCTTGGAACAATATTCTTATCGTTCCTTTCATGGTATCAGAGCGATAGATGATGTAGACATCTAGTAAGTTTTTCTTTGCAAGCAAGGGTTTATTTTTTTCATGTATATGGAATTTGTTAGCAATTTTTGTAGCATGCATTTTTATGCAAAACGGAGTGTGGAATTGGATTTGGAAGGTGCCAAAACCCTAGAATCGACTATAAACTCAACCATGTTTTGAGACAGTCAAATTTGGGTGCATTCTTTTATCCATTGGATATAAGCGTGTACCTTCTGGATGCATTCTTTTACCCTCTGGGTATTTCAGTTTTGGATGTAGTCTTTTATCCACTGGATGCAGATCTATACCCTCTGGGATGCATTCTTTTATCCATTGGATATAAGCGTGTACCTTTCGGATGCATTCTTTTACCCTCTGGGTATTTCGGTTTTGGATGTAGTCTTTTATCCACTGGACGTAGATTTGTACCCTATGGGTGCATTCTTTTATCCATTGGATATAAGCGTGTACCTTCCAGATGCATTCTTTTACCCTCTGGTATTTCGGTTTTGGATGTAATCTTTTATCCACTTGGATGTAGATTTGTACCCTATGGGTGCATTCTTTTATCCATTGGATATAAGTGTGTACCTTCTAGATGCATTCTTTTACCCTTTGGGTATTTTGGTTTTGGATGTAGTCTTTTATCCATTGGATGCAGATCTATACCCTCTGGGTGCATTCTTTTATCCATTGGATATAAGTGTGTACCCTCTGGACGCAATGATTTACCCTCTGGACATTTTAGGTTTTGGGCGTAGGCTTTTATCCTTTGGTCGTAAGCATGTATCGTGTGGATGCACTCTTTTACCCTTTGGACATTTGGGTGTCACATGTACCTTTTAAAAAGATCAACATTAAAATATTATTTTAATAGCAAAACCTTGTAGAGCTCATAACTTTTGATCTGTAGCTCGGATTAAGGTGATCTTTTTTTGAAATTATGTATTTTTTCAAGATCTACGCATTGGTGAAATTTTTATACACATATTTCAAATGTAAAAGGTATTTTTACTCATTGTAATATTTACATGCACTTAATTATAAAGTGCCAAATTTGGGAGGGTGTTGTGATCACTTGTGGATGCATTTTCTGGTTGAGCCCAACATCCTAAAATTTTGGGTATTGCATTCTTGTATCTATGGGTGTATACATTTATATCTCTCTTGTTTGTTGAGATATTTTGGATCTGTATTTTCAACACTTTTTTGGCATGTTGACAGTCTCTCTTGTGGGGGAGCTATTCTGGTGGAGCCCAGTGTTAGTTTGTCAGTGTTCGAGTAGTTGATTTTGACAACTCATACAAATATGTGGTGTCACTCTACCCATTCTACAGTATGGGAGGGTGTGGTGTTGATACGCTTCTTCTTGGGTTTTGTGCCCTTGCCTTGTTACCTTGGTTTTTTCTTGGATCGTGGCACTCCTATTTATTTGGATCTCGTGTCCTTGCCTTGTTGCCTTGGTTTTTCTTGGATCGTGGCACACCTATTTGTAGTAGTTGATCAAATTATGTTTGGTGTTTGTTTTTCACTTTTTGACATCACTCCATTGATAGTCTCCTTGCATGGAGCTATTCTGGTGAAGCCCAGTGTCAGTTTTTTTTGAGTTATATGATCAAGTAGTGGATTCAGACCATAGTGTGCACCACACTTCTTCAGCATTGTACAAGTTTTTGGAGTCGAGCTTCTGAGGATATCTTGCAGCAGGATTTTGCTCTCTACTTTGTTATTACTAGTTTTGGGTACCTTGCGGTGTCCATTTTTCCCAGTTGTTGTACGTGGGTACCTCATCAGGCCTTGTTGCGGGACCCACCTTCTTTTCCACCCACCTAAGCTATGCTTACGGGAGGGTGTTAGTGTAGGTTATTATTTATCCTTTTATTTATTTATTAGGATAATTCTTACACTTGTGTTAGCCCTACACTTGTTGGGTTAGCTTGCTTAGGTGTACTAGTTGTGTGGAGTTAGCTTCTCAGTTATGTCGAGTTAGCTTACTAGTCTTTTGGAGTTAACTTAACTACCAATATCAGTTAGTGGGAGTTCTTCACCATTGATTTAGGTAGTAGTTGCACTTCCCTCCTCCTATATGTACATCTTTCTTATTGAATAATTCAAGTCATTCTATTGTAATGTATTGAGCATTATGGATTATGATGGATTTCCATATATGGTATTTTAGCTCTTCTGCTTTGCAAATCTAATGTGGTGTGCTATTATCATCTGAGATCACGGCTTGGAACAATATTATTATCGTTCCTTTTATTTTGACATGGTATATTGTTTGGCAATCTTTGCATCACTTTTACCTATGTATTTTGGTTCCTCTCTAACCCTTAAAAATCCTAGATATAGTTTTATCACTTTCTAATTGGCACGCCATTTCCAAAATCAAGAGTAACATAATTTAGAATTTTTTGTTCTAGTTGTGAATTATCATTATTACATATATATATTATAGTATGACCTAAACACTAGTTTCATATTACATTTTTACAACCGCTTCTTTATCGAGCTATGCAAACCTAGGGTTTCATGTTTCACCCTTATGGTTTCAAATTTCAATATGATATTTTTGATCCAAAACTCGATTTTTCTAATTTCTTTGAAACAAAAATTTTCCCCTGTTGTGCATACTTTTATGTTATTATCTTATGCTACCTAGGTAAGTTAGGTCTCTTACCACAACTATGAAAAGTGTTAGATTGAGTGGTGCCCACATTGATTGCATCTAAGTTCCCTTAGTTCTAAAACATGATTAAAATGACCAATAAATTTAATGTTAGTGTTTCTTCTTCTCTCGATACTCATACTAATACATTTTTTAATAATTATTATTTGTATTCATGGTGATGTTACAAATTTTAATGAGGATAATTTTATTATTGATAACTCGTTTGATCATGAGAGAGACCAATATGAAAGCAATCCTCCTCACTAACTTCTTGGCATCCAATAACTTCCACCCAAAGTTCCAATTGATCAATTTAGTAAAGTACTTAAGGAAAAACCTAACAACATTGATGGACTACTAGCGATGTTTGTAGAAGCCCATAATAGAAATTACATGGAAAAAGTAACATGCGAGCATGGGAATCTACAAATACCTCCCCCTCGTACCCGACCTCTCGAGGTCATGTCGAGACAGCTGGTGACTGTTGAATATGGATAGATATGTATAAGCTAATCGTAATCTTAAATCCTCAATACGCAATAATGGAATCTACGAATCTAAGGTGAAGAAGGCCCTCCTAACCTAGATTGATGTAATGGTTCATTCGGATATAATGGCTGCTCGGAGGCTCCAATCGATGTCAAGCTCTGCCGAGATCCTATTTCTTGGTTGTTGGATACGTGGGAAGTGACCTGTGGGAGCTTCGTATATATCTCCAGACAAGGTCATGAAAGTAGTGGTAGGTCGTTTAGTGGATTTTGTGGTTAGCTATGGGTGGTTTTCTGGTCTAGCCTAAAAAATATTGGATTGATTGGCTTCTATGTTTAATACGGAAAATTGTGCTATAATATCTGGCGGGAGTGGTGAAGATCTAAACACCAGCGTTCGCAAGCCGGTGTCAATACTTGACTAATTTGTAGGCCCGTTGGGTTGTGGGATTTGGGGATCACAACCATGAGTTTGTGGTTGTTGTGGACTTGTTATGGTCATGTGAAGAATCAATCCCTTCTCCCAATTATCCAGTAATCATATGCCTTTTTAGCTTCTATGTTTAGAACTAGAAGTTGTATGATTTTCTCGGAGTACCTAATAGGTGTTCTGGCAACTTGAATACGTAAGCTAGTGTCTATGTCAACGAGGAGGTCTCCCTGCGTTAGGATGTGGAACCAAAGGATCACAACCGAATTTTTGCTCTCGTTCGAATCCCTACACAGTCATTCATGTGTTTTATCAAGGCAATCTATAGTTTGGATGGTTTGACCAGAATGTGTAAGCTTTGTCATCTTTGATATTCAATCCTCTTAATTGCTCACTAATTACTTGTAAGTTTGTTGTTGCTCGAAGACCTGTATCCTAAGGTCCTGATCTATATCAACTAAAGTCATGGGTAAATTTGGTTGAGGTACTATAGGTTCAAATATATATTCTCTAGGCTCTCTAGGTCCTGTGATTGTCATACAAAGATGATTCAAACTCTTAACTAACATTAATAAACTGATTATGAAAGAGGTATTACACTACGTAAGCATTCTTCTATTTTTGTATTTTCTAATGACGTATTTCAATGAAATTAAAGAGCAGCTACTCTAGTATATCTATCAAATGAACAACTATCTAATAACATAATAAAAACAAGCAATGTAGCTTGGTATGGCTATTAGCCTGTGCAGTTGTGATTTTATCCTAAATATCTAAGCAACTATATATTTTGAATTTTGAAAGGCTCTCAATCCTACCTCAGAAGTGAGGAATGAATCACAGTTTCTCAGAAACTATCAATCCCCATAGCTTCCCTGGTGATATCGAGAGTGAAATTTTTAACTGAAATAAAATAATTCACTACTCTATTTGATATGTCGTAACTAGAACTTTGATAGCTCAAACCTGGCGTTTACAGAATAGTGGTAAATCCAGTTGTGTGTGATTTCATCCCCTCAGTGTGATCTCCTCGTTCCTTCGTGTCCTCGTGAATCCAAAAAGTGTGTATATGATAGTATCAACAGAAGATAGCAATCGAACAATGGCAGCTTTGGACATAGACCGAATATAATGTGAGTAAGAGAGGGATAGCGCAAGTGAACAGAGCTTGACTATGCAATTCCTAGCAGGATTTATTGCAGGGAATACAACACAAGTGTACCAAGAGTTTCATAAATTATCCTTGTGACAAAACAAAACCTGCAATTTTAATGGATTCTAGTCTAGAAATGAAGTTATTCTATGTTTAAACTGACTGTATGCATTAAGAATGAAACAAGAATTGAAACAAGAGATGATATGACCTCCAAAATGCCAACAATGGAAGAAAACCTCAAACTAACAAAATTCTAAGCAAGGAATTGAAAAACTGAACAAGAGAATTGAAAGGATGAGGGGCCATTTGCTTGAAAACAAGTTGGCTATTTATAACCAATGCATTTACCAGAGGGTAACTCCCATTTGATCTCTTTTACTATAAACAAAGGAAAAACACTATTCCTAGGGAGCAGAAAACATTAATGCAAGCCAAAGTGGTTGAAGAAAGTGTGTAAAATCCAAGATTTATATTTGATGCGATCGTCGCAAGGATCTAGAAAATGCATACAGGACCGCCGCCCTGCAGTAAGTAGGGGCTGGCCGCGCCGCCTGTCTGGCGGCGGTCCGTGGGTGGTGGTTTCACATCAAGACAAAATGTAAGAAGAAAGGGGAAAGAGGGAAAAACAAAGCATGCAGAGGCTGAGTGGGGCATATGGGATACAAGTGTATACTTGGCGAGCCTTTCTGGATTTCAAACACCTTACGAGGAGACCCCTATCATCATTGGGGCATGTGTAACATTGTTCTGGCGGTGCAGTACCTTACAATTTTGGGTACGCACATATTGCCCCCTCGAGAAGCGTTTTAGCCATGAAGAGGCATAAAACGGTGGATCCGAGTATGGCAGTCCTAAAATGGGGAGTTAGGAGCTATACCTGACACGCCCGTGTGTTGGAAAGTTGCCATCCAAGATCCCGCTACCTGCAAAATGAAAAAGGGGACTCAAGTGCAGATAGATAAAACAAATTGAGAAATAAGGCTGAATTGATAAGAAAAGAGGACTTACCATCTATGCGAGGTTTAGAACTTACCTCCGTCGGCGCTCTGACCCTGTGAAAGACATTCAAAATCAAATTAAGAGGGCTATTTATATAAAATGAAGTCATTTTACTATTCATTTATGTGGATTGATTTGATAGATTTTGAGTGTTGGGACCCATGGTGACAATTTTCAACGAGAGTATAGTCAAAACGTTCGTGGTGAGATAGCGATCATGCCTCCAAGAGCGGAACATTGACCCGCGAAGTCTCAGGTTAGTTCTTCTCAATTTATTGCTTTTAAACCTAAAATGTGGAAATGATGAAATCTTTCCTTGGGGATCATTTTTGAAAATGTTAGTTTTAAATGTGTCTTTAGGGGGCACCCATAGGGTAGGTTTCTTTTTTTGTTAAAAGGGGTTTTTTGCTTGTTTTAAAGCTTTTTTAGGGCTTATGGCCCATTTGGTTTCACGGGATAGGCGGTGGTTACAAGACCACCGCCTTAGAAGGTGGCGGTTACGGAACTACCGCTCTACATGGGCAAGAAATTCCATTCCATGACAGAGGACAAAAAATGCAAATTTTAACTTGTTTTTGCATGCATAAAATTTTTACGTGTTTTTACTAGTTTTTTCAACTGGATTTCAATACTAACTTACTCCTTTTTGTGTTTTTGGGTGTATGCAGAAGGAGGAGTACATTAGATGGAGCCGGGAGAGGGAGTGTGATTGGCTCTTGGCAGTGTTGGAGGCACTCTCCCAGGTAGAGCGGGATACTCTCCAGAGGGCTGGTATATGGAGGATTGCACAGTTCCTCATGTTACACCTGCCAGGTCACATATTGTGTGACTTGTTCTCATATTGGGATGTGGATCGGAACACCTTCCGATTGCCAGGAGTTAGGGGTGAGTGGTCTATCACCCTTGAGGACGTTTACCGTATACTGGGGGTTCCAATCCTTGGGCGGCGATTGTCTCTTAAGACAGTTGTATCTAGATCACAGGTGGTTGAGTGGGCCACCTACATGGGAAATGCGGTTGTATCGATGGGATCAAAGAAGGGCATGAGGATCCGCTCTATTATTGAGTCAGACATTCCCTTTCTTTGCAAGTCCATTATGGGCATCCTTGCATCCAGACTGATTGGGGACAAGGGAGGGGACACCCTCTTGTATTGTTGGGCTCCTATTATTGCATATATTGAGGGCCATGGATGTGTCCATGCTTGGGGAGAAAACATCCTCGGGACTACCTACCATGACTTATACAGGGTAGTCCGATTATAGAGCCACCCGAGCGATCATGAGTTGGGTGTATGAGCCACACCCATATGGCTCTTGTCATTAGTTGGGTGTATGAGCACATTATCCCATATGGGAGAGGTGTAGAGGTGGAGGATCCCGGGGCCATCAGGGGCAGCAAGGTGGATGGGGATGACAGTGATCCCGAGTGGCATGATACCCATGAGATCCTATCCGTAGGCCGAGAGGGCGGAGGCGGAGCGAAACGTAGAGAGGGTGACTCTGGTTTCAGAGGAGTTACTCTCTCGGGACCCAGGTGGAGATGGTGAGTCTGTTGCAGGCCGTCACATTGCCCCAAACGTGGGAGAGGGGCACCAGTGGTGGCGTCAGTGGCAGGCGCGGATCCTAGAGATCCTTCTTGAGGCCTAACGATCCTAGTGAGTTGTCACTCTTCTCCTGACATTTGTTTTAGTTAGAGTTGTTCTAGTTTGTTGTTTCTTTTTGTTTTGCTTACTCTTGGTTTTATCATTGATCATTTTCTAACTTGTTTTCTCCTTTGTTTGCAGCAACTGCTGATGAGTGGCGAGACTTGATTCACCGAGTGTGTACCGATACCCTACTTCTCCCCTCGAGAGAAGACTCGTGCTAAGCTTTCTGTGGATGTGGGGGAGCCCTCAAGCAGCCCAAGAGGCACACCGATGTTTTTTCCTCTTTCTGGTATGCGGCGAAGATCATGAATTCTCTCTGCATGGAGGTGGCTGGATATAGGACAGCCAAGTGCCTGATGAGGAGGAGCCATTCTTATAGCGAGATGGCAGCTACCGGGCGTGACCGCGAGCCCTCAGTGCATTCGGAGCGCCGGCGTAGCCGAGTCCTAGGCGTGGTCGCACACACCTCGAGGGATCCCATAGGGATTGAGAGATTTTTTGTAGTATTTTCTCATATGTTTATACAAGTTTTTTTGTACTTTCCGGCTCATTGAGCGTTTTGACCATGCCTAGTGCATGATGGCATTGTATATGAAACCTAATTTATATATATATATATATATATATATATATATATATATATATATCTTTTTGGATCTAGACTCTTGGCATCTGGAATTTTGTGATTTGTTTCCACATGTGTTCTTAGATGTTTTTAGAATATTGTTTTCATGTTTTCAGAATGTATGCAATGGATAACAAATGATAGTAGATAGAATATTTTACTCTGTATGTTTTTGTAGTGTTGATATGAGATGATACTAACATATGGTAGTACTTGAACTTTTGAACTCTTTGGGAAATGTTTGCAATTTCTTCTTATGTTGGAAAAACATGATGAATGCATAGTGATAAAGAGATGAACTTACCCCAATCCCAAATCCATGCAACTAGTGAGATGCGAGGGCTCAACACCAAGAGTTAGGAAGGGCACAAGTTGTATGAGTTTGACTGAATGGAACGATGAGAGATAGATAAACCAGTAATAGAAACCAAATTTGGACCTACACACCCACCCTACTCAGAACTACTACTACGCTTAGAAAGTCACTTACCTTTCAGTTTATCTAGACTTAGATTCATAAATGGCAACCTGGTTGACAAAATCTAGTTTTGAGGATTTGATCTCTTTGGAATTTGGATATTTGTTTTCTTTTAATAGGATTTGATTTGTGTTTTTAGCATACCAAGATTTGTTCATTTGTGTGACTGGACCCCCTACACCCTGCCTCACGCCACTAGTAAGAAGCATGGGTTTGTCACCAAAGGCAAGATATAGGTGAGTAAGGGCACTTCTTTCCTTTCCCAACCTCACACCGCCAGTAAGAGATGTGGGCTTATCACCGAAGGTTGATGGGGCAAAAAAAGTGTGTAAAATAAAATATTTTGTTTGCTTGGTGCTTTTGATTTCATTTGATTTTCACATTTCTGATCTATGACTTTGGGATATCCTTTCATTCCAAGAGATTTAAGAGGGATAGATGTGACACCAAGAAGCTTCCAGAATAGACCGTAGGCAAGGACAACTTCACCTAGTAGAAAGAAAGAGCAAAGCCAAGTATGTAGGCCTTGGTATGGTTTCCATCAATGTTTGTCTGTCGAATTTGATGAGAAGATTTGAAAATAGTTGATGATGTTTGGAGAGATGTGATATGAATGCTTTTGCCAATATTTTCAGAAATTTGCAACATATTTGTTTTAAGAGTAAGCTCCTGGACTACCATTTTTATGAAATGGACAGAATGAAGCAGCTAAGAGACTAATGCAATGTAAGTAGCTATAATGTACTAGTAATGACTTTGGTGTTTTATGCGTAAAACCACTTAAGATGCAAGGAATTGACAGTTTCACCGAATTCCTCACCTTCCAGTGTGCACAAGAGATACGCACCATTTCCGTAGTCCTTCATGACTTGGTATGGGCCCAACCATTTGGGCCGGAACTTTCTTCCTTCACCGGTTTTCTTATCGATCCGGCTGTCTAGTCTTAGAACTAAATCTCCTTCATATATTTCTCACTCGTCAGAGACTTTTTGTTGTACTTTGCCAAAGACATCCGGTCAAGATAGGCTCTATGCCGTTGTTTTGCATTTAACCTAGCCTCATCAAGGCTTTCTAGTTGAGAGAGGCATGCCTCCTATAAGCTTCATCCGTAATCCTCTTGTAATGAGATACGAGACTAGGTATTTCAACCTCAAGCGGAGAACCGCTTCGCTCCAAATACCAAATGAGAAAGGATTTGCTCCTGTTGGCACTCTTATTGAGGTTCGATGGGCCCACAAGGCCGATATAGTTTTAAATGCCAATCTCGCTTGTTCTCCTTGACCATTTTGAGGAGAATAGCTTTTAACGTTTTGTTTGTCGCTTCGGCCTGTCCATTGGCTTAAGGGTAGTAAAGAGAGGTCGTATGATGGTTTATCTTGAATTTGCTACATAACTCACGAACTTCGTCATTTTTAAAGGATGTGCCATTATCTGAGATAATGACTTGTGGGACGCCATACCTACAGATAATTTGGTTCAGAATGAATTTGGCAATTACCGAACCTAGTACTGTGGTGAGAGGCATGGCCTCCACCCATTTGGTAAAGTATTCCGTGGCTGTAATTATAAAATTATGGCCATCGGTTGATGAGGGAGAGAATTTCCCTATCAATTCTAGACCCCATGTGGAGAAGGGCCACGAAGTCACTATTGGTTGCAGGGATTGTGCTTTGGCATGTGAATCTTGTGAGAGAATTCTTGGCATTTGTGGCACTTACGTACAAATTCCACTACATCATGCTCGAGAGTGGGCCAAAAATAGCCCATCCAATGTATTTTGCAAGTGGTGGCGTGACCACCGAAGTGGCCCCACATATCCCACTGTGGGATTCATGAAGAATCCTCTTGGATTCTTCTATGTCGATGCATCTTAGAAGCATGTCGTCGAAGGCTCTACGATAGAGTACTTGGTCTAAAACAACATATTTAGTGGTAATAATGTGTAACCGCCTTCTTTGTTGTGACATGGCACCTTCCGGGTATGTATGGTCCATGATAAAATTGATGATATCAATATACCAGGGACATGTAGAGATGGGGGCCTAGTTTTGATGAAGTATACACACTCATCGGAAAGTCTAGATTTACCAGCTCGCCTCCATCTAGTGGATTGTCAGCTAACCAATCTGCAATGATTTGTCCCTTAATGGATTTCTGGTTCACGAACGTTAACTCAAATTCTCCCATTAAGGTTATGAAATGGCCAACCTTTTTAGATAAAGATCCTTGTGTGAGAAATGTTTGTAAATGGTATGTCTTTACAATGACCCTTGTTTCCTGGTTTAACATGTAATGTCTCAAACATTTTGTTGCAAAAATTATGGCAAGACATTCTCTCTCTTCCTGTGTGTAACATGTTTCATAATCAAGCAACGTTCAGCTAATGAAATAGATCGCGCGTTCTCATTTGTCATCGTCTTCTTGAGCAACATGTAGGCTAGCGAGACATGAGTGGCTCGTGAGTATAATCAAAGGGCGGTTTGGTTTGGGAGGAATTAGCGTGGGTGGTGATAACAAGAAGCGTTTAACTACTTCAAAGGCCTCGTTACATTCTTCAATCCAATCGACGCTATAATCTTTCTTGAGTAGATTTTTGATTGGATGAATGGCAAAAGCTTAAATCTGGGATGAATCTTTGGATTACACTGAGTTTCCCAAGAAATGACATGATTCCAGACTCATCCGATGGTGGGATCATTTTGAGAATAGCCCGTATTTTGGCTGGATCAACATCAATCCCTCGTGAAGATATAATGTATCCCAAAAGTTTACCTCCTGTCACACCAAACACACACTTCTTTGGATTTAATGTGACGCCATATTCGATTAGTCATGAGAGGATGATACGGAGCACTTCCGGATGATCACAACATTTCTTGGCTTTGGCCAACAAGTCATCCACATAGGATTCCACAATTTTATGGATAAGATCATGTGGAATATATAAGTCATTGCCCACCGATACATAGCGCCAACATTCTTAAGTCCAAATGGCATAACAAACGTAGCAATACATTCCCAGGAGTTATGAATGTGGTTTTGGCTTGATCCTACTCTGATATTTTAATTTGATTATACCCTGAGAACCCATCCATGAGGGATAGTAGTTCAAATCTAGTTGTTGCATCAACGATAACGTCGATGGATGGTAATGGGAAATCATCCTTGGGACAAGCTTTGTTAATATCCCAAAAGTCTATGCAAATGCGTATTTTCCCATTTTTTTAGGACAGGGAACGATATTAGATACCCATTGTGAGTAGTCAATGGGTTTGATGAATCCCACTTGGAGAAGTTTTATTACTTCCTCTTTTACCATGAGAGCCACTTTTGGCTTCATTGGTCTTGACTTCTATTTAATTGGCTTCACATCTGGTTTAGTGACAAGATTATGTACCACGACTTGTGGTGTAATGCCCGTCATTTCTTTATAGTTAAATGCAAAAGCCTTTTGATGTTCTTTAAGGATTTGGGTGTGTATTTCTATCTCCTCTGGAGTTAACGAGGATCCCAACTTCAAAATTCTTGGTTCCTCCTCCGTTCCAATGTTTATGTCAATGGTTTCTTCTATCAAAGAAGCATTACCTTCTTCAAATTCAGGTGGGGCTGGAGGTAGTTCCAAGATTTCTCCATTTTCTATCTCATAGATATCGAGATCTTTCTGTGGAGGAGACTCTACCGTGGGATTTCCAAAGTAGGAAGAGGAATGAGGTATTAGGGAAAGATCAACTATACGGTGAGCAAGGTGTAGCTCCGCATAGGTGTTTAGATATTCGAGAGTGACTCTATCATCATCAAAGTGACCTATGATAGAAAAATCATCCTCAGCTTCTCCATGAGCTAGGAGTGAGTTTGTTGGTATTTTACGCACTAATGGTTCAAAGTATGAAGTGATACCATGAAATTTGTATCCTCCAACTCACTGTTCGGGGTGAAACAGGAAGTTGAGGTTGCTATTGAGTCTGTGAGAAGGTTCTTCTCTCGTGGGATTGCTTCAATTGATATGAAGTTGAATCCCTTGCTTAGATCTAACACGGTTGTTTTGTATAGTTGTAAATGTTCAACCCTAGTTTCATATACCTCAGAGACTTGGTTTGCAACTAGTTGTGAGTCTCCTAGCACTCTAATGTTATTGACACCCATTCTTTTAGCTAGGATGAGGCCAAGGAGGAGAGCTTCGTACTTAGCCCCATTGTTTACACTTCAAAGTTTAATTTAAAGGCAAAGGTAGGATCTTTCCCTCAGGTGAAGTAAAGATCACCCCCGCCCCAGCTCCAAAGTGACATCTAGCTCCATCAAAGTGGAGAGTCCAATATTTGTTTGGAAAAATTGACATTGGGATATTTGTCATATCTATTTCTTTTGCTTTGGTTACCTCTACCATAAAAACTTTGTCTGATGGAAGAGAAGTGATTCCCAGGGTGTGTCCCATACCCATGGAATCAAACGGTAGGAGAATAGGTAAGTCTTTCTCCAGCAACTCAAAATTTTTGTGGTAGTCCCTAGTGATACTACTTTTATAGCATTGGTCTCACTTTTGAGTACTGGAACGTCCTCAGCTGGATTTGAAATTTCCAACTTAGTGGTGGGTATCAACTTTTCTTTTGGTTGTGAATTAGTTGGTTTGACAAGCTGGATTTGTTGGAGTTCAAACTCGAGTGGATACCCGGTCTTTTCTTCAAATCAGCTAGGTGTATATCAAGGGTTTTGGGTCACCTTGTGCCACGAATATTTTCCCTAAGTGTAGAAATCTTATTTCTTGGAATAACGTGGAAGGGATTGCCTTCATGCGGTGTATCCATGGCCGACCAAGGATCATATTATAATTGGTTTCCCGATCTATAATATAGAATTCGGTGAGAACCGTCTTGGGTCCTAAAGTGACTGGTAAAACTATGGTTCCAATCGAAGTGGCTTTGAGGCTATCATAACCTCTTAGCGTATTTCACGTCGTGGAACAGTTTGTCTCTCCATATCCTAGCTTTTGAAGGAAAGCGAAGGGGACTATGTTGATTGCTGCCCCATCATCAACCATTACACGTTTAACATAATTATTGTAGACCCAAACTTGTAAATGTAAAGTTGGGTCACCTCTTCATGTAATTTCAGCGTCTATTGGCATTTTGCTTATATCGAATATAAATTCAGTATCCCTATCCGGCTGCCCTGGAGGATAAACGTCAAAATCCACATGGTTTACTTGCATTTGGAGGAGGAGTGATGTTGATTAAATGGCCAAGGCCTAACGCTTCTAAGAGGGCAGCCCTATGGGTGGGAGAGTTTTTTAACAAATCCAAGAAGGAGATGTGCGAGAAGGTTTTAGTTAAATCATTAATCAGATCATAGGCGCCTATAGGTTTTACCAATGTTTGTTGAGTGTTGTCTGGCTCTAATGAATAACTTGGAGTTGGTTGAGAAGAATAATCCCGTGTTCTTGTTATGGTTTCTACGGTAGCTCGGTGTCTAACTCCACTAAACCAACTATCTTAGTTTGAGGTCGAGTTCCTAATTGGGGTGACTGGTGGATTTAATGAAGTCAAGCTTCATGATCATTGTTTCCTATCATGACACCCTTATTTGTTCTATTAGGATCTAACCTATTGTTAGAATGGTTTGGGAGCGGGTCATTGAAGATCTTGAGGGATGCATTTTGAGGGGAAACTACCCCTGCATAAGCGTTTGGCATGGGTACTACAGAATTTGCTAAAAACATATCTATAAAGAGTTATTTTTGATCTTCTGAAAACGCTGCATGAATTTATTGTATTCACGACAAGTCCTAGTATCGTGGCCTTGAATTTTGTGGAAGCCACAATATAGATTGGGATTGTAATTTTGAGGTTATTGATTTAAAACCTGTTGTGGCCCAAAATTCTGATAAGGTTGTTGGTTTTTAGAGTTAAAATTTTGAGGTTGTTGCCTTTGGTTTTGACTCTAATATCCAGTTGGGTTTTGATTTGGACTTTGTGTTTGGACTTGTCGTTGTTGTTGTTGTTGTTGCTGTGGTGGATGATTAAAATCCACCGTGTTGATTGTTGGGGTAAAATTATTATTTCACTGATTATTAATAGGTGGTGAAATGTTTACAACATTTTCCCTTTTAGCTTGGTCAGTTACTCCATCTGTTGTAATGTTGCCATGGTTCTTGTTAAGGATCTTAGGTCCTTGATTAGCATTCCCAACATTAGGATAGGCCACGGTGTTTTGATTGGGAGTGGTTAATTTCCCGTTTGTCCCATATGTCTTACGACCACTATCAATCACTACTTGGTCGATTCGAGAGCACTCTCGAGTACTTCATCGTAAGTTCTTAGTGGGAACTTCTGGACTTCTTCCTTTATCTCTCTATTGAGTGAATTAAGGAATAAATCGCATAGTTCCATTTGATCCATATTTGGAGCACTCACTGATGAGTAGAGAACCATACGCCATCTTTGGATAAAATGAGCGGTGGATTCATTATGTTCTTGTTTGATATGTAAGAACTCCCTGATTCCCGTTCTTAACAATTTGTTCATGTCAAAGCTTTGATGAATTCTGACACGAGTTGTTTAAATGAGTGTATCAAGCTTCAGGTATTCTATAATACCAATCAAGGGCAATACCTTCTAGGGTCTTAGGGAATATTTTAGTGACAACCCCATCCCAAGGGAGTAACTCCCGTATGGTTGTGGCATAGGCCTTAATGTGTGTGTTTGGGTCCCCTTCCCCTTTGTATTTGGGAAAATCGGAAGAGGTCTTGGAAGCATAACGCTTCGTATGGTGAAGTCTAGGGGCTCTTTCAAATATTCTAAGTAAGTCCCTAGTACGTAGGCCTCAACCATCGACGAGGCTTGCTTTGAGGGGGTTGAGGGGGAATGGGTTGTTGATATGGCATAGTATATGCATTTGTAGGAACATAAGGGAATCCCTGTGGTTGAACGAACATCCCGGGAGAAGAGAACATGTCTCCTTATGGTGAATTTCAATAAATGTTTAAGTAAGGAGGAGCATTGTTCTGGTACGGGTTGTTTGGTGCCAAGCCGGGAGGTGTCATGTTTTCAATCGAGGAGCAGCATTTGAAAACGTTGTCCTAGTTGGTGTTTTATGGGATAATTATAAGGATTTTGAGGAGGCATGCCTAACGTGCCTGTTCCTGTAAGGAGGTCAACTTGACTAGGGTGATGCAGAGGGTTGGGGATTCCCGCTTGCCCAAAATATGAATTTTGGTTTGCTTGAGCAAGTTCTAGCCCTCTAACCTTCTCAGCTAAGGCTGAAATGACCTCCATCGGTGAAGACGCAGTGCTTTTCCTTAAGGGTGTTTGTTGTATAGCTTGAGGTTAGTAAGGGGTATGATACCCTACTATGAATTGGTCGTTACCCTGCCAAGCTTCACCGAGGGTATTTCCCATAGGTGGAGGAATGGGGGTGTTCTCCTGGAATAGGGTATCAGACTGTATTTGTAAACTCCCTATAGGTGGATACATATTTTGGAAGCGTTGTTCACTTTTAGCGAAGCGTGCCAAGTACTCCTCATCCAAAAAGGGGAGTGGGTCTGATTGTCTACTGATCTGTGGTCTGAACAAGACCCGAGGAGATGAAGTGGATTCTCCAGTAAACGTCATATTGTTAGAGCCTAATGGCTCTGGCTATTGTGTTTGTGCAAACTGATCAAACTCCTCAATTCGAATGAAGAACTAGAACTAGTTCTGTGAGGGGGAGTTTGAGATGACAAGTAATTACTCGAATAGTTATCAGCCCACGTAGAAAGCAAGGGTGATGGTTGTCTATTTGTTTGACTATAGTTTACTTCGAGACCTAAGAGAGGTCTGCCATATGCATCATATCCCGACATATTCGGGGGTATATGAATACCCGCAGAATAATGGGAAAGAGCGAAGGTGGATGGAAGAAATGAAAATAGAAAGAGAAATATTAGTTTGTTTCACGTTGGGTTCACCAATTTTGTACGATGGAAAAGTAACATGCGAGCATGGGAATCTACAAGTACCTCCTCCTCGTACCCGACCTCTCGAGGTCATGTCGAGACAACCGGTGAATGTTGAATGTGGATAGATATGTATAAGCTAATCGGGTAATCTTAAATCCTCAATACGCAATAATGGAATCATGAATCTAAGGCAAAGAAGGCCCTCCTAACCTAGATTGATGTAATGGTTCATTCGGATATAATGGCTGCTCGAGGCTCCAATCGATGTCGAGCTCTGCCGAGATCCTATTTCTTGGTTGTTGGATACGTGGGAAGTGACCTGTGGGAGCTTTGTATATATCTCCAGACAAGGTCATGAAAGTAGTGGTAGGTCGTTTAGTGGATTTTGTGGTTAGCTATGGGTGGTTTTCTAGTCTAGCCCAGAAAATATTGGATTGATTGGCTTCTATGTTTAATACGGAAAACTGTGCTATAATATCTAGCGGGAGTGGTGAAGATCTAAACACCAACGTTCGCAAGCTCGGTGTCAATACTTGACTGATTTGTAGGCCCATTGGGTTGTGGGATTTGGGGATCACAACCGTGAGTTCATGGTTGTTGTGGACCTGTTATGGTCATGTGAAGAATCAATCCCTTCTCCCAATTATCTAGTAATCATATGCCTTTTCAACTTCTATGTTTAGAACTAGAAGTTGTATGATTTTCTCGGAGTACCTAATAGGTGTTCTGGAAACTTGAATACGTAAGCTAGTGTCTATGTCAACGAGGAGGTCTCCCGCATTAGGATGTGGAACCAAAGGATCACAACCAAATGTTTGCTCTCGTTCAAATCCTTGCACAATCATTCAGGTGTTTTATCAAGGCAATCTATAGTTTGGATGGTTTGACCAGAATGTGTAAGCTTTGTCGTCTTCGATATTCAATCCTCTTAGTTGCTCACTAATTGCTTGTAAGTTTGTTGTTGCTCGAAAGACCTGTATCCTAAGGTCCTGATCTATATCAGCTAAAGTCATGGGTAAATTTGGTTGAGGTACTATAGGTTCAAATATATATTCTCTAGGCTCTCTAGGTCCTGTGATTGTCATACAAAGATGATTCAAACTCTAACTAACATTAATAAACTGATTATGAAAGAGGTATTACACTACGTAAGCATTCTTCTATTTTTGTATTTTCCAATGACGTATTTCAATGAAATTGAAGAGCATACTACTCTAGTATATCTATAAAATGAACAACTAATCTAATAATAGAATAAAAACAAGCAACGTAGCCTGGTATGGCTATTTGCCTGTGCAGTTGTGATTTTATCCTAAATATCTAAGCAACTATATATTTTGAATTTTGAAAGGCTCTCGATCCTACCTCAAAAGTGAGGAATGAATCACAGTTTCTCAGAAACTATCAATCCCCATAGCTTCCCCGGTGATATCGAGAGTGAAATTTTAACTGAAATAAAATAATTCACTACTCTATTTGATATGTCATAACTAGAACTTTGATAGCTCAAACCTGGCGTTTACAGAACAGTGGTAAATCCAGTTGTGTGTGATTTCATCCCCTCAATGTGATCTCCTTGTTCCTTCATGTCCTCGTGAATCCAGAAAGTGTGTATATGATAGTATCAACAAAAGATAGCAATCGAACAATGGCAGCTTTGGATATAGACCGAATATAATGCGAGTAGGAGAGGGATAGCACGCAAGTGAACAGAGCTTGACTATGCAATTCCTAGCAGGATTTATTGTGGAATACAACACAAAGTGTACCGAGAGTTTCATAAATTATCCTTGTGACAAAACAAAACCTACAACTTTAATGGATTCTAGTCTAGAAATGAAGCTATTCTATGTTTAAACTGACTATATGCAGAAACAATAATGAAACAAGACTTGAAACAAGAAGATGATATGACCTCCAAAATGCCAACAATGGAAGCAAAACCTAAAACTAACAAAATTCTAAGCAAGGAATTGAAAAAATGAATAAGAGAATTGAGAGGATGAGGGGCCATTTGCTTGAAAACAAGTTGGCTATTTATAACCAATGCATTTACCAGAGGGTAACTCCCATTTGATCTCTTTTACTATAAACAAAGGAAAAACACTATTCCTAGGAGAGCAAAAACATTAATGCAAGCCAAAGTGGTTGAAGAAAGCGTGTAAAATCCAAGATTTACGTTTGACACAATCATCGGAAGGATCTAGAAAATGCGTACACAGACCGCCGCCGCCGCTGCGGGTGGCGGTTATGGGACCGCCACCCAGGCAGGGCGGCGGTTTTGTCACTGAAGACAAAAATGCAAGAAGAAAGGGGAAAGAGGGAAAAACAAAGCATGCGGAGGCTGAGCGGGCATGCGGGATACAAGTGTATACTTGGCGAGCCTTTCTGGATTCCGAACACCTTGCAAGGAGACCCGTATCATCATTGGGGCATGTGTAACATCGTTTTGACGGTGTAGTACCTTACAATTTCGGGTACGTACACATTCTGATGCATGAATGGCGGTGTTCAGAAACAGACGAAGTAAAATCACTATAGCTACTTCCTCTTCTCGCATGCAACAAACAAAAGCGGCGCGGCATTGATCCTGCTTGAGAGGAGATATTAGGGTTACAACTTTATCTTCATGTCGGTATGATTTATAGCCCATAATGGTTCTCATTTTAGGATGGCTATTAGCAGAGTTTCATTTAGCAGCCCCACGTAACATTCTATTTATCTATTTATTTCATTTTTTGCAAGTATGTACCTATCCATTTCTCTGCGATCTAAGCAATGTATAGTGGGTTATATTTATGTGGGTTTTTATTTTCATACGGCTATTCTAACCGTCCCATGTGTAATGAGGATAATGAGTAGAAAAAGCACAACAAGAAAGCGAGGGAGCCCTCGCAGCCCTTCCATGTATAATGTATTGAGTGCCATTGATCGACAGACCAGTTTGATGATGGAACATGGATTCCTAGTTAGTTTATGGGAGGATACGTCTTTCACCTACATCGATAGTAAATTTGTCTCTTGTTCACCGGTAAGGTTTCACCGAACGCGGTAATTGAAGTAATGTATGATGTATATGCATTATATTTATGCACGACACGATTGTTTGTATATTACAAGAAAATAGTGTGTATACATCATGAAAATATCGTGTCTTTTTGGGTACTCGGTATTTGTAAATATTGACTAAACAATGAAGTATATATTTATATAAAAAAGGTTTGGTAATTGAATTTTAGAGAGAGGGTTGTACTTTTGATGAGAACGAGTGGCTTTTTAGGAAGTGTGGGATAGTTTTGTTTCTATTTTCTTGAGAAAGTCAATAAAAAAATTGTAATATTTTGGCCATGTAGTTATGTTTCGGTATTTTTTTCTCACATAGATCTATTTTTGAGACTGGCACAATCACATAGTTAAATGATTCCTTTTACCTCGAATCAACATGAATTAGAAAATGAAATTAAGCTCTTCGTAAAATAGGATTTTAATATATAGTTTATAGTATATATGGGTTATAATATATACTTTATAGTATATATGGTTTATAATATATACTTTATAGTATAGTTTTTTTATATAGTATATAATAGAGTTTTCATATATAGTTTAATGTCATTTTTAAGGGAAAATTACATTTACAAAATAAAAGTAAGATCAAGTTGATAAAGTGGAACATAAATAGTGGATATTACTTGGGTGTTACACTTTGACTCGTGTAAATTGTGTAGTACATGTAGGTATTTAATTTTCACTTTTTATTTCCAAATTTCCATTGATGTCTTTGTCTTATATTACAAATCAAGCACTATCGAATTCAAAACCTTGACATCATTTGTGGTTTGGTCTTGACCTTTAAACCTATTTAATTTCCTTGTTTTTTTATTTTGGCCCATTTCAACGCAAATTGAACTCATGTGAATAGTACGAGTGGGATTGATAGAGTAAAGTGGAAAACACCTAACGAATAATTATCGATGCTTTTTTCGCACATCACCTATTACCCTACACCTAGCCTATTTCCCTGCAGCTACTCAAGCTTAGATATGTAAACGGGGAATACAAAGTGATAATAAAGTGGAACACAAATAAAGGACAATTATTGATGATTGTTTAAATGTTTCCTATTTCTTTGCATTTACTCGAACTTATAAGTGTAATGTGGGAGTACAAAGTGCTCCAAGAAGCAAGAATTTTGAATGGGCTTCAAACATGTAACTGTTGGTTATTTCCATTTTTTATTATATCACCTTTAATCACAAATTACACTCATGATTTTATAAAGTGTAACACAGATAATGAATTTTGTTTAGGTCTTACAATTTAAGTCATAGAAAAGGTGCAAAGCATGCAGGTTTTTAATTCTCACTTTGTGGTTAGGTCTCAAACATGGAACATTTTTTTATTTTTAGCATTTTTGGTTTTGACCCCTTTAAATGTAATTTGCACTCGCATGAATTATGCTCTCTCGATATATAAATATATAATGGAACATGCTGCCCTTCCCCTCCCCAAAACCGCTTTCCAATCGCCCCTCATCTTCTCCCTCTTTTTCGCTTCCTCAACTTTCAGTTCTTCGCTTTACCCCTTCGGCGTTTCCATCGTCTCATAGTGCAAATCTACAAGACACCCAAAATGACCTTCAAATCTACAATTCGAATTGGGTCATTTAGTGTGATTGCATAACATTGAGTTTTCTCAAGGTGTGGGACCTTGCAAGGTGAGAAAACTCTCCAGATTGAAGTTGTTTCTTACTCCTCTATTCCTGTATGCGTGAATTTGCAGAGGTTCAATACTAATTCCTATTCTAAATTCTAAGGAGACGAGTTGAAGATGCAAGAAAGGAAAAATAACTAAGCTAAAACGGTGATACACCAAAAGAGTGATGGACTTCTTTTGCAAATAAACACAGATCATAAGAATGTAGCACAAAACATGCACATATTGCTAGAATATAATGAAAGATCATAAGACAATGATAAACACATGAGAGGATTGGAAAATCAATCACAGAACATACATTATCATTCCCAAGTTTAATACAATGCATTACAATGGCAAGGAGGCAAAAATATGTGCTGCAGCCTATATGAGAGGTCTGAAACTCTACAAATCTACCTGCTAAGGAAGAAAAGAGAGCTTGCAAGAGCAAAATGTCCAACATTACAATAGATTACATCTCCTCCATTTATAGTTGAAGAAAAGAGAGGGAAAACAGAGGAGGAAGCAAAATCTAATCTTTTTCCTCAACCACCCGCCATTAATCCTTTCAAATCGGCCTGCAATCCATCAAATCGACATCCTTTGTTTCTTTTGCGTGTTGGAGAGAATAATGATAAATTTGGTGAAGCACAACTCTCAAAACAAATCTAATCTTGGATTAATGGCGTGAGAAGACTTTTTTTAGGGTTTTCCTCCATCAAAACGAGCTGATTCTTCATCCTTGGTGTGTGGGAGAAAGCAACCATGGCGGTTTTGAGCAAAAACAATTCATTTGAAGCAATCTGGTTCGCATTAAAGACTGAAAGATGTTTTTGACATTTTCTCCATCGAAACCTAGCAAGAAATGATGTTTTTATTCCTCCAATGCATAGAGGGGCTCGAGACCTTTCCAAAAAGTCTTGATTTTGTTGAAATCTGATCTCTGGATCAAAAGATATGCTCATTTGAAGATTTAGGGCAAAAATTTGGGCACAAATTTCGAGGCACGAATTAGGGCATACTTGGTGGAAAAATCAGATTTTGAAAACGGGTCCACAGGGGTCAAAATTTGCTTTTTGCACTTTTGGAAAATTTTCCAAAAACTCCGCTCCTTCGCCGCTCTAGGACACGTGTCACGTTTTGGTTCACTGATGGGATCGTAGGCTGAAAACCTGTCTTTTTCCTTTGGAAATTTTCATTGGGAAAATTTCCCATTTTACCTCCGCGCTTCCGCCCTTCCGCCGTTGACTGGACATGTGGCGCTCCCTCATTGGTCGGCGGGGATGCGCCTCATCTTTTTTCTTTGAGCCCCTTTTTGGTTTTGGCAAAAACCAAAACTTCCACCGCCGGTCCGACTCCTCCGCCACTGGACATGTCTCAGCTTTCTAAACGATCCACAGGCCTTGGGGCCAAAATTTGCCTTTGGGCATTTTAGACAAAAAGGGAAAATTTTCCCAAATCTCCCCACGCCTCCGCCAACTCATCTCGTTCTCCTCTACGGGCCCGCGGCCGCTTTTTTCCTCATAGCCTCCACCAACTTCTTAGCAAATTCTCCAACTTACCTCCGCCAGCCCAACCTCCGCTGACACGTGGCATCATTTCATTGGATGCGAGCTGCATCTAGGGAAAATTTCCCCAAAAAACTCCGCCGAGCCATAACTTTCAAAATATTTGGAGTTAGGAGGAAAATTTTACCTTTCTGGAAAGGGGAAGAAAAATCTTATCTGATGAAACCATTTCCAAAACCCTTTGAGTGCTTGAAATGTGTGAAAATTGAAGTTGAAGCACAAAGAAGGAAGGAAAGAATGAAGGCAAGTTAGCCAAAATACACAGGGGGCTTATTTTGGATAACACATACACTTCGTGTACGATTGCTAATATTTAATAAAAATAAATTGTTTGTTAAATTTATTTATACCTATATGTTTGAAAAATAAGAACAATTTAGTCCAAAAATTTTATGTTTCCTGGACCCCAAGCTCCATATTTTACAGGGTGGCCGCTTACCACGGGACCAGTGCCCATTAATTTCTTTGTTGCTACGTCCTTGGGATGACGTCATGAATACTCCATCACAGCTGATGACACGGCGCACTGGTTTCCTGCCGGCTGCCGCAGAATAATGTCACGTGTCGCGTGCACGAGTGCGACAAATCAACGGGTTATGGACACATTTCCGTCAATTCCAATTCCAAGTCGTTTTTACTTTTAGTACAGATGCAAGTTGGGCCGTACCCAGCGGGGTTGGTGCACTTCTTAGCTATAATTAAAGCGCCGACGGAGGAGCGTTAAAGAGGATTACAATTTAGGAGGCTGTGTAAGTCGCCGCTGATTTTTCTTGTTCCAAAGAATTAGCAGGTTTTCATTGGTCTCGGGCTGGAGCTATGTGAGGCGAACACCAGAAAGGAGATAATGAAGCGGGCGTCAGAAGAGGGAGAAGCCGAACGGGAGGCGAAGCGGGAGCGCATTGGCATGAGCAGCGATGCCGATGCTGATGTCGATGTGGAGGAGTTCTTCGCTCTGTTGAAACGAATCGAGGCAACAGAGAAGCAATTCGGCGCCCTGCGAAGGATAAATAACGGCAAACCCCTTCTTCCTCCAGCTCCTGGTATCGCTGCGCCGAAGCCGGCATGGCAACCATCGTTTGTGTGGGAGGATTTCTGCGGGAATGGAACCCGCGACCTCGACGAAGGTAAGTCCACAAAAGGAAATCCACTGCCAAATGATTGTCTGAAATGGTGATTTGATTGTGTAGATGAGAATAATTGTAGGGAGAGGATAGATCTGAACTTGAACTTGAACTTGCCCTCCTCCCCGCAGCCGCAGGGTTGCACCTCTTTTCCTGATCATATATTGTGCTTGTGGGTTCTAAACAAGCGCCAGACAGATTTCCTACTGTAACAGTTTTTATTCTGATGGTGTTTAATATAGTCAGTTTCTCTACTGTATTGTCTTGATCTATCGCCAAAATTCTATTTTTGCGCAAGTTTTTGTAATTAGTTAGAAGTGCAAAATTTTCATTCACATAGTAAGTAGTTTCGACCGATTTTTTTGTGAAATAGTAAGTAATGTTTGCGGTGAATTGTTTATTTTTCGTTTATACTGTTGACTAGGGTAAAATGCAAGTGTCTTAAATAAAGTGGTACCTAAATTGTCTTTTGTATGGCGCTCTCGCTTAAAGGAATCCGTTGTAATTCTTGCTTCATGCTCTTGTTTTTGTTTTTTTCTAAGAATTTGAAGTAAAAATCACCTAAACGCCACTAGTTTTATAAGGAATCCCCCTCGTGATGGATTATGGGATTGCCTTGGATTCTAAATGGATGCTTCATGTCAGCCATGTAACGAAAAAGCTAATGGAACATTTGAATATGATTAATAGTTGTGAACTCTATTTTTGACCTTTTAAAATATAATAAAATAATGATCATGTAGTTTAATTACATTACAGTGGTTGTATAGGTGGGATTAGGGTGGTTCATTACAACATCTTGTTCAATCGTAGTGACGACATAATATATTTTGTCTATTTAATGGTTTACTTGTTTTTATTGTCATATATTTTTGTCACCTCTTTCTAGGGTTGCGTTCAAAACCAACACATTGTCGCTCATCTACTCACCCTCATATGATAATGGTTGATCGGGCTCAATCATTGTTTGTGCGTTGCATGTTTTCTTGTAATTACTCAAGCTTAAAACCGAAAAGGGGGATAGGAAAACTTGTGAGGGCCTTCAAAAACCATTTTTATATCTCCACATTGTTCTTTTGACTACCAAATTGGTTTCATAAACATCATCGCCACACTAAAACCGCATATTCGACAATGATGAGGGAGCTTACAAAGACATGCATCTAATGAATATTTATCGTCATTGCTGAGAGGAGCTATCTTGCTATTGGCTAGGATATAACAGATGTTGAGAAGAAAAATCCCAATAGAAAACATGATGTATCTCTTTTGAATATGTTGTTGAGGAAGAGATGTCAACCATGATGTTCGAGGAAGAAACTCGGTGAGGTCTATGCCATACCATGAAATTGGGTTGTATGGTTTTGTGAAGCCCTTATATCTTTAGGCAAGAAAGACATCAAACCTCTTTGACATGCTCTCATAATCCACCCATGCATCAAAAATATGATCTTCACCAAATTTGTTTCTACCTTTCTCCCACATTGACACATAGACCAAGATTCCCACTCATTTGGGGTCAGGGCCTTCTCCAACAACACATCTCATACATGTTAAGGTTAATTAAAAATTCTAAAGCCTCGTTAATCTCAATTCTTTAATTCATATATTTTAAAATATTTTCTAATGCAAAGCGCATTTTTATTAATAGAAAGGGATACATTGACCGTTAATCATATAAAAAAATGGGTGGAACCCCGAATGTACGTCACATCAAGCCAAGGAGGTCTCGATAAAAGGTCATATCACCTTAGGAGGGCATCAAAATACAGGTATACATAATAAAAGTGCATTTTAAACCAAAAACAGAACAAGGAATAAATGGCACAAGAGAAAATAAAGACAAAAAAACTTAAGTCGCAACAACAAACATGGTGGTCGAGAGGAGGTGGACGCGGAGGACCATTTGGCTTGTCACCCCAACCACTAGTGGTAAAGGGGTGGGCCATATCCGAGATGGGATCCCACTCATCATTTTGTTGTTGTTGTTATTTTTGTTCATCGGTGTGTTGTTGGGATTGGTGGTGGGGAAATGGTGAGTCCCAACCACGAAATTTTTCCTTGAGTGGTCACTAGTGGTAAAGGGGTGGGCCATATCCAAGATGGGATCCCACTCATCATTTTGTTGTTGTTGTTATTCTTGTTCATCAATGTGTTGTTGGGCTTGGTGGTGGGGAGAGATGGTGAGTCCCAACCACGAAATTTTTCCTTGAGTGGGGTGCCCCACCCACTTCCGCCCTCATTACCAAGCCAATAAAAATGTCACAATTACAGGAGGGATAAGAGTGTCGAGATCTAGGAGGAGAACATTGACGTTAAAGAGAGGAGCTCGGCGCGACTATTGGAGCGACGCCATGAAATCCCCACCATGGCCCCGAGAGGGAGAACGGTGGTGCGACAAGTCCAGAGGGCATCTAGGCGATGGTGCATGAGGCATTTCCCTAATGCGAAAACAAGGGTTGCGTGTGTTTCACCTCCAGGAAGACATTTTCGCATGGATATGGATCTGGAGCATAATATTGGATATCACAATAACTTTATTAGTCATAAAGAAGTCTATATCCATATAAACATTATTAAAACAAGCAAAGTTTCTATCTTTCCAAATATGAAATAGAATATCAACTCTAAACATTTGCCAATAATTGCTGAATTTTGCAGGAAGCGTGGTTGAATCTCTTAGAGAACCATTTTCCAAGTAAAAAAATAAGGTATTAAGGGTTAGAAAAGGGTGTAAATCCACTTCTAGGCGGACTAGGCATGCATACAAAACTAGAAGAGGTGTTTAATTGATTTTGGTTGTTGGCAAGTAGGACAAGTAGGGTTTGAAACCCTCACGCGTTTGAAATTATCTCTAATAGGAGACTTTGATACATAAGACACCATACAAAGTGTTCTTTTTAGGCTCAATGAAATCTTTCTAGATGTTATCAAACCTTCGGACCCAAATCCCATCCTTAGACTTGAGATTCCAACGATGGTTTAAGGATTCACCTAGAACATGATTTGGGGTGAGGAGATGATAGCCAATATGGGGTTTGTAGTCATAAAAAGGGGGTAGCACCGACAAATTCCAATCTCTCCACCATGGCACACCAAAAGAGAGATTGTTTTTGTGCAAGCAATTATCAGGTACAAAATTCGTAATTTCTGAAATGGAATTGGCATCCTCATCTTTGAGCCGAAATTTAGCTTTATGCATATCCCATAAGATCCAAGCCAAGGAAGCCTTGAAGAATATATCGTAAGTGTTTTAATTCCCTTTTTAAAGGTCAAAGATTTTTAATCTAGGGCACCATTGAAGAATGGGAGATTGTTATAGGGAGATAGTTGATTGAGAGTCCCGATGTCAAATTATCCCCCACCCATATGAGATTGGGTTTGATCAAATCCCAAGCTTTCCATAGGAGTTTAGCCATAAAGGTGCCACATATTTTCACTTGCATAGAAGAAAGAAGAAGATTCTGGAATCTAGGGCCTTTCCATGCTTGACAACCCAAAGGGATCCCTTGATTGATGCAATGTCCGAGAAATATTTACATGCTTCGGATCCTTTAAGTTTTGAGTTATCCATTTGACACCGAGGCGGGTCCTCAAGTTTGATGTCCAAAAGTGCTAAACCCCTACTTCTTTAGGCTAGTAACAAATGTCCCACGCAAACTTTTTGGAACCCTTTAAGTCCCTCGGAATTATTCCATAAGAAGCCTTTACAAAACTTTTCCAATTTGGCATGTGCGACTTTGGAAGGTGCCCAACACGATGAATAGTAAACACGAGTGATAGCCAAAAATTTGGAACAAATAAGAAACTTCCCTGCTAGAGAGGGGGGTTTAGTAACCCAATAAACAACCTTTTTTCCACTCTCTAAATAACATAAGACCAAAAATTAGAAGGGGAAGCTTTGAAAGTAAATGAAATTTGAAGAATTTTAAATTGCACACCATGTTGAATCCATCGCTATTGATATCCCTCCACCATGGAGGTTTGGGACTCAAGGATTACCTATAAGCACTAGATATTTTTCCATTGAATGACATAGCCAAGAGAGAGACAAAATATCCAAACATTCCATGACTTTCTTGACTACCTCTTCTTCCTCAATTAAAGTGAGGAATGAATCATTCGCAAAGTGTCTACCGATGAATTGTTGCCTAGATTAAGGATGCATTATGCCTTTACCCAAGCCTTGTGTTGAATAGTTGGCCAACAAGTAGTTGAATCCTTCAACAACCAAAACTAATAAATCAAACAAGTACAAAGCATCATGAGAAATAAATCAAATTATAATCTTCGAACTGATCAACTGAGTTATAATATTCAAACCGATCAATCGAATTATAATCTTCAAATTGAATTATTCCTTGTTTATAACCTTTGATAAGCTAGAACATCGAAGGAGGACACAAGAACACAAAAAAATCTCTTTTTCCAATGCCTTGAACATTAATTATGTCAATAGGTATTTCCAAATGGGAGTCTCGGTGATTGTGCGTGACACACCCGAGGTAATGGTCTATACGATAGAGCAAAACCACTTGACCATGTGTTGTGGTTATCAAATTTAACTACTACATCAACTTGACACGAGATGTTGTGTCCACTCCACATATCTCTATCCTCAAGTTTCCTAGGACACACATGTAAATTCCCCTTGAACTCGACCTTTGTTGTAATTGCCCACAAATCACAAGGGATGACATTGCAACAACAATTGACATTGACATAATTGATTGACCAAGCCTTGCTTTTTGGGATATTTCCATATTACATTACCTCAATGATCTATGTGTCACACTCCCTCTCTCCTTCAAATGATTGGAAACAATGACAAGTGGTTCATTTGTGCATAGCCGTTAGAAATAAGAGTTTAACATATGTTCCCTCCAACATTTTCCCCCAACATTGTATTTCTCCTCCCTCAAACCCCTTGTTCATCGTTGCTCTTCGCTTTGCATGTTTCGATGTCTTAAGTTTAACTTCTTCCACACATCCCCTTCAACGTCTCCACCGCACCATCCACATGTGATCGCTTTAATAGATAAAATATCGAAGAAGAAAAAATAAGCCAACCAATAATTAATGGCTAGGGAGAAGAAATTATTTATTTGTTGGTCTAAGGGGTTTATATGTTGTTATGATAATATTTTTAAGTAAATTTAACTACCTTATTTCAAAGTATGTTAATTAAAATAATAATTTTTAAAGACATTTTATATTTTCTTTCTTTAATTAAAGGAATGATGTTTTCTCTAAAATGGATGATTGAAGATTTTAGAATCGAGAACAATAAATCTAGAAGTGCCTACAAAATGTTATTTTTTTCCGGGTTTTCCTTCCACCTTTTTAAAAATATTCACTTACTTTGTACATCTCCCAAACCAAAATTAGGTATGAAGGAGAGTTAGGCAAAGATGACGACAAAGGAAACCCTATGATAAGATTCTTAATAGTTGGGTTGTGCGGGGACTACAAGGGAAGATATATAGGTTTTCTATGGCATCACTCACTCAAGGGTAATGTAGAGCCGAGAGGTCAGGGGCATCTTCAGCGTGGCTCGATCCAATGGGGTTCCTCCTTTTACTTAGCCCCTTATCTTGTCGAGTTCGTATATTATAGAGAAATCAAACGAGGTTCCGATTTTGGAGGTTAAGTGTGGAGTGGCAAAGGAGTTCTCTCAAGCGTCCCTTAAGTCTCTAGTTGTGATATGTCTGTTTAATGGATTTTGGCCAAAGGCTACAAAGCTACACCAGTGGGTTTGTTCCAATTGGTTCTCAAGATAATATTATGTTATGTTCTAAAGGTTTCTTCATTGTTTAGCGCCATAAGGATGAGAACTGCGATAACAAATTTCCGATGGGCCCTGGTTTTGGGGAAGAGCGGGGCTCTTCATTACCCCTTGGTTTCTTGATTGTGACCCCTCCAACATGGTAGCCTTTGAAATACCGGTTGGTTTCGGCTCCCAATTTTGCTTATTCCTTTTCGACATCATTTGGTCCTTTAGGGTATTGACAATACTCTAGGTGAATTTTTAAAGCTAGATGACGAGCAATCTATGCAAAATATATTCACCTATGCTTGAATGTGGAGATGCCCTTAGTAAGGGTCTACCAAATAGGTTGATTCTCGAATCGTGGTCGCTCCAAATTGATCCAACTCTTGGACTATGAAAATACAACACTAAGGTGTCATTTTTGCCATTAATAGGTCATCTACATGAACCATGTCCACAAGCTCTAGGGCTTCCTAAAAGGAGAAAAGGGCAACTCACAAACCTAAAATCTAACAACCATATGAGTTTCGTCTTTGAAGCCAACAACGACAAGAATACAAATATTTGCACACCTCGGAGGTCGAGAAAAAGTAAGTTGGAGCCACATAAGTCTAGAATGAAGATATAAATCGGGTTCTGAAATAGCAATGCTTGCAGAGGATCCTTGTTTGAGAAAGCTAGTTGTTGATGAAGCTTCAAGGAGTAAAGAGAGGCCATGATTATTGCGGGCCTCCTCTCTGGGGTGGATTGGAGTCAAAAAGAAAGAAAGAAAAGGCAAGACTAAGGCAATTTTCTCATGACAACTTTATTTTTGCACGATCAACCGTGTACTATTATTTTCTATAAATAAAAATACATTTTTCAATCAAAAATAAATACTAACTCTATAAATACAAATAAATATAGGGTTTTTAAAATTTCAATGTTTTATTTACTTAAATCTTGTTTATTTACCAATTAGTTTTCACTATTTGTATAGGTGCACGCTTTAAGTAATCGAACAGTAAGTATCCACCCTGAAAAAGAAGGCAACCCGCAGAAGAGTGCATGACGTCAAGAATACCACGTCCTAATCCTAACTAGTAACCATACTACTTAAAACGCACCGCGCACCGGATTCGTGAGTAGTGACGCGCGCGGCGCATGTGGAGGGGTAAATTCGGGTAGACTCTAGACTTTATTGCGTACGAATGGACACCACAAATATGTGGTGAGTGGCTTCTGTCCTTACCTACCTAGGCTATACCACTCACTCTTATGTAAAGATATCATATTTCAGGTAGCGTAGAAGAGCAGCAACAGCAAGAGGGATGTCCAAGTCAGAGGACGATTATGATGCGAAGCCCAGCAGTGAGGGTGAAGTGGAAGAGTTTTACGCTTTACTGGAACGCATCCAGGCTACGCACAACCAATTGCGTGCCCTGCGGACCCCAAATTACACCAAACCCCGTCCGTGGCGGCCTTCGTTTATGTGGGAAGATTTCTGCAGGAGCGGAAATGGAAGTGGTGACGTGGACAATCCATCCAAGGGCGACCTAAAAACTCCTCCGCCGCCGCTTGCAAATGACATTTGTGTGAAACGGCGGCGTGTTTATAATTATCCGGAGGACCTAGATCTCAACCTGCCCTCGACCCCGGTAGAGTTACATCTCTTTAAATAAATACATATTATTAAGTGGCTGCCATTAAGTATTTCCTATTATTTTTCATTGTTGTTTAGGTACTGCACTAAGTTGTACAACTATGATATCCACTGCCGGACTTTGGTTAATTAATATATTTTACTAAACTTTGTCTACGATATGTTGACTTAATATTCCAAACGGGTACTCTTATCTTCTTTTTTATCCTTATCGTAATCATATATGTGAGACAAAGGAGATAAAAAGACTGGTGAAGTGTAGAAACTTGCATATATACCTATGTTAGTTTCGGGAGGTGGTGGAAGATTTAATGATTTACATGGCCTCATAATTATTATGTATTTGTCCCTTTATTATAGATATTTAATATATAAATTTAAATTAAATTAATTGTGAAACATCAAAACTTAATTTTATTTTAATAATTCATAATTTATAAATTTAATAAAACATAAAATTCCCTTAACCAAAAATAAAATTTAATCTTATCTAAATTCAAATATAGAAATTATGAAAAACATAAATATGTTGTAGGCCTTTAAGCAATTTGAAAAAAATAACTTACTATACACTTTAACATTTCACAAACAATGTTAGAATGTGCTATTCAAACATAAAATAGATGATTAAGTTTCTAACTTAAAGCGCATTATTTTATTAGTTTGTATCATTCTCTAATTTTAAATAGTTTGTAATTTATTTCTACAATAACTCAAATAAATCCTAGTTTTAATGATAATCTTTATATGACATTGTGTTTACTCCAAATGATGGCATTGTTTTGCTATCTTAGTGTGGTTCCATCAATTTAATATATTTTCCACTAAATTAATAATCAAACCATATCAACTACTTATCCACTCTTATTTAAACAATGCCAAAATACTCACCACATTGTGATGAGGCCCCCTCTTGACCTTATTAATTACTCAATAGGACATTCCAAATTACAATTAATAGGCCATAATAAGTGAAATGAATCCAATAACACAAGGAGGCTGCGTGGGGGTGATTTCCTAGACCTTACTTTGACAATTTCTCCCACTCGATCCTCGTGGTGAAATGAAGGAGAAAAAATCTTATAGAAGCATTGGAATGGGATTATGCACTTAGTAATTAGAATCCCTTAACTTCAATGAACATCAAGGAAGTCGCTAGAGTAAGAGCTTAATCAAATCCTCATCCTATGTCGTTATTTATTTATTGATTACATTATCTCATGTGTAACGATTTTTGGTCCCTTAAAAATATAAATCAATAATTTTTAGAATGAGTGGTTATTGTGAAGTGTGTTTATAATTAAAGTATTTTAAGGTGTGATTCCATTTAATCCACTTTTCTTTATAATAGATCGATCTTTCTTCAAAGTGAACGTGAACCAACATTTCCATCATCTATTAGAGATGTGTGATGTTACTTTATTTGTTTTTAGGTAATATGTTGTAATTACTTTCTATGTTAAATTGAAGTAACTTTTTAATCTTAAATCTATCCATTGATGGAAAATCCTCTTTAGAAAAACAAATACTCATTGTACAAATTTACATAGTGTGATTTATATAAAAAGATGCTCCTAATAAGGTAAGAGCATTGGGTAAAGGGAAAGTTCTACATCGAAAGCCATACATGATCATGTAGTCATGCATCGTTCTCACATACCATGTGAAACACGTGTATAGAAAATATAATATATCCAACAAATCATGTGATAAACAACATATGTAAAGTAAAAACTACTACTCAAATCATGTTTTGGTCCCGATTTCTTAATATTCTTGTTTTTTATTGTTTAGCATATTTTGATTTATTTGCAATTTTGAATATTGTTGGAAAATTACTAGTCAATGATCATACAAAGATGATGGGATGAGCTAGGAGACGTGCCCATGTCAAGATAGTGAAGGGTCTATGTTTAGTTGAAGAGTGCTAGATGTATCATGTCAAAATTAGAAAGAGAATTAAAGTGTTGTACTACAAGGAGTCTTGTGCATATGAGGATTTGAAGATTATATAACTATAGGAGGCTTATGCTTAAGTGAAGATTGGGTCACTATAAGCTTTTGTTTTACGACACGGTTTTCTCAAGAAGTTGTTGAATAAGTTTTTGAAATAGATTGAGGTGCAATCTGCGACATACTTGTTGTTGTAGAGGTGGTAGCATGGGAGTGCCTACGACTCGACTAGGTATTGTTTGAAGAGATAAAATTTAGTTGAAGAGTGCTAATTGTGTCTATAACTTGACTAGGTATTGTTTGAAGAGATAATTTTTTTGTAGGTGTTATGAATGTATTGATGCAAGAATGAAACCACATGTTGCAGTGAATGTATTCATATGAGATGCCCCAAACCTTAGAAACTTGATTGTAATAGATATATTTGAGGCATCGATGTATAATAGATGGAACAATCGGGATCCTTTAAAGCCAAGGTTGCACTAACATGTCACTTATTTTTTTATTATGGTTAAATAGTTTTTGAAAGGGACTATACCCTTGTACAGAAAGGCTCAAAAGCCAGGATAGAACATGAAAGCCCAACAACAGAAAACATTCTGCTAAGAAAAGTACCAACACCTAGCAACAATACCACTGAAAAATAGCTGATGAACAACAACTCATGCTGCAACAACACAGAGCATCATTGCAAAGCCAAAAGCGCTTCTAAAGGTGGGTTGAAGTAGTTGGTCCCACTTGAAGGGGTAACATAATATGTTCCATTGAATTTTGTGTAGGTCTACTAAATCGTTTAAGAGATTCATGAGGTCTATTGTATGTGTTGCTCAACATATCCCAAAGTAGTAAGCAAAGTCATGGTGCATAATTTTTCGCTTGAACCATGATTGACCATAATACTATGTATAGGTTGTTGATTGATATAAGAGCATATAAAGAATACATATTTATCCGAGTCATCACCTACTATTTCACTATCATCAAATGCAATTATAAGACGTGTAGGTGGAGTATTATTAATTTTTCCAACAAGAGCATCAAGGGATGCCTATATGGACATAGAGGAGGATGTGCATTATATACACAACCCGACCTCTCAAGTTCCTTTGTTCTATGGTGTACCCTTGTTGTGTAGTTTATCATTGAATATCTTTAGCTTAGAATTATCATTTACTAGAGGCCAAGACTCTACTTGATGAGTTCTTAATTTAATAGAATTATTGTCAATAAGATCTTGTGTCACATGCTTTAGCTTGAAATATTGTTTTGTAGAATGTTTGAAACACCGATGGTAATCACAATAGGCATTATTGTCAAAAAAATTATGTTTTGACATTTTCTCATATAAAACTCCATAAGTGGAGGGAGAGATACAAGTTTACACTCAAGAAACTTTTGAAGCCTAACATGCGGTGATGATGATGATCATGTAAATTTCTGTCTAAAACGAGCTTGGAATTGAAGTTTAGTTGTTGGTTGAGATATAACATTGATTGTTATTCTTGCTTTGTCCTTTCCTTTAGTGGATTTTCCCTTGTAACTGGTTTTGCCTTGAAATGTAGAATTAGATGTAGTTAGTGCATTAGGCACGCACTTGAGCTTATTCAACATCAATAGCTCAAGTTCTTTTTTTAAAAGTGTGTGACATAGCTCATTGAAAGATCAAAACTTATCGAATGTAATGGATTCTTCAAAGGGTGCTAATAGGTTTTATGTAGTGAAATAGTGAAGCTCATTACATCCTTGATGGAGTTTTTCAATTTGTGCACAAGAGACTTTTTCATTGATATTATTGAAAAATATGCTAAAAATTTATCGGACAACGGATTGAAATCCTTGATTGATCGGGAGGAGATCATATAACCATTGTAATGCATAATCCTTTAGACTTCAGGAAATAACTTAGTAAGAAGTTTATTATTGTAAGCATATTTTAGACAAGTTGCATGGAAGGCTTGAAGGTGTTTTTTGAGATCTCTTTTACCTTTGGAGTGGAATCTTAAAAGCAACAAAACCCATAGGAAAAGGTTAAGAACCTATGTTTCTAATGGATTACGAAGTAAGCGATGTGAATCCATGGCATGAGAAGTTCTATACACCCCTTATTATAACTTCAACACCTTGGTTTACAAATCAAGAATGGTCTTCTCTAGATAACATGCAAAAGACAAGGTGTGTGAGGGTCCATGTGTATGTAGTATGAGTTGGGATGGCTATTGAAACTTGATGGGGGACATTAGGTGCCCCATACCGATAATAAATGTGGGTCTATTGGAGGTGGCCAACTTATTCTTTTTATCTCTAGACATGAATTATAATGCATCAATTTGATGAGTCGTAACATTGAAATACTATGTAAACTTATCATCGATAGGATCAAACCCTTTTGATGTAGTAGTGGGAATGATATCATCTTAAACAACTTCTATTGGAGAAAGTTCAATGAGAACCAACATGATGACATTGTCAAGAAGGTGTTTGGTAGTAGGGGCATCTACCTAAGACATGTTTGTAGAATGTGTCGACGTTAGAGCCATAATAGAGAACTTAATACCACAAAAATAAGTGTGTAACAACAAAGAAAATACCTAAAAAAACATAAAAGGCAAAACCTTGAGAGTAAAAAGGTCATGTTGAAGTTTGTGTAAGATCAATAAGTGGGTTCACCTGGATGATTTATTGTAATTTAGAAAATAAAGTCTTATTAGGGATTATAGCTAATTAAGATTGAAATCTAGAAAATATGTACATTCATATTATTATATTAATAGTGACATACATATCTAAATGTGTAGTAAGTGGTTAAGAGATGTTAATTAATTATGACACATATTAAATATAGAGAATTGACAAAAGGGTAATGCACTTAACTTTTCTATGTTTTGGCTACTAATCTGAATTTGAAATTGAAGGGAATAGGTTGGAAATCTTTTATATTTTCGTTGTCTCTAAAATTAGATATTTATTTACCTTTAGACATAATCGACTAGTAGGACATAATCAATCAACTACTAACTTGTCCAACTTGTACAGTTTTACGAACTTGTCCATATGTTTTTGCACTTTTTTTCAATTTATACCTCATTGTCTCAACTTGCTTTGTGTTTTTGTTTGTGATCACTTTAGACGTGTGCGAATGTTCATGCAATAGCAAAACCTAACTCTTGCACACAAAAAAGTTGAATTGAGATGATATGGTGAGAATAAATTTAAGGGATATTTGAGTTGATGCACCCTTGTGCTTGCCTATATAGTCATGTGTGAAACAAAAACTAAAATGCGCTTCTCCCCACTAGTGGAAGTGTAATTGTGCTCTTTTCAACTACATGTATGCAACTAGAACTTGGTCCTCGAACACTTAATACCGCTTTTTGCTTTGACATGGTATGTAATGTTATTAAATTGGTTTGAAATGTTCTTAGATTGATTTATAATTCTTCATACTTGCATAGGGGCTACTCTTAGTGTAAGATCATGCGATAAGGAAGAATAAGGTAGTTTTGCTTGCTTTTAAAGAGGAAGATTAAGTGTGTGCATTGTATTTGCCAAGTTTCCAAGTAAGTAAATGGGTGGGTTTGATTTGTATTTATACCACTTCAAGGGTAATGTGTTGTACTAAAGATGACCTAGAGGGAAACAACCGATTCATAAGAAGATGCCTATTTAAAAATTGGACCGTTGAGAAGCCCTGGACAAGATCGACCATTAGGGAATGAATTTACCAGCTAATCATATCCCTAGTGGATGGATTTATCTAGTGGGGCAAAAATATCAACTACTAATCAAGAAATGCTTGTACAAGAAATACAAGTTATTTTTACCAACAAGGTATCCATGTACGTGTTTGAGTAGTGGAATGAGGGTTTGCAAGCCATACAATAGTGCATTTGAGCTTTATTTGTGCATACAAGTCATGTATAACAAATATAAGCCATAATCAACATTATTAATTTCCAAATGACCAAATTTAGGTGTTTGTAAGTATACACATGTTGTGGGTGTTTGTCTTAAGGTTAACACAATGATCCTAGAACCCATTGCAAAAATCTAAGTAATAGAAAGCCACAAAGGAGGGCATCAAGCAAGAAAACTCTCTCATAGCTAATCAACCATTATGTTAGAATGTTTAGTTTAGTAATAAACTATTACAAAATACTTGCATTAACAATTGAGACTCGGGTTTTAAAATATGATCTATTAATACATAGTCATTAGAGAGACTCACGTTAATACTTAAGATTCAATTTCAAAATTAGTAGTCTGGAAATAAGATGGGGCAACAAACTCATGTTACAACTCAAGGCCAACATTCAAAACAATTGTATTAACATTTGAGATCCAAGTTTAAAATGTGTAATTGAGTAGTAACTTTAGGAGTATTGAATACTTTTATCCAATAGAGCGACATTACAACAATAAACAAGCATTACACACATATGAGAACCTCATTATTCCAAATCAAATAACAATACACAAAAGTCTTTGATATTCATGTGTTAATATACAATAAGGAGTATCCCACATATATAGGTGGAAGTGTTTGTTTTTTGTAACAATATTTTGTTGCATGAACAAAAACAAGATAGGGAACAATCTAAATTAATGCACCATTTGAATTGTATGTCCACACACCAAGTTGTCACACCAACCACTCCTAATTTATATGATCGCATGGAGAATCATAGAGTGAGCTAGTGGGGGTGGTGCTCATTTTTGTTCCCTCTGTCCCCTTGGGAAAGGGACAAGAGGGACAAAAAGGAGCTCCAGGAGCGAAATCATGACATGTGGCAAGAAAAAATATGGCTAAGTATGGGATCAGCACACTTAGCACTAGAGAAGACTTGAAAACCATGTTCCTGGAGCTTGGAAAGGTCTTTTTAGGTGAAATTTTATATGATTCTAACTCCAAGGAACCTTCCAAGATCAATGACATAGGTTTCAGAACCTAATTCTGCCTGCAACTCCAAAAATAGTCCCATTTTTATCAAGACAGTGAGGTGCACTTGCAAAAGTTGAATTGTCTTGAGAAATCCTTAGGTTTTGTGTAAAATCTGATTCTTCCACCATGAAGAGGATTCTCTAAGCTTTCCATTACCTATTTGTTTGTTTTATAACTCCTCACAAGCTCCCCAAATCAGTTGGTGAAGTTCAAGTTTCGGTTTAGCTATTCATTCCTTACACATGAAAACCCCGCTTTTGTACAATTTGTCCCTAAACCACCAAATCTTCCCTAAATATTTTCCAAAGCCACATACTTGGCTCTCCAATACCACCTCTGGATGATTATGAGCTTTTGGAACCTTCCCGGAGGATGCACACTTGCTTGAAATGGCCAAAATTAGCCTTTTTAGGCACATCGGAGGAAGTCTTCATTGTACCTTGCCAATGAAAGAATTGATATTGTCACATCATTTTAAACACTTACACATCTATTCAATATATTAGGAGTACTGCAAGGTCAATATGATCATGACACAAAAACAAACTGGTCAGGAGAGGGATTCAAGAAGCATTTGAGGCAAGTTTTCACATTTGGCTTAGTTGTCATGGCTCAAATTTTGAATTTTGGGCTAACAAAAATGCATGACAACATGACCAAGACAAGTTCAAAATGAGTTTCATAGTTTTCAAGATCAATTTTCAAGTTATATTCTAACTCCATGCCCAATGGATGCAAGAAGACTACTAGTTCTTACATCTAACAAGTAGATGTCCCCTAAAGATCGCTAAAATGTTGTCAAATAAGCACTCATGCTTATTTGAACTACTTCACACTACAAAGGAAAATTGCACATCAAAGGGAAAGCCGCACATCAAAGCAAGTCATACCACCTTGAATTCTCAGAGGATCTTAAGCCATCTGCGAACCTCTAAAATTCTACGAAAGTCTAAAAATCTACAACCCCCTAATAATCTATGTTCTCCTAAAATTTTACTAAAGCCTAAATATTTGTGGTCCCCTAAAACTATGTGGAAGCCTAAATTCCCATGAAACGCCAAAAATCATGTTACACTACATCTCCATGCATCAAAAGCCTACATTTCCACAAAAGCCTAAAATTCCGTGGAAAGAGCCAAAGGCCTCATAAAAGTGAAAATATCCACACATAAAGCCGGTGAAAAGGAAGGAATGCCACGAGACAAAGGAAAAAAATCCAAGCCTCAATGAGAGGTTGACAATTTAACAAGGGTGACACAAATGTTAAATATTATGACCTTATGGTCATCAATTGTGCAAAACAACATGGGGTTCTATAAATGCTCGTAACTTTTGATCCGATCACCAAACAAAACAAAATTGGTATCATTGGAAAGGTATTGAGGAGCACAACATATTAATGGCAATCTTAGATAGCGATAAAGTATATTTTTGGCCAAAATGTGGAAAGTAAGTTCATGGCTATTTTTAGATTTGAGTTCTACAAAATCTCTAAGCACACATGTTGGATTTGCACACTTGCATGTTGCTTGGTCCTTGGTGGTTAAAGAAGTGATTTGTCTTTCTACTTTCAAATTTCCTCTCTCCCTCTTCTACTTCTATAAATAACTTAGTTTTAATCGAAAAACATCCTCTACTAAATGCCGAGGATATGTTGCCCTTTTGTGTGGTTTGTCTTCTTGATTTCAAATTTCCTCTCCCCTCTTCTCGCTTCTATAAATAACTCAATTGTAATTGAAAAACATCCTCTACCGAATGACAAGATATGTTGCCCTTTTGTGTGGCTTGGCATTATGTGTTGCCTAGAAATTTTTATATCTCAAGTACTTGTTCGACTAAACTTGAAAATGTTAATGTGCATAGTATGCATAATGCTAACAAATTTTGTTAAAATATGATAAGATTGGATGCAATTTATAAGTTGAAAAAACCTAGACATTTTTTTCCTTCTCAAGATGCATTACATGTAATAACATTTCCCATTTGCCATTTTCCATTGCTACTTATGATTATGGCGTTTTATTTTCAACTCTTATTTTTGCTATAACAAGTAATAAGAGAGCTAATAACATCTTGTAGAAAACTACCATGATATCTTACCTTTCCAAAAGCATCTTCAATTGAATTGCATGTCTTAATATATATATATATTGATTTTCTCATATATATATATATATATATATATATATATATATATATACCTTGAGAAAATCAAGATGGGATCATAAGTTGATCAAAGGTTTGCATGACCACTATTTTCAAATTGCCTAAATTCTACGTTTCACGATTCTAAATGCCATGTGAAGTTGGCTTTCTAATGTAAAGGCAATTAATTATTGTTTCATTGCACTAAATGAGTATTAAAAACATCGTGATACAACATTAAGGATTGTGCCAAATGATGGATTGGATCCAGGAGAGAGGGCCTATAGGTGAACAAGGTCCAATAGTTGACATGACTATTGTTCACACAATACCCAATAGTTGTCATAGTACTATGTAGTAGTTATTTATTTTTGACATAATAATTATATAGAATCATCAATCACCTCATGACATGTAAGACCTCTTTGTTCATAAAAATGTGGAAATGAAACCACCACCCATGTACAAGTACAAAAAAATTCAATGTTCAAACAATTTCACCTATATTCAAGTATTGGTTTCCACCATGGTTGTAATGTAACTCGAATTTAGTATTTTAAATCAATTCAAAATATAATTTTCCTCCAATTGAACATTCGAAAGAAAAAGTCTAAGCTAACACAAATCTAAACTACAAATTAGTGAAAAATAACAATCCCATATAATAAACAATTGAATTTGTTGACCCCTTAACTTAGGATGTACCACTACTAGCCCCTCTCCCCTAAAACAATGTCATGGAAGATCAAATACATATTGGACACAAATTCATGGCTAAATTTTCTAGTATTAGATGCCAAAATACAAATTCATGGTAATATCAAATGTTCTCACATGTAAGACACATTAGTGAAAAAATACAAATATGTTCCACCTTAACATCTTTTAACATAAGTATCGCAATTATAAAAGCTTGACAAGATACCAAAATGTTGAAAGCAATATCTTATTTTCAAATTCACATAATGGTTGCAATGCAAAAATAATGAACTCAAGCCAATATGATATCTATTATATTTGATTCAAAATCAAAAGTCATCATTTGAGTTTTCAAAAAACCAACATGAAATTGGGAAAATCAAAATAGGGATAAAAACTATATCAAAGATAGGCCTTCTCTATTTTCAATGGCCTAAACTCCACATTGAAAGGAAATGGGCCTCTTCAACAACTTGCAACAAAGAGAAAAAGACAACCACGTATGAGTGGTAGTTTACTCTTATAAATGTTATGCAACACTCACTTTCCTTTGCCAAAGCAATAAATTATTGTTTCATTCTATTAAAAGTCTTATAGACAATTGGATACAACATTAAAAATGGCTCCAAAGGATTGTAGAGATTTAAAACAATGTTATTGAAGATGATATACATCGAGGAAAGAAATTAATAGCTGATTTTCCTAACTTCAAATGCTCTCACAAATTGAGACACATTAGCTATAGCCAAATTAATACTAGATGTATTTAACAATTAACCTCTAGGCAAAAATCTACATTATCCAATGATCAAGTTCTAGTTACAATTTCATTGTCTTATGTTCTCATTTCAAATAATATAATATGTTAAATATGCCTTCACTTGTATGTTCACTCTATTACATTCTTCAAAGATCATACTTTTGTTGAAATTGTATTTCTTCATATGTTGCCTACACATATATTTCATCCATTCACTATATTTCATTGTATTAAATTTTGAAAGATTATATCATATTATTAAATTTTGAAAGATTTTACTATTATTGAGACTATATTTTGTTGCATGTTATTGTTGCATTTTATTTGGTTAAAATCTCCAAAGAATTAGATCATATACATTGCTATTAGAACTTTTTTAATGTCATTGTAGCATTTTATTTGGTTAGAATTGTGGAGCAATTAAATATGTCCTCTCTCATCATAATATAGACCCTATTTGTGGAATACTTGGGTCAATATAATGATAAAAATCCCATGTTAGACAAGTGTATTTGGATATATGGTTGCAAAAATTCATTTAAAAGACCATGCAATGACAACAATAATTTTTGGTTAAACAATTTATTTTAAAGATTGTATCCACAACAATATTTTTTCAATTGAATTTTTTTAAGAGTTATTTAAAAAATATATCTATAGATTCTACCCAAAATGTTACATTCTAAAACAATCAAAATCAAAGACCCTAAAACTATCATTTTAAAAAGTTTGATCAATCTTTAAAAACCATTATCTCTCCTCTTTTGATGTTTTGAATTCTAATAACTATAGTAACCCTACACTTTTCAATGTAACTTTCTTTATTAGTTTAGAACTAAGATTACACTATGGACCATTAACTTTGATCAATTATGCCTATTTTTTCACTAATAATTCCTTAGTGAGCACTACAAAAGGATAAATATTTGATTTTCAATCAGTTGTTCCTTTTAAAATACTCACACAAGTTTCATCTTAAGTAAATTTAATCTTTGAAAGCCCAACATCTTGACTCTAATGGGAAGATAATGATAGCCACTATCAAACCCTAAAAAGTATCTTCATACAAATGCCCCCTCACAATCATATGACAAAACTTATACTACATTTCTATTTCCTCGTAGATAATTAACCAATTTACGTGGAATTTTTCAAAATTTATAGTTGAACATTGAAATTTTGCAAAATTTATAACAAAGCAACTGCTTTTTTTTATCATACGTTTGTAGTGATCAGTATAATAAACAAGACTTCAACTTTCCTTTACCAACTATTACCATCACTAACAAGCACGTCGCCTCTATAAGCTTCGACAATGTACATTAATAGCATACATATACTTTTAAACAAATCAAGATCTACAAAACTCGAATATGTTCAATGCCTCGCCATTAAGCTTATTTGGTTCCCGAGTCTGCGGCATCAAATAATCCACCTTCGGGAGCCTACTAAAAACCCAGCCAAACGCAAATTATTTTATAAAATAATATTCAGTTTCAGGGCTTCGCCCAAAACTACGACTTTTCTGCGAATCCTCTCCTCCATATTCAGAAGTAATGAGTGCGCAAAACCCCTAAAAAAATCCACTGTTTCGAAAACCGAAAGGGAAGAAATCCAGGCATAACGAAAGGAAAAAACAAAAACAAAGAGCCATATGAAATATTGTTATTTCATGTTATATTGGCGTTCCACCACAAGCTTTGTATGCATAAAATTACAAAGCAAGCCCTCAGAATCAGAGTATTTGGGTTACTTGTGAAGATGATGCAACGGCTTTGTAGCCCTTATCACTATTTCACAGAATCCTCCTCGGGCACAACCATTCCTAATCTACAAATACACAACCAGGTACTCAGACTGTAATATCTTGACATGCTGTGCAGGTCACTGCTCACCTCCATTGCGCCGAGTCATATATAGAAGAAACCCTAATGGATTTTAGGGTTCACAACTAGGGTTTTGTTTTCCTCGCAAAGCGCTTACCTACGGACTCCATCTTAATGTGAAGTGGAAAGAATAAAATGAAATATTTCAAAGCCCACTTATATATTTATTATGAGAGAAGTTGGCCATCAAATAGTAAACCCTAACCAAAATTTTAAAGAATAATATACATGAAAAAGTTGTAGAGTTGTTTTTATTAAAAAAAAAAAAAGTTAATGACTTCGTTGTGCGTTAATGTAGGGCGAGTCCTCCCAATCGGTTGTGTTAATAGTAATTGGTTCCCTGGGTCCAGGGGATTACAACTGGTCGTCCGGGTGCTCATGAAGCACTTAAGGCCCACCATCAAGCCCCACCCTTGCGCCCAATATAATGATTTAAAGAAGTATTATGATCATTAAAAATATAAAATATGTTGATATTACTTATTTATGTCAAGACAAGAATTAAATTGCAAGAGAAAATTTGACATAATGAAATGAAATGGATGGCAAATTAAAGAAGAAGAAAATATTCAATGAAGCTCTCATCTATTCAATAAAACTCTTTATGGTGCACATGTGCATACAAACATTAATAGCCACAAAGAGAGACTTTTTGGTTCATCTTATGTTCAAGTGCCCTTGTATGTCCATTTTTTTATAATAAATTACAATCACTAATATGAAAATGGTGAATATTAGACTTGGTATTAGAATATTATTTCGACACCCCTTGCGAAGATTAAGTTTAATTTGTTATTTGTTCTCTACAATTTTCATGATGTAAATGGTACTCAAAATAATCTATGTGCCAAAGAGAGTGAAAATTAGAGAATCCATGTTTATTGCACCTATTAGTACTCCAAGTTTGATGCAACTACATTATATTACTTGAAAATTAGACAACTAAGGTTGAATCACCCATGAGTAACCCAAAAGTGTGTTGAAGCATATATGCATTAAATTTCCCAACTTTCTATCAAGATGAAAATGTGAACTAATTATTGTCCATAAATCTCTCAAATTGAAAATGCGTATCGACAAAATAAAAATGGATATTATTGCAAAAAAATTACATGCTTTATGCGAGGTCATCTAAATGAAGTGTAATATACGATATATTAGATGTTGGTCTAATCATCACTCATTGTAGTGCACAAGCTATGGTGCACAATATGCAACAATATGTATAATCTACAATGTGTGCAATGAAAATAATAAGTTGCAAATGCATGGAGTATCAACTTGAAAAAATCAAATCAGACGCAAAACAATGATACATGATATGCAACAATATGCTATAAAATGTAATATATGAAGTATCTGCTCGAAGAACTCGAAGTATGACCGATGACATTCCCCTATGAGATGAGAGCACAGAGTCAAGCTACATAGGCCTTCTTGAAATGAGAACAACATATATCATCCTCAGTAATTTGAAAATGCACAACTCAATGATGTTCTCTCGGGTTTTCATCACGAGTCTCCCTTAAACTTACAACTCAAGTGTAAAATTATAATCAACATGTAATCCATAGTGAATTGCATATCTTTTGGTCTCAAAGCAGATCATCATCAATATATTAGAATGGGAAATTGCAAGAGATATATGTCAATGCTCTAGTCAATATGAATGGTATTTAGTGCCTAATTATTGTTGGGCCTTGAATTGACTAAGTCCCAAGGAAGAAGTCGCGCATTGATTGAGGCAAAGAAAGCGAAAGATGCTTAGGAAAAAGCGTGTAAGGGAAAGGTGTGCGTGAGAAGAGGTTGGCGCGTGTGGGAGTAGGGAGGTTTGGGGACTTAGCCATATTTTGAAGAAGTTGTCATAGGAGAAACACGTGAAAATCCCGAGTAGGTGTGACAAATGGATAAGGTGCCATCCTAGAGCCTTGGAGGTCAAGAAAAGAATATTCCACATAAGGAATATTCCCAGGATGATCATTATAGGTAGTGGAGGCATTTGCAAGTTGGCATAGGCATTCGACCATGGAGGACCACACTTCCACTTGGCATGTGATATGTTCATGAAGGAAACCAAGGCGGTGCATCCAAATCCTATTTAAAGGAGTGCTTGGGTCCGAAATAGAGGAGGAGAGTAATAACGAAGTGTTGGGAAATGGAGAGTTGAAGGAGGCAACGAAGTGTTGTTAGAATGCTAGTAGGGTTAGAGAGGGTATTGAGTAGTAACAAGGCACTGCAAAAATGCTTGCAAGAAGGGTTTTAAGCATATTAGGCATGGATTTGGGTATGAACAAGGGTTGTAATGGGTAGAATAGCTAAGAAATCTCTCTCAGAGAGTATTTTTGTAGGGTTTAAGATAATATTCCTTGATGTATTCGATCATATGACCCTTATGATGTAATGAGGCCACTGTAAATGTTTATAAATCAATATATGTGTGATTCTAGTTATTCATGTTCTTAAGTGTAAAACCTTGTGTTCTTCATATTATTCTGAGTCAGATCTAGTTTCATTATGCTTATTTACAATGTTCATTCCCATTTATGATGCATTTGTGCATGGATCTGTTATCTGTATCTTCTATTTTTGAGTGAATGTCTATATTTCCATTCTTGTAACTCATTCTCCATTAATGGCGGATCATTCTCGCAAAGCTCACATAAAGGAGGGGCTCGGCACCCGCGTGCCCTCGGTGAGTGCCCAATGCACACTGGGTGATAGGTCGATGCGCTTGGGGTAGAAAGAGGTACATGAAGAAATGACTACATTTTGGTTCCATTGTCGGGACCTCTTTTCAAGTTGTTGTGAGAATGAGGTGTGATGATGGAGCGCTTGACCTTGGACAACGTCGAAGCATGGCTTAAAAGCATGGAGGATGAGTTTGCTCATAGATTTAACACTGGACCTGAGTTTGATGCACGTAAATGGGTAGAGGACCACCTGTATCATGAGTTGTATGAAACATTCTTTTGTTGTTTCCCAGTGGAGTTATATGAATGGATTTCAACATATGCATCTAGGTCAAGTTGGTACTATAGACCTCATGTATGGACCCAAGATGAGTATCAAAGGTTGCATGATGCCAATTTGACCTGGACCCGTGTTGTTGATCATTGGTGGAGTAGAGTGCTAACTAGTTATACCTTGGAATACGTTATTTCTACATATTCTTTCTTAGAGATTGTTGAGTTTGAGTTCTTGAGGGAGCCTAGAGGATTGTTCTTGCATGTTATTCCACTTTGGCTATCAAGATCCTAGTTATTACTTTGAGTTTGGAAGCCTTTCCCATGGTTGGCTAAACTCCTTCTAGGCGCGGGGCACGAAAGCTAGTGTGGTGAAAGATGGCGGATCCTATGGTGGAGAAGGAGAGAGAAGAGAGGCGACTCAAGTATGATGAAGCACAAGAGAGGGAGTTGAGGAGACAACACAAGGTTGTAGGAGTGATGGAAATACAAAGGCAAACATTGTGGGAAGGATTTGAGGTCTCCGTGGGAAGGTGTGGAACCTTGAGTAGTTTGTGCTACCCCATCTTGGCAAGTGCGGAGAATTACCCCCTCGGCTTTTGGTGAGAGTTCATCATGTGAAGAAAGGAGAGTCGTAGGCACGCCTCTTGGCCCACCTGGTGACCAGACCCTGGCACTTAGCCTTCCAGTTTAGGAAAACTTTGCTTATTCGGTTGTTAGTGGTGTTGATATTGTGGTCGAGCAACACCTAGGAGGTATAATTTTTCATTTGGTACATCTATGGTTGCACAATCATTTCTTGTATTGGAGGTATCCTATCTAGTATGACATTTGGGCAAGGTGTGGGTTCACAAAGTTTGGGTATCGCGTCTGGAAGTGGCACGAAACACATCTAGGAGTGGGTCAACTTCACGCTTATTGGCACATAGTTTAGCATGATGGCGGTGGGTTCACAGGGAGCAACTGCGTTAGGCCCCTTACCTGCGATAGGAGGAGGATCTGGTGGATCCAGAGGAGTTGGAACTAGTGGATCTAGTGGTGTTGGAGGTGGTGGAAATATTGGAGGAGGCCAAGGTTCTTGGATCTGGTGGGCAAGGGCCTCAACAACCTCAATAGGTATTTTTGAGATGTCTTTGCATTTTCCTGATTACAAGGGTGTGGAAGACGTTGCAGAGCATGTGCACAAATGTGAGTTGTTATGGTGCGCGAAGGGTATCACTTCCCCAGAGTGGAAGGAGATTTATTTATAACCACATTACAAGGGCGCACGTGCATAGTTAGTACAGAAATATGATCCACACCAAACGGTGGTGGATTACATCACATTGTGTGATGCATTTTTAGTGAGTTCCACATTCCTGAGTTTGAACAAAAGAGCATCAACACTTGAAGGATATTTAACAAGGAATGGCAGAGAGTGTGCGGGAGTATGATGCACATTTCAAGACTCTCCTATCTAAGTTGTCTTATGATATTCATCCTTCTCAACATGCTCAGTGGTTCGTCGGAGGAATGATCACACCATTCAGGAGGGCACTTTCACATAAGACCTTCACAAATCCACATGAGGCCCTAGAGGTTGCCTTGCATCTTTGAGGCCATGGGAAGCATTGATACCAGAAGTTAGTCCATTTCTTGAAGCCCAGATTGTTGCCATGGAAAAAGTAGGCTGAGAAAAATTGTCTGCAAACTCAGCTCATGAGACTCACAGTGGGCTATGGTGCACAAATGTGAAGTAGAGGGGCATACAAGGATAATTTCCCATGAAGATTGCCATGTGTGTGTCGTTGGTGGACTGTGAGATTTTCCATAGAGATCATGATACAAGTAAATTCCTTTTATTACAACACGATCCGTAAGAATGTGTCCTACTATTATAAAATTTACCTCTACTACTCATGACACCAAGGATTGTAGATTGATTGACTAGATACATGATGTCATTGATACTTGGTGTGTGTTAGACCAACATTTCCAGTAGTTCCAAGGATGATGGTCGTCATTATGAAGGGTGCACGGATGGAGGAGGTCATGGAAGAGGCTTTCGGGGTGGATTCCGAGGCCATGGAATCATGAGGAGGAGAAGTGAATTTCCTCGTGGAACCTATTATAACTATGGATCTATAGAACATTACAAGTGTGAGTGTCCCATTTGTTATAGTGCTCTTGGTGTGGGAAAAAGCACAAGTATGAGGAATGCCCGGAATTGTTTGAACACATGAGCTAGAAGCAACGAAAGGATAAAGGTGCCAGGATGGTAAGCATGAAGAGAGTTGATCCGCAATGGATGCCAAGGTGTGGCGTGGGTCGAGTTAGAACTTATGTACTAGTGACGACACAAGATGAGGTGCATGCACCAGGAGATACCAAAGTAGAGACTACTGTTACAAGAGAAGAAGTGGTGCATGGGAAGTATCCAGACCCTACATCATAAGGAAGTTTATCAGAAACCATGGATGTTATTCAAAGCCTACAAGGAGAGATCTAGTGCTGAAGGAGAATTCGTCACGGTAGTTAGACCAGAAGAAGAGTGTTGAGGCTCCATAGAAGGATATGGATGAAGTCAGGGAGGTATGCAAGATGTTGAGACAAGAGAATATCATCCCTCTATTAGGAGAGTGGCTAAGAGGAAAAGTACCAAGTGCCGAGGAGAGCGTGAGAGGCAGGTTTTGCATGCTAATCTACCTCCTCACAGTCTTGACTATGATAAGGAGATTACCTTGAATGTAGTTGTTGATGGATGGCTCCTAAGTAATATTTTGATTGAACATGTGCACGAAAGTTAATGTTCTCACCTTGGATGCATGGAATCAAATGGGAAGACCTCCATTACATTTCTTCAAATGTGTTGTATATGGCTAACAAGACAAAGGTGATTCCCATTGGTGTTTTAAAGGATGTTTCTTATAACTATCCAAGGGGAAAAATTCACTGGAAGACTTTGAAGTCTTGGCGCTTGTTGAGGCAGATAACTTTCCAATGTTACTTGGGCGCCCCTAGTGCTATAAGAACAATGTTGACTTACGTTTCAATAAGGGGTATATAAGTTTTGAGAACAAGGAGGAATGTGTTATCATTCCTTTGATGGATGGAAAGTCAACACCCTATACTTGAGCCCTTGGGAGAAGAAGACCTAGACAGAATCTATGTGTGCACTATCAAAGACCCTGAGGTTGTGCAACCAACAAAAAAGAAGGCATTATTCAATGGGAAGACACTCAATCTATAAGTGATACAACTAGTGTGGCATGTGACAATTGGGCACACGAGACATATGAGTTAGTTGGAAGGTAGTTAAGAGGCTCTATGACGAGAGTAACAAAGGTACACTCTAGTCAGGTGCTTGGGAGGAAAACAATTGTCAAGTTACACTGGGGAGGCAACCCTAATGTTTTCCTATGAAAATGGAGACCCAATGGAGATGTGAGATCGAAAGGAGAAGTATGCTTAGCTATACTTTGCTTGACCACAACACATTGGTGGGTGACCCATCAATAACCTTCTAGAATGGCACAAGAGGTGAGAATCACGTTCTCTATTAGGTTTCTCCGAAGCAATGCACCTACTTACTATACAAGACTATCATGGGAAGGAACCCACCTTGTTTCACGTCCAGGCATGTGAGAAGGCTGGATGGAAGGCGCGGAATCCTTGCCTCCATCTTTATGGGTGCATAATCTTTACTCCACCTTACAAGGTTGTGCACATGGCACATTCATTTAGAGCTATGCCGTTAGATAGAAAAGCTAGGAGTTGACGACTGATCTCATTCAAGATTTTGAGTATCGAGTACTAAGCCATCGGTGGATAAGGTGCTACAGGTTGTTAAGCACCTAACTATGGGAGATAGTGCCATGGAAGAGGACATAGTACTGGAGTTATTGGGTGAACCTCGACTTGGTTTGGAGATGTTTCATGAGGAAGAATTATAGGAGCTATTACTTGAGCGCATGCATGGAAAAGGAGAAAGGAAAGTTGGTCTACGTGATAGATGGTGAAGAGTGGAGAAACTTGAATGTTAACCATATTGTGGGTATGCACGAGGTTATGGATAATGTTGATGAGAAAGTGCATGCCTACCATGAACCTCTAAAAACTAAGAAGGTTAACATTGGCTCGGAGGTGGAACCTAAAGAAACTACTATTGGAGATTACTGGACAGAAAGGGAGGTTTCAAAGATTATTGATTTGTTGCATGAATTCTAGGATTTATTCCCACGTAGGTACCATGAACTTAAAGGAGTTCACCACTCTTTAGGAGAAATGAAGATCAAATTAAAGGAGGGCATGTGTCCACATTTGGAAGAGACCTTATCAAATGAATCTAAATTTTGAGTCAAGGTCAAGGAGGAGATTGATAAGATGATCGCATCAGGCATCATTGAGGTTGTTGAGGAATCAAGTGGATAAGTTTGATGGTCATCAACATTAAGAAGGATGGAGGATAAGGATTTGCGTTGATTATAGGGATTTGAATGTGGTGTGTGTCATTGATCCTTTTCCAACCCCCTTCACTAAGGAGATCCTGGAAGGAGTAGGCCGGGCATGAGATCTATTCTTTCACAGATGGATTCTTAGGATATCATCAAGTTAGAATTGCAAAGGAGGACCAAGAAAAGACAACTTTCACCACTGAATGGGAATTTTTCCTATACGGTCATGCCTTTTGGACTGAAGAATGCGCTTGTTGTGTTTTTAGCATATTGTGGTTCAAGCGTTTAGGACTTCATCCATAAGTTTCTTCAAGTCTACCTTGATGATTGGATGGTTTACGGACTAGTAAAGGACCATTGTGACAATATGAGGTTGATGTTTGAGAGATGCCGACAGTTGAGTATATCTCTCAACATTAAGAAATGTGTTTTCACTACTCCATTTGGCACCCTATTGGGACATATCATATGTAAAGAAGGCTTGTAGTGGATCCTACCAAAGTTACCATTATTGTGGGATTGGGGGAGCCTACAGCCAGAGCGCGGTGCATGTGATTCCTTGGACATACAAGGTATTACAGGAAGTTCATCAAGGGCTATGCCAAGATTTCCGCATCATTGGAGGAGTTGCTAAAACACAAGAGTACATTCCATTGGGGAGAGGCGTAATAGATGGTTTTGACACATTGAAGAATACGCTTATCATTTCGCCCATATTACGTTTCCCTCTTAGGATAATCCATTCCATGTACATGTTGATGCTTTAGGGATGGCGATTAGAGTAGTCTTAGCACAACCTGGAGAGGGAATTATTGACCATCCCTTGTGCTTTGCTAGTAGGAAGCTAACCCCAATAGAACAAAATTATTCTACCATGGAGCGCATGATGCATTGTCGATGATTTACGTGTTGCACAAATTTAGGCAGTATTTGTTGGCAAGACCCTTTATATTCTACATGGACCACATGGCATTAAAGTACTTAGTGAATAAGCTCGTCTTACAAGGGCACATATGTAGGTGGGTCCTATTATTTTAGGAGTTTGAGTTTATGGTTGTTGTAAAATGGGTAAGAGTAATTTGGGGCCTGACCATTTATCAAGGATTGACTCAAGAGAGGACGCACATAGCATTGAGGATACAATGTTGGATGCACAATATTTCGATTATTGTGGCAGCTCCCTCGGACTTGGAAGATATTGTTGTGTTTCTCAAAACGGGTGTGGCACCGAGGGGATGAAGGCCTTGGAAAGGAAATAGTTAGTTATACGTGTCGCACCCTACATGTTAATTAGTGGAGACTTATATGCTAGGTTAGATGAGGTCTTGTGTCTTAGTGTGTACTGGAGCATGAGTGCACTACAGTCATGGAGAGGAAACACATGGTGGGATTGCAAGAAATGCCACCGCGTGAAAGATCTTATTAGCGTAGGTCTTTGGTGGGAACCCTTTACAAGGATTGTATTGAGTATTGCAAGGCCTGTGATCATTGCCAACACCTTGGTAAGCCAAGAAAAAGGGATGAAATGCCATTGAGACCAATAGCTAGTGCTGAACCATTCGAGAAATGGGAAATCGAATTTTGTAGGCCCTATTTCACCTACCATGTGAAGGACAAGTTCACGCTATATCATTACTTGTATTGATTATCTAACATGGTGGGTAGAGGCAGCACCTACAAGGGATTGCACGATGACCACAACAACAAATTTTTATGGGAAAACATCATTAGTAGATATGGGTGCCCTCTAAGTTTGACTAGTGACCGGGTACTCATTTTTTGAATGAGACAATCAGGATTTTGTTGGCAGAGTTCATGGTGGCTCATCACAAGACTACTCCTTATCACCCTCAGGCTAATGGGACTACTGAGGCATTTAACAAGATATTGAGTCATACACTTACTAAGATTTGTGATGTTGGGAGGAAGGATTGGGATGACAAAGTCTCATCCATGCTATGGGTGTATAAAATAACTTACAAGAGATTGAACAAAGCCACATCATTCCAATTGGTGTTTGGTATGGAAGTTGGTTTTTCCGTTAGAGTTTATGCTACCCTCTTTGCATATTGTGTGCATGGAGGATTGATCGACGAAACAAGTATTGCAAGAGCGCATTGACAAGCTAATGATGTTAGATGAAAGGCGATCACTTGCTAAGTGGAGTCAAAAGACTGAGAAGGTGAGACAAAAGGCTGACATGATCATGTCACATAAAGAATAAACAATTTGAGGTTGGGCAGATGGTTTTACTTTATGATTCTAAGTTTCTATGCCATCCTAGGAAGCTCAAGGTCCATTGGTTGGGACCGTATTATATTACCCATATACTTGATTTAGGCACTTGCTAGCTACAGGCGTTGGACGAATGCGACTTCCCGGTATTTCAATGGAAGTAGGTTGAAGCCCTACTATAAATAAGGCTTATGGGTGTTTGTAAATAAGGCCATATTGCCAGTTAACTCAGGATCTCCCTTAATGTAGTTTCCTTTCTTGTGTTTCACTTTCTCGTTGCTTGTATTTTTGTTTGGTTTGTTTTTTGCTCACTTGCGCGTTGGTAGCCTATTACTTCTAAATAGTTTTATGTGTAGAGGACTCACATCTTTTTAGTTTGGGGTGGAACATGAAGGGAAGTGAGTAGGATGTGGTAAGAGTTGGAGGAAATGTTTGGAGCAATGTTGATGTGGTGGCCCGGGTTGTGAAGTCAAAGGCGCATGGGATCAAAAGAGCACGCATAGCAAAGGTGAACATGAGAAGATTGGTGTCAAAAAGGCTTTGAGAAAACCACGTACAAGGATAAAAAGTGCGTAAAGCAACATGAGGTAGGTGAAGACAAGAACTTGGTAAAAGATGCAAAAGTTGACATACTTGACATAGGGTGTGCACGCAAGCAAGTCTACGGTCAAAGAAGTTTTGTGCGCCGAAGGTTGCATGGAGTTTTTCGCATAGGTGTGAGAATGGAGGAAAAAGTGTTGGATGAATCTATATGGGATAGGTGGTGGAAAAATCTAACTTTAATGTAGTTGTATGTGGTAGGTGACATGGAGTTCAAGGTAGGAAGGTTATAAATAGAAGGACGGTGAGCTATTGTTTTTCACCTTGTGTTTTGTTATCGAAGTTCTTGCGTTTTAAGGTGATTCTTACGAAGAAGTGTGAAGAGGGTGTGCGAAGTTGAAATCGAAGGACTTGTGAACCAATGTGGAAGAAAAGTGCACAGGCGTATGTGGAGGAGTTTGTTTATGGGTTCCCATGGGTGGATACGTTGTCTTGTGGAAAGGAAGTGCTCCAAGTTAGGGTTTATAAGCTAGGGCACAAGTTTTTGTGGAAATTTCAGAAGTAGAGTTGAGGGTTTGAGCAGTAATAGAACTTAATGCAAGGGAGAAACTACAGAGGACCGAGGAAGAGAAAAATGGCACCAAGGAAAGGAGTGACCACTTCACCAAGAAGGGCAAGGGCAAGGGCAAAGGAAAAATGACCATTTCCACCAGTTTCAATGAAGAATGGTATAGAGATGCAGTACCCAGATGGGGTGCTGCTTAGGGAAAGAGTGGGTGTCACATATAAGGAAGATGGCCGTGAGTGATTAAAATCATTGCACAAGCACCACAGAAAAGGAGATGACCCTGGAGTTGGTTTACCCAATGGAGAAGAGGATGCCAGATGGGAAACCCATCTATGATGATGAAGTAAAAGTGAAGTTAGAAAAGGCTAGGCTTCTGTAACTTTATGAGTTTCCCTATTTTGGAAAACTTGAGTGACTATACCAATGGTTAATGTCATGCGTGCATGAGGACTACTTATATTTTATAGGAAGGTAGATGTGCATAACCCCATAGTTGATTTCTAAGTTCATTGGCTTGATCTGTGAAGGGGAGTTGTTGGACGATGATTTAAGTGAAAAGGAGGCCATTAAGAAGATTGTTGAGGCATATGACTATAAGAAGGGTTTGCAGTACTTTGACATCATTGTAATCACCGAACCTATTATGAGGATGGTCGCATGCTTGGTGACAAAGATGAATGGGCAGGAGAGATGGATGTAGATAAAAAAGGTTGGTTGAATGTCTATCACAAGATCTCGAGGGCACCATTTACAACCTCTCATATTTTATTGCAGAGGAGATTATTGATGCCGTGTGCGACGGGGAGAAGATCATGTTTGGTAATGTCCTCCTTACCATTGTATTTTCAGAGATTGGAGTTCCCGATGGGCTAGATAAGTTTTTTTGGGAGTACCGGATGAGAACCCCTCTCCTGTGAAGAGGTTTGAAGCTTATACTTGTGACACCATGACGACCACTCACAAGGCGCGCTTGGAGAAATGGTATAAACAGATGCGTGACGCATTCAAAGTGAATGGAGGATACCGAACAACTACCTGCATTGGTGGATGGAGAATTTGAATTCGTTGTATACCAACATTTATGTATCGGTAGGTTTACCTTGACAGATGACACCAAGGGTCCTTGGTGTAAATTACCCTTCTCCTTTACAACGCAATATTTTCAAGGTGCGGTAAACAAGTTTAAGGAGGCGAAGAAACTTATATTTGATCTAAGTGTTGTAGATCAAGATCACCGCAAAATACACCGGACCTTGGTGTATCCCAAGAAGCACACATATGTAGAGAAGTACGTATCTCATGATGTACACATGATAAAATCAGTGACATTTCCTATTGCAGGTAGGACGGTGACAAGGGTGTATGTGTGGCTAAGGCCCAAGTTTGAGAAGGGCACTTATGTTGAGGATGACGTCTCTATCCTAGAAGACCCCACCGGAGAAAGAAGAAAGTAGTAATTAAGAAGAGAGAATGAGAAGAGACTCCTATAGAAAAGGTGCCAAGCGCGTCTGATAATGAAACCATAGGGCGTAGGAGTCGGTGTGTGGGTACAAGCCTACCTTCGACGGAAGAAGTATCCCATAAGGAAGGAGTCACCGTTATCCAAAATAAGCCCATGCTTATTTTTGGCTAACCCTCCTCCATTCCCTTTTCTGGTACTTAAAATGAAATTTTTGCATGCTTCAGGACTCAAATTTTTTTGGGTATGATCCCATTAGATAGAAAATTTTCTTACCTTTCCAAAAAGGTAAAATTTTCCTCCTAACTCCTTGTAGTTTTCGAGTTATGGCTTAGTGGAGTTTTTGTGGGAAATTCTCCCTAGATAGGCCCGCGGCCAATGAGAAGGTGCCATGTGGCAGGGCAGAGTGGCGGATGTTGGGGAAGTTCAAGTTTTTAGCACTTTGGTCAAAAGCGCAAAAGGGAAAAATTTTACCCATGGCCCGCAGAGAAGAAGGAAATGGGTCGGCGGAGGGCGGGAGATTTGGGAAAATTTTCCCTTTTGTCTAAAATGCCCAAAGGAAAATTTTGGCCCAAGGTCTCGCGGATTGTTTAGAAGCTGACACGTGTCCAGCGGTGGAGGAATCGGACCGGGGGGAAAGTTTTGGTTTTTTGCCAAAACCAAAAGGGGCGTAAAGGTGGAAAGATGAGGCGCATTCCCACCGACCAATGAGGGAAAGCCACATATCTAGTCAAGCGTGCGGCGGGCCCATGGAGGTGAATCGGGAAATTTTCCCAATGAAAATTTAAAAGGAAAAAGATAGGTCTTCGGCCCGTGATTCCATCGGCCAATAAGAAGGTGACATGTGTCCCGGGAGGGTGGAGGTGTGGAGATTTTTGGAAAATTTTCCAAAAGTGCAAAAAGTAAATTTTGACCCCGTGGACCCATTTTCAAAATCCAATTTTGCCGCCAAGTGTGCCCTAATTCACGCCTCAAAATTTGTGCCCAAATTTTTGCCCTATTTTTGCCCTAAATCTTCAGATGGGCATATCTTTCGATCCAGAGATCAGATTTGAACAAAATCAGACTTTTTGGAAAGGTATCAAGCCCCTCTATGCATTAGAGGAATAAAAACATCATTTTTAGGTTTTGATGGAGAAAATGTTAAAAATGTCTTTCAGACTTTAATGCAAACTAGATTGCTTCAAATGAGTTGTTTTACTCAAATCCGCCATGGTTGCTTTCTCCCACACACCAAGGATGAAGAATCAATTTGTTTTGATGGAAGAAAACCCTAAAAAGTCTTCTCATGCCATAAATGTGAGATCAGATTGCTTTGAGAGCTGTTTTTCACCAAATTTATCATTTTTTCTCTCCAACATGTAAAACAGAAATAGAGGAGGTCGATTTGATGGATTATAGGTTGATTTGAAAGGATTAATGGCAGGTGGTTGAGAAAAAGGATCAGATTTTCTTCCTCCTCTTGTTTTCACTCTCTTTTCTTCCTTAAATGCTATTGTAGATTTTTAGAGTTTTGCTTTTGTACTCTTCTTCCTTATATAGGTTTGGACCTCTCATAACATATTTTTTTCTCATTGCCATTGTAATGCATTGTATTAAACTTGGGAATGATAATGTATGTTCTGTGATTGATTTTCAAATCCTTTTATTTGTTTATCATTGTCTTCTGATCTTTCATTATATTCTAGCAATCTATGCATGTTTTGTGCTACATTCTTATGATCTGTGTTTATTTGCAAAACATAAGTTCATCACTCCTTTGGTGTATCACCATTTTAGCTTAGTTTTGTTCCCCCTTTCTTGCATTTTCAACTCTGTCTCCTTGGAATTTAGAGTAGGAATTAGTATTGAACCTCTGCAAATTCATGCATACACCTAAACAAAGGAGTAAGAACCAACTTCAATCTGGAGAGTTTTCTCACCTTGCAAGGTCCCAGACCTTGAGAAAACTCAATGTTGTGCAATCACACTAATGACCCAATTCTAGACCGAGATCTGGAAGTAATTTTGGGGTCTTTGTAGATTTGCACTAATAGTTTTGGCATGCTTGGTGGGACCTTAGAGGTCTTCATCTTCATTACAACAAAGTTGATGTGTAATTGTTGTAAGTTTTTACTTGAAATATCCCTGATTTGCACATCTAGCGACTCCAAAAGGATAGAATCAACTGGTTTATGTAGTCCAAGCTTGAAGATTCATGAGAAGGATCCAAACAAGGTCAAGGACTAGAGAAGAAGGATTATTTGAGTATCCGCAATTATCCCCAGAGAAGAGAAAGGGGAAGAAGGATTCAAAGGTCTCCATCTCCACCAAACAAAACTCTATCAACTCCTCCACCTGGTAGACCTTTCATCTAATCAACAAGGGTTCTCAGGCCAATCATAATGGCACAACCCAATCCTTATGTCAAATTTACTGGCAGCAGCCCACTTGCTCTCAATCCATAAAACCTAGTTCCAATTGTAGCATTGAAGAACATTCCATACTTTACTAGAGAAAATTAGACCACTGTTGGTGATCATGTCCAAGACATTGCTAATGTCTGTGCAATCCACGAGATTGTTGAGATGGATATTGTTGTCAAATTTTTGGCATCTTCATTCAAATGGAGAGCCTTGTAATGGTTCAGAGCCTTGAGGCAGGCTCTATCCACAATTGGAACCAATTGTGCATAGCTCTCCATAACCAATTTGGAGAGAAAGGGGACAACTTGTCTCTACTGGAGCAACTCGACAACTTCAAGAGAGCTCCCAATGAGGAGCTAACAAACTTAAATTTCATATTTCAAAGAATGTGGGATAGAATCCCATTGAGCGGCGAGGCCAACAACTCAAGGTGCTTTCTTATACTTTCTTAAGGCTTTAAATTATGACATTTCTATGTTGATCCAATCCATGAGAGGTATAACTCTACCTGCAACATATAAGATCGCCATTAGGGCTGAGAATTATTTGATCCAAGCTGGTAAACTTGCACCTAGGCCTCCTATGCCCTTGTATCCAGAGTTGGGAAGCCCAAGTGCTAGTCAATCACCTACTTTAGCTCCTATTCCCAATCCTCGAAACAGAGCTCAAATGAAACTTCTACTTCATCCTCTAGTGCCTCAAATGAGCTCCAAGAAGTTATGATACAATTACAAAATCTAGACAATGAGCTGGTTACACTCATGAGACAATAAGCTCAAAGTTTTAGGCCTTCTTATCAACCTCAAACTCAGCCCAATAGACAACCATATCAGCCCAATAGGCCACCCAACCCATCTACAAATCAAAATCAAGTAAGGCCTCTTACCAATAGATGATTTCAACCCTATAACCCCAATGTTACATCTATCTCTTAAACCTTAGTGTCAGTGCAAAATAATATAGCTCAAGAGTATGACTGGTGTTTCCCATGCAATGAACCTCATAGCTAATCTATGTGCTTCAATGGTGCTTTGAACCAAGCTTTGATGGTGACAACAACTAGTGTAGAGAGTGAAGCAAGTTGAGAAACAAACCAACAACAAGGAACATCTCAACAAGATACAAATCTAGATGAGACTACACTTGTCAATTGGTAGGCTAAAGATTTTTGTGGTGTGAATCAAACACCTTCTCAGAGTGTAACAACTAACACATGGTCAAAGAAGAGGAACATTGGTGAAGGGAAGCAATCAGGTCCAAGTGATTCACAACCTTCCATCACTCCACAAGGTGTTGGCAAGCAAAATGTAGTTCCAAATATGCAAGGACAACCCAAGCCACCTTCTAGACCAGCTCAAATGCCAACTATTGTAGCCCATGTACAAGAAAATAATGTGCAGACTAAAGGGCAGAAAAGAGATGGTTCATCCACATTCAATATCATTGAACAAATGAAGAAGACCAATGTGAACATATCTATGTGGGAGTCACTATCCATCCTAGGACAAAGGGATCTGCTACAAGCTGCCATGAAGAATTGGTCAACCCCAAATCAGCTAGCTCATGTGCAAGAGAAGGTACTCACAAATTCCACTCAGCCTGAGGGGAATCATGGGGGACAACAAGGTAAAAATTTGAAGCCCCCTCCATTCTATGTTTCATTGATCATTGGGGATAAACTAGTACATAATTGTATGATTGATTCTGGGGCAAGTAGTTCCGTGATGCCCAAGCAAATAGCTGATCATCTGGGCCTTCAATATGAAGTCATATCCAAGGGAGTGGTGTAATTAGATGGTAAAAATGTAGCAATAATTGGGGTAATTAAATATTTGAGCTTACTTTAGCATGCATGCCCCAATGTCACTATTTTGTAAGATGTGTCGGTGATAGATTTGCCACCACTCTTTGCCTTATGTTTGAATCTGAACTAGGAGTCTATTACATGCATGAAGAAAATCAACCTCTTCCTAGCATCACCAAGCCGGACTATATAGAGATGACAATGAGGTATGGTAGTTTTTCTTTTCATAGATGGATCAAGAAGTAGACAAGGTGTAGGAGGAGGAGCTATGCTTGTTTCACCTCAAGGCATTTAGTATTATTTAGCTTTTAGGTTTCAGCTTTGCATGTTCTAACAACATTCTTTGAATATGAGGCTTTGATACATGGATTGCATTGGTCAAGGAAGAGAGGCATCAAAACTTACAAGCCTTTGGTGATAGTGAGATGATTGTTAATCAAGTTAAAGGACAACATGCTGCCAAGAATGATTTGCTCAAAAGTTATAGGAATAGGGTGTGGGATCTCATTGAGGATTTTGAGAGTTTTGGCATCAACTCCATCCATAGAAAGAGAACCAAGCTGCTGCTAGGTTTGCAGTAGAGTCGGAGAAACACATGACAAAAAAAGGAAGTGAGGAGAAAACATGTGTGATCAAAAGACCTGACCCCGACCGAGGAATGATAGATAACACTATAGAGAGGTAGGTGACGGGTATTATCCAACAGCTTAGTGGAGCACAAAGTAGAGCCAAGGCCGATGAAGTGCTGATGGAAATGAAGGCAACACGAGTGTGCAAAAGGAGTATGGGAGCATGGGTGAAGACCCTACTTAGCAGAAGCTTTCCAATAACAACACCCATAGGTGGAAAAGGCCTAGTAGTGGCGCAGAGCACACCAGCACACCATGAATTATATCAATGATACAAGTAAGGTATTACACATGCACTTCCAAAGTGTTGTCAATTCCCCCACATGATCATTTCAAGTTTGAAAATCCTCGAATGCTTGGTTGTCTTTTTCCCACAAAGAGAGTGCATACCCTCGCACAAGAAAGATGTTGTCTTGGGATTTTTAGTCCCACATTGATCATCATGTATATTAATTTAATTACCCACAATTAAATTAATGCCCATGCTCACAATATTCATTATTTAATTACCTTAATTAAACTAATTTCCACCTCACCTAGACACCTCACCCCACCACCTCACCTAGACACCTCATCATAAACCTATTCTTAGCATGTTTCCCTTTTACTAGGACTCAATATCCACTCACCATAACTAACTAAGACTTAGTCCTACCTACCTTAATTAACTAAGACTTAGTTCAACCCTAAAATCACATGCCTATTCTTCCTCTAACCACATTCCCACTTATCTAAGTGCAACATTCCATTTTGATCCATGAGAATGAATGACAAGAGTGGCCAAAAAGATTGCCAAGATCTGTCATTTTTAGTAAACCTAGGATTTCCCCTTAACCGATGCATCGATCAACCCTAAACCATGCCGGTCACCCCTAAACCATCATCGGTTACCATATATTCACTTTGGTAACCTTTTTTGAGAGGTTGGAAGAATTATTCAAGTTTTGGAGAAGAGAGATCTACATGCAAGCACGCACTAGAGCACTCCTACACATCCAGACATCCTGAACCAACAACCAAGCACTGATATGAAAGGAAAGCATTCACGGTAACATTCTCAGGAAGCACAACCACAACACTGACCACCGTTCCATGGATCAACCATCACCTCCATCCAACCACCAGGTCTACAAACCACTAAGTACATTTGATCTGCACCTTCCCATATTTATTTAGATTAGTTTCTTCATCTCTATTTGGGAGTTCTAATCTCCTTTTCATCCCATCACCTCTCACCTCCTATCAATCCCTTTACCCAACCACCTACAACCTCCTAGCCTCCCATACCTGACTCCAAGACACCTCTGACTACCCCCAACACTTGTCATCTACCTCCCCATTATCTTTCCATTCTCTGGGAAATCCCAGAGAATCACCAAAACCCACCTTCACTAAGTTTCTATCATCCCAACCCTACCGACGCCGGTTAACCCAAACCATCATCGGTTTCCTCTCAACCAACATCATCATCATACCATACCATACCATCATCGTCTCTGTGTCTGAAAACCTTCCTATAACAACAACCTCATACCTTTCATCCAAACAACCCAAATCACCTAAAGCTTGACCCTGACTTGTCCCAACCACTTTATTTACCTATCTGACTTCCAGATCTGATCATAACCTAGCCTATTAGATTAGATTTGTTTATTGTACTTGAATGAGATACCTAAATCATATCAACTATAGTAGGACATTATTGGTTTACATATTATTTCTTGCATTAAGTTGTTTTAAATAATGGATTGATAACCATCTAGGAAGTATCACACTTCCTGGATCTAGCATATACGCTAGGTAGTCCACTGACATATATTGTTTAATATTCCTTTTGTGGTCTTGTTTGTATTCACAGGTAGTTCCTCCTAGAAAAAGGAAGTTCTCACAATCAACATTGGATCGGGAAATCAGAACGCACACACTCTACCTTCCACCTTCACTCACAGGTATTCCTCCTCACCCTTACCTTATCTATTTTTCTCTTACGTATGCATACTATTCGGTGAAACATTTTGGCACACTGCCCATGGGGGACCCATTTGGGTTCTTTGCATTGTTCATTCTTAGGGAATCATTTTGTGTTTATTTATTTTTGAAATATATTTCACATTAAATCTTCTCCCTTGGAAACATTCTTCTTCTCCTACTTGTCTCAGTGACACTCATAGTTTGGATTAAAAAGAACACTTCTTTTTTTTTTTTATTGCATTAGTGAAAGACATACTCTTTCCTATTCATTATTTCTCTCATCAAATATAATTTGTGGATTTGGGTTTAAAATCTTGTTGCATTTCATCCTTGTATGTTGCATTATTAGCTCACATTTAAAAATGAGGGCAACCTATATGCTTGGAAGTCATGCCCAACTGATGGTTGACACAATTGAACCATAGAAAGCACATTTCTCTCTTCTCTCTCTTTTCCAAACCACACAAATTTGAATTTACACATCTTCTTAAACAACATCCCACCTAGAAGAAGTTGTCAATGATCACACGATCGAGGATTGATAAGTGGGCACCCAACTAGTTATCTCTGTCCAGTCATCACCTCAGAGAAAGGACCGCCCCACCATAACATAACCCAAACCTCACCTTTAGATTTCCTTCTTCATAGGATGCCTTCCCAACCAAAAAAATTTTTCTAAATTCACAAGTCATTCTTAATAGCATAAGCTAAAACAAACATAAATTCACTTTTAGGATTACGTGTTTTTTAGCTTTGTTCTTGACTTGCATTTTGAGGTGTGAGTTACGATTCTCCATTTTTCTTCTTCTTCCTTTCACACTCCCCATCATAGCTGGAGTATTCTGGTTATTTTTGAGTGTGTCAGACCTTATCTAGGTCATTCTCAAATTTTTGGGTTGATCCTTTATCTAGTTTAATTCACAAACATCCATTTTTCTTCATTTCTTCTCATTTCACAATAATCGCGTCGGTCCAACGACCATCATCATTTTCATTTTTCACCATCATCGTCATTTACCTAACCGGTGTCAACTTCTAGCTCTTTTTGTTATTTTACCTAAAACAACCTTCATCACCTATTCTTTTCTATTTTTGGTCCTCAGACACCATCATATCCCCCAACATTCTATATCTCTATCGTGTATATAGTTTTTTCCCAGCTCATATTCATCAATTTTATTTCATTTTCTAAAATCGGTACTTTCCATAGTGATCGGTATCGGTTATCATAACCATCATTCCCCTTAACCATCATCGGTCATATATCATACTATCGTCATTTGGTTTTTGTGTTTGATTTTTAATCAAAACACTAACTAAATTTACCCCCCAGACTTTTCATCCTTCTCTTCTTTTTTGTTTTTCGTGTCATTTACATAAATACAATTTTTACCAGTCAACACTAATTCACATGGTGTTGACTCACAACCAAAACTAACACCCTTGTATTTCATGCCAGCCATCAACCACTCCCACCTAGTCCATCACCACCATCCATCCTATCACCTATGGATCCAACTCAACTTATCCCCATTACTACTACGGAGATGAGGAGTTCACAAGACTCCTTGATCAGAATCCCATGGCCCTACAATACTATCTCACTCCCACTCATCTACCCAGACTCCTCAAGATAGTTAATATATGACATGCATGTATCTATCCCTCCTACCCTCACACCCACTTCCACGCATCAGCTACCACTAGTTCACTTAGTGCTTCCCTCATCCACATTACCCCCTGTGGTTTCTCAGTTAGGTTCCACCTCTTCCATAACTATTGCCCCAATGACATCTATTGCACTCGTAGTGTCAACCATTCCTTCACCAACTACCTTGAGCATAGCCCCATCCACCCCCTTTTCCTCATATGTACCATGTTGGTGTCACAACCACCTCCAGTGTCGGCAACCCACACCCCTTTCCAAAATCTGGTTCTTTCTATCCCTCAGTCTCTACCACCCATTACCATGAGAGTTCATTGCATGACCACCCCCCCACCTATTTACATGCATCATCAACGTAGCCCCCAATTTCATCTTGTCACTTATTCGGGGTACATTCCACCTGTATCTATACCCCCTTCATAGTTTTCATATTCCACACCTCATGTACTGGGATGCCATCTACATCATACACCCATCATCAACCTCCCTTTACTGTAGGGAGGCACCCATTCCTCACAACCCACCAATGACCTCATTAGGATGATGATGGAAAATATGCAGACATTAGAAGCATTGAGTTTTGGCTCTCTCTAACTCCCTGACCTATGACAAAATCTGTAATGAGCCTATTCATCCATCCATTCCTATTCACCCATATCCTGTGCATTGGGAAATGCCTAAATTCAACCATTTTAATAGTAAAGAGGACCCACAACAACACTTGTGGTCATTCAAGCATGGGTGCTACCTAATTTCCCATGATGATGCTTTTCTCTTACAAACATTTCCCATGTCCCTAACAGACCCGCCTTAGATTGGTACAACAATTTACCTAGACATTCCATCTACTCCTTCAACCAAGTGGCTCAGAATTCCTAGACCACTTCTCAATGTAGTCAAGAAGGTCACCATGACCAACCTGTATTCAACACACAATATGAAGATGAATCTATCACATATTTTGTTTCCCATGGTGAGTCTTATCAACCAATTAACATTCCAGCTACCTCAAACTAAACTTATTGAGTTGTTCACTAGAGCTTGTGCTAGACACATCTCACCAACTCTACAGGTACAAACCTTCCAACCTTCGATGAAGCATTCACCATGGCACAAAAGCTGGAAATTTGCCATTGAAGAAAATAAAATCCAATTACAAAACAAGAATGCCCCATTCAAACCAAATGATTCTTCTTCATCTTCAAAACCCCAAAATAATTATTCAAAGGCCAAAGGATCTACCAACATGGTAGTAGTCCTCAAGGTGGGTCCATCTCATCCTCTAATCAAGCCCAACCTTCTTCCAATCTTTCCCTATCTAGGCCTTTTAGCTTCCGGTGGGAGCAACAGGAAGTACACTTCAATTGAGAGCCCTATTCTTCAGTCTTGGAAAAGCTTCTTAAAGCTGGAGCCATTACACTTCCTCCCATAAAACCTCATACAGTTTCGATCCTACTCATCCTATGCCTATGGTATAAGGAAAACATGACTACTATAATTACCATCATGTCAAAGGCCATAGTGATGGTAACTACATAACTTTTAAGAACATTGTCCAAGAGATGATAGATAATGGAGACCTCATCATGGACAACCCAATGCACCGAAAAAATCAAAATTTTCACATCTTTAAAAATTCATTCCCTAACCATAAACCATCATCTAATCAAAATAGTGAACCTTCATCCAATGAAAACAATGTCCATGAAGTCCACATGGTTTTTGATATCATACCGATCGTTCCTCAAATCCCACCTATTTCATCTATTGAGGAAATTCTGGCATGAGCTCCTCTACCCACAGAGGAGCATACCTCTTCTACTCCTTCACCCACAGAGGAGTCCCCCTCATCTCCCCTTCTCTCATGGAGGAACCCACACTTTCTACCATGCCATTTCACCATCTACCTCACAACCTACCAAAATCAACACTTTTAATTCTCCCATCCACAAGGAGAATCATCATCATCTTCTCCTCCACCAAGGGAGAAGTCTACCTCACCCCACCTACCATCTCTCCTACCCATGGGAGACTCTTCATACATGCCACTACCTGTTGGGGGAAATTCTCCCTCAGCATCCCAGACCCCATTGATATGATCTCAGACTCTTTTACCCATAGAAGTCCGAGGCTAGCCAATTCCCTATCTCATAGACATATTTTATAGGGATTTCCACCAAACCAACTCCATCTTCTTCTTCAGTAGTCCCATTTTCATGGCTGGTTGATCACTTGGATTATGTTGATAATTCCATGCTCTGGGGACATGTCTTCGGCTCCCCTTTTCACCCAAATGCAAATGTTTCCTGAGGATACTTCCACGATCTACCCAAAGGTATTTCCAACAACCAGATCAACATTGACCATGCCTATTGAAATGGATTCTTCTTCATCATCCCTACCTACATCCAAACCTCTACCCATAACTAAAACCATTCCAAGACCTAAAAACCTACCCACACCTATCTCCTCACCTATATCTAGACCCATCACTACCTTGGGTGTCATGCCGACATCAAGCCTTACTCACCCACCTATCAAATTGACTTAGCCACATCTTCCCAAACCCACACCAACATTATCCCTCCACCTAAAAGGAAGACCCAACCTTCTAGGCCACATACACCGGTCTCACCTACCACACCTTTGTCACCTTCCCCCTTTCCATCCATCCTAGGGCCCCATCCATCAACCCTGATCAAATAGTCTCCTACCCAAGGCCAGTCAAAAGCTAAACAACCTACTACTACATCACGAGCCTTTGTTACACCTCATTCACCCAAAAAAAAAACACCCTCACCCTCACCCATGCACTTCTTACCACCTATACCTCCACCAGTTACTATAACCCCAACTTTTCCTATACGACTTCAACCCATACCATCCACCCAACCTCTACCAACCACTTCCACCACAACTCAGTTGTCCCCATGGGTAACCCATCCTCTTCCACCATCTTCTTTCCCTTCTCGCATCCCATACTCCCATGTCACCTTTACCCAAGAAGGTGTAACCCAAAGATAAGAACCCACTACCCTCCAATAAGGTAGTCAAACCAACAAAACCTTCCATCTAGCTCTTCTACCACACCTTTACCTAAGAAGATGCCATCAAAACCTAAGACAATACCACTTACCAAACCAATGGGCCAACCCATTCCCCCTCCTATAAATCCTCTTCCCTCATGATCATCCACACCTTTACCCAAACCCACACTCACTTCCCATTGTGATCCATTAGCAAGGGTCCTACACCAACATTTTAACCAATCTCTTAGAGACTTCCATCATCACATTACCACCACTTCTGACCTTACGATCCTCTCAAACCCAAACCAAAAGGGTTTGATGAAACCAATATTTGTGCCTATCATCATGTGTCAGACATGATGTAGAAAATTATAAGGCTCTAAAACCATTCTTCTCCAACTTTTTCCTCCTAAAAAAATTTTTGATGATGACCTTCTTAATGAGGACCATGTTCCACCTTCACCTATCACCACACATCATCATCCCTTTCTTTTCATGACCAATATCTCCACCCCCACAACCTTTTTTTCCACCTCCAAAATTTGAGATCAACATGGTCCATATTAGAGAGTTGGCCAAATCACCAACCAAATGTCCGGTGTGCCCAACTCACTTCACAAGGATTTTCCCCACCATTAGGTTTTTTTTTCCATCATGTCATGCATTCATACACTACTCATCCTACACCTTCTCCATTTACCACCTCCCTCATATTAACATGGTTCAAGTTTCCACCCGTGCCCCGAAAAGACAAAGGAAAAGAAAAAGAAACTAGCCCATCAACCAACCCCATGCCCAATATACCATCTACACCCACACCCAAAATCACCATTCGAGGACCCACATACCCTATCTCTATGGGGTCACCCATCACACAATGATAAAACAATTACATCAATCCCTCTAAAGATGTCTTTGTATGATCTCATCCAAACTTCTGAATCTCATAGACAAGCCCTTATAGAGGTTTTGTAATCCATTGAAGTTTTACCCAATGACCCCACACCAGTGGCCTCCATTATCACCCCTCACCACATGGCCTCACTTACCAAATCATCTCCTTCTTCTACCCCCATGCCCACTCCTCAAGTCACCACCCTCAGTTTCTCTGATGAGGAGATTGTACCTCTCCAGTCAGATGACCCTGATCCCACCCTTTTCATTTCCATCTATATCGATAACATATGCATACAAATGATGCATGATCGATGGTGGTGCTAGCATTAACATCATCTCCTCCCACACATACAATCAAATGTGCATCCCTTCTAATTATATGCATAATAACCCAATTATGTTGCACTCCTTCAACGATGCCATCACCTCCACCCTTGGCACCATTATTCTTCACATTCACATAGGCCCTCACACTATCCTAAAACTATTCTACATCTTAGAGGGAGAGTTCCAATATAACCTATTGCTCGAAAGACCTTGGATTCACATCATGGGTTGTGTCCCTTCAACTTTACACCACTGTGTAAAATTCAAACATGAAGGGCATAACTATACCATCCCCACCAACCCATCACCATTCAAAACTTGTAACATGTTGTACCAACCTAACGATGTACTTGTACTAGTCAAGGCATCTAGCCACTACCCCCACTTCTCCTTCACCCATGACCCCATCCACCAATGTTTCCTGCCACCTCTCCCACACTAACTCTTCTATTCCTACTACTACTATGCCACAACCTCTCTGCAGCTGACCCATCTACTTCCCAACCAACCAATACCCCTCCTGCCCAATCATCTAGTGATTCATCTATCCCCACTACCCACATATCTACTACTATCGATCCCTTAGAAGGTGTTTTTCAATGCCTCACTCTAGGGGAGTACCACCTATACAATATCAACACATTCCTCACTCCACAAGAGTATGGAAACCTACGCCAACACCCTCATTATGACTACCACATAGGTGAGGTTTTCCTTATGGTCCTCCCCACCTTCACACTAACCTAACATATGGGGGACTTGATACTACCACTTATTCACCCAAACCTCCATCCCAAACATGACCATTTTCATCTGACCTCCAATCTCTTACTAACCACCACTTCACCCACACTTTCCTTCATCATTGCATGCATGGAAAGGCTTTGGTTTTTATTTTTTATGAAACAAGGCCACCATACCATCATTTCATGCACCCATAAACACAATGATCATAGTGGCATTGGATTTTCCACACCATCTTCCAAGAAGGCCCACATCGACCTCATTGAGGAAGACAAACCTTCTCCACCCCATTCACCAACATCACCACCTTCACCCACGAGTCCATAGATCCCAAATCTATTCCTCCTAAAAAAATTTTTTTGTAAACACAATTTCCTTGGGACCTCTCGACTTATCAACACGATGGAGGCTCCCTCTTCTCTTCCCTTCCTATATCCTACATGATCGATGATGATACACCTTCTATTAACATCATTCAATGTCAGGATGATGAGTCTATACTCACCTACCTTGGTGTGGAAGATTCTTATATTCACCATTCGTTACCTTCTAGACGTAAACCATGTTGAATGAATCGACTATCAAATCAACATTAACACTCAGATGACCCACACATTCTAAAGATAGGCCAATCTTTAGATGTTGTGAACAAAGAAGCTTTTACTTCTTTCCTCTGGGACCATAACAACACTTTTTCTTGGTCCTATGCTGATATGCCCGGTATTGACCCAAACATTGTGGTCCACAATATCATAACCATTCTTGATGCCAAACCCATAAAACAAAAGCTATGGAAAATGCATCCTCGCATTGCTCTTCTTGTCAAAGAAGAACTTCAACACCTTCTCTCGTTTCCTTCATCCTACCCATTGACTATCCCCAATGGATTTCTAACATCATTCCTATCACAAAAGTGATAGGGGGACTCCACATTTGCATGGATTTCCATGACCTCAACTTAGCTTTCCCCAAAGATGACTTTCCTCTACTAGGCATTGACCAACTAGTTGATCTCACCACCGCCATGAGATGCTATCACTCATGGATGGTTTCTCTGGGTTATAATCAAATATTACTCACTCTCAGAAGATCAACACAAAACTTCCTTCATCACTCCTTGGGGACCTTCTACTATCGAGTCATGCCTTTTGGCCTTAAAAATGTTGGTACATATATATCAAGCCAGCCATGACTTATATCTTCCATGACATCATGCATCACATATTGGAGATTACGTAGATGACCTTCTTGCCAAATCCAAACATCGGGCCAAACACTTAACAGTCCTTAAGGTCATCTTTGACCACCTCATCAAGTATTGTGTTCACCTTCAACCTAAGAAGTGTGTCTTCATGGTGCTTTCAGGAAAACTCCTTGGTTTCATCATTTCTTTGTGGCATAGAAGTCGATCCTACTAAAGTAAAGGCTATTCTCAAAATGCCTCCACCTACTAATCTCTTGTCAACTTTGAAGTTTGCAAGGTAAGTTGTAATCTATCCATCATTTCATTTCACAACTTTCTGACCATTGTCAACCATTTCATCATCTCCTCAAAAAGGATGTCTCATTCAAATGGGATGATGAATGCCACAAAGCCTTTGATGCCTTAAAACAATACCTTCTTCAACCACCAATGCTCATTCCTCCTAAAGATGACCAACCCTTTTACCTATACATTTATGCTACTGACCATTCCTTAGGTGCCATGCTCACTCATCATGATGATGAGAACACATAGGAGAAAAAAGTGGTTTATTACATAAGTCATACACTTTTTGGACTACAAAACTAGGTACACCCATGCTGAAAAACTTTTTTCTTAGCCTTAGTTTTTTTCACCACTAAACTTTCATTACCTACTCAACCACAAAACCTTTTTCATCACTAACACTAACCCCCTACATTACATGTACACCAAAACCCTACCAACATCAACATGTTGCATGTTGGCTCATGCTTCTTCTTGTAGACCTTGACCTTGAATTCATCCATCAAAAGTCTATCAAAGGCCAAGCCATCATCTGACCAACTAGCAGATGCACCTCTTTCTAGAGATCAACCCTCTAACTTTGATTTCCCATGAATCCATTACTACCCTCTCTTTGATGATACCACTTACCAAATGACCTTATTCTTTGATGGTTCCAAATGTCAACATGGAGGAGGTGTGTAGTGTTATCCTCATTCCTCTTGATGGTGAACCTATGCCTTTATCTTTCAAACTAGATTTTGATTGCACTAACAACATCACCAATATGAAGCACTCATATTAGGCCTTCAAACCACCATCTCCCTAGATGTTAAATCAATTAATATCTTTGGTGATTCCCAACTAGTTGTAAACCAAGTCAATGGTATATACCAATGTCATAATGAAATACTCCAAAAGTACAAATGTCATGTCGACATACTTTTGACTACCTTTGACCATTACGAACTTCAAACCACCCCACGTTCTACTAATAAATTTGTGGATACCATGGCCTTCCTAGCTTCTCGATACCCTTCTTCCTTCTGACTCCAAAATATTTGTCACAATATAAAGGTTGCAATCACCCTCTTATTTATCTCATGAGGTCAACTCCATCGAACCATTGCACCTGACCCACCCACGTGACCTTTGGTATAAGTAGTTTGTAGACTACCTTTCCCTTTCCATTCTACCTCCTGATCTCACTCGTAATGGACAATGTGCCTTTCTTAAAAGTGTCTCTCACTATGTCATCATGGGTGGTCTCCTTTATAAGTGTGGCTTCATGATGGTATTCTCTTACGATGCCTTACAAGTTCTAAATTCCTTACACCATCAAGGAAGTTCACGATGGAATTTGTGGAGGTCACTTTAGTGGTTTAGTTTATCACTAAATGCATTCTTCACCTTGGCTATTATTATTGGCCAACCCTAAACCATGACTATTGTGACTATGTCAAACATTGTGTGAAATGCCAACAACATGCTAATCTTCATCACACACCTAGTCATGCCTTACAGTCACACGAGACCTTTTTGGCCTTTCTCTCAATGGGGTTTGGATCTTGTCGAGAGATCAATCCTCATTCTTCACAATGCCATCAATGGATTATAACCACTACTAATACTACACTAAATGGGTAGAATCCATTCCCCTCATTTCTACAAAAAGCTGAAAAATGTGAATTCATCAACCATCACATCATTTTTCACTTTGGTGTTCCTCACCGCCTCATCACTGATAATGGAAAGCAATTCAAAAAAAAACCCTACAAAATTTGTGATGCTTTTGGCATTCAACTCAGTTTCTCATCACCTTATTACCCACAAAAAATGGCCAAGCAGAATCAACCAATAAAACCTTGAACAAAATTCTTATGAAAGTAGTTGATGATATTGGGAAGGATTGGCATACACACATTCCTTTTTCACCTTGTGGGCTTACCACACTAGTATTCACACTTCAACTACTACCACACCTTTCTCTCTAGTCTATGGTACCAAGGTTGTCTTGCCTCTCAAAGTCCAGATTCCATCTCTCCACATCTCACTACAAGACATGCTCAACGATGATGACTTTCACCAGACCATTTACACAACTTGAGTTATTAGATGAACATCATCTCAATGCTCTTGATCATCTCCAAATCTACCAAAAATGTATCAAACGTGCCTATGAAAAATGTGTCCATGAATGAACCTTCCAAGTCAGGTGACCTCATCCTGAAAGGAAAATCAACATGTAACCAAAGAAGAGAAAAGTAAATGGGGAAAATTTTTCTCCTAATTGGCTTGGACCCTATATCATTACTCATGCCTATGGATCAGGTGCTTATCATTTGTCTTCACTTCAAAGGTAAACCCAAACTTGAGCCCCTCAATGCCTTACATCTTAGACCATTTTATTGTTGAAATCAAGTCCTATATCACCTTCTATCTATTGACCACTCATCCCTTGAGCACCATTCACCTTCCATGTTACCCATTTTGAGGATCAATGACTAAACAAGAATCATGTGATTACCCATCACCTTTCAACCTTATCTTCAATATGAGTACCACGGCTCTACTCATGGCATGATTCTCATGGATACTTTTCATCTTTTTCAAAGATGGAATCCCATGGTCATTCATCACTTGAAACCATCTCTTTCATAGTTAACCTCTGTGTGTTATGGTTTTGTTTTTCTAAAAAGAACCTAATCTTCCTCTATAGTCTTGTCCATGACTTAAACGTCCAAAAAAAAATGGGATTCAACTCCTTGAGTCAAACTTCCAAAAAAAATATGACTCCCTCAAAAGGGACATCTCTTCTCTCTATCTCTCCACTATAAATAGACTTCTCCTCAAGGACAAACTATATAAAGTCATTGCAAAAATAAATAAAAAAATTTTAAAGCTTCCCACATCGATCAACTTCACGAAGACCTCAAGGAGATAATATACTCATCCCATATAGACTTCCCACATCGATCAGTCTATCAAAAAAAAAAAAAAAAAAAGAAAATGATAACTTTTTGTCATGGACTTGCCTATTTTTTATCATGGGTTTCTTGCTAGGTAAACATGTTGTCATACACTAAGTTACGCTAAACCACCCATTTTCACCTCATTTCCTTTTCACCCTAATTTCCTATCTACTCAAGGGACTTTCCGTAACTACAACATTTCATGATCATGTGACTTTCTTCACCCTTAGAATAGTCCATTATGCAATGCCTTTAGGGTCTTACATTCATAAGCCCATCTTGGGTATGGTAGACTCATTAGGGTTCTTATCAATTAAGTGGCTCTTTTACCACCTCTTACCATTCACCTTCTTCATTACTTATTGATTACCTATATAGACCAGACCATCGACACCTACATTTTAAAATATTTCCTCTTTCACCTAAGACTCAACCACCTGCCTATCACCTAAGACTTCCACCATGCCTATGACTAACTCAACCATGCCTATCACCTAACTCAACCATGCCTATGACCTAACTCAATCATGCCTAAAACCTACCAACCCATTCCTTTAATTCATCATATTCTTCCCTAGCTTATGGGAGAACTACATCGGCCTGAGGCCCCTTTTCACTGGGGCTATGTAGGCAGACTTCCTAGGGGGGGGCCCTTGAAGGTTAGCTTACCACTCTTTACCCTAAACTATTTTCCCCCATTTTCCTATTCATATTCTATCTTAGTTTCCATTTTCTACAACACTGAGAAATTAATACAAACATCCATATCTACCATGTTACCACATCATAAAAACATCCAATCAATCATTCCACATTTCTATAATATCAAAATTTTTAGAAATTTACACCATAACATACATATAACTCATCATTTATTTCCCATGTTACCAATAACTTGGAAATTAAATCAAAACCAAAAAACAATCAAACCATGCCTAAATGACATAACCTAAATCACTAACTCATCATGCCTAAACCTAACTCCATCATGCCTAAACTAACACTCTAACCTAAAACCACCTAACTCATCATGCCTAAACCCAACCTCGACTCATCATGCCTAAACCGACTAACTCCATCATGCCTAAACCGACTCCACTCCATGCATGCCTAAACTAAACATCCTAACTCATCATGCCTAAACCATCATGCCTAAATCCACCTCCATTAAACCGACCACCCATCATGCCTAATCCACCTAGTTTCCACCCATATACATATAAATGGAAATAAAGCAAACTACATCATCCATACCATAATCATCCCATCATCTCATATCATCTATAAATGAAAGTCTGCACATCAATACAAATGTAACCGATACAAATACATAAAAAATCTCTCAAAATCTCATATACAACCTCACCATCTTCACACATGGCCGGTATATGATAAAAATCTCAAAAATCTCTCATGTAAACTCCTCACTATCATCATCACGTAGGCATATATATATATAAAAATAAAAAAAAAATCTATACCAAACATATATGGTGACTAATCATCACCCCATCCATATGTCCATGTAATGTCATGCCGGTCTCATCTATCTCCTCCTCCTCCTCTCCTCCTCCTCCTCCCTGCCATCATCTCTCTCTCTCTATGGGTCTAGGGTCCTCTCTCTTCCACTCTCTCCTAGCTTATAGGTGGGTCAGCCTCCGTGAGCTAGTGGCCTCTCCCCCTGACCCTATCTCTCTCTGGGCTCATCGGCCCCCCTATACTCTCTGCACTATGTGTGAGATCTCATCCTCTCACTCAGGCCTCGATTACTACCCTATACTTTACATAGTAGGAAGGGACATCTATCCCAAAGTAAGTCAAATGATTGGTAGTACCTAGCCTCATTCAGGGCATCCTAATCTCCATCACATTATTTATGGGTGGTGCCATGGGTCTCACAAAACCTCGCAAGCTCTTCTCCTACTACTGGTGGCCTCGGCCCCTATACCTGAACCCTCCTCCTCTCTCTCTACCACCATGGGACCCTATCCCACTAATGCCTATACCATGGGACCCTATCCCTGAGCCTGAGGTGTGCTACCCTGTTGTATGCTTGTGAGGTGCTGACCTGGCCTAAGGTCACAATAAGGTGAGCTGTGTAAAGTGGCCAACTGGCCTGTAAACTACTACTAACTACTACTACACCTATAGGGGCCACCTATCCCCCATCTCCATCTCCCCCTATGTGTGTGGTACTCCTCTCCTGTGTAAATTTGGGCTAAAAGCCACCACCTATGCCTATAATGTGGCAACTGTGCCTGTGCCTCGACCCTATCTACTATTCCTACCTACTCTGCATACTATGATCTAGCTATGTGTAAAAGTGGCCACCCCCCTACAAAGTATCCTCTAAAATATAAGGGTAGCCAAGTTAGATCTGGCTCCCTTCCCTAGGTGGTGTTTTCTGTAGCTGCATGGACTACCCCACCACTACCTATATCTATCTATAACTCTCAACATCATCAATCCATCATCCACCACTTCTCCTCTCCTCCTCTCCTCCACATTGCACTCATGGCTATGGTAGAGGCATAGGCCTCTCCACATCATCTCTCTTATACTTGAGGGAATGGTGGAGGCACATCTTGAGGCAGCCCAAACTATCATCTAACCCTATCCACGAGTATCATCTCATGCTCTCCGACATGATGCCCCTCTATCCATCTCAGTAGTATAACTCATCTAACTCTACTTCCATCTACCTGTAGGAAGGGAAGCCAACATATGGCCTCCAAATAATGTCCACTCTGAAACCCCTCTAGTATATGCCTATAGTATGCTACATCATGTGTAGCCCTGATAGCCCTACACTGCTCTCCAACAATAGGCACCCAACACTATATCCAACTCAAACCAAGCCCACATCATGCATCCAGTGGGGCATACCAACTAGATGCACACATACAATGTGCTCATATGCCCAAAGAAGGAGAAGAAAGGTGCAACACAAACTGAACCTCTGAAGCCTCCCATAGGCCCATATACTCCCTATATAACTACACCAAGTATGTTGGTGCCCAAGAAAAATGGTCCTCTCCTCCATCATGTCATGGAGAACCCCCATCAACACCCATGGGAATCTCCCACCCTCTACATCTAGGTAGCACAAAACAACACACTACCTCCATAATCAACAACTAACCTCATCTCCTCAGGATGGGCCATATACATATCTCCATAACTCAGGCTCATGCTATGGAACCTCATCTCCATCCATCCCTCTCCAAACACCATCAACATCAGCTCCTCTCTGCCTGCCTCTGAAGAAATAGAATAAACTACTCCCACTATCGGTAATCAATCGCAAGATCCTATATACATCCTCCAGGGTGACTATGATCTCACCCATCGGTAGACAAATGAAATGTGTTGGTCATTGAATCCCATCTGTCGATGAGTGTGACCATCAAGCTCAGCTCCTAAACTATGTGCCTATAATCTTCTACCCCAATCAGGCCGACATCTATCACGTGACACCACTCCTCTCCTCCATCATGCTCCCTCTCATACTACTAGTAATAGAGGTGGTACTTTATCTCTCATCCACAACTGGTCCCTAGCCTGCACCCAACAAATCACAACATTATTAAACCTTGACCATACCCAACATATCTCTTAACCAACCAACCTATTCCCAAGACCCTTACTACTTATTTTTATACTACCCTAACCCCTATTACCCTTTCCCCATCCCACTACACCCCTCAACTCATATCATATATACCTTTACCTACCTATTCCTCCCTACACTTACACCTTTATACCTCATTATCTTCTTTTCTTTCTTTCCACCCCATAACCAACCATTTCTTGATCTATTTTTTCTCAAAATCCAACCGACATCGGGTCCATCATCACCGACATCGGTCACCATCATACATGACCACCTCATATCGATCACCATGCCATCGACCATGTGCCAACTGGTGACGACCAAACCACCACCTTGACCGACGTCGTCGATCACTCACTCACACCAACCAAACCCACAAACCCCCCCCCATTTCTCAAAATTTGACCATACTAACCTAAATACCTACCCTATCCTACCCAAACCTCCACTACCTTTCTCCCTACCCCTATTTAACCCACATTGGACTTCCTACCCTTCCCATTTCATCAATTTTACTTCCAAATTCAAATTTAATTCCTACCCAAAACCATTTCTACCCAAACCAATTTCTACAAACTATTTCAACTAACAAGCATAGAATTGGATCAAATCTTACCTCATCTCGGTTCATCTGTGTGGTGGTACATCTGGCCATCATGCACCATGGTCCACCCAACCCTCTCCCACCTCTACCATGCCAAAATCCACTCCTCACCTCCAACCAATCAAATCAATCACACCACTCTCGTGGACCCATCTACTAGCTCCTCTCACCAACTCGTAATCTCCACCTCAGCCGATATAATGCCTTGTCCTTCTCTCTCAGGAAAAGTGCTACAAGGTCAAATGGCTCTTCATTTTTCTCAAAAGTCACAACACAACAATGATTCCATAAAATATGGAATTTTTATTTTATAAACCCAAATCGACTTGACCGATGTCGTCATATTTTTGCCCTAGACAACCGACGTCGGTCACCCTATAACCGACATCGGTCAACCCTTATAGCTATTTTTCCTTGCTAAGCTTCCTTTTACCTACACCATTAGTGCTCAAACACCTTTTATCATTACAACACCTATTGAACCATACCTACAAGCCCAAACTACCCCTACATTTCCTTAGTTGTGTCTTGGGATTTGTTATTTTACCTATACCTTGGCCTTACCCATGCCATGACCTATTTTCCTAAACCTGACCTACTTGGTGTGACCATTGACCTTATGTACTCATTATACCTTGTGATGTTGTTACCTATGTTGTTTTAGCCTAACAACCATACCTTTCCTATTTTCATGTTTCCATTTATCCCAACCAAACCTTTGGTGTACTGAACATACCTAAACATTCCTGCACACCTAACCTACGTTGTGTTTCTGGACCATATCCTATACCTTGATACCTAAATCACTTCACCCTTGTTTGGATAAACCTATCGACCTTGATGATGTAGAGTTTGCAAGCTCTTCAACCTGGTACCATGTTGTAATCTATACATGTGTGTGTGTTGTTTGATTTCATTACCCATTACCCATTTTGACCCCTTACCTATTACCTATTACCCGAGTTGACCACTACCCTTCCCCACCTACCTTCACTTCCACCAACTACACATTTATCAACCCACTCACCGATTCCATATTACACCTCATCAGTTCCTCCTAGTTTGAGAGGGGGATCACCTTCACCCACACATGGGGCAATCACTTCCTATTTTTTTCAACATCGCTTACCAATACAAGCTACGACAAAAAAAGGGGAAAAATGTAGACACCAAATTTAGGTCACACTCCCCTTTACCCCACATGTATATTAATTTAATTACCCATAATTAAATTAATGCCCATGCTCACAATATTCATTATTTAATTACCTTAATTAAACTAATTTCCACCTCACCTAGACACCTCACCCCACCACCTCACCTAGACACCTCATCATCAAACCTATTCTTAGCATGTTTCCCTTTTACTAGGACTCAATATCCACTCACCATAACTAACTAAGACTTAGTCCTACCTACCTTAATTAACTAAGACTTAGTTCAACCCTAAAATCACATGCCTATTCTTCCTCTAACCACATTCCCACTTATCTAAGTGCAAACATTCCATTTTGATCCAGAGAATGGACAGAGCTGGCAAAAAGATTGCCAAGATCTGTCATTTTTAGTAAACCTAGGATTTCCCACCTTAACCGATGTCGGTCAACCCTAAACCAACACCGGTCACCCTAAACCATCATCGGTTACCATATATTCACTTTGGTAACCTTTGAGAGGTTGGAAGAATTATTCAAGTTTTGAGAAGAGAGATCTACATGCAAGCACACACTAGAGCACTCTGCACATCCAGACATCCCTAAACCAACAACCAAGCACTGATATAAAAGGAAAGCATTCACGGTAACATTCCGGGAAGCACAACCATGGCACTGACCACTAGTTCCATGGATCAACCATCACCTCCATCCAACCACCAGTCTCTGAACACCAATAAGTACATTTGGATCTGCACCTTCCCATATTTATTTAGATTAGCTTCTTCATCTCTGTTTTGGGAGTTCTAATCTCCTTTACATCCCATCACCTCTCACCTCCCTGTCAATCCCTTTACCCAACCACCTACAACCTCCCAACCTCCCATACCTAACTCCAGACACCTCTGACTACCCCCAACATTGTCATCTACCTCCCCATTATCTGTCCATTCTTCTGGGAATCCCAGAGAATCACCAAAACCCACCTTCACTAAGTTTCTATCAGCCCAACCCTACCGATGCTAGTTAACCCAAACCATCATCGGTTTCCTCTCAACCGACATCAGTCATACCATACCGACGTCGGTCTCTGTGTCTGGAAAACCTTCCTATAACAAAACCTCATACCTTTCATCCAAACAACCCAAATCACCTAAAGCTTGACCCTGACCTATCCCAACCACTTTATTTACCTATCTGACTTCCAGATCTGATCATAACCTAGCATGTTAGATTATATTTGTTTATTATACTTGAATGAGATACCTAAATCATAAAAACCATGGTGCACATGGCCGAAGTTTTGTATGACAACTGTGGTGATAGAGATTGAGTAGCTAGTATTTTAGTAGCTACCCATGAGGAGGACTCGTAGGATTTTTCGGAGAAGAACAAGGGTAATTGGGAAGAGAGGAACAAGATATGCGTGGAATAAGAAAATAATTCTGAGGCCATCAAACATTAAGGGTTTCGATCAAAAATAAGGTGAAAGAGTTAGACCCTAGGTTACTAAAATGATGGATGCACTGGGTGACCTTAGTAAGCAGATGGAAAACACTGTGGATACGTTGAAGGCTAAGGGTGAAGAGTTGACATATGATGAAGTCAATATGCTAATAGGGGATATGATGCAACATGCACAAAGTGAGGTTGATGTCCTGGAATAAGATTGAGGCCATGTGACAAAGGATGTCCATATACTTGTATTATAGTAGCAGGATCCTTCTATTCTACCATTCTTTATTCAGATAACAAATTATTTCATCCTTCATATTCTTTACTCTTTGGTGGAAGGTCAAAGTGTTTTGAGGATAGAAAACATGCGTAGTGTGGGGTAATGTTGGGCCCTGAATTGACTAAGTTCCAAGGAAGAAGTCAAAGTGCACGGAGGCGTAAGTGTAATGTCCCCTTTTCCCAATCGAAGACCTTTGGCCTATTTTATCAACTTGACGGCCAAAGGAAAAATATAAGGGTGACTTAATTTACAATAAATTATTATAAAGTGCTATACAAAATAAAATAAAATAATTAAAGCACTTATATTAATTTATTTGGCTTAATAAACATAAATAATAATCCCTATGGTCAATACGAGGGAAAATATCATTGTGAAGGGGTTATTATATTTTATTCTTGGGCCAAAGAGGAATAATGAAGTTAAGAAGGATAAAATATTATTTATGTCTTGTATTCCTCCTATGGAAAATGCCATTTAGAAGTCCAAAGGTCACTTTCATGGGAAGTCCAAAGGTCACTTTCATGGGAAGTCCAAAGGTCACTTCCATTTAAAAGTTCAAAGGTCACTTTCATTGGAAGTCTAAAGGTGACTTTCATTTGGAAGTCTAAAGGTCACTTTCATTTAGAAGTCCAAAGGTCACTTTCATTGGAAGTCCAAAGGTCACTTTGGGTCCCATTTCCCATTTAAAGAAGAGGTCAACCTGTGTAGAGGCATTCCATATTTTTGATATGATATTTTCTCTTACATGTGGGCTCGAGCTTGTTCAAATAATCCAAGGATGAAACCCCTTAGGATTATATCTCTTGCAGACGAAAACCCCAAGTGTATTGTGAGAGATTTCCACTCATGATTTCTCATTGATTGTAATATGATTTTTAGTCATTTCCAAAGAGCGTATTTTGAGGGTATTTTGGAGAATAAATTGCAGTAGTTCTTCTATTGGATTGACCCAGCTTAGGGACTCAAGTTATGGCATGTTTTTTAAGGTATTTAGATCTAATTTTTATCGTCAAATCATCTACAATTTTTTGTGAAGTGAAGCAAGGAAGTTTCATAATTTTAAGAGGGTTTTTTAGAGGTATTTCAGTAGTTTAATATTTAGATTTCAGATCTGATTTTTGAGATTCAAGTACGTCATTGCTAGATCATTTCTGAAGGAATTAATTTATGTTTTTAATCTCTTTCTATTTGCAGATTTCAAATTTGTTTCTCTCGTCATTTTTGTTTCTTAAAATTCTAGTTTTCTTTCTATTCTAGCTGCTAAAAAAATTATCATCAATTTAGAAAAGGTTTAGGATTATTTGGGTATATGTTGCATGAGATTTCCCTTCATACCCTAGTCATCATTTCCTACAAATTATTTTAGCAGACCCAACTAGTTGTGCATGCTCCATTTCATCCTTTTAAAACCTGATTTGGCTTATCAAAATTTACATATTATTTAAGAAAGATGAAGGGTGAAAAATGATGAATGTGCCAGAGTTTCATACCAAAAGCCAATCATATTTTCTATATTAATTGCCAAATTTGAAATTAATAATTTACTTTTCCATTTTTTCCTTATTGTTTTGGTGGGGATTTTCTTGAAATCCTACTTGGGGTCAAATAGTCCCACTTAGGGATCTTAGAGTGGTATCGATCAATGTTCCTCCCACCTAGAGGGTTTTTTATTTGATGCAGCCACAAGAGGTTGGTGATAGAGCTGAATCATGGGAGTTAGACATAAAAGCTCTCCATGGGATCCAGTGGTAGACCCGCATCGCGAGCTTCTCGTGATTATGATTACCACCCAACATCGGATGATACAGACCATGCAGTAGATGATGTAGAGGATGGATGTGGGTAGGCCAAGAGATACACGTGACATGAGGGATAGGTTTATATCAGTGGCCAACAGTCACAAGAGACATAACAGTCACCTATGGAGGTTGGTAGCGTGAGGGATTCCCTCGCCATGAGAGGAAGGCATATCACACTATAGCTTCAGAATTGTTTATGCATGGAAGGAATAGTGAATCTTCACATATGGTTGATACAACTCTTCATGAGAGTGCTTTGGTGTCTTCAAGTTCCAATGAGGTATGCAAAAATTTATATGATGAATTTGATAGACATGCTGATGATTTATTTACATCATCCTTGCAAGAGGTGCCACTTGAAGCTTCTAGTTTAGAGGTTAACATAGAGCATGTTAGTGTTTTGGGTAGTCATGACATGGAATCATGGCATCCTTCACATGAGGATAATTCAAAAATTTTAGTTGATGATCATGTCCTTCATGGAGTTGATGATTTTTGTCGACATTCATAATGGACTAACAACTCATGAGTTATCTTTGATGGGTGTTGAAGACATTCATAACTCATATTTGGTTATGTCACCGATTTACCATGATATGGTAGCTCCTTATTTTTTGATTGGTGACTTCATCTTCATTGATTTGTCAAGAATTAATAGCTGTCCTACTTAGAATTCCATGTCACTTTCCGCTTTTACAGGATTTACATCAACTTTTGGTAGGCATTGGAGTATGGAAAATCCAATGCAAGAGGAGTAGACTTCACGGAATGCAGATTGGGTGGTAAGAGGTACATCATCTTTGTTGTTGTAACAATATTATCATGATGACATTCAACCCATCATGAATCGTAATACTTCAATTTGATGCAGCTAATCCAAGTCATCACAAACTTAAAGAAGGACAATACTCCAAGGTATGTAGTGAATGATGATATGTCTAATTTTTGATCTCTTTCCCTCATGAGAAGCATGAAAAATTAGAGAGTGAAGTTTACATTATGGAGTAAGTTGAACCTTTTGTTCATACTCATATTTATGAGCATTGGAAGATGCATATTTTGTGGCAATATTTGCTTCATTTGATAGGTACATGAGCCAAGCTTGTGGAACATTTCAGCATATTTTGTATCTTGTGTATGACACTTGACACAACAAGATCAGAATTGCTTGCGGGCAAGAAATTTTTGGGAAGGGAGGACTGTAATGTCCCCTTTTCCCAATCTAAGAACTTTGGCCTATTTTGCCAACCCGACAACCAAAGGAAAAATATATTGGTGTGTGTGACTGTCCAGTCATCATCCACATCACCTAGGTGAGTCATCTCGCCTTGTGAGAGTCATAGGTCTTAGGAAGTCAAATGAAAAGTGTCATATTCTGTCATAGAATCTGACATTGTCATTTGTGTCAATGTGTCATAGGAGTTACATTCCTTATTTGGAATTGTAACTCCTCTTCTAGTGGCGTCATATGTGTCAGTCAACGTCATATGTGTCAGTGGCATCATTGAGGTTCTTTCCATGTTTAGGCATGGGGGTTACACAACACCCCTATTTGTACTTCCTATTTTTTGATCTATGAGTATGAGTAGACCCATTATTCTTACTTGCAATCTTCTTTCCATTGATTCAAATCTTGCGTATTGCGTTGGCTTGACGTTACCATCGGAGTGCAACTTCGTTGTGGTGCATCGCTTTTCGACATCGGTTCTCACAATCCCTCTTTCATGGTATCAGAGCTGGTTCGTAAATGTGCACTCTTCATTTCTCAGTTGTTTATTACTTCTAGTTTCTTCTCATTTCCTCATGTGCAAGTTTTTTTCGATTATCATTTTGGAATTATTGCTCACCTCGTATTGAGGTTTCAGTAGTTGCAAGTTTGAGGTATTTTGGTTGGTTTGCCTTATCATTGCTGAGTTCGTGATTGCCTCCCTTCACGTGAGCTTGGTTTTCGCTTGGCGTGGACCTATGGGTTATTGTAGTGATCTGATCTGCATTGGTTCGGTCCTCTCTACATTGGTTTGGTTTGTTGTATGCTTCACTCGTGTTGGATCGAGTTTTCTCTGTGTATACTCTACCGAGGTCTCTTGGACTGTAGTTTTTTTAGGCTCTTATTGTCTACTTGTTGCCTATGCATGGTTTGGGCTTCTACCCGTGAGCTTGTTTTCATTCACTGCTGGTTGTATTTACGTGGAGAGTATGCTCGTTTTTGGCATGGCTTGCTTACATTGCCTTGAGTTCAATGGTGGCTTTGGGTTCTCTGCATCATTTCACCTTGGACTTGGACTATTCATGATTTGCAAAGCCATTTATCACTCTGCCACCTCTTCATCCTCATTTTTTCCTTGGTGTGGAATCTAAACGTGGCATTTTTTTGGTTGCTAGCTCGTGTTGGTTCGCTTTTCATTCACCTGATCCTACATTGTTTCCTCTGCACTATTTTCTAACCTGAGTTTCTCTCTACGTGGGAGTATCTGCTGTAAGCTTGTAACTTGGGCTCGTGCACTGGTTGAAAACTCAGCTCATTCCGATTGTGATCTGTGCCCCCATGACCTGCAACTCGTGTTGTTTGATATCTCCGCTTGGTTGTGGCCTCGTGCTCCTATCTTCGGAAGTCACCTAACCATCTGGCTCATGTACACCAGCTCCCTATAGCCGTTTCTGGTCTTCTCAGCCTTTGCGCAATCTCTGTCTGTTCAAACTTGGTGTGAAAACCTCTCCTGGTACGTGGCCTACCTCTCCTTCCCACGTGGCCTTCTCACTTTGTCTCCTGCTGACCTCTCCTCTCCTGCTTGGCTTGTTAAGCTCTCCTCAGGCATTTTCTCCTATAGCTGGCATTTTTTTCATTAGAAACATTACACTCTACGCTTTGACCACTTGGTTGGGCTCTCCACGTTTGCGACGTTGGGCTCAGTCTATTTTGGTTGACCTCTGACTATGCTAGCTGTCTCTCGGGCTCTCCCACTCCCACTCGGCATTGGACTCGCCACGTGGGATTCCATTCTCAAGCGCTCGGTCAGGTCATATCAACACCTTTTCAAAATTGATTATTAGTAAATCTATCACCTTTTAAATATTTTAACGTGATAACACTTTTCATCGCAAACATCGTAATTTTTTGGGTATTATTTTCTTGTTGTATTATTACCTTCCTTTGGGTCAGGGTGAGGTGGATTGGGGGGCTAATCCCCCTCGCAATACAAATAAACCCTATCTCAAATTCTGTTGTTTCTAATGGGCATACATACGACACCTTTTGCATGCGTTTAGGGTGCTTTTTTAATCCATTTGCAGGCTTATTGGCTTTTTCTCATCAGTTGCGGGAATTGTTTTTTGCTATAACTTTTGACTCGTTGCTCGGATCTGAGCACTTCTTTAGTCAAAGTTACATGTTTTTTCACATTCTAGATGATGGGATCATTAGTTTTGTAAACACACTAATTTTATAAAGTGCCGCATTCTGGGGGGTGTCACTGCTTGCTTGTGAAAGCTCTTTTTGGTTCTCTTGAGCCTTGTTCTATCCCTTTTTTCTTGTGGACTTGTGAGTGCATCCGCCATAGTCTTACAACAAAGGGATTATTTCGTGTGACATGAGACGCTATTTCTCACAAGGCTTTCTCTTCCCCTTCTTGTTTTCTCTCGTTCTTGTGCTTGCTTGCAGTGTCGATCTGTTGTGCCCTACAAACCTTGATTGTTGTCTCCACCATTGCACGTTATTACACTAATTGCAAGGTGAGTGACAAACTAGTTCTCGGAACACAGTCACATCTAGTTGTAATCAATGCACTAAACTATAAAGTGCCACAAAAAGGGGGTTAAACTTGTGTTCCTTGGAGGCTCCTCTCATCATGGACATTGAATTTCATCACTCCGTTGTTCAACTAGGACCAAGAAACTACCTACAATGGAAGAATGGGATACTCAATCATTGTATTATGTACAATTTGTTACCACATCTTCTTGGGTTGGCACCTGAACCTATTGACCACATTCATCACCAAAATTGGTTGAACGAGAATGATATGGCATATGGGCTTCTTTGTCTTACTATACCAGAGGACCTTCAATGTCGATTAGAATTCACCGAGTCTGTGCATAGAGCTTGGATCTTCATTTGAAATTTTCATGGAGACTTTGATCCTCCTTCATCTAGTTATGGATCTTCTAATGATCTTGCATCCATGGAGGAAAGTGAGTTCACCGATACTTTTTCTTACGAAGGGCCACCCACACATATTTCTGCATGCTCCTTCAGAACTTAGTATTGCTCCTATCATAGTTTCTAGTGACTCTCCTCCATAGGACTCTTCGGTTGAATTCTCACCTACACACCATGCTTTGCTTGGATCTCAGGTTTTCCCCATCACGAGCATCTACTGATTCTCGTTGATTCTAGCCTAGAGATTCTTGCCATCCCCTGTTGCTTCCAGAGACTTCAAGATTGCTTCTTCAAAGGGTTCTTATAATCCTCCACAACAGGACATTGATTTCCTTGACTCAGACTTGGATGATATGCTCAAGGATACCGACATCATAGTGTAACATCTTCTTCAACCTACTGCCTCTTCTAAGATCAGAGTTGCCATCCCACCAGCTTCCACTGACTCTCCACCGCAACAGGTTCATTTGCCCTTCGGGGCTCTCTCTTGATGATATATCTATATTTATAGACTATCACCTTATGGAGATTGACAGATTGTCACCGCTTCTCTTGATATATTATCTCCTTCTCATATTGGGCCACCTTCCAACACTCTCCATGTTCCTTCTCCTTCTGATCACGCACTTTGGTCCCTTCAGATTCATTAGGAGTCCATCAAAATCATCTTCTGAGGAGTTGGATAGCACTCCTTTTTTTTCCTCTTCTTCTTTCCAAAAAGATGTTGTTTGTACATGGGCACCTTATCAGGCCTTTAGTTACTGGGGCCCATTGACACATCTTTCTTAGTTATCTAGGGGAGTCTTCTTTTTCTATTCTGGCTTACCTTGACCTTTTCCTCGGCTTCGATGAAGGGGGTGTTGGTGTGTGTGATTGTCCAGTCATCATCCACATCACCTAGGTGAGTCATCTCACCTTGCGAGAGTCATACGTCTTAGGAAGTCAACCGACAAGTGTTAGATTATGTCATAGAATCGACATTGTTATTTACGTCAATGTGTCATAGGAGTTACATTCCTTATTTGGAATTGTAACTCCTCTTCTAGTGGCATCATATGCGCGATCAACGTCATATGCATCGGTGGCATCATTGAGGTTCTTTCCATGTTTAGGCATGGGGCTACACAACACCCCTATTTGTACTTCCTATTTTTCGATCTATGAGTATGAGAAGACCCATTATTCTTACTTCTGCCCTTATTTCCATTGATTCAAATCTTGCGTATTGTGTTGGCTTAACATTGCCATCATAGTGAAACTTTGTTGTGGTGCATCACTTTCGACATCGCTTCTCGCGAATCCTCTTTCAAAATATAAGGGTGACTTAAGTCACAATAAATTATTATAAAGTTCTATAAAAATAAAATAAAATTATTAAAGCACTTATATTAATTTATTTGGCTTAATAAACATAAATAATAATCCCTATGGTCAATACGAGGGGCAAATATCATTGTGAAGGGGTTATTATATTTTATTCTTGGGCCAAAGAGGAATAATGAAGTTAGGAAGGATAAAATATTATTTATGTCTTGTATTCCTCCTATGGAAAATGCCATTTGGAAGTCCAAAGGTCACTTTCATGGGAAGTCCAAAGGTCACTTCCATTTGGAAGTCCAAAGGCCACTTTCATGGGAAGTCCAAAGGTCACTTCCATTTAGAAGTCTAAAGGTCACTTTCATTGGAAGTCTAAAGGTGACTTTCATTTAGAAGTCTAAAGGTCACTATCATTTGGAAGTCTAAAGCTCACTTTCATTGGAAGTCCAAAGTCACTTTGGGTCCCATTTCCTATATAAAGAAGAGGTCGACCTATGTAGAGGCATTCCAATTTTTTGATTTGATATTTTTTCTTGCATGTGAGCTCTTAGCTTGTGCAAATAATCCAAGGACGAAACCCATTAGGATTATATCTCTTACGGACAAAAAACCCCAAGAGTATTGTGAGAGATTTCCACTCGGGATTTCTCATTGATTGTAATATGATTTTCATTCATTTCAGCAGCAGTCTATTTCGAGGGTATTTTGGAGAATAAATTACAGCAATTCTTCTATTGGATCGACCCAGTTAGGGACTATTTTGACATGTTTTCTGAGGTATTTAGATTTTATTTCTATTGTCAAATCATCTACATATTTTTGTGAAGTGAAGCAAGGAAGATTCATAAATTTTTAGAGGGTTTTTCAAGTAGTTTAATATTCAGATTTCAGATCTGATTTTTGGGATTCAAGTATGTCATTGCGGATCATTTTTGAAGGAATTAATGTATTCTTTTAACCTCTTTCTATCTAAAAATTTCAAATTTGTTTCTCTGTCATTTTTGCTTCTTAAAATTATGATTTTCTTTCTATTCTAGCATGTTAAAAATATTGCCATCAATTTAGAAAAGGTACAGGATTATTTGGGTATATGTTGCATGATATTTCCCTTCATACCCTAGTCGTCATTTCCTGCAAATTATTTCAGCAGACTCAATTGGTTGTGCATGCTCCATTTCATCCTTTTAGACCTGATTTGGATTATCAAAATTTACATATTATTTAAGAAAGATGAAGGGTGAAAAATGATGAATGTGTCGGGAGTTTCATACCAAAACCCAATCACATTTTCTATATTAATTATCGATCTGAAAGTAATAATGTACTTTTCCATATTTTCCTTGTTGTTTTGGTGGGGATTTTCCTGAAATCCTACTTGGGGTCAAAGAGTCCCATTTAGGGATCTTACAAGAAAGAAGGAAGGCACTCAAGAAAAAGCGCATAAGGGAAAGGCACGCGGGAGAAGAGGTTGGTGTGCGTGGGAGTAGGGAGGTTTGGGGACTTAGCCATATTTTGAAGACGTTATCGCAGGAGAAACACGTGAAAAGCCCAAGTAGGCATGACAAATGGATAAGGTGTTAGCCTGGAGCCTTGGAGGTTAAGAAAAGAATATTCCGTAAGGAATATTCCCAGGATGATCATTACAGGTAGTGGAGGCTTTTGCAAACTGGTATAGGCATTCAACCATGGAGGACCACACTTCCACTTGGCATGCGATCTATTCATGAAGGAAACCAAGGTGGTGCATCTAGATCCTATTTAAAGGAGTGCTTGGGTCTGAAATAGAGGAGGAGGAGAGTAATAATGAAGTGTTGGGGAAATGGAGAGTTGAAGGAGGCAATGAAGTGTTGTTAGAATGTTAGTAGGGTTAGAGAGGGTATTGAGTAGTAACAAGGTGCTACAGAAATGCTTATAAGAAGGGTTTTAAACATATTAGGCATGGATTTGGGTATGAACAAGGGTTTTAATGGGTAGAATATCTAAGAAATCTCTTTGCAAAGTATTTTGTAGGGTTTAAGATAATATTCCTTGATGTATTTGGTCTATATGACCCTTATGATGTAATGAGGCCACTATAAATGTTTATAAATCAATATATGTGTGTGATTCTGTTATTCATGTTCTTAAGTGTAAACCCTTGTGTTCTTCATATTATTCTAAGTTAGATCTAGTTTCATTATGCTTATTTACAATGTTCATTCCCATTTATGATGCATATGTGCTTGATCTGGTGTCTATATCTTCTATTTTTGAGTGAATGTCTATGTTTCCATTCTTATAACTCATTCTCCATCAATGGTGGATCATTCTCACAAAGCTCACATAAAGGAGGGGCTCGGTGCTTGCACACGCCTTGGGTGAGAACCCAACACACACTAGATGATAGGCCGATGCACTTGGGGTAGAAAGGAGGTACATGAAGAAATGAATACAATTATCCTCTCTGGAATTGGGTACAACTCAGTAATTCTCTCAACAACTTGTCATTTGATAGAAATTGTACTCACATAATCATGTTTAATAATATTTGTAAGGATGAGCTCATCATCTAATATAGTAGAGTATACTCACTTATAAGACTATGACGATATAAGATCTATTGATTGCCATCTCGATTGATTTATACATTCAAAATGCATATGCCTCATTGATTTGGTAGGTCGGCATATGAGATAACATTGTTTAATAGAATGTGTATGTTGACCACATGTTAGACAAAGATTCTAGTTATTCATATGTGTGTGATTCTAGTTATTCATGTTCTTAATTGTAAAACCTCATGTTCTTCATATTACTATGAGTTAGATCTAGTTTCATTATTCTTATTTACAATGTTCATTCCCATTTATGATGCATATGTGCTTGGATTTGGTGTCTCAGATCTCTATTTTTGAGCGAATGTCTATATTTCCATTCTTGTAACTCATTCTCCATCAATGGAGGATCATTCTCACATAGCTCACATAAAGGAGGGGCTTGGCACCTACACATGCCTCAGGTGAGAACCCAACGCACACTAGGTGATAGGCCAATGCACTTGGGGTAGAAAGGAGGTACATGAAGAAATGACTACAATTATCCTCTAGTGGAATTGGGTACAACTCGTAATTATCTCAACAACTTATTATTTGATAGAAATTGTACTCACATAATCATGTTTAATAATATTTGCAAGGATGAGCTCATCATCTAATATAGTAGAGTGTACTCACTTATAAGACTCGTGATGATATAAGATCTATTGATTACCATCTCGATTGATTTATACATCCAAAATGCATATGCCTCATTGATTTGGTAGGTCGGCATATGAGATAACATTGTTTAATAGAATGTGTATGTCGACCACATGATAGACAAAGATGTAGGTCAAAATAATCAATAGAGGTATAACTATAATACTCAAAATGACATTATTTTTGAACTTGTGGGGTTTTAATGTATGTTGACTTTAGTCTACTAGACAACTCAACAATTTCATTGACTAACCAATAAGTGAAGACTAAACTTGACTTTTGTTCAAAATACATCTAGACACAAATTTGATAGGTTTGGAATTTTTTGTTATATGAAAGATTACAACATATATAAAACACAGTACTTAATTCAATGTTTTTGTGTTTCATTGTCTCCCAAACTCACATAATAGGTGCAAATTTAACAATAAGAGGACTAACAAGTAATGTATCCATGATGGGTTTTGACTATTTCGTAATATATTTAATTACTTTGGCCTTTATAACACTAGACAATGGTTTAATTATGTTTTCTACAACAATTTTGATTGTGGGATTATTGATAAGAGGATGAGACTTGTGAGAATTAATTTGCTTCTATTAAAGAACTATCTCTTGTCGTAATAGAGTGTACTAATTACAAAATTGCATAAACAATGGTTTGAACTATCTCCAACATTTTGAAATCAAATTTATTTCATGATTTATGCGTACTTGAATTTATAAAGAAAATATATCATATGAGTGTTGTGTGCTCATTTCGAATACAATGTGTAAAAGAATGTAGAATTTATGAGTTAGATAACACCAAAAAGTGCTTAAAAATAAAAAAATAAGTTTTTACACCCTTATTTCATCAAAACACATTTTTAAGTTTTAAATATAAAATCAAGGTGTTTAGAAGGCCTCATAATCTTTATTACATGGAAAATGAGCGGTCATTAGATAAATTTGGCAACAAGATGCAAAAGTTAGGTTGTTTTGAAATTTTGACTAGTTTTAGGCAAAATAGACCCCTCTCTAATGCAATTTTAGAAAAAGTTCCGATTTATGGGGATTAAAATATACTAGGTGGAAGAGTTAGACCCTACACATATTTGTACTTAGTGGAATCACAGACACGTCTAGTTTTTAAAATGATAAGTTTTAAAGATAAATTTGATCTAATGACTTGGATATGATTATAAAAATAGACAAAGGTACTAATTTTCTTGGTTTTGCCAATTAATAAATTTGAACAAAATCAAAGGACACAAGTTTTAAGCTTTAAAACTCTTGGAAATGAAGGGATTACAACATAATGTTGTATAACTTCCTATGCAAGTTTATAATGATTATTTCCTCAAAATTTTAAAACTTAACTATTCAAAGCTTCTTTAAAAAGTAACATTAAATCAACTTATATAGAATTTCAAAGACTTATCTTTGACATGGATGGATAGGCCCAAGGTGGAGGAATTTGAACATATTTATTTATTCCCTATATATGATTTTACTCAACCTTCCAATGCTTCAAATGATGCACAAATCCAATGTGATAGAAGTGGTGTGGTTTTGTGTGCTAGATTATAGTTGGGATAAGTGGCGAAGACAACAAAGTCAGTAAGATTAAATACACACTTCTTATGCTTTAATTAAAACAAAATTGATATAGTAGTGGGCCACATTGTAAATTAATTTTTCACTCTAATATATGGAATCCAAGACTTCCCCAAACTCCAATCCACTCATGGTCTCTATAGGTGCAGTCAAAAATTTGAAATTTTGAGTTTTATGGCTAGCACACCAATATAGAGTTGGAGTGGGTCAATAAAACCACCATCACCTTTGATATGGGCTTACCACCATTTCAACAGAATAGAAAACAATGCCACTCTTTCAACTATGCCAACCAAATATACAAAATACTAGCTAATGGGTCATTATGATGTCCAATCATTTAATCAACCAATCTGAAGTTGATGTCATTTTAACCAAGGATGTGTCCAAGGTAGTATGTAATGAAGACAACATATATATAAGTAGTGGTAGTGGTTCTATTTTTAGGGGTTTTATTTATTTGTTTGAGTCTCTTCTATTCACTAAAATAACTATTGAAAACTAATCAACTTCTTAAAACTACTGAGAGGAATAACTCTAGACTATTCAAAATTAGACAACAACACAAATAACATCTAATCTACTAAAACCAATGAATAGAAAAGAAATACTTTCTAGATTGAAACTATTTTGAAATGAAACTTGTTGGAATTGAAAATACTTTGAAATGAAACTTACTAGAATGGAATACAAGATATAATGAAGCAAATTGCTGAAAGACTAATGCTAATTTGATTAGAATATTACAAGCTATGGGAATGATTATTTTAAGCACAATTTGAAATTCAATAATGCAAGATTTTTTTAAAAATAAATACCAAAATATCCAATTCCCCAATTTATTAGGCCCTTTCTCTCCTTTAGATTGGATTAACAACACAATTTTCCTTAGAACAACATGCTTTTATTTATCAAAAAGGAGTTTTTACAACATAAAATGGAAATAATCACATACCACTACTTACGCTCCTCTATTATATTACATTTCACACACACACACACACACACACACACACACACACACACACACACACACACACAAATTTAAATTAGTCAAGACTTAGTATTTTATAGATAATGTCTCCCAAGACACGCCTATAAATCTAGGCCATTGGATATCAAAAATTTTGGGAGTTGGTTATAACCCATAAAGGAACTAGGAATTGAGTTCCTTGTTTTCAATCTTCATTAAATTCCCTTAAATTGATCTTCATGATGGAGTAGACCATGTCCAATCTTGACTGTGACACCTTGCATTGGTGGTTGTCATGAATTTATTAACCTGCACACATCACCATGCATCTTTTTAAAGAATTTAGTTATAAAAATACCTTAATCATTAGTCCACGTAATTCAACAAGGATAAGATGCATTATTTCCTACTTTGGACTTGATCAATCGAACCATCCAATGCATTGATTAATTTTTTTCATGAGAAAAAGTATCATTATTTGGTGATTTAATGGGTCAATTTATGGACTCATCATCTCCTCGCACCTTACCTTTCACAAGTCCTCTTACAAATGTGAGCTATGGAAAATACATTGATAACAAGAAAGTAAAGTAACTAACTAGATACCTTCTCCTTCGTGTTTCGCTCACAAACCCTGCAATGAGAAATGGAATGTGGATGAGCCTTGATTGTGTGAAATGTAAATTCTTCCTTCAAACCAGAGTAAGGCATTCACTACAATAAGATCGACAAAGTTTGCACCAAGGCTTGAGGATAATGAATTTATGGGTGGATGGAGTGGGATTATTCAGACATCAAGACAAGGTGGAGGGATGCTTTGTGCTAAAAGAAAGCAAGAGCTCAAAAAAAATTTCGTTGATTTTTGTGTGTGTTTTAGAGAGGGGGTAAGGCTCTATTTATAGCTTGAGAATTGGACTAACTTAGGGAATTTTAAGTAATTTCAGTTTGAAAATGTGGGCATGATTAGGTGAGTGGGGACCATAAAGAGTGGGTGAGGATTAAACTTGTATTTTTAATTCACAAGTGGAGAAATATGGAGAATAATGACATGTGAGGAGGATTAGGTTAATTTAAGGATTGAAAAGGATAATTAATCAATTCATATTGATTAATTTGATGTGGATTTTTGTGGGAAATGAAATGGGGAATTAATTGATTTAGGAGGGTGTGAAATTGGGGTGTCTACATTTGCCCCTCTTTGGAAGGGTACTATGAAAGTAGTGTCCTTTCAAAGAAAGTAGATGAGATGGATGAATATGCCCTAAGCAAAGGGATTTATGGTTTTGAAGAGATTTTTCTTAAGGATTGTGTTCCTTTGATAATAAGTTATTAGAGGAGGAAAAGATAAGGAATTATCTAAGAAAAAATCAAAACATATGTTCGTTTGTGAGAATGGGGGAAGAATTCAAACTACTTTTGATAAGCCAAAAGTAGATCATATGTTTGTTAGGAAGAATACATGGTGGTAGATGATGAATGTCACAAGTATCCTCCAAGAAAAAAATACCATGGGAAGAGATTCTTAGAAATTGATATGATGATGCCCCCTAAAGAGGGTTGACGAGAATGGAAGAGACGAAAGATCTCTCAAAAAGAGGAAAGGTCATCGATGTAGAAAGGAGGATGAGACAAGGGTGTAAGAGAATGGAGAAGTTGTGGTCTCAGTAGATGGGGAAAGATTGTAATCAACCTTGAATGCTAGGTGTGAGGATGTGTTGAAGAACATAAAGATTAAGAGTGAAAGAGAAGAAAAAAGGAATAAACATGAGTAGTGGTTGATTATGAGAAGTGCAAGAAAATTCAAGGTGAAGGAATCAAGAGTATGAAATAGAGTAGATGAAGACGAAGAAGGAGAAAAAAGGAATGAAAGAAGTAGAAGAGGGATGATAGGGGAAGAAGGGAATGATGAAGGACAAACAAGAAGAAGATGAGATGAGATGAGAGAAGATGACAGAGCAGAGGGTGAAATTATGAAAAAGGGAGAGAGAGATTCAAAATGAAGGGAGTGGAATAGTGAAGAAGGGTGAAGGAGATGAAGGGAGAGAAATGATGGAAAATGAAAGAGATGATAAAACTGAGAAAATAAATAAACTATAGAAGTAGGAGGTGAAGAAGACAATGGTATGGAATAGAGTAGACAAAGATGAAGGAGAAGAAAAAATAAGTGGAAGAGAATAATAGAGAAGAATAATATGAGAAGGAAATGAGGAAAGACGAACAAGAAGGAGATGTCGAGACAAGATTAGGGGTAAAATTAGGAAAAAGGGAGAGAAAGGTGCAAAATGAAGGTAGTGGAATAGAGAAGATGAGAGGAAGAGGGAGGGATGAGAGAAATGGAGAGACAGATGGAAAAATGAGGGAGATGAGGAAGATGAAGAATTTAAAGAAGACGATATAACAGAGAAAAGAAAGAAACTATGAGGGACCAAGAAGATGTGGAGAAGATCAAAGAAAAGAAGAGAAACTAGTACAGAATGATTGAAAAGGTAGGGGTGGTAGAGAAAATAAGAGGAGGGGAGGAGGAAGGTGAAAATGATGGGGGAAGAAGAGATGACAAAGTGGATACAGGGAGAATATTGAAGGAACTTGGTTGTCATGGGGAAGACCAAGGTAGAGAATATGATACATACCACATGGAGATGCATGTGGATGATGATGGGGTAAAAAATATTGGATCACGAGAAAGAGATAAGGTACTAATGGGAAAGTATGAAGGAGGCATGAGGAAAAAAGGGAAGAAGATGATAAAGAGAAGATAAAATGAGATGAAGAGTGGGAAGGAGGAGAGGATAACAGAGAAAATGATGTAAAAGGAAGGAAATCAAGAATGGGGATAGTTGGTGTAGAGTGGGTAGCATCAGGAACGTAAAGAGAAGAAAGAGGGGAGGAATGACATGGATTGGAAAAGATGCGGAGATGCATGAGATGAGGATACAAGGATTATGAGACAATAGAAAAAGGATGTATGATGAAGACAGTAAAGATATTGAAGAGGGAAAAGGGAAGATGGAGAGGTGGGGAAGAAGTGACAAGAAAGGTGGGTGTGGAGAAAAGATAGGGGATGGAAGAGAGAATGGGGAATAGAAGAGGAAATGCCAGTGAAGGGATGTTAGGGAAAGTCCAAAAATAATTATTATTGGTGAAGGATGAGAGCAAAAGTGAAAAAGGGGATGGAGAATAGAAGAGGCAAGGCTAATGAAGGGACGCTAGGGGAAGTCTACCAATAATTATTGGTGGGCACGAAGGAAGGAAGGAATGAAGAAAAAATGGAGAATGTCAAAGAGAGTGAACAAGGCCATGCATAATGAGGAAAATTGAATTTTAGGGGTAGTCCAATAATTATTAGCATGGAAACATGAGTGGTAACACGGGTGATGGTGAAAAGGAAAATGGAAAATGATGATGAATTAATTTTAGGGGGAGATGAACAATAATGTCGGGTAGGATTGGGGGTGGATATGTGGGAGAATTTGAGAAGATGAAGTGAGAAGAGTGAAGAAAAGGTGAGTGATAATTTGTGACAAGATGAGGGAGAATATAGGACATAGAGGATGAAGATGAACAAGATGAATGTGAAGACACGAGATGTGAAAAGAGTGGCGGAGAGAGAAATAAAGAAAGATGTTGGGGGTCAACACACTCTTGTTATACAAATCTATAATCATAATTAAGCATACAAGTAATAAATATAGAAATAAACTAGAAGAGAAATACATAAGATATAATGCGGTTCACTTAGTGTGTGCTACACCCACCAAGAAACAACCAATCTATTGATCTTAGCTTTACAGAGGAAATACAATGAAGATCTGTAATCTTCCACACCTCCTTTAGATGTACAATACTTTTTTCTCACAAGCTTCTCTTTTCTCTGCAAGGATTCCATATTACAATTATGATTAATCTCATGTTCTAACCCTAGCTTTCTAGCTTATATAAACATATACAAACTTAGGTAACTTTAGCAATATAATTACAACCCTTATATCACCTTTTAATCAAAGGCTAGATCTAATCCCGCGTCTTAAATAAAAACATGAACACACGGAGTAACCAATGTTGGTTTGGTGCCAGTGACCGATGTCGGTCGGAAAGTGATGTCGATTCGTGTGTAAACTTGCAAGCTGTAAAACATGTTATTTGTGAAGCAATTCACCTACACAACTCAACAATCTCCCAATTGGAGATAAATTTCTGCACTATATGGTACAACTCCATCGTTGGATCCTTTTCTTGGCATGTTTCTTCCTCTTTAAGTCTAAAACTTGAAGACCAATAGAAGTGGATTGTAGCTCCAACTTATCCTTTGCCAACAATTTGTTAGCATATCTACATGGTTCTCATCCGTATGAATTTTCTTCGAGCTTCAGCTTGTCCATACTCCAAAACCTACCGTATGAAGTGATATCTCAACTAAATGTGTTTCGTTCTTGAATGAAACATTGAGTTATTTTCCGATGAATCACACTTTCACTATCACCGCATCTGCAATCCTCTTGCTCCTTTCCCAATTCTTCCATGAACTCCGCTCATCCTATAGACACCAAATTTGGGTCACACTCCCTTGATCCCTTTCAATTAATCAATGTAATATATGCACCTAGCCATGATTCCTTTACCCCACATCGATATTAATTTAATTAATTACAATTGAATTAATATTCATCCTCCCGTTAATACTTAATTTAATTATTCTAATTAAGTTAATTTAGTATTCACACATCCACCTCATCAAGACACCTCACCCTAGACCCATTCAAGGGGCATTTAACTCACATTGACCAAGTCATCACTCTCAACACTTAGTCATCATTGCCGGTCTTTGAGTCACCACTTGAGTTAACTAATCGAGACTTATTTCTAAACCTAATTGGATTTCTTATATGATCTTCCTACCTTTTCTAATGAGAAATCCACTCCCTAAGTATATTCAACTAAGAAAACATGCCAAATCTGGGAAGATATGCCTATTTTTGGTAAAAAACTATTTCACCCTAATCGACGCCATTTTATCCTCTACCAACACCGGATTTAACCTAACCACCATCGGTCACTTTATATACACTTGCACAACTTTTTAATGGGTTGGTCACTCAGTTATTAGAGCTTTATTGCATTCAAGCTTGAATCTTCAAGTCCTCCTACATCTAGATGATGAACATGTAAACAGGATGGAAGTCTCAAGATTTTATTAATCAGAATCAACCAATTTACATTACCAGGACTGCAATACTTATAGGTATTAAACAGTCATGTGCAAACAAAAGAATAGGTTACATGGGTATAGCTAGAATTACAACAGCTTCCATAAAACATCCAAGAAGCACATAAAAATATAACTAACAAAAAATAGATTGTTAAAACAATATAACAACATCCGTGAAAGACAAATATGGTTTAAAAACTATATAACAATACACAACAAAAATATGGTTTATATTATAACCATTATTATTTAATTAATAAAATTAATTAAATAATTATACTATGCATAATTAACCTAACATTTCCCCCGTTAATTGTGCATTGTTTGAAGAGATGACGAGAGGAACTCTCTGAACAACTCGAACTTGTCACGTGCAAGTGACTTTGTGAAAATATCTACTCGTTGTTCAGCAGTAGGACAAAATTGAAGATGGATGTTGTGATTCAACACATGTTCATGTATGAAATGAACTTATACCTCAATGTGCTTTGTTATCTCATGAAAAATTGGATTGTGAACAAGTTTGAGAACACTTTCATTATCAACATACATGGTGGTCAGTTTGCCCAGTGGTATTCCAAGTCCTTCTAGTATGCGACGTAGCCAAATCGCTTCACAGACAACTTATCTTGCAGAATGATACTCGATTCTATGGAAGAGTGAGAAACGAAGTGTTGTTTCTTACTTCCCCATGATATTGGTCTAGATCCCATAAAGAATACAAATCCAGAAGTGGATTTTCTATCATTAATGTTACTTGCATGATTTGAATCCGAATATCCAGTCAAGAAGAAGTTGTCGTTCTTCTTGTATTCTAGACCAAGATCCACTGATCCTTTAAGATATCTCAAAATGCACCTTGTTGCTTTCCAATGACAAACTTTGGGTTCCTGCATGAACCTGGATAGATAGCTCACTGCAAAGCTGATATCTGGTCTAGTGTAGGTTAGGTAAATGAGACTCTTGATCAGCTGCCGATAGAGAGTGGAACTTACCTCAGGAGATGGATTTGAATGAGATAACTACAATCTATTCTCCATGGGTGTAGCAATTGGTGTGCAATCCATCATCCTAAACTTCTCGAGTGTAGTCTTGGTATATTTCATCTGAGAAACAAAAATATGATTCTCTTTCTACCACACTTCCAATCCAAGACAATAGTGCATTAGCCCGAGATCGGTCATGTTGAATGATCGATTAAGATCTTTCTTCGTTGCATTGATCATCCTCATTGAACTGCCAGTGATGACTAGATCATCGACATAGACAACAACAATCACCATCTCCCCTTACTTTTTGAGGTAGAGATTGGGATCGAATGGATTTCTAACAAATCCATGTTGTATGAGATGCTCATCAATCTTGATGTACCATGCTCGGGATACCTATTTGAGGCCATACAAAGATTTTTGACTCTACATACCTTTGCTTCTTGACCAGGTACTACATATCCCTCAGGTTGAGTCATGTAGACTTCTTGTAAATCTCTATTTAGGAAGGCACTTTTTACGTCCATTTGGTGGACTTTCCATCCAAACTGAGTAGCTAGAGCAAAAATCATCCTGATTGTTTTGATCTTAGCTGTGGGAGCAAATGTCTCCTCATAGTCAATGCCTTCTTTTTATGCATACCCCTTTACTACAAGTCTTGCTTTATACTTGTCCACTGTCCCATCTGCTTTGTACTTTATTTTAAATATCCACTGCATCCAATGGGTTTCTTCCCTGGTGGAAGATCGACAAGTTTGCCAAGTGTTATTCTTCATCACTGATTGATATTCAGAATCCATGGCATCTTTCTAAGATTTTGACTGTAGGGATTCCTGGACTGTAGAGGGCTCATTTGATTCAATAACTCTACTCATCAAAGTAAATTTGACTTCTTCCTTGCTTTACTGCGAGTCCATGGTCCAGGGGTGGATGTATCCGGTGGAGCATCCATTCTTACATCTCGTAATGTACTTGTACACCATTTAGGCATACATTGAACTGTTCCCATGGGTCATGGTTCTATCTGATCAACACCATCATCCCCATCATCACTTTCATCTTCAGAGGGAACATCAACTTCAATTTTTACAACAGGTGAAAAATCTACATCTTGTGAGTCTGGAGGAGGAGTCTCTACTTCCTTCTTCTCGAAAAACTCAACATCTCTACTGGTGTAGACTTTTCTGGTCTTAGGATCCATCAATCTATACCCAAGAGTCTCTTCACTGTACCCAATGAAGACAAGTTTCTGTGACTTCATGTCCAATTTCTTTCTATTTTGTTTGGGTATGTGCATGCTTTCTTTGCACCTAAATACTTTGAGGTGTGCAATAGATGGTTTCCTTTTTGACCATGCTTCTTGTGGTGTTATTCCATCAAGAGTAGTTGTGGGCACTTTGTTCAAAAAATATACTCTGTCTTTTTGTAGCTTCTACCCAGAATGTATTTGCAAGTCTAGAATCATCGATCATGTATCACACCATTTCCATGATAGTACGATTTCTTCTCTCAACAACACCATTTTAATACGGTGTGTGTGGAGGAGGCATTTTTGGCGAATCCCGTGAGTTTGTAGGTAGTCTCTGAACTCATCACTGGTGAATTCCCCCCCTCAATCTAAGTGGAGAGTTCTGATGTGATGACTAGTTTCTTTCTCAACTGCTACTTTGAAATTTTTGAAGGTTTCAAATGCTTCACTTTTCTTGCGAAGACAGAAAATCCACATTTTTCTTGAATAGTCGTCAACACAAAGCATGAAGTACTAGAACCCAGAATGACTTGGCTGCATCGAACGCAAAGATCAGTATGAACTAGGTCAAGTTTACCATGAGCTCAAAATGTACTCCTCTGGAATGAAGCTCTGTGTTGTTTTCCTGCTAGGTAGTGAGGACATTTGTCTGTATCCTTCTGAAGAGATGGTAGCCCATGTACCATATTACATCGGCGAAGTGTTTCGAGATATTTGAAACTTACATGACCAAATCTTTGATGCCACAATTGTGTTGAGGTGGAGTTCTTAGCCACAAGTGCTTGATCATCTCTGTGAACAAAATCAAGTTGGAACATGCGTCCCACATTGGAGGATTTTGTAATTATTTTTGAGCCTCTTGATTTATCTCGAATCAAACACGTTTTCTTGCCGGATTGAATATCAAAGTCAATTTTTAGGTTGTGATCTAGGAGTTGACTAACTGAAAGAAGATTCTTAGTCAACCCAGGGACATATAGGACATCCGATAGTCTGCATTTGCATGAACCAAGGGGTAGAGAAATGTTCCCAATCCCCTGAATTGTATATGAAGAATCATCTCCCAACAAAACATGATTTTTCGATGGCATGTCCCTCATTGAAATAAACCAGTCTCTATGGCCGGTCATGTGTCGAGTGGCTCTCGAATCAACATACTAGACATCACTAGATGACGTGGATGGTTCACTTGATCGAGCAATGAATAAGTAGTCTTCATTGTCTGATTGTTCTTGTTGCTCAACAATATTACCTTGCTGGTGGGGTCTTCTTTTCTAGTTCCCCTTTTTCTACCTATGATTGTTGTTAGAATGTCCCTTGTAAGATTGTTGTTGTTGAGGTCCAGAGTTGTTGGATGAACCTTTCTTGTAAGTATTATACCAACAATCTTGTAGGTTATGTCCTCTTTTGCAGATAGGACATTGCTTCTTCTGTTGTCTGTCCCCTTGATACTGATTTTGATTTTGGGACTTCTGATAGGAATTAGGTTTTCCTTTACCTTTTCCTTTCCATTTTGATCTGAAGACAGTGCATGCTCCTCTTCATCATCCTTATTGTGCATTTCTTCCTCTTGTTGTAGTAGGTTTACCAGCTTATCAAACCCAACTGTCATCTCTAACATGTTTAGTGTTATGACAAAAATGTGGTAAGAAGAGGAGAGTGCTCTCAGAACAATGGGAATGAGAGCATCATCTGTGATCAGTTCTCCTAGGGCTAGAAGTGAATTCCTCAATTCTGTAACTCTTCTTAAGAAAGCTTCAATTTTTTCATTCTGCTTGAACTTTAATGTGTGTAAATGACTCTATAAATTCAATATAACATTCTTTTTCTTGGCCTCGTATACTGTGCTCAATTTATCCCACGCTTCTTTCATTGTTTTGGCATCTCAAATGTGGGGTTGTACATCATCGGACACTCCAAACAAGATGATGAGTTTGGCCTTCTATGCTTTATCAAACTGCCACTGCTATGTTGTATCAGTGGCTGATCTGGTCAGAGTACCATTCATAGTAGGCCATATTTCTTCAAACTCAAGCTGTGTCTTGATTTTTGTCTTCCATGCAGCATAGTTATTTCCTCTGAGTAGTTGTGAATCTGGAAGAAAAAATTTGGGGGCATTGGTGCCCATTTTGTAGAGATCACTAATAGGGTTTGGCTCTTATCACTCCAGGTATTAGGTCTCCCAATCTATATATCACCGTCGATCGATATAGTAACCTTTCTATATATGCACCCTTCCGATATACCCAATGGTACATGGAAGAAGCTCACCCTTTCTATATACCTGACGATATGTGTGAAATAGGCATTAACATACGCGAAAGAATTCAATACGTGGTACCAAGCCAATACTGATGGGGTCTGTGTGATTATTGACACCGCTCAAATAAATATCCTCATACGCGCGTGTAACTTCACTATATACTTGGATAATTTCTCAGTCCGGATTTATGTTGTGCAATCATTCACAGATGGATGGGATGGCTCATAGTGTGTGCACTGTGACCTTATTACTCCCCATCGATTTAAAGGGTCGATGCCCAGATGATGTTGTTGCAGCTATATTAGGCATTAAGTGTAGTAGTAGTCATGATGGCTTTACCCGTAAGCGCTTCTCAGAGGCATCGTATATACCGAACGCTGCGAATGAGATCTAGGATCTCGTGAGTGTTACAGAACCAATTTTATACTTGTTTTGTATTACAATTCTACCAGTTTTAGAGCAATTACAAAGTTTGCAGTTGACTATGGCAACCTGTAAATTAGTACAATATAATGCAGTATACAAATTACATTAAAAAATCTGGAAAATTTGAATGGCAGTATATTTTTTAAAAATTTCATGGGCCCTGTGGCCTCTGGAGCCCAATACAACCCAAAATGCAAAGAATTGAAAAAAACAAGTTGAAAATGCAATTTTTAGGTATCCCCCTTTTGGAGAAAGTTGCCCGGAATGAAAAAAGCAGGCTGAATGGGAGAATTTTTTTACCCTAAATTAGGGATTTCTCCGCTAAATTTAGTTAGTTATAACTAAATTTAAATTTCTGCTAAATTTAGCGGTTCCGCCAAAAATTCTACCAAATTCAAACAAGTAATTTTAGGGTGGGATTTGAACACCAAACCTCCCACTTCTAAGTCTTTCCTCTTAACCACTTAGACTTTTATGAGCGCTTAGCTATGAAAAGAAGAAATTTGTATTTAAATAAATGGAAAACCGACTAACCTTTGTAAAAGAAAGCGATTAGGCAGAGTGGAGGCTTGCGTGGAGCTAGCTTGGAGGGATTCCACATGGTTGCTGAGTGAGGACGAATTGCATGCGGATTAGGGTTTTTCCACTCAAACCGGATCTAAACTTATCTCCACGCCTTTGTTTTCCACCGTTTTTAATTGTTTATCCGCCGTTTTTTTATTGATTGCTTTGCTAAAAAAATTTCCCCCTTTGTTTACACGCAGGTTGCAGTACGTGGAGTAGGAACGTTGATTCCTTAATGTGTGCAGGTCGTTGTTTGTACCATAGTTTTGGCCTATGGTCTTTTCCTTTTGCGGGGTCGGATTTGTTAATAGATGCCTCTGTTAATAGATGCGATTATTTCTCTCCACCGTTCTTTGTGCAGGACACTGTTTGTAGCATCAACACGTCCAACACATCCAAGAACTAGTGCTTGGCCATGGAAATAGCGCTCAGTTTGCAGTGAGAAAGACAACACAGTTTCCTCCAGTGTAACTTGCCTCCCACAAACCAAATAACTTACCAGGAATCGAGCAGGACCACCCCCAAAATTGATAGTAGACCACTTCTAAATACTTCTCTAATATTAGAGATAAAACCCCAAATGGGGAGATTTTTTTTTATATTTTCAATACCTGCAACAAGTTTTCCTAGTCTTTGGGTGTGCAATTGCAAAAAAAAAAATTACGTTCCAAACGCCTAGAACTGAACAGGAGGTTGTGGGTTTGCAGGGGGTTCTGAGAAGTTGCAGGAGGAAGCACTGGCTCTCCTTTTTTTGTAGATTTCTTCTCCATGAATTCTCATTCTTCTCGTAACCTTGCCAGGAGTTTCAATTTGCTCTGGTACCAAATGTAAACAGGGACAGAAGCCTGAAGATTTTATTAATCAGAATCAACCAGTTTACATTAGCAGGATTGCAATACTTATAGGTATTGTACAGTCATGTGCAGACAAAAGAATAGGTTGCACAGGTACAACCAGAATTACAACAACTTCCATAAAACATCCAGGAAGCACACAAAAATACAACCAACAAATTATATTGTTAAAACAATATAACAACATCCGTGAAAGACAAATATGGTTTAAAAACCATATAACAATACACAAAAAAATATGGTTTATATTATAACCATTATTATTTAATTAATAAAATTAATTAAATAATTATACTATGCATAATTAACCTAAAATAACACACACAACCACAATGCAAGACAAGTAGCGGTTCTCCTTCTAAAGCATTGGAATACTCACAAGAGCACACAGGTGCACTGCCATGGCACTGGACCCAACCATCTCTTCTCCGATCAACCACCAACCATCTCCATTCATAGGATCTGTAAAATACCAAGTAAGTATTGTGATATTCATCATTTGTGCTTATTCAAGTGTAGATCTCTTACTTCTTTATGTATTTCATTTCTTCCATTACCCGCATATCACCTTCTTCTCACCAACCCACTATTCAACCATCCCAAGCCTTTTCACCCTTCTTAACCTCTTTGTCAGCATTCCTGAGTCTTCTTAGCCATATTACGACCCTATCCATACCACCCTCACTCTCTGTGCAATCACAGAGAGGCTAAAAACCCATTTTTAATAGTTTATCACCTATTTCCCCTACCAACGTTGGTTACCTGACCGCCGTTGGTTCCTCTCCTATACCGGCATCGGTCACCCGACCGATACTGGTCTCTGTGTCTAATAACATTCTTAGATCTCAACCCACTAAGCTCGGACCCTTACTGGACCACTCGAAAGACTCCGCCCGACTTGAACAAACCCCGATTCTAATTAGATTTAGTGTTATTTTTGATATCTAGCATAGAATCTAATTTTATTGTGTGTATGAGAAACCTAAATCACTACATTCAATAAGACCTATTTATTTCGAGTTTGTGTTTACATTAAATTGTTATTAAATAGTGTATTGATAGCCTTTCTAGGAAGCACCATGTTTTCTCGGGTCTAGCATACGTTGGTTAGTCCACTTTGTCCAAAGTCCTATTTAATGTTTTTTTGTGGTCTTGCTTTACATTTATAGGTAGTCCTTCCCGCAGACAAAGGATATCTCTACATTCAACTTAGATAATGTCCACAACGTGCACATTCTACCTTCCACATTCACTTCACAAGTATTCCTCCTTAACCATTTACCCTCTATCGGTTTCATCCTAGAAAGTGTAAAATTATTGGTGAAACATTTTGGCATGCCGGTGGGACCCTCTTTTGGGTTCATTGCATTTTCTTCATATAGGGAAATATTGTGTGTGTCTCTTTCTTTTTGAAAAATACACATTTAATATTCTCCTAGTAACATTCTCTTCTTCTAATTTTCTAAACGACACTTGTGATTTGGTTGCTTAAAAATAATCCTTTATTCCCTATTGTATTTGTATGGTAGTGAAAGAGCACATTCTTGACCTATTCATCATTTGCTACATCGAATCTAAATGTCGATTAAGGTTCTAAAATTTGTTACATTTCATCCTTGTATGCTGCATTGTAGCTCATTTAAATTTATTTGCAACCTATATGTTGGAGGTCATGACTAGATGATGGTTGGCAGGAATGAAGCGTAACTCAGTTTATGCACACACACCCTAAACCAAATCACTGAAACAAATTACACATTGCTTAAAAATATTCTTTCCTAGTATTTACCTTTAACGACTAATAATCGGATTAGCAATGAAGCCAACTGGTGTTATGGCCGGACATCATATCGAGATTAGGGCCTCGTGTATGCTGCAAAGTATATATTAGGGACACCATGCCAAAATTTACTAGAAACGAACCATGGTTTTCAGTTTCTATAGGGCACCTTCGTTGACCAAAAATTTTATTCTACTTACAGTCTGTCCTAAATGGCATAAGCCACAACATAAAATCTACAACATAGAATTTCATGTTTTCTAGCTTTTTTACTGATTGCGTTTTGAGGTGTGAGGTTCATTTCTTCATTTTTCTCATCCTTTAAGCCCCCCTTAACAATTGGTGTATTTCGGTTTATTCTCGGCATGTTAGGACTCCTCACGGCACCCATACTCAAATTAATTAGATTTCACATTAACCGGTATCGGTCCAACGACTATCATCGGTTATATCATCTCACCAACATCGGTTCACTGACCGTCGTCAGTTTTATGTTGTTTTGGTCATTTCTACCAAAGTAGCATTCAATCTACATTTTTGTGCTTTCTATGACTTGTTTTATCACTTCATCACCTTTTATGTGTTCTGTTGTCACCTACAGAGTTCAGATCCATCTCATTTATACCTTTTCATCTTCAATTCTCAATCATTATTCATCCACAAGAGTCGGTATTGGTCTAACAACTACCATCCGTTATATCACCATACCACCATCGCTTTCTTGATCGCTACCGATTCATTGTTGTTTTGGTCATTTTCCCAAAAATAATGTTTTATTCACATCCATCACTTTTTGTGACTTCCTCTGTCACTTCATTACATTTCTGGGTCTTTGATATCATCTTCAGAGTCCAGTTTCACTTTATTTTCACCTTCTACCATTTGAATCTTTCATTTCTCCACCATAACCGACATCGGTCCCTTGACCAACATTAGTTACCCTCTAAAAGCGACATTGGTTACCAAACCGTCATCGGTCTCTATGTTTTTATTTTTCAATAAAAAAATAAATTCACCTTCCGATCCATTATGTTCCACATTTCTATGTTTCTATATCATTAACAGAGCTCATATTACCAGTTCTACTATTAGTCACATTGTTTTAACTCATAAACAAGCTAGCGCTCTTGTGTTTCACACTAGTTGTCGGCCTCTCCCACCTAGCCCATCACCACCTTCCATTTAATCACCTATGGACCCCAACCAATCTATTACCATACATACCGGGGATGAGGAGTTCACAAGGCTCCTTAATCAAAACCCTATTGCACTACAATATTACCTCTCTCACTCATCCACACATGAATCATATGAAAAACTTATATACGACATGCCTATATATGTTCCTCCCCACATTGCCCCCACTTTTGCATCAACCACTACTAGTACATCATTACCCACTTCGCCTCATCGCATGTGGTTTCTCAGCTTGACCCCACATTATTGGTTTTGTCGCACCTATGACAACTACCATGCCCTCGATGTCTGTCACCCCTACGACATCTACCATATCATCATCCACTTCCCTTAGTGTAGGCATACCTACATCATTCACTTCCCATGTACCTTTTACATCCCAGCCACCTCTGGTGTGGCAACCCACACTCCCTTCCAAAACCTTTTCCTCTCCATCCCATAGTCTCTTCCACTGATCACCATGAGAGTCTTTACATCCATCCCACCTACCTACACCTATCATCAACAACCACCTATTTCATCTACCGCTTATCCTAGGTATTTTCCCACGACATCCATCCCGTCCTATATTCCCTCATCACAGTTTTCATACTCGGCACCACCACATACTAGAGTTCCATCCACATCATACCCATCTTATCTCCCCCTTATACCATAGGGGGTGCTCCATCATCATTGATGAGGCCAAAATATGTCTCGTTAATGTACAATAAATGATCGTATTTTACTCTCCTTTTTATCAAGATTGATTGCATTTTATGAATTTTGTTTGATCTAATATAAGTTAGGATGTAATTTCCATCTTTTATTGATCCTAGTTCTAACGTTTAAAAACTTTGTAATTCCTAAGTGCTTTGGAAATTTAGTTTTGTAATAAAACAGGTCACAATCAGTCGAAAGAACAAAGTATGAAGTGGTCAACATGTTTTTGGAAGCATTGGTTTCAATATGGATCAGTTCCAAAACTTCTAGACTTAGTTCTAAAACTCCATTATGTAGTTACAAGCTCTATCACTTAGTTTTGGAACTTTGGACTTAGTTCCTAACTCCTGCATGTAGCTCCGGAACCCTCACAGTTAGATCTAGAATAATTTCCTTTAGTTCCAAAACTTCTCTAAAGTTTGAACCGATGAGAATTTATTTATTCCAACAACATCCGGTGATTTAGAAATCAATGATCCTTTCAATCAGGAGCAGATTAGAAGATTTCCAATTCTTCATACTCGCAGATCTAGGGATAACTATCATATAGTAGTACGTCCAACCATGATCCAATTCAACATCTATTTTGGGCATGATTCGGTTCTATCTGAATTGGTAGGATAACTATGGTTGTAAATACACCTGTGGAAGAAGTATATATATGTAGACTTGTAGATAGATAGTAATAGAGATATATATGTATACATAGATAAAGACATAGAGAGATAGAAAGAGACAATATGTTTTTGTAATGCAGAACATTTTATCAATAAAATAGCCATTTCTGTTTTGAGAGTATATTAAGTTGTCAAATCCTGTTTCAAGGTGGAGCAAGGGCCCACTCTTCCAAGAACCAGGATCTTCATTTTATTGGTATTTATATTTCTAGAGAAAATAATATAGATCTATTAATTATGTAAATGCTTTTTGATACTCAAGTTGAAATCAGCCGTATAACTTGTTCTATAGGTGTCCTAGATTAGATTCTTCTTTCTTTGCAATCGAATTTCAAAATTCTCAAATTTTGTGTTTATTTACAAAGCAAGTGTGTTTATTTCTATAATGTGTGTTTACTTACAACAATCTATTCCATTCTACAAAATGTGTGTTTATTTCCAACAATTTATTTCTGCAGAGAATGTTTACTTCCAGAAGTTTTCATAATTGATTTTAATAAGGTTTTGGACAAGAAATCCTCAAGACATTGAGAAAACCCCTAGAAAAAAAAAAATACCTACAGATCGATTACTAGATCAATAAGATCTCTTGTTGCATATAGCCGGGCACCACCCTTGGTTTGAATATGACATCAAAAAAGCGTTGATTAAATGAAGGGAATGATGACACCCATCATTTTTGGTGCTTTTTCCAGGGAACCAATAGTCGAGTTGTCTAATTAGGTGTCAACAAGAGCAACAATCATACATCTAGTAATTCCAGGATCTTCCCTACGTCATCATAAAATTTATGAGTAGACTAAGAGACTCCAAGGGTTGATTCCTCCCAAAAATATCTGAACAAGAATCATCATCTTCTTGATCAAATAAGGAAGTTGATCAAGAATTAGAAGCACCATTGTCCCTTGTTAGGCATGAAGCAGAATTGCCACCTTTGGAATTCTTAGATCAATCACCAGAAGGAAGTAGAACCTTTAGAAAAAATATCATATCCCAAGACCCATTTAGAGAAATTTTTGATTCACAATTGAGTAGTCAACCTCCTACTCCTAACTTTTCACCTTCCCCAAAACAAATTACATACCATATTGATTGGGAGAAAAGTCTAGAAGGTACTATAGAAATAAACACGCATTTTTTAGAATGGAATAGATTGTTATAAGTAAACACACGTTATAGAAATAAACACACTTGCGGCAAAAGGTAAAACACTTGGTTATCTCATTATTTTGGGTAGACCATGGTTAGCTACAGTTGTTACTTTAATTGATTGTAGATCAGGTGATATGACTATCTCAAATGGTAAGAATTCTAAGAAAATCTCCTTATATCCTTCTACACGACCTTCTATTGATAATCAAGAACAATTGTGGGTTGATGCTCTTGATACTAATAAGCAAAACTTGTCTTCTTTGGCCATGATCACATTGTAGGATCACATACGTGAGGTAGAAGATATGATTAATCAACCATTGAATGAACACCAATTGTCCTTAGAGAAATCGGGAATAGTTCTGGAACCTACAAACTTAGTTCCGAAACTTGTAAACTTTGTCATGAAATCATTAGATTTAGTTCCGAAACCACACCAAAAACAATTCCCTGTGACTATACATAATTTCACTCCGGAGAAACAAGATTTCTCTTGGGGAGAAAGAATTGGTAGCTTCGGTTTCTCGGATATCGGGAAATAGTGAAGAATTTCTGGAAAGCAACGAAAGTGAGGACTTTGACATATAACAAGATAAGTATCATAACTCGCCTCTTCCTTTTTCCAATATAACAAGATAAGTATCATAACTTTTCGGAAATGTTGCTACATATCATATGTTGTTTCCACATGCATGTCCACTAAATACCTTAATGGAACCCTTTCAAAAAATTAGTTCATCACACGTTGGAACCAAACATGTTGAGATTGAGCTGGGTAAGATTTTGAACATAAACAACTGGTTGAAGAATGATGAAGAAGCTAAATTGTTTGATGTTTTGAAAAATCATACTAGAGATTTTTCTTGGGACTACAAAGATATGAAAGGAATCCATCCAAGTATTTGCACTCATCACATCTATACTGAAGACATTAGACCAGTTAGGTAACCTCAGAGAAGGATTAATCCAACCTTAAGAGATATAGTCAAGCAAGAAATTGAAAAACCATTACAAGTAGGTTTTATCTACCCCATCTCAAATAGTCAGTGGGTGTCTCCTCTTGTAATTGTTCCTAAAAAGAACAAAAAATGGAGAATTTGTGTTAACTATAGGGAATTAAACAAAGCCACACCGAGAGGTTATTTTCCCTTACCATTCATAGATGAAGTCCTAGACAACCTTACAGGTAAGCAGTACTTTTCCTTCCTAGATGGATTTAGTGGATATAATCAAATCATAGTTGCTACTGAGGATCAGGAAAAAACTACCTTTACATGTCCATGGGGTACCTTTGCCTACAGGGTATTACCATTTGGATTATGTAATGCTTCAAAACTTTCCAAAGAGTGTATTAGCAATTTTTGTAGACCTAACAAATGACTATGTAGAGGTATACATGGATGATTTCATTGTACATGGAGACACATTTGATGATGCTTTGAGGAATTTAGATAGAGTATTAACAAGATGTGAGAAACACCATCTGTATCTTAGTCATGAGAAGTGTTTGATGATGGTTTATGAGGGGATTATATTAGGACACCACATTTCAAAAAGAGGAATTCAGGTTGACCAAAACAAAATTAGAATTATTTCAGACTTACCTATTCCTCAAACCCCCATAGATATCAAGTCATTTTTAGGGCATGCTAGATACTATAGGCACTTTATCAAGGATTTTTGTAAAATTACTACCCCGATGTCTAATTTTCTTAGCAAGGACTATGAATTTATTTGGGATGAAAGATGTCGCATGCTTTTGAGAAAATCAAAGAAAAATTAATCACTGCCCCAATATTGAGAGGACCTAATTGGGAAAAACCTTTTCACATTCAAATAAATACCTAAAATAAATTCATTAGTGCAGTTTTGGGACAAAAATATGAAGAAGGGGAGATGTATGCTATTTATTACCTTAGTAAAAATATTACTCCCATTGAAAGAAATTACACTACCACTGAAAAATAATTTCTTGCTTTGTGATCTATGCAATTAATAAATTCAGACATTATATCACAAGGTACAAAATATTTGTACATATAGATCACTCAGAAATTAGGTACTTAATGAAAAAACTAGTGGTTGGAGGTAGGATAATTAGATGGTTATTACTTTTACAAGAATTTGATATTACCATAGTAGATAATCTAGGAAAATCTAATGTGGTAGCTGATTTCTTGTCAAGACTGACCACTACAGGGGAGCAAGATCCAGTTAAGGAAAACTTTCCAGATGAACAATTGTTTGCTATTTCAGCTGATACACCATGGTTTGCTGATATGGAAAATTATCTTGCAACAAGGAAGTTTCCTCCTTCTTTCACTAAGAAACAAATGAAAAAGTTGATCAAAACTAGTGCACAATTTAAATGGTTAAATGGAATGTTGTTTAAATGTGGTCTGATTTGGTTTTACGCAGGTGTGTGAGAGAAGATGAAATCTTTGACATACTGAGGGCATGTCATGATGAACCAAGTAGAGGATACTTTTCAGTTAAAAGAATAGCTCACAAGATACTTGGCACTAGTTATTATTAGCCATCTCTGTATAAAGATGTGAAGAGATATATCAAGTGGTATGATCCCTGTCAAAGGATGAGACAACCAACTTTTACCAATGAAATGCCTCTGTAACCTCAAGTGGTGATTGAACCATTTGAAAGATGGGGGTTGGATTTTTTGGTCCCTTTAGTCCTCCTTCACAAGGAAAGGAGTATATTCTTGTGTGTACTGATTATGTGACAAAGTGGGCAGAAGTGCAGGCTTTAACAAATGCCACTAAAGAAGCAGTTGTTGATTTCCTTTGGCACATAATTATGGTAAAGTTTGGCGCACCAAGAAGTATAGTTTCAGATCAGGGGCCACAATTCATGTCTAATATGATCCAAGCCTTCACAATGCATTATCAGATAAATCATAGGAAGTCATCTCCTATCACCCATAATCAAATGGACAAGTGAAGTAACAAACAAAGAATTGGAAAACATCCTTACCAAAATAGTTGAATCAGGTAGAAGAGATTGGGAAAAGAGACTACCTGAAGCTTTCGGGCCTATAATACAACTTGGAAGACTACAATAGGATTTTCACCATATGAGTTAGTCTATGGGAAAAATCCCTTGTTACCTATTGAATTTGAACTGCAAACATTGAGGACAACAACTAGAATAGGTATTGAGTTGGATGCAACACAAAAGGAGATAATTCTTCAACTCAATGAGTTGGATGAATTAAGGATGGATGGAGTTCAACAAAAAGAGATAATCCAAGATCAAAGAAAGTAATGACATGACACACATATCAATAAGAGACAATTCAAGGTAGGAGATTGGGCATTACTGTTTGATTCTAAGTACCAACAATTCAAGGGCAAGTTGAGAACCAGATGGTTGGGTCCCTATCAGATTAAGTAGATATTTGACAATGGTTCTATTTAGTTACTTCCCATTGATGACAGTAGAAGGACACTTTTGGTCAATGGACATAGGCTAAAACTTTATAGGAAGCCTCCTACTAAGGATGAATTCTTGAAGCAGACAAATAATTTGATCATATGGAAGAACCCAGTTCTTCCAAAATGATCAAATAATAAGAATGATAAATTCAAAATAAAGGGAAGAGAATGAAAACCAGTAAATTACGTTCTCTTCCCCAAAAAATAAAAATAAAATAAAAGGGAAGGAATAAAAACCAGTGAATGACATTCTCTACCCCCAAAAATTTTTCTCTCAGAGATCAATTGAAAACCAGCAATGGTGGTTGATCTCCTCAAATAAATGGCTAATCCAAAATAAAAGGAACTTCCTTGAAATTCCAACTATCTTTTCTAACCGTTTTTCTTTTTTGTTTCACTTTTAGGAATGATGAGTCATCATGATGGAGGGATCACATCATCAAGGATGGTAATTATGTCTTTAACTTATTAAAGGTTAGATTAAAAGTTTGCATGTGTGATTGGATTTGATTTAAAAGTGGTATGATGAGTCATCTATTGTACATTATGATTAAAAGAGAGTAATCATGAGGGTGATTTTGGTGGAACAAAGTGGCGGCATGTTTATAATGATCTATCATTTGTGTAGAATAAAAAAGTGAAGAAGTAGTTGTAGAAAAACTTCAAGGAAGAAGCAAAATAATTAAATTTGCATTCGTAGCTAAACACATCAGGTTTCGCAGCTAAGCACAACAATTCCACGTAGCTTAACCCATCCAGTTATGCAGTAAGAAAATTAATTTGTAGCCAATTAGAGTAGAGAAATAATTCAAAGGAGAATGAATCTGAATCACCCTCTTTACCATGGGGATTAAAAAGAATTTGGAACCTGAGGATGATACCCAACTTCTTATAGATGAAGAAGTGGCAGATGTCTTTGAACAAGAAAGGTGGTTGGAATTCCTAAAAAATTCTCAAAGTATAATGATGAATTGGTAAGAGAATTCATTATAAATTTAGAACAATCCAAAACAAAGGTTAGAAATATTGTAATTCCTTTTTCTGAAAACAATAAGCAATGTATCTAGTGTGCCAATTGTGCATGTCCCAAATCTTGTCAAAGGGACCTTAAAAGAATTAGTTGAAACCCTACTACAATAGGAGGAAACAAAACCCTAATATATTTACAACACTAAGAAAATCATAAAAGGTGTCGAAGGGCCACTTTCCACAAACCCTTTGATAGAGTGGAATTTTGGATAGTCAAGTATTTAAATTGTGATGGTCAATTTGGGTCGGTAGGAAGAGAATTCTGAAGATGCTCATACATCTTAGATATGGAGCTAAAAAACCAGAATATATAGTAAACCTTCTAGGGTTTCTTTTTGAATCCATTCATATAATGGCCTAAAGGTATTCCTGGGGTGTTGGAACAATTAGACATCATGGGTTAGTTCATTTGGTGTGCCAACACCATTTTCTTGCAAAGAAAAATAGAGAAGAAATATGGGAGAAATTTCTTAACAAGTTTAAGCAAAACCTTGATATTATCAGGAGGGTAATATCAACTCCTTTTTCTCCTACAACTAATTTGGAAATTGGTGCCCCTACAGAGGAAAAGAAGGAAATAGGTGGGGAGACTATACCAAAAGGAGAAGATCTAGAAGAAGAATTAAAACTGCAGAACCTATTGTACCTTTAAAAGAAACTCCTTCCTTTGCAATAGCTACAGGAGAGCTAATATCTGTCTCTGATAGTGACAGTTCACCTAGGAAAGAGCAAGAAGTGAAAATTAGAAGAAGCTCTAGGAGGAAACCTACTTCTGAACATACTAAAGCTCCTCAAAGAAGAAGAATTCATAAGAGGTCTAGAGAAATTCCAGAGGAGATGAAAGAACAAGACAAGTTGGAAAAATAAGCTACTGATATTTTAGGCAGCATGGCCATGACTCCTCTTGGACCAAGCCAAACTAAGATGGAAAAAGAAGATGAGAGATTTGAGGAATAGGTTTTTCAAGAGTTGGGTGAATCAACAACACTATCACATGAAGAAGAAGAGTTGGCATCGTGGAGACAGAAAGGGAAATTTCCTTTGGTAGAAGAGGAATGCTTAACCCCAAATAAATTTCAGAGAAAGAAGAGAAACATCAAGTTAGATAGGCTCTGTTCTTGTCCAGAGAAGAACTCATTATCAAAGAAAAGGATGAGGAGTTGAACTTCCTCAAACTCAAGTTGGAATAGAGAGAAATTCTCATTGGGGAACTAACAACTCAGCTCACAGACATGACTGAGGAATTGACAAGAGTTAAATGGTAGATGATGGAGAAAGAGGAAGAATGTAAAATTTCCAGAAGACAAGATTATTTCAATGTCAGTCTCTCCATAGAATGAATTAACTTATTGGCCACTCAAGCAGTTATGGGATGATACTTGCAGGGAACTCAATGAAATCAAAACATCCAATGAGGATTTGAGAAGCAAGATGGAAGACGAAAAGAAAGCAAGAAAGGAATGGGAAGAAAATTTTTACAAAGAAGAGGAGACAAATTTAAATGTCTTGTAAAAATACAAATGGTTTGCATAATGAGTGAAAAATTACTTGCATGCAGGAGACCTTCTTCGCATATAGCATGTTTCTAGAAGAACAATTCATTCGCTAGTAGCTATCAAGAATTGCATGTGGCCTTCCACATGAAATAAAAGATGAATCTGAGTTCATGATAGCCTATTCTTCATCCAGTGCAGATCGAAAAATCTTCTCTGTGAATTCTATCTCTACAATCTTATGCTAGAAAATAACACATGCTTCATGATCAATTTGTATGTGGGAGAAAGCCAGCTTAATGCATTTATTTCTGTTCTTCAAAATCAAATTACATGGAAGGAAAGGGATTCTAAGAGTATCTATTGAAAGCTAGCTCATCTGGTCTCTACATGAGGGCTCATTATGGTAAACCATATGATTTTGTTAAACATTTTAGAACCCATGCCTTTGATAGATGGTTCAAGACACATTATCTTGCCAGTTTCTGAAAAAACTATTGATGCCTTCACCTTTTATGAGGTGGAAAATTTTGAGGAGATTTATGATGGATGTTTGAAAAGATGGGATCTTCTTACAGTGCCTTAAGGATAAGGGAAGTAATATCTCCCACAAATTTTATCTGGAGTCTGGAAAGAGAAAAGCTTTATGCACACTAATCCCTCAGATCAATGAAAAGCACAGGGGAATATGGATGGGAATGAGAAAAAGGCCTCCCCTTCTTCTCACTCCCATGTCTCCATGGAAAAATAGAGAACCTCAAGATCCCACTCAATTTGAGGAATGGAAGAGGAAAGTAGAAACAAGATTAGGGTATAGTGTTTCTGAACTAAAACACTGGGATATTTAGTTTCAACCATTTGACCTGAGCAGTCAATTGGAATGCAGAATACACAACCCAAGGTTTGAAGAATAAATTTTTTAAGAGGACTTACAAACAAGTAAGTATGGGGGAGATGATGAGGCCAGAATATGTCTCGTTAATGTATAATAAATGATCTTATTTTAATCTCCTTTTTATCAAGATTAATTACATTTTGTGACTTTTGTTTGATCTAATATAAGTTATGATGTAATTTTCCATATTTTGTTGATTGTAGTTCTAACGTTTAAAAACTCTGTAATTCCTAACAAAGTGCTTTGGAAATTCATTTTTGTAATAAAACAGGTCACAATCAGTCAAAAGAACAAAGTATAAAGTAGTCAACATATTTTTGGAAGCATTGGTTTCATATGGCTCGATTCAGAACTTCCAGGACTTAGTTCCGAACTCCATCATGCAGCGATTCCGAACTCTATCACTTAGTTCTAGAACTTTTGGACTTAGTTATGGAATTGCATCACTTAGTTCCAGAACTTTTGGAATTGGTTCTAGAACTCATGCATGTAGCTCCAAAAACCTCATAGTTAGATCTCGGAACAATTTCCTTTAGTTAAGAACCGATGATAATTTATTTATTCCAACAACATCTGGTGATTTAGCAATCAATGATCCTTTCAATCAGGATAATATTATAATATTTTTGATTCTTCATACTCCTGCAGAGATCTAGGGAGATAACTATCATACAATATACGTCTAGCCATGATCCAATTCAACATCTTTTTTGGGCACGATTCAGTTCTATTTGAATCGATAGGACAACTATGGTTGTAAATACACATGTGGAAGAAGTATATATATATATGAAGACACTGTAGATAGATATGGATATAGATATATATGTATACATAGATAAAGGCACAATGAGATAGAAAGAGACAATATGTTTTTGTATTGCAGAATATTTTATGAATGAAATAGGCATTTATGTTTTGAGAGTATATTAAGTTGTCAAATAATGTTTCAAGGTGGAGCAAGGGCCCACTCTTCTAAGAACCAGGATCTTCCTTTTATTGGTATCTATATTTCCAAAGAAAATAGTATAGATCTATTAATTATGTAAATGCTTTTTGATTACTCAAGTTGAAATCAGCGTATAACTTGTTCTTGCAGTGTCCTAGATTAGATTCTTCTTTCTTTGTAATTAATTTCAAAATTCTCAAATTGTGTGTTTATTTACAAAGCAAGTGTGTTTATTTCTGCAAGGTGTGTTTACTTACAACAATCTATTCCATTCTGCAAAATGTGTGATTATTCCCAGAATTTCTTTTTCTGCAGAGATTATTTACTTCTAGCAAGTTTTCATAATTGATTTCAATAAGGTTTTGGCCAAGAAATCCTTAAGACATTGAGAAAATCCCCGAGAAAATATATAAAGAAGAAAACAAATACTTGTAAGGAAAATATTATAGTGCTCTCATTATTTAAATAAGTGCATATATTGTAATATTATTAATATGAGTTATATTATAACTCATTATTAATAATATAGGTTTGTTATATTGTTTCAATAATATATTTTCATTATACCCATAAAGCTATTAACGGGTTGTTTGGTTGTGTGACTTCCTAGTTTGTAGGAGGTCGGTTTTATATTTCCATGGCTATTTATTAGCCTTAGTATTGATTGTAATCAGTCAAATATAATATTAATTTATTATTTCCTGTGTGACAAGCTTGTTGTACCAATATTTGGTATCAGAGCGTAATGGATCCTTAAGAGTGCATGAGTAGCTTTATTTTCATTGAAGTTGCTCTGATGAATGGAAGATCTTTACTCGACGTGGTTCGAATGACATTGATATAATTTCTTATTGATTTTATTTTAGTTGTCTCAGACTTCATTTATGCCTCTCAAATCTGCAGCTATCCAGTCAATGTTTGAATGAATCTATCAACCTGGAGTCGAATCTGATGGTAATTTTTATTTTGATTAATAATTTGGATTCTACATCCATTTTCTGCATGTATCCTTGTGTCTCATTAGTGGGAGGAAGAATGTATTCATCGAGTCAGAGTTGGAAAAAGAAGAACTCAGATTCTTTCTTGATATCTCAGACATTCGCAGATCCATTTGTATTATTTCTCGGTAGATACAAGCTCAGCTAGTGAAAAAGTTTAGAGAGAATCAAATATTCCTCATTCACGTTTCACATTGATTTGGCTCAGCTACAAACCAACTCAAAGCAATCTATTTGGAACTCAACGCAATCTATTTGACATTCAATAGATATTGAATGGTCACTGCCATATTTGCAATTTTTTCTGCTCTATGATCGGTAACGTGTCCTCATAGCTTGTGAATTAATTCGTTGGTGAATGTTTTTATTCATTAACATTTGATTCAAGTGATCCAAAGTGGAGTGTTATCTAGTGATCCAATAATCTAGGGATTTTATTCATTTAACATTTGGTTGTTCCACATTATCAATATACACGTATAGGTTAAGGGCTAAGCAGAATTATTGTCTTGGCCACCTATAAGTATCGGTTTGGTGGTAACAAGAAGATTGGCTAATTCGACAGTCCCATACCTACATTGCGAAGTTCAAACCATGATCATGTTTTATGTTGTCGTGTCAGATATTCATGACTACGGTGGTCTTTGAGGTATTGGTCATGTTAATTTGTCTCAACTAGTTGTCAAATTGATCTAATTTGCAATTATTACGGATCTTATAGGATATATTGAGCATTATAATTTGAGTGGTCTTTTTTTTTTTGTTTTGTGTCTTGTAAAATTTTGTTTTAGTCATGTCAATAATAATTTTTGTATGTCAAAAGTTCATTTCAATTAAGTGTACTACCTTTGTTTCATCAAAACATAGGGAGTTATTGTAAATAAAGTCAAGTGTCGTCAAACGTTGGTAGTCAATACGTTATTGTTTAGCTTGTCATTTATATTGTTTCATCATTATATGTCTCTAGTTGTTAAGTCAAAATATAATGATATTGTCATTAGCAAGTTTTACACGTTTGTCATTAAAATGTCAATAATTGTGTCATAAAATTCAAGTATTGTTATTGTGAAAGTCGTCTGTAAAAGAGTCGAAAATTGGTAAAAAATAAATAAATAAAAATTGCCTCATTGTTAGTCGGACACATTTTCACTTGTACGCGACGTCCAAGTGAAAAATTGAGGGGGCATTTCAAATGATCCTCAAATTCATATTCGATGAGCTAGCAATAGACTTATTGGAGGATGGAGGCAATGGAGGCAGGAGGACAATCAATGTCCTCGAGTTCTTCACTACCTTAGAGGCCACAAACTACTTTAGTGACATCTTTGTGTTTGTGTGATGAATAAGAACATATGAAAATCCCTATTCCTAAGTGTAGTGCTTGTGTTTCCACCGTGATGATAATGATTTGGTGATTTGTACCATTGATACTATTACATGAAGTGTTCTTGATCAGACTGATTTGATGGTTGATGTGAATTGGTTGAACGGTCCCAATTCATGTATTCATCTAATAGGTTGAACAGTCCTTGGATGATGTAGTTTGTTAGGTTGTGGAGCCTATTTTCATGTGAGAAAGTGTTGAAGAATATACACTAAGAGTAATGTACACTTTCCATAGTTGTCTCAAAATTTTTTTGGCCTTAAAATGTGCCCGATATATCGGAAACGTGCTTTTCTCATATGGGTGAGATTTTTGACCCATAGGTTTATGGGACGGTTTTGGCCCATGGTTTTGATACCCATGGTTTTGTAAAGCTTCTTAAGCAGTTGTCTACTTATATGTTTTTATGCATATGGTAGGTATAATGTAACATTGCAGATGTGTTTTGAATTCGGTGTGAATTCTATAGAGTTTGTTGAGCATAGCTCCAAACAAATCTAGGTATTGTATTGAGAGAGTAGTGGCTTGTAATAAAATATGAGCAAGTGATTCTTGGTGGACATAGCCCAAATTTGGTGAACCATGTTAAATATCTGTCTCTTTGTGTTGTGTTATTTTATTCTACACTTTTATTTGAGATCTGTAATATTTTCTGCATATTAGTTTCTACTGTTGCGATTCTATGAGGGATTATTCCGCATATTTTATCCCTTATTTCCTAACATAGTTCCCATATTTAGTGTTGAGGATCGAGACCATGTGTAGGCTATGGAGCGGAATGTTGCTTGGTTGAAGATGGTGGTTTTCCTTGTTTGCACTAAGGGGGAATGTAAGGAAAATATTATAGTGCTCTCATTATTTAAATAAGTGCATATATTGTAATATTATTAATATGAGTTATATTATAACTCATTATTAATAATATAGATTTGTTATATTGTTTCAACAATATATTTTTATTATACCCATAAAGCTATTAATGGGTTGTTTGGTTGTGTGACTTCCTAGTTTGTAGGAGGTCAATTTTATATTTCCATGGCTATTTATTAGCCTTAGTATTGATTGTAATCAATCAAATATAATATCAATTTATTATTTCCTATGTGACAAGCTCTGTTGTACCAATAATACCTATAGTCAATTACTAGATCAATAAGATCTCTTGTTACATATAGCTTCGGACACCACCCCGGTTTGAATATGACATCAATAAAGAGTTGATTAAATGAAGGGAATAATGACACCCATAAATCATATCCCAAAAATGATCTTATCAAAATGATGATTGATAAAATATAGACATTAGAAGTATCTATCTCGACTCATGTAACTCTCGACATACGAAGAGATTTGCAATGAGACCACTCACCCTTTCATTTCGATTCGTCCATAACCTCGCGCATTGGGAAATGCAAAAAATTAACTATTCAATAGCAAAGAAGACCCACAACAATAGTTTCAATATTTTAAACATGTGTGTTATCTCATCACTCACGATGATGCTTTACTCCTACGAACATTCCCAATGTCCTTGACGGGACCCACTTTATATTGGTATAGTGCTCTACCCAAGAACTCCATATTTTCATTTAATCAGGTAGCTCAAACTTTTCTAGACCACTTTTTTATCAACATTATCAAGAAGGTCACAATGACCGACTTGTATGCAACACGCTAATATGAGGATGAGTTTATCACAGACTTTGTCACTCATTGGCGCAACTTGATTAATCAAATCACATTCCAACTACCTCAAACCGAGTTAATAGAGTTGTTTACCTAAGCTTGTGCTAGACACATCTCATCAACTCTCCAAGTCCAAAATTTTTGCACATTCGATGAGGCATTCAAAATGGCCTGAAAACTTGAAATCCATGCTATTGAGGAGAAGAAGTTGCAATTGTGTAAAAAAACTCCCTTCAAAACCAATGATTCTTCTTCTTCATCCAAACCACAAAATAATTATTCTAAAGAAAAGGATCTCCAACAACGTAGTGGTTTTAAAATCTGGCCCTTCTCATCCATCCAACCAATCAAAACCTTCTTCTAATATTTCCCTATTCAAACTTTCCAGTTCAAGCGGGAACAATGAAAATATACTCCCATTAGAGAACCTTATTCTTTTTTTGGAAAAACTTCTAAAAGTTGGAGCAATCACTCTTCCACCCATCAAAACACATACTAGTTTTGACCCTTCCCATCCTATACCTACATGGTACAAGGAGAATGATTACTGTAATTATCACCATGTTAGAGGTCATAGTGATGGTAATTGTATAACTTTTAAAAACATCATCCAAGAATTGTTAGATAATGGAGATCTCATCTTGGATAACCCCAATGCACTGGATAACCAAAACCTCCACATCTTCAAGAAATCCATTTCCAAATCACACCCCATCATCCAACCAAGCCGATGAAACCTCAACTAATGATACCAATGTTTGAGAGGTCCATGCCATTTTTGATATCATACCAGCTCCTTCTCGCTCAATTTCCTCCCATCCCATCTATTGAGAAATTCTTACATGAGCTCCTCCACCCACGGAGGCACCTGTTTCATCTGCTTCTCTACCCATGAGGAGTCTACCTTACCTTCTTCTACCCATTACCTTTCTTCTTACCCATGGAGGAGTCTGCCTTATCTTCAGATGCATCTATCCCCACTCATCTCGCCACCTATCGAGAAACTCGCATTACCCATTCTTCTACCTATGGAAGATCCCAACGTACTCTCTTCTTTACCAAAGGAAGAGCCTATACAATCAACCTTTCCTCCTCCTCTTCCCATAGAGGACCCGCTAGTGGCATCTCTTCCTATTGGTGATAATTCCCCATTGGCTTTTAAAGACCATGTCGATTTTACTATCATCTCTTCTACCCACAGAGTCTAAAGCCAACCATTTCCTGTCTCATAAACATTATTTACAGGGATTACTACCAAATCAACATCATCCCCTCCACTTTATGTCATTCTCACATTTGGCCAACCACTTGGATTATGTTGACAATTCCATGCTTTGGGGATGCCTTTGACTTCTATCTCAACTCAAATGCAATGTTGTCTACCGAACACTTCCACGATCTATCCAAAGGTGTTTTAAGACAACCAAACCCACCATGCCCATGCCAATTAGTAATCACCTCTTCTTCATCACCCTCACCCACACCTAAACCATTACCATCAACCAAAATTTTTCCTATGCCTAAAACCCTACCTACACCCATACCTTCACCCATGTTCAAACCCATTACCACATTGGGAGTTATGCTTGACATCAATCCTAGTCCATCCTCTATCAAACTAGATTTAGCCACATCCTCACAAGCCATCACAAAGACTATTCCCCCACCTAAGAGGAAGACCCAACCTCTTAGGCTACATACACCGCTTTCCCACTACCCCTGTCACCTTCACCACTTCCATCTATCCTAGGTCCACACCCATCAACCTTGGTCAAGAAGCCTCCTACCCAAGGTAAACCAAAAACACAACACCCACCTCCTCATCACGATCTTCTGTTCCACCCAAATTACCTACACAACCTATACCTTCATTGTTACCTACATCCTTTCTACCTCCCATACCTACACCACTTCATTTGTATCCTCATCATTACCCATGCCATTCCCTTCTCTTCAACCAGTCCTTTCCACATTGCCTCCTACCACCGTCTTCACCACACCTCCATTATCACCTTGGCTAACCCATCCCCTTCCACCATCTTGATTTCCCTTCTACATCACACACTCCTTCTACACCTTTACCCAAGAAGGTGCAACCCAAACCTAAAGTTCCACTACCTTCCAAAGAGGTAGTTAAACCTACACACCTCCAATAACCAGCTCACTAGCTACACCTTTACCCAAGAAGGTGCACCCAAACCCAAAACCATACTATCTACCAAATAAGTAGTCAAACTTACTCAACCTCCAATTCCACCTCTAGTGACACCTCCCACCAAAGTCACCCAAACTTCCATCCAGACCCACACTCACTTCACATTGTGATCCATTGGCAAGGTCTTACGCCAACATCTTAGCTAACCTTTTAGAAACCTCTGTCATCACATTGCCACCACTTAGACCTTATGACCCACTCAAATCTAAACCAAAAGGGTTTGATGATACCAAAATTTGCACTTACCATCATGTGCCAGGGCATGATGTAGAAAATATAAGGCTCTTAAGACTATTCTTCTCCAACTATGTCCTCTTGAAGAGAATTTGATGATGATGATCTTTTAGATGAGGACCTATTCCACCTTCACCTATCACCACATATCCTTACCCCATACCTATTCAAAACCTCCATCTCCACCTCCACATCCCTTTTACCCTCCTCCAACATTTGAGATCAACATGGTCCACATTAGAGAACTAGCCAAAACTCCTCCAAAATGCCAGTCATACTCCTTTCACAAGAATCTTTTCCTTCACCACTTTTTTTTCCCATCCTGCCACTACACCTTTCACAACACACCTTTTCTTCACCTCAGATCAATATGGTTCAAGTTTCCACTCAAGCTCATAAGGAAAAAGGAAAGGAGAAACAACCAACTCATCTACTACACCTTTACCCAACATTCCATCTACACTCTACACCAAAATCACCATCCGTGGACCCACATACCCCATTTCTGATGGGGTTTCCCATCATACAATGATTAAAAATTACACCAATCTCCTCTCAAAATGTCTTTGTATGACCTCGTCCAAACCTCTGAGTCTCATCATCAGGCCCTCATCAAGGTCCTGCAATCTATTGAGGTTCTACCTAATGACCCCACACCTATCACCACCATTATCACTCCTCATCATGTGGCCACTCTCACCACTTTGCCTCCATCTTCTACTCCCACTACCATTCATCAAGTCTCCATCTCTCTTAGTTTCTTTAATGAAGAGATTGTCCCTCTCTAATCAGATGATCCTGACCCCACCTTATTCATTTATGTCTATGTTGATAATATACATTTTCGACATGCATTATGATCAATGGAGGTGCTAGTATCAACATCATTTCCTCCCATGCATATAAAAAATGTGCATCCCTACCAATTGCATGCATAATAACCCAATTATGTTGCATTCATTTAATGATGTCATGACTTCCACCCTTGACACCATCATTCTCCACATTCACGTGGGCCCCGTGCCATTCTTGAATTATTCTATGTCTTAGAGGGGGAATTCAATACAATCTGCTTTGCTTGGTCGACCCTAGATTCATGTCATGGGTTATGTTCCTTTAACCTTACACCGCTGTTTAAAATTTGAACATGAAGGGCACAACTATACCATTCCATCCGACCCTTCACCATTCAAGACCTATAACATGTTGTATCGACCTAATGATGTCCTTATACCAATTAAGGCATCTACCACCCCTACCACTTCTTCTTCATCCACTCCTCATCCACCACTTCTACCACTACATCTTCCACAACCAACTCCTCTATTCCCATATTTCACAGCTTCTATAGCTGGCCCATCAACCAACCCATCTACTTCTCAAACATTTGATGCTTCTTCTTCCCAGCCATCCAGTGATTCATCTATTCCAACTACCCACATACCAACCACCGATCCCTTAGAAGGTGTTTTTCAATGCCTCACTCTGGGGAGTACCACCTTTATAACATTGACACATTCCTTACTCCTCAAGAGTATGGTAACCTTCATCAACACCCACACTATAATCACCGAGTAGGTGAAGTTTTCCCTATGGTCCTCCCCACCTTCACACCAACCTAACATATGGGGGACTTGATATTTCTACCTACTCACCTGAGCCACCTTCCCAAACTCGACCATTTTCATCCGATCTCCAATCTCTCACCAACCATTTTTCACCCACACCTTCCTTCATCATTTACACTGGAAGGGCTTTGGATTTGGCTTCTATGAACAAGGTCCTCCATACTTTTCATTCCTTGCACCACCCATAAGCATAAAGACCACAGTGGTATCATATTTTCTAAACCACCTTCCAAGAAGGCCCAAGTCAACTCATTGAGGATGATAAACCTTCTCCACCCCATTCACCTACTTCACCACCTTCACCTATAAAGTCTATGGATCCATAATCCATTCCTCCTAACTTTTTTTTTCATGAACACATTTCCTGGGACCTCTGACTTATCAAGCATGATGGTGAGGCTCCCTCTTCTCTTCCCTTCCTATATCCTGACATGATTGATGATGACACACCTTCTATCAATGTCATTTCAATGTCAAGGATGATGAGTCTATTCTCACCTACCTTGGTGTGGAAGATTCTTATATTCACCGGTCATTACCTTCTTGAGATGCAAACCATGTTGAATGAATCGACCATCAAAATCAACATTCACACTTAGGATGACCCACACATTCTAAAGATAGGCCAATCTTTAGATGTTGTTGAACATGAAGCTTTCACTTCTTTCCTCCAGATCATAGCAATGCTTTTTCTTGGTCTTATCGATATGCCCAGTATTGACCCAAATATCATGGTCCACAATATCATAACCATTCCTGATGCCAAACCCATGAAACAAAATTTATGAAAAATGCATCCTCACATTTCCCTTCTTGTGAAAGAAGAACTCCAATGCCTCCTTTTTGTTTCCTTCATTCTACCCATTGATTATCCCCAATGGATCTCTAACATTATTCTTGTCACCAAAGTGACATAGGGGACTCTATATTTGCATGGATTTCCATGACCTTAACCTAGCTTGCCCTAAAGATGAATTTCCTCTACCTAGTATTGACCAACTAGTTGATCTCACCACCGCCATGAGATGCTATCACTCATGGATGGTTTCTTAGGTTATAACCAAATATTACTCACCCCGGAAGATCAACACAAAACTTCCTTCATCACTCCTTGGGGACCTTCTACTATCATGTCATGCCCTTTGGTCTTAAAATGTTAGGTGCCACATATCAGCGGGCTATGACTTATATCTTTCATGACATCATGCATAACATATTGGAAGATTATGTCGATGATCTTCTTTCCAAATCCAAACATCGGGCTGAAAACCTTACAATTCTTAAAGGTTGTCTTTGACCATCTCATCAAATATTGCATTTTCCTTCAACCTAAGAAGTGTGTCTTCACTGTTCTCTCTGGGAAAGCTCCTTGGTTTCATCATTTCTTTGCATGGCATTGAAGTTTATCCCACTAAAATCAAGGCTATTCTCGAGATGCCTCCACCTACTAACCTTCATCAACTTCATAGTTTTTAAGGCAAGTTGCAATCTATTCATCACTTTATTTCTCATCTTTCCAATTGCTGCCATCCATTTCATCATCTTCTCAAAAAGGATGTCTCCTTCAAATGGGATGATGAATGCCACAAAGCCTTCATGCCTTAAAACAATACCTCCTCCAACCACATGTGCTCATTCCACCTAAGGATGACTAACCATTTTACCTCTACATTTCTACCACTGACCATTCCTTGGGTGCCATGCTCACTCATCACGATGAGAAACATGGAGAAAATGGTTTATTATATAAGCCATATGCTTTTAGATTATGAAACTAGATATACTCATGCCAAAAACTTCCTAGCCCTAGTATTTGTAGCCACCAAACTTTCCATTACCTACTCAACCACAAACCTTTGTTGTCACCAATACTGACCCCTTACATTACATGTACGCTAAGCCTTACCAACACCAATGTGCTACATGTTGGCTCATGCTTCTTGTAGACCTAGATCTTGAATTCATCCATCAAAAGTTTGTTAAAGGACAAACCATTTCCGATCAACTTGCAGACACACCTCTTTCTAGAAATCAATCTTCTAACTTTGATTTCCCTGATGAATCCATCACTACCCTCTCCCTTGATGACACCATTTATCAGATGACCTTATTTTTTGATGGTTCTAAATGTCAATGTGTGGGGGGTGGCATAGGGGTCATCCTTATTCCTCTTGATGGTGAGCCTATGCCTTTATCTTTCAAACTAGATTTTGACTATACTAATAACATTTTTGAATATGAAGCACTCATGTTAGGTCTTTAACCACCATAGCCTTAGATGTTAAATCCATTAATATCTTTGGTGACTCCCAACTAGTTGTGAACCAATTCAATGGTTTATACCAGTGTTCATAATGAGGTACTTCAAAAGTATAAACATCATGTCAACATACTTTTGACTACCTTTGATCATTATGAACTTCAAACCACTCCACGCTCCACTAAAAAATTCATGGATACCATGGCCCTTTACTTCTCAAATACCTACTTCACCTTTCGACTCAAAAATATTTGTCACAATACAAAGGTTGCAATCACCCTCTTATTTATTCTGATGTTAACTTTGTAGGAAGAATTGAAAACTAATCCACGTGACATTTGGTATAAGTTTTTATGATTACCTTTCCCTCTCAATTCTCCTCCAGAACTCACTCACAATGGACAATGAGCCTTCCTCAAAAGTGTCTCTCACTATGTTATCATGGGGGTCTTCTCTACAAACATGGCTTTGATGGTATCCTCCTACGATGCCTTACAAGTTCTGAAATCCCATACACCATTAAGGAAGTTCATGATGGGATTTGTGGTGGTCATTTTAATGGCCTCACTTGTCACTAAACATCCTTCACCTCACCTCGGCTACTACTGGCCAACCTTAAACCAAGACTATTGTGACTATGTCAAATGTTGTGTGAAATGTCAGCAACATGCTAATCTTCACCACACCCCTAGTCACACCTTACAGTCACTAGAGACCTTTGGCCTTTCTCCCAATGGGGTTTGGATCTCGTCGGAGAGATTAACCCTCATTCTTCTCAATGTCATCAATGGATCATCACCACAACTAAATATTACACTAAATGGGTGGAATCCATACCTCTCATTTCTACAAAAGTCAAGAAAATTTGTGAATTCATCAACCATCACATCATTTGTCACTTTGGTGTTCCTCACCACCTCATCACTGATAATGAAAAAAATTCAAAAAAAAACCTATACAAAACTCTGTGACACCTTTGGCATTCAACTTAGTTTTTCTTCACCTTATTATCCTCGAAAAATGGCCAAGCTGAATTGACTAACAAAACTCTTAAAAAAATTCTTATGAAAGTAGTCGATGATACTGGTAAGGATTGGCACACACATTCCTTTTGCCTTATGGGCTTATCACACTAGTATTCGTACCTCCACCACTGCTACACCTTTCTCTTTGGTCTATGGTACAGAGGTTGTCTTACCTCTCAAAGTCCAAATTCCATCACTTTGTATCTCACTCAAAGACATGCTCAATGATGATGACTTTTTCCAAGACCATTTGGCCCAACTTGAGCTTCTAGATGAACATCATTTAAATGCTCTCGATCACCTTCAAATCTATCAAAAACATATCAAACGTGCCTATGAAAAATGTGTCCATGAATGAACCTTCAAGGTCAATGATCTTGTCTTGAAGGAAAATCAACATGTAACCAAAGCTGAGAAAAGTAAATGGGGAAAGTTTTCTCCTAATTGGCTTGGACCCTATATCGTTACTCATACCTATGGATCAAGTGCTTATCATTTATCTTCCTCAAAGGTAAACCTGAACCTGAGCCCCTCAATGCCTTGCATCTTTGACCATTCTATTGTTGAATCAAGTACTATATCACCTTTTTTCTATTACACACTCATCCCTTGAGTAACCATTCCTTTCATCTACCTCTTTTAAGGATCAATGACTAAACAAGAATCATGTGATTATCCATCACCTTTTAGCCTTATCTTCAATATGAGTACCATGGCTCTACTCATGACATGATTCTCATGGATACTTTTCATTCTTTTCAGGATGGAATCCCATGGTTGTTCATCACTTAAAACCTCTCTTTCATAGCTAACCTTTGTGTGCTATGGTTTTCCTTCATAAAAAGAAGCCTATACTCCTTTATAGTCTTGTCCATGACCTAAAAGTCCAAAAAAAATCAAAAGTAATATATGGGATTTTCAAATTCAACTCCTTGAGTCAAAATTCTTGTAAATAGATGACTCCCTCAAAAAGGACATCTATCTTTCTATCTTGTTACTATAAATAGACTGCTCCCTCGAAGGACAACTATAAAAAGCTAGCCCTATTGTACATAGTCTATCAAAAAAGAAGACTATTTTTGTAAAAATAAAAATAAAATATTCTGAAGCTTCCCACATCGATCAACTTCACAAAGACCTCAAGGAGTCATTATATTCATCCCACATAGACTTCCCGCATTGATTAGTCTATAAAAAAAAAAGCAAAAAGAAAATACAAAAAAATCAAGAAAAATACAACTTTTTCATCATGGACTTGCCTATTTTGGTTTTGGGTATCTTGCAGAAGAGGCATGTTGTCTCACAACAAGGTTACACTAAACAACCCACTCCACCTCACCTTCCTTTTTTCTTATCTTCTACCTACTCAAGGGACATGGCCACAAATGTGACATTTTGTGATCATGTAACTTCTTTCACCCTTAGAACATTCAATCATGCACTTCCTTTAGGGGTTTAAGTTCATAAACCCATCCTCAATATGCTCATTATGGTCCTTGCCAACTTATGGAGCATTTTTCCTCTTTTACCATTCCTCTTTTCTTACTTATTGATTCTCCTATACAGGACTAGACCTTCGACACTTACTTTCTGGATTTCTTCTCCTTTCACCTACCTCAACATTCCTCATCTATTTTCATCAACTCACTTTAAACATTCCACCTTGCCTAAACAACTTAGACTCCACCATGCCTAAACAACCTAGACTCACCATGCCTAAACAACCTAGACTTAACCATGCCTAAATGACCTAGACTCAATCATTTCCTAAACCAAATAACCTACACCAACATCCCATACCTCATCATATTATTCCCTATCCTATGGGAGAACTACATCGGCTTGAGGCCCCTTTTCATTCAGGGCTATGTAGGTAACACTCTAAGGGCATGGGGCCCTTGGAGGTTAGCTCAGCCACTCTTTCCCCTAACCATTCCCCCTTTAACACACATCATCATAACCTAGTTAGTTTCCATCTACACAATAACTTGGAAATTGACATATCAAAACAAACATTTCATCATCATTTAAATTATACCATCACATCATACCTGAATCATCTATATATTTCCATGATATCAATTACTTGGAAATTTAACCAAACCATATCTACAACACATAATTTCCATAAAAATAGTAACTTGGAAATTTTTGACTCAACCATGCCTATAAAACCAACTAACTTCCACGACATCACTATACCCACAACCTTAATGACTCTACCATGCCTAACTATGACTCAACCATGCCTAACACAACCTAATTTCCATCACAACAACACTTAGACATTTCACAATCCATCATGCCTAAACCTTCTAAATTCATACTGACTCTATCATGCCTACATCTAACTCAACCATGCCTAACTCACCTAGTTCCCATAGCCTACAAACAAAACCTACAACATCCATCAAGTTAAGTTTCCATAATAACAATAAAATGGAAATAAAACCAAGTACATCATCAATCCAATATCATCATCAACTATATAAGGGAGTGTCTGTGTATCAATACATATATATTACATATATAAATAATATATGTATCTCAAAAAAAATATCATGTATAATCTCACATCTTTAGCATCACATGGGTATATATATATATCAAAAATCAAAATGCAAAATGATATCACCTATCATCTTGCATCACCCCATATAGGGCCTTTCCTCCACTCTCACATGTATCCTCCTCTCACCTTGTCCTCCACCCAGCCATCATCTCCCTATACCCTCATCTAGTCTCGGTCAACTGTCACTCGTCACCTCCCTCTCGCCATGTCTATGAGATCGATGACTACATGTAGTGCTAGTATTACTGTGGGTCCTCTAACTAGTTTCTTGCTAAGGGCCCTATGCTTGGCATATGAATGAACCTTAATACCTAGATGTGGTCAAATGGTCTTGATCTTGATAATATCGGGCCTCATTCAGAGCATCCTAAAAATCTAGCCATGGATATTTGGGGTGGCGCCATCACCCTATCTCCAACCTATGAATCCTTCCCTAATAATAATGGCCTCTACCCTTGTATTAATGTGACCTCCTGTATATCATATGGGCCTGTCCACTAGTGTGCTTTTTGGCTGCATATGTATCGTAATGTCTATAACTGCCTAATGTAATGTAACTTGTTGTGGCTAACTAACCTTGTAAACATGTGAATCTATGCTACGTACTGTGGTGCTCTTCTCCTGTCCTCCATACCAGCCTCTGTGGAGCTGTCTATGCAGGAGAACCTCTGGCATCTTTGCACTATGACTACCTAATGTTCACTATCCTTATCAATCTATGTGGCTACATGTGCCTATGCTACTGTCAACTACACCCCTAAAGTAGTCACATGTCCATGTAATGTATCCTCTCAACTATACTATAATAGGTCACATATCTGGTTGAGTCATAGTTGACTTGGCCACGGTGTTAATACTTGTAATTGGGCTACCCACCAACATATGTATCCATCCCATCATCACACCTAGCATCATCCTCCTCTTCTCTATCACCTACTCCTCCTACCCTACTGCCTTGTCTGGATGGGGTGGAGATAATGGTCTCTCCACATCATCATCTCTGTGATATGAGGGAATGGTGGAGGCACATCCTATGTAATCCAAACTGCCATCGGACTCTATCCATGGGAATCATCTCATGCTTTTCGAAACACCTCCACTATATCCATCTGAGTTACTGTATTCCCTAAAACTCATGTGTCCATGCCTCTGTAAGTAGGAAAACCAACATAGGGTCACATACTATATCCATCACATATAGACCCTCCAACTATCATCTATAGTAGGTCACATCATGTTCATGTGCCTCCTCAACTCATGGATGTGCCCCTATCACCACCCATCTCCTAGCCTACTCTCATCCCACCATGATGCCAATCAGCACTATAGGAAGTCCTTGTGGGAGCACAATCACGATGTGCTCATAAGCCAACAATGTTATAAATATGTACAAAAATACCATAACACCACATCCTCTGATAAGCCCACAACTCCCTATATAGTTGCACCAAAATATGTTGGCACCCACGTAAAAAAACCCACTCCTCAATCATATCCTATAACACCCCCATCAATTATCGGGAAATTGGCCACTTTTGAGTCAGGAAGTGCGTAAAATCCAACTACCACCATCATCAATACTACCAAATGGGTCTCTGTGGATGTGTAACATACATGGCTCCATAAACAATACTTGGTACTGTGCTTAGTCAAGTCACCCACTACCTCACCAAATATTATCACCATCGATCCATCACCACATTCGATGAATATGATATACAGTCTCTCCCATAATCAATAGCCATAGAATCTTGTACACATCCTCCAACGTGATAGTCATCTCACCGGTGGGTAGATGGAAGGTATTGGTCATTATGTCCCATCTATCGATGAGTACGACCATAAAAATATGATCTCAAATGATACACCTATATCACTACACACCCACAAGTCCCACATCTCTCATGTGGTCCCACTCATCCTCCATGATGATGCTAGGTCACATCTATACTAATAATAGTGGCACCTGATCTCACATAGTGAGATTTTTGCCTCACCTACATCACCACTCAACCATGTTAATCAAACAATTCTATCAGTACTCTATTACACCACACTATTCACCAACCCACCCACTCCTTCCTTTCCTTCCTTTCCTAATACCCAATGTTCCCACTTTTCACTCTTCCTACACTTCACCTCCTTCCCTAACATTCATTCTATTTGCCTCACTTCACATTTCTACCCTACATCCTTTACCATTCAACACATTACCCATAACCTACCTACTTCATCATGCCTCACCTCAACCCTATTATATTCTATTTTACCTAACCTACACCCATCTCACCCTTTCCTTACCATTTTACCTTCCCCAACCCATTTTTAAACAAATTTGACACTTTTTCATAGTGATTGACCATCATCACCTTGACCGATACCAGTCACTATTTTTAACCACTAATGCACGCATATGCCCACCAATGTCGATAAGCACTTCTTGGTGATGTCGATCTCTTTGTTTTTCGGCCCAAAGCCGAACCAAACACACCTAACTTTGAAAAAAAAAAACCACCTAATACTCTACCCCAAACCCACCTAAACCCACCCCCATTCATTTTCCTACCTATTTAGTCTACATTCCACCCTCCCCTTACCCAAATTCCTTCATTTTTAACAAATTTCAAATTTCAAACCCCATTTTCTTCTTTTTACCTCAAATTTTAAACAAAAACAAACAATGAGGATGGATTCCTACCTCACACATGGTTTCGCCTCCTCGGTGGACCTTGGGTCTCTTGAACTGGAGGTCCTCCAACACCTTCTCCTACATCTACCATGCCTAAATCAAACTCTCATCCCTCCAGCCAATCAAATCACTCTAATCGATCTCGTGGACCAATCATAAACACTCACAACTCAGCCTAGATAAGACCTACTATATTTTTTCACCAAGTCAAATGGCCAAATGCCTCTCTTTCATTTTCCACAAATAGAAAAAACACAAATGAATCCATAAAACATGGATTTTACCTTTTTTATCCCAAATACAACTTGACCAACATCGGTTTATCTTGACCGACATTGGTCATGTGCCCTAATATACCATGGTTGGTTTACCTTGACCTAAATCAACTTCCCTTGACCGATATCGTTAGTTAGTTTGAGCCTACTATACCACTTATCATCACATTTGATTTCTTGAAACCCTTTTCATCTTACCCCATTTACACCTAGCCTTATTACTCAAACTAATTGCCTAATTACCTATCACCCAACCACTGGTCATTTGGGGCATGTTATTTTCTCTACTAGGGCCTTACCCACAGCCTTACCTAAAACACTCAAACCAACCTCGCCCATTTTGACACTCAAGATTCACTTACTCGCTATACCTTGCAATGATGATACTACTCATGTTGTTTAGCCTAATGACCTTACCTTGCCTAATGTCATGTCATTTATCCCGACAAACCCTTTGGTGCTCTGGAAAACACCTATTTCTCATTCCTGACCTTTCCCAGTTGTGTTTTAGGACCGTATCCTATACCTTGGATACCTAGATCACATCAACCTTGTTTGGATAAACCTATCGACCTTTGACGATGTAGAGTTTACAAGCTCTTCAACCTAGTACCTTATCACATTTTATACATGTGCATGCATTTGAATGCCCACTACCTATTACCCATAGCTGAATCTCATCCTACCTATACCCAAACCACCCTCCTTTCCTCATCTTACCATTTATCAAACCACTCACCATTTTCATCACTCATCAATTCCTATACCCAACCATCACCCACCCATACTTTTCAACCTAACCCATTTACTCATACCTCACATCGACTCCTAATTTTTTCAACATCGTCTTATCAATACAAGCTACATGACAAAAAGGGAAAATGTAGACACCAAATTTGGGTCACACTCCCCTCGATCCCTTTCAATTAATCAATGTAACACATGTACCTAGCCATGACCCCTTTACCCCACATTGATATTAATTTAATCACTTATAATTGAATTAATATTCATCCTCACGTTATTAATTAATTTAATTATTCTAATTAAGTTTAATTTAGTTCATGCATCCACCTCATTAGGAAACCTCACCCTGGACCCATTCTAGGGGCATTTAACTCACAATGACCAAGTCATCACTCTCAACACTGAGTCATCACTCCCAGTGCTAAGTCACCACTTGACCTAACTAAATGAGACTTCTTCCTAAACCTAACTAGACTTCTTCTATGATCTTCCTACCTTTCTAACAAGAAATCCACTTCCTAAGTGGATTCAACTTGGAAAACATGCCAAATCTAGGAAGATTTACCTATTTTTGGTAAAAAGGACTATTTCACCCTAACTGACGCCGGTTTATCTCGCCAATGCCGGTTACCTAACCACCATCGGTCACTTTATATACACTTTCAACAACTCTTTACATGGGTGGTCATTCAGTTATTGGAGCCTTATTACATTCAAGCTTGAATCTTCAAGTCCTCTTGCATCTAAATGATGAACACACACAACCATAGTGCAAGACAAACAATCGATTCTCCTTCCAGAGCATTGGAATACTCACGGAGCACACAGGTTGCACTTCCATGCACTGGACCCAACCTCTCTCTCAGATCAACCACCAAACCATCTCCATTCAAAGGATCTGAAAAATATCAAGTATTATGATATTCATCATTTGTGCTTATTCAAGTGTATATCTCTTACTTTTTTCTATATTTCATTTCTTCCATTACCCGCATATCACCTTCTTCCCACCAACCCACTATTCAACCATCCCAAGCCTTTTCACCCTTCTTAACCTCTTTTTCAACATTCTTGAGTCTTCTTAGCCATATTACGACCCTATCCATACCACCCTCACCCTCTGTGCAATCACAGAGAGGATAAAAAAATTTTAATAGTTTATCACCTATTTCCCATACCGACATCGATTACCTAACCACGTCATTGGTTCCTCTCCTATACTTGGTATTGATCACTTGACCGATACCGGTCTTTGTGTCTAATAACTCAATAACATCTCATATCTCAACCCACCAACCTCAGACCCTTTACCAAACCCTTGTGATGACCTACCTGACCTAAAAAAACCTTGGTTCTAATTAGATTTAGTGTTATTTTTGATATCTAGCATAAAATCTAGTTCATTGTGTGTATGAGAAACCTAAATCATTACATTGCAATAGGACCTATTTATTTTAGTTTCATGTTTACATTAAATTGTTATTAAATAGTGGATTGAAAACCTTTCTAGGAAGCACCACACTTCCTAGGTTTAACATACGTTAGGTACCCAGCATCTGCGGTGTTATTTAATACTTTTTTATAGTCTTGCTTTGCATTTATTTATAGCTGCAACATGTTTGGTCTCTGTAGTAGACAAGGCCACAACCTTCTGTAATCTCAAAATCCAACTAACTATCAGTCCACCTATTGTGAATAAATATCCAATGGTGCTTATTCTACCATCCAAATCTCCAGCCATATCTGAATCAACATAGCCACATAAAGAAGTATCTAACCCTCCATAGCATAACTACATGTTGGATGTCCCTCTCAAATATTTGAGTATCTCTTGGACTAATTTCTAATAATCTTGACCTAGATTGGCCATAAATCTATTCACAACTCCCATTGGTTGTGTAATGTCCGGTTGGTACAAACCATAACATACATAAGACTTCCAACTGCTGAAGCATATAGAACTCATGTCATGTACTTGACCTCCTCATGTGATGTAGGACACTGATATTTTCTTAATTTGAAGTGTCCAGCCATATGTGTACTTATAGGTTTTGAATTCTACATTTTAAACCTTTCCAACACCTTATTGATGTGATTATCCTGATACAAATACAATTTCATGTTCTTCATGTCTTTGTGAATTTGCATGCCAAGAATTTTCTTTGCAGCTCCTAAATCCTTCATTACAAATGTATGAGATAACTTTTATTTAAGATCAACAATGTCCTACGTATTAGATCCTACAATAAACATATCATCTACATATAGTAACAAAATAATATAGCTTCCATTTTCAAGCTTCTTGAAATAAACAAAATGGTCAAATTTTGATGTCATATAACCATGCTCATGCATAAAACTGTCAAACCTCATATACCACTGCTTGAGGACTTGCTTAAGTCCATACAAACTCTTTTTCAACTTATACACAAGTTTTTCCTTACCCTTGACTTCATACCCAAGTGGATGCGTATATATATTTCTTCCTCCAAATCATCATGAAGGAAATCCGTCTTAACATTAAGTTGTTCTAATTGCAAATATTCCATTACAACTAAACTCAAAATAGTTTGAATGGAAGTCATTTTAAATATAGGAGAAAAAATATCACCAAAGTTAATACCTACTTTCTGTGTAAATCCTTTTACTACAAGCCTTTCCTTGTATATTTTCTGTCCACCCTCTTCTTCCTTGATCCTGTAAACCCATTTGTTTTGTAATGCTCTTTTACTGTGACAATTTAACCAAATCCCATGTCCGGTCCTGTTTCAAGGAGTCCATCTCCTCATCCATTCCATGCTCCCACTTCTTGTGGGTTTCATCCTACATCGATTCTTTAAAATTTTCGGTTCGCCACTATCAATCAATGGTAGATAAAATAAGGAAGGTGTAAATATTTTTGGAGGTCTACTTACCCATTCTGACCTTCTTATAGATATCCGAGGTGCCGAGGCTCATTCTACAAATTTGTATCAACCTTTGACAGTGATTGACACCAATCACCTATATTCAATGTCGATTCCGGATACCAATGCCGATCCTATTTACACAACACACGGTTTCCCTCACTTGCACCAGACTGTAGTAGATGAATTTTTAAATTTAGAATGCATTTTATTCTACAAAATATTCCACTGATTCATCCTTGGGAATCAAAATTTGATCCCTGTACATTCTCTTTTCATTCCATTTAATGTCATGACTCCTAACAATCTTAGAATCATCTAAATCCCAAAAATGGAATCTAAAATCACTAGAGTCATCACCAATAAAAGTGCATCTCTTGGATTTAGCATCCATTTTTTTTCTATTTTATTTATCAATATGTACAAAATCTTCGAACCGAATACTCTAAGAAAAAAAGATCTAACTCTTTTTCGGTCCTAAGCTTCTTTTGGTATTCCACCATCCAGTGCACTTGAAGGCCCACAATTGATTAAATACACTATTGTATCTACTGCTTTTGCCCAAAAATATAAGGGTAATCCAACATGTATCCTCATGCTTCTTACACGTTCCATGATAGTCCTATTCATTCTTTTAGCCACACTATTCTCCTGTGGTGTTCTAAGAACTGTTCTTTCTCTGCATATTCCATTTAGTGAACAATAATCATTAAAAACCTTGTTATAGTACTCACCACCATTGTCATATCTAAGACATTCTGATTTTAGAGTGGATTCATTTTCAACAAGGTCTTTCCATATTTTAAAAGTCTCAAAAACATCATATTTATGCTTTATACTATAAACCCATACCTTTCTTGTGGCATCATCAATGAAAGTAACATAGTATTTGTATCCTCCATTATAAGCTATCTGGACTGGTCCCCACACATCCGAGTGCACAAGCTCTACTATCTACTTCTTCTTTATTTCCCCAACTTTGATAAATCTCACTCTCTTTTTCTTTCCAAATATACAATGCTCACAAAATCAAGATCTACATTTTAAAAATATGATAACTTACCATTTTCCTTTAATATCTGCATTCCTTTTTGACTCATATGACCTAGCCAATTGTGCCACACGCTTGCATATGAATCGAGGTAGATGAAAAAAGGAATCAATAATATAGGTATAAAAATATAATGTTCCTACCTTATTACCTCTTTCCACAACAAGAGCTCCCTTGGTAACTTTCCAAGAGTCGACTATGAATGTAACCATGTAACCAAATTCACCTAGTTGTCCTATAAAAATTAGATTTCTCTTGAGGCTTGGCACATGCCTCACATATTTCAATATCCATGTATTTCCATTCTACAATTTTATATGAACTTCCCTTTACCAATAATATTGCATGGTTCATCATCTCCTAAATAAACATGCCCAAAATTACCCTGGACATAATTTTTGAAATAACCCTTATTAGGGGTAGCATGGAAAGAAGCTCCTGAATCTAAAACCCATGATTCTATTTTATTATCCAAGGAGAGAATAAGGGCATATTACATTACCTCTGTTGCAACATTTTCCTCTTTACCTTTATCTGTAGATTCTCTTTATTTTCCTTGAACCAATAATCCTTCTTTGCATGTCCTTTCTTTCCACAATTCTAGCAGTTATTCCTCTACCTCTGGATTTAGATCTTCCATTCTTAGAATTTTATTTCTCATTATTCTTGCTCTTGGATCTCTCCTTTTTCCTCTCTCTACTTTCTACATTCAAAGAATTTCCAGATGATGACTCTCTTGTACTTTTCCTGCGTATTTCTTCATTTAGGATTATACTAACCACATCATCAAACTTTAAAATATTAGTAGCAGATGTTGTATTACTAACAACCATTACCAAGTTATCCCAACTATTTGGAAAAGAACATAGGAATAAAAGTTCTTTTACTTCATCATCAAATGGAATATTAACCAATTTTAATTGATTTACAATGGAATGGAAATCATTCAAATGACTTGATACAGATCCACCTTCTTGCATTTTAGAATTTTTTTCATCAAATAAAATTTATTCAAAGCACTTGGTTTTTCATATAAAGTAGATAAATATTTCATCAAATTTACTATAGTTCTTTACTTCATTAATATTATAAGTTACAAATGATGTCACACTCAATCTTATAGATCCTAGAGCCTTTATGTCAAGAATCTTCCATTCTTCATCAGTCATCTTTGTAGGCTTCACACTCACATCTAACAATAAATATAAATCTTTCTGATACAGATAATATTCCACCTACATCTTCCATAATTGATAATTATGACCATCAAATTTCTCCACTTTGTATTTATTATCTTCTTGCCATTGTTGTGCTCCCACTCAATTAGAAATCCCTTTGTGAGTAAATATGTCAACACACAAAACCCTCAAATAAAAAGATCTGATACCAATTGTTGGGGGTTAGCACACTCTTGTTGTACAGATCTATAATCAGAATTAAGCATACAAGAAATAAATATGGAAATAAACCAGAAGAACAATACACAAGATATAACGTGGTTCACCCAGTGTGGGCTACGTCCACCAAGAAACAACCAATCTATTAATCTTTGCTTTATAGAGGAAATACAATGAAGATCTACAATCTTCCACACCTCCTTTGGATGTATAGTAATTTTCTCTCACAATATTTTCTTTTCTCTCTCCAAGAATTCTTTCTTACAATTATGATTAATCTCATGTTCTAACCCTAGCTTTCTAGCTTATATAAGCATATACAAACTTAGGGCACTTTAGCAATACAATTACAACCCTTAGATCACCTTTTAATCAAAGGTTAGATCTAATCCCATGTCTTAAATAAAAACATAAACACATAGGTAACAAATACCGGTTGGTCCTGTGTAACCGATGTTGGTCAGACGACCGATGCCGATTATTGTGTAAACTTGAAAGTTGTAAAACATGCTATTTGTGAAGAAAAATAAGCTCCAAAACTTAATAAAAGATAGAAAAAGGAGGGGAAATTTGGGGAAAAGGAAATGGTTGAGTAAGGAGGGGTCAAGTAGGACTTGCAAGATGAAGATGGTGGATACACTTTGTGATATGATAGGTTGAGAAAGGATAATGGTAGGAGAAAATGTTGGTTGGTAGGGGAGACCAGGAGGAAGAAATGATCAATGGAGGGAAGGAAGAATGAGGTGAGGGAGAATTCCATAATGATGAGTTCAACTTAAGGATGACCCTTAAGTAAGACTTTCATACGATGGAAGTGGTTAAGTAAGATTTCCAAACAAGGGATGATGGAGATGAAGATTGGGGAAGTATGAGGTGGTGTTTGTGAGAATGAAAGAGGGGGTGAGATGATGTGATGATGGGGAATGATGAGAAAAATTGGATGGTGAGAGGGTGTAGTGATGGGGGAGGGAAAGATGACAAATCACACTTAAGAAGAACTCTTAAGTAAGATCGCCATGCCGCATGAGTGGTTAAGTAAGATCACAAAATCGACAGTGATGGTGAATGGAAGGTGAAAGACAAGAATGTATTGGGCATAGGGGTGGAATGGATTGTTGGAGTAGAAGATGCCATTGAGGAGTGAGAGAAATGAGATGGAGGAAATTTAATGGGATGGGAGAGGTCTAGATGATAAATCATCCTTAAGAGGGACCCTTAAGTAATATTTTCATACTGCATGAATGGTTAAGTAAGATCGCCAATCTGAGAAGAAGAATGATGGGAAGGAGGTCCACAAGGTAAGTGAAAAATTGAGTGATTGATGGAGGTGGGGGAAGAGTGTGTGACAATATGGATTGAAGGGGAACCCTCAAGGGAATTTTCTATACTACAAGCATGTGTAAGAAATATTACCAAGCAGAAGACATATACTAGGAAGAATGAGAAAATAAGGAATGATATTTGTGAGAATGGAACAAGAGGTGAGAGGAGGTGATAACAAGGAAGGAAAGAAACAAAGGAGTGTGACATGAATGGATGGAGGAATATATGTGGTGTAGAATGGAGAGTGTGAGGGGAATCCTTAATTAGGATGCCCATGTGGTGAGAGTGATGAGGCAAGAATGATAAGTGGAAGAGGTGGAGTGAAAATATGTTTGTGGTGGTGATTGTTGTCTAATGAAAGAGGAGATGGTGGAGAAGTTTGTACAGTGGGAAGATCCTAGGAAGAGGGTATACCTTGACTAAGAGTATTTAATTGTATGGATAGTTAAGTAATATTCTCAAGCTGAAATTGGAAGAGTGAAGAAGGAAAATCGTGAAGAAAGGGAAGGAAGATACACAGAGTGGTGAAAGGGGACAAGAATGGTGAGAAGGGTGATGTGGGGATAAGTGGAAATTAGGGGAGAGGGCCAATGGATCAAAGATAGGTTGATTATGGTGGGGGATGAAGAGTTACAGGATAGCGAATGCTACTTGAGAAAGTTCCTCAAGTAGGATTCCAAACCGCAACTGGTAGGATTCCCAAACTGTGTATTAGTATGGGTGAATGGATGGGGTGTAAAGTAAGTTTTTGATCATGCAGGAAGATACTCACGTAATGAAAGAATCTTAATTTTAATATAGTACATAACAAGATGCACTTTGTGATATAGAAGATCATGATGACTAGAATGTAATATGTATGAGAGAATAGATAGGGGTCATAAAAAATATATGATGCCCCGGTGCGATATGAAAGTGCAGGAGAGAATAGATAGGGACCATAAAAAAGATATGATGCCATTGTATGATATGTAATCATATAACATAAGTATACTAGAGGGAACAAAAAGATACATAAAATCAAGATGTCCCCTGTAATATATCAAGACATAAGATAAATAATAAACTTGTAACTAATAATGTAACACAAGAACTTTTAAACATGTCTCTAATGTGTTCCACAATGATGATTGATTGGATGTGCCCCCAAGTAGGGGTACAAGGATTTAGAATGGGTTGGGTCATTTTCCTCAAACAAGGAAACAATGAGAGTCGAATTGCTCCAAACGAGGATTCACGTGAGGGAGAAATTATTTGAATTTGATATTTGTAAGGTGGTTAGAACATTGATTGGGAAAAAGATGTCAAAGTGCAAATTGTCTTGATTATTGAGTTTTTTTTTTTGGTTTTTCGTAAATTTTTAGGATTTTGTGATTATTTGAATGTTTTTGAAGATTTTTGGATGTTTTCGGATTTCTAGGACTTTTCAAATGTTTTTGAGATTTTTCCAATGTTTTTGGGATTTCTAGGATTTTCCAAATATTTTTGGATTTTTGAGATACGTCGAATGTTTTTGGGATTTTTATGATTTTTCCGAATGTTTTTGGAATTTTTGAGATTTTATACTAGAATGAAAACTTCTTATGAGAGGTGATAAGATAGGGATTCATTCGTATGTACATTGTCCCTCATGGTAATTCATGATTCAAATAATGCAAATTTTTTTGCTCCATTGCAGAATATTTTGGTGATGATATGATGAAAAATAATTCCATCTCCGTTCTTGACTCCACACAACTAGTAAGATGTGAGGGTTCATCACCAAGAATCAAGAAGGACACATGATGTATATAATGAATATAGAGACAAGTGAAAACAAATAATCCATTTGGGAAATTGTGACTCAATTCCTCTTAAGGTTACTTGTACTAGTTTCAAATTGAATTTCACTTTATAGGTCACTTACTTAGATTTAGACTATGAAGTCACCTACTAAATGGTAAGATGTAGGTAAAGGGATAATTATCTCTTCACTTAGGCATCTAAATTACTTCGGGGATTTTATAATTGTAAGCACTTTCAGATTGAATAATATTTTGTATTTTTATAAAGACTCCCTATGCTTTTCCCCATGCTACAAGTAAGAAGCAAGGGCTCATCACCGAAGGCAAAACATAGGCAAGTATTTTTTTGATTTTTGCGTTGTTTTGTTTATTTGTATGAATTTTTATGTATTGTGATTTATGAATGACCCCTACGCTTTGCCCCATGCCACCAGTAAAAGGCAATGGTTTATCATCGAAGACAAAACGTAGATTTAGTAAGGGCACCTCCCTCCATTCCTAGTCTCACACTATTAGTAAGAAGTTTGGGCTTAACACCAAAGACTGGGAAGGAAGAAAGGTGTAACAATGAATTATTTAAAAGTTATTTGATTTATTGACTTGTATGATAGTTCTTTTTATTTGGGAAGGAATTTCTACCCCCAATCTCAGCCCCATATGACTAGTAGGACACAAGGTTTCAACAATGAAGATTGAGATGGGTGGTCAAATGAAATGGGTAAAGAAGTTTAGAGATTTTTTGTGAAAGAGAGAATTTATTTGAAGGGAATATATTACCATCAATAAGCTTCTAGGTATGACCATAGGTGAAAGTAGGCTGAAAGATGGGAGATATTATAAGAAAGATGAGACACACAAAACTTAATAAAATCTATATTAACACTTGTCTTATGATGATGACTATGAAGATGTGATTTTTTATAGTGAGGATATCTGCCAATGGAATAAATAATTTTAAATTATTTGGAGATGAGTAAGACAAGAGGGATGTACAAGTGTTTTCTCTGAAATAGAGAACACCTCGGTTTTAAAATTTATTTGAATGTATTGTATTCATTAGTTTGTCAAGTTCTTGACCAGGTTTTAGTGGCCAATTTATAGTCTCTAGAGCCAAATTAAGTTATAATTACATAGGGCCCTAACCAATTAGGTTCAAATTTTCCTTGTTTATCTCATTCTTTGGGTGTGTTATTTCAATTTTCTTTGAGGATGGGATCATCAACCTCAATTTTTCTAGGTTTGAATTTTTATGATAGCTATGTCATAGTCGTTTTTATATACTTAAAGATTGTTAATTCCTTTTTGTCAAGAATTTCAAGTTCATTAAGATTTTATTATCGATATTCATCTTCATTGATTACATCTTTCGGGGATATTCTAAAGGACATGAATTCAACCTCAAAAAGTAATATAGATTCATAATCGTAAACAAGGGAGAAGGGAGGGCCTCTAGTAGGTGTGTGATAAGATGTGTAGTAAGCCCAAAAAGTGGGATAAATTTGGGTGTGCCAATTTCTTCCATGCGTATTGAAATTTTTACCATGATAGATATTAAATTTTATTTTTGCTTTGGCTTGACCATTAATTAGTTGATTTAAGAATTGATTCAAAATTAAAGTTAGAAAATGTTGTGTGAGGATATTCCTGGGTATACATACCTCATAGAATGTATGCATGTAGAAGTATTGATAGGTGGGAATCATTGGTGATGAGATTTCTGCAAGATCAATCATTGGAAGCATAATGGACATAGAAGGATGCATTGTTGCAAGTGTCCAAACTTTTTGTGGTTGTGTTTCAACAATAAGGCTAGAGATGTTAGGCATATGAGCTAGTAGTGGAAGAATAAAATCAAGCTCAATGGTGTTTGATGATGGACCCTCTTCTGTAGTGTCTATAATTATATTAAGGGTTGAAAGGGATTCTTGAAGTGAGGTCAAGATCTTGTTAGATGTTAGAAGAATGTAATTTTTCAAAATAGGTTCAATTTCTGTTTGGGTTGAAAGAGAGCCTTGAATCAAGGTCAAACTCTCAGTAGATGTTGGAAGAATGTTGTTGTCCAAAACAGTTCAATGTCCATTTGAAATAATGGAAGAAAATTTGAAGAAGTGAGGGATTGGTTTGTAGTTAGAGATTCTTGAATTTTTCATTGTGATCTTGTGGAATTTCAACATGTACAAGAGTTTTGACAAGATGTGCCAACTCTTCATTGAAATTTTTGGTAGTTGATGTGTCATCAGTTTCAAGATATTTATCATCAAGCTCTGCAGAGATGAATTCATCATCAATTAAGTCTTATACGTAATTCTTAAATCAAAAAAATTATCGTGTGATGACTATCCATACGATGAAAGTCACAAAGATGTGTTAGGTTTGTACCAATATGGCTCGGGTTCCCCTTTGGAAAATGGTTTTGTAATTGGATATGTTATCGTGGTTTTACTCTTTTAATTGATGAAAACACTAGAGAGACTTTCTCTAAGGGGGTAAACTGACGTTGGAATTTGCGTGGAGTGATTTCTTCATTAGGTTGTATGATTAGATTTTGGGTGATCATTCACTAAGTTGGGTAGCCATATGAGAGAGTTGTGTTGTCATATTAGTAATTTGTTATAATATCTCGTTGCATGATGTTTTGTGTGAATTCATCGTGTTTGAAAGAGAGGGAGAATGAAGAAAGGTGTGATGAAGAACTCAACCTATTGATTTTGATCCTTGTTTTGGCTCAAGCAAGCTTTAACAAGTAAGGCTATAAGGAGTAAGCTCAAACAAGCTACTCGGGATAAATATGTTATAGCTCAAACAAGCTATAATGAATATGGTTTAGATTTGGCTTAAACAAGCTTAACGGGCGACAATGTAAGGAGTACACTCAAACAAGGTACTTGATATAAGTGGGATATAGCTCAAACAAGCTATGATGAATTTGTTGATTGGTTTGGCTTAAACAAGCTTAACGGGTGACAATGTAATGAGTACACTCAAACAAGGTACTCGATACAAGTGGGATATGTTTAAAAAAGCTATGATGAATTTTTTGATTGGTTTGGCTTAAACAAGATTAGCAGATGATAATGTAAGGAGTACACTCAAACAAGGTACTTGATACAAGTGGGATATAGCTCAAACAAGCTATGATGAATTTGTTGATTGGTTTGGCTTAAACAAGCTTAGCGGGTGACAATATAAGGAGTACACTCAAACAAGGTACTCGATACAGGTATGATATAGCTCAAACATGCTATGAGGGATTCATGTTGGATGAAGCTTAAACAAGCTTGACAATTGATGATATAAGGAGTGAACTCAAACAAGTCACTCAATATCAGTTTGATATAGCTCAAACAAGCTATGAAGGATTTGTTATTGGATGAAGCTTAAACAAGCTTGACAATTGATGAGATAAGGAGTGAACTCAAATAAGTCACTCAATATCAATTTGATATAGCTTGAAACAAGCTATGATAGATCCATGTTACAGCTTAAATAATCTTGACACTTGATGACATATGAAGTGAGCCCAAACAAGTCACTTGGTATTAATTTGATATAGTTGTGTTGTCCACTCAAAATTCCCTGCTCTGATGAAAGTAAAAATTTCAAAATTTTGAGTTTAAGTGTTTTTCTCTGAAGTGCCTAAGTCGTGAAATTGAGAAAATCTGTGTTTTTGGGTCATTTTGTGTGATTTTCGGGCCTGTCGAACTTTTTGTCCCAACTGTCCCAATTTCAAAAGTGCGTTCTGTTCCCCGATCGGCCGAAATCCCCGAAGTTGTTCCATTTTCGGGCCCGTCGGAACTTTTCGTCCCAAGTGTCCCAAAACTTATTGTGCGAGTTGTTCCAATTTCGGCCGAAACACCCGAACCGCGTACTTCACGCGTTTTCGTCTCAAATGTCCCAAACTTCTCCGGACCCATTGTAACATTTTCGGCTGATTCACCCGAGTCGCGTACTTCAGAGCTTTTCGTCCCAAAGTTAAAAGTGCAAGTTGTTCCATTTTCACCCGAACCGGCCGAGTCGCGTACTCCGGAACTTTTTGTCTCAAATGTCCCAAGTTCAAACGGGCCTTTTGTTCCAATTTCGGCCGAAACACCCGAACCGCGTACTTCGCGCGTTTTCGTCCCAAATGTCCCGCAATGCATTTGTGCATCTTCTCCTGTTTCGCCCAATCGGCCCGAGCCGCGTGTTTCGCGCATTCGCGTCTCACATGTCCCAAGTGAACCAAGTGTCATTCGTGCTTATTTTTCCCACTCTACCCGAATATCATGCTTTTGAGCATCATGAGCTCTCTGTCTCTTAGTCCCCTTGCTCCTCCCGCTGATTCCTCTTCCTCTTTTGCGTGGGTGCAACCTTTGGTTGAAAAAGGAAGAGGAAATTTTCCTCTCGGAGTTCGTGGACAAATTTTGATCTTTCGTCGCACCTTGTTGGGCACCACTCCTTCTCGTGCCAAGAAATCCAGAGCTACCTCTAGAATAGTGTCTGATGCTCAAGGTCAACAATTCCTGGAGATTGCCAGGCCTTCAACGGATAAATCAGAATAGGACTTGCAGGTATCTGACTTAGAGCTCTCGAGAATCCCGATGGGAGAGTCTACCCCTGAAGGTGAAATTCACAACCTCCAGGAAACAGTCACAAGAGTCATTGGGAGGGTAGAGAAAGGGCAACAAACTATTGAACAGTTGGAAGAACAGGCCCAAGTTCTCACAGGTTTCATCAAGTCTCTTTTGTCTAAGGACAAAGTTTTGGACCCTACCCCATTGACTACTCTCCCACCTCCTGTAATTCTAAGCCAAGATGAAGTGCAGAGTATCAAAGATATGCACAAGTATTTTGTCTATGGCAGAGCTATTGAAGCCCTGGTGGATGACATGCTTGTTGCTAGATTAAACTTCATCGATGAAGCTTTCAAACTCCATGAAAAGGTGAGCAATGTGCAACTGAAGCTCTCCTCTACTATTGGAATCATTGATAAAGAGCTCAAACTCTGGAGCAGTTGCATAGTAGACCTCCGACTCATGGGACAGGCAGATGAGAACGTTTTGTTGGCGAGTAAAGTCTTTGATGATGCAAAGGATAATCTGTCAAAGTCCTGGGTCTACAGCGTGGAATGGAAGATCAGAGTCCTGGAGGAGGCTTTGGGAGAACTGAAGAACAGTTGGTAGAAGGGCGAAGCTTTCAAGACACTGGTTATCTCTGCTTTCAAAGACATACACTGTCATCTTCAGGATGAGACTTCTGGTACTTCCCTTTCCTTGCAAGAAATCAAAGCTCAATTCAGAGCTTTTGTCAAAGATAACTTATTCAAGGAAAGTTCCATCTCCAAGGAGAAAATGAAGGAGATTTTCTCTCTTCAATCTGCCATTGAAGAAGCAAACAAAGATTATCATACTCATGTCGAGTTTGATAAAGAGATGGAGAAGTGTCTGGGATTTTGGACTCAGTCTACGACTAACACGTCAGTCCCTCGTGGCAGAGATATAGCCGAGTCATTGAAGAGATTCAGGCAGTGAATTATGAAGTCAGTGGGTCCCTCTCAGTGACCGACCACCTGTCTTCTTCTCCTTATTCTTCTCTTCTTTTCTATTTCTTTTTCTCGGATTCATTGTAATAAGTTGAGGTATTGCGATTGGCAATCCTTAACTAATCTTTAATTAAAAGAAGTAGTTACAAAGAGTAACTGACTTGTAAGCTATATAATGGCCTTTCCACGCCATTTTGAAGGAGGAAGAACGTGGCATATTTTCTGAAAGTGTAAATAGATTATAAAGAAATCAATACAGAAGGACTTTTCCATTCTTTGTCTATCTGATCTCTGTTATTCCTAAGCTTTCATTTATTTTCTTTGTGAGGATCATTTGTCTCAAGTTCTTTAGTCTTACCGATTGCATACTCTTCAACTTTGCAAAACACGGTGATCTTGTATAACCAAGAAGGAATTTTTGTGTCCTTGATTAATGAATCTGTGTTATGTTAAGAAACTTTGTGTTCTAAGCAGATGTTATTTACAGAACTTTGTGTCTTTAAATTCCATCTTATTTATTCAATACAAATGATCTTGTTTCAATTCACTGTGACTTTCGCATACATAAAGAATTACTCTGATATCTATAATTCCGCATGTTGCCTTTCTGCTCTTTCCCGTACTCTCATTTCCTCGAGTCCTTTTATAATTGATGATCTTCATAGAAAACACTTTCGTGATATCCAAGTTTAACCAAAAAATCATGTCTTGTACATTTGTAAATAAGTTCGTTTTCGAATAAGGGAACCTCTCCCATTAAAGAGGAGGGACTTCTTGTCCCCTAACCATTGCTCTTCGTAAAGTCCTATCTCGACGACCAACAAGTCGGAACCAAGCTATGAAGGATACATGTTGTAGGTTAAATAATCTTGAAACTTGATGACATAAAAAGTGAGCTCAAACAAGTCACTTGGTATTAATTTGATATAGCTAGAAACAAGCTATGAAGGATTCATGTTATAGGTTAAATAATCTTGAAACTTGATGACATACAAAGTGAGCTCAAACAATTCACTAGGTATTAATTTGATATAGCTGAAACAAGCTATGAATGATTGGTTGTTGGTTTAAATAAGCTAATGAAATCAATGTAATGTTTAGAATTTTGTCACGTGATTGATTAAATGTTATGTTTAATATTGATTCTGTTGGGAAATAGTTCTTGGAACACAACTAGGACTTGAGATCTATAACAAACACATTTGTATAATCTAGGTTTAATGATATAACTAAAAATGCTAAACTAACTTGTTAACAAGTAAAAAATAGTCATGTTTTTTTGATTTTGTGGATCGAAGGAAGATCCGTCAGGAAAAATATTTGTTTTATAGATCATGCAACATGCAATATGCTATGAAATGGGCGGATGCAAGCTCTTATTACTCCAAAAAAATGCATCCTTTGCTATACCCTATTCTGATATACCTAATTTTGTATAGGGACATAATTGGTATGGGGAGCCCCTAGAGTAATGGAGGAGACTCACCAATTCTTACTTACCCACTTCAAAGTGAATCACCATGTCCAAGACAAAATTTATGAAAATGTGGAAGGTGATGGGGGATGGAAGTGTGTATGGTGTCCTTATTTATCCTTAAAGATTAATAGGGACGAGGACCAAACTTCATTGTTATAGCTATTTCAAGTATTACTCACAGTATTCCCAATCACGACAACATTTCCTATAAGCGGGGACCAGAGGCGAGGTAGATACTAAATGTTGTTTTGAGACTAGGTCTCAATGTGCAATGTAAATGTAAATGTTGGTGGTGCGTGGTAATGAAGTCCATGTCATTGGTGTAGCATAGGTGGTGATGAAATCCACTTTATCTATGTGCTAATACAAATGATGAAGTGATTAATCAACAAAGTTATTTCCAACTTGAAATAAAATCACTAGCAGAAAATGATAACATACCTTAAGCGTGCTATTTTTTGGTTTTTTAGTGGTTTCAACAATTACATTTTGACTATGGTAATTTTGCAGGAAATTTTGTTTTTTTTTTGGTAATATTCAAGCAATGTGGTCCTGTGTGAAACAAGTTAGTAGTTTTCATGTAGTAGAAATGTTAGAAAATGAACGTGGCTTTTTTGATTTTCTAGATTGATTGAAGGTGCAGGAAAAGAGCATATGTGGTTGTGATCAAAATAGAGATTGTGAGAAGAAAATAAATGATCGTGGCCATTTTTTATTTTCTAGATTGCTCAAAAGCACAAGAAAAGAGCATACACAACCAACAATCGACAAATATTAAAAATGCAAGTAATGATCAAGATGATAGTTAAAGATGAAAAAAAAGATGAGATTAGATAAAGTGACTTGATTAAGCTATTGATAACAAAAGGACTGGTTAACAAAAATGTTGATTTAAATTTTAAATTTCTATTTGATCGAGGATCCTGCAGGAAATGTTAGAAAAAAGCAATCGTGGTTGTTTTTGGTTTTCTAGATCGCTTGAAAGTATAAGAAAAGAGCATACATGGACACAATTAGAAAATTTATTTAGAATGTGAATAAATCTAGCAATTAATCATGATTACGATAACAATTCTCTTCACAAAAAAATAAAAATGATGAAAAAAAAGCATAAAAGCTGTACTGCAAGCAGTGGGTATCACAAAAGGAGTTGTCGGAGAGATTGTGATCGTGCGAAAATATGGTACTACATAGTGGATGTCTCAATAAGAGTTGTCGTAGAGATTAAGAGCATCTAAGATATCTACATAAGATTTTACAAATTGCAAATCAAGATTGTCAATGTGGAAAAGTTAAATGTAAGGAACTTTTTTGTTTGGTGGGGCCGAGTGGACCACCGGTGTGTAAAAGATGACAGAGAATGTGAGGTAAATAGATTATGGATCATGTTGGTGAGAAGGTCCTACAAGAACACGATTAGTGGTTTGTACCTACATACAATGTTATCGAAGGATGACAAAAAGTAATATATAAAAAGTGTGAAGTGTTAAAAGGCAAAAATTAGGTCGACAAAATAAAATGTGGAGATTGTGAATTAGTACTCAAAAATCACAAAACATTATAAGAATGATCTCGAAAGAGAATCTCAAAAATAGAGAAATATTGCAATGACTTGTAAGCCATAAAAGGGGTCGCGAAAAAGTAATTAATTTTGTTTATTTACGATTGTGAATAACCACACAAGAAGTTACAAAATTGATCTTAAAAAATCAAGGGCAAAAATTGTGAACTATTACGTGCAAATTCACTAAAAGTAATGAAAATGGTTGATAACAAAAGACTTAATTAAAGAGGGATGTAATGAAAATATTAGTAAAGAGAAAATGATCGAGAAAAATAACTTGAATAGATAAATGGATGGGAGTGTGATAGACTTTGAAGATGAAAAGGTGGACTTATACAACAATAACATGGACTTTAAGGAGAATAAAAGCAATTTGATTTGAAATTGTTAACGCAAATGGGAGAAATAGGTTAGGGTAGTTAAAATAGTGGACTTGAGTTATGGACTTAGTTGAATGTGATAAAATAAGGAAGAGATGGGTTGGTGACCGAAAAGTTAGTTCATAAAATAATTACAAGTGGGAACGTAAATATAGCTATGTAGAAAATATGACTTAACGATACTTGACATCTACCATGTATGGCATCATTTCAATGATGGAATTAATGAACTTGGATGGAAGATTAGGTGAAAATTTTCACCAAGAGCATGTAAGGCCAAGTGGAAAAAGGAGCCACATGTATTTGAGAAGACGCGTTGATCCAATGTTAGACTATTCCCATAAAAGAAATATGGCTAGTGTAAATTGGTTGGGCTATATATCGTGTGGCCGAGTTCGGTGTGGAAAATGATTTGTTGTAGGATTGGAAAATGAGTTCGGTGTGGAAAATGATTTGTTGTAGGCTAAGACCACGGTTTTTCCACCCATGGAAGGGCAAGGATGTTGAGCAAGGAAGTGGATGAGCGGTTCAACTGGGTAGACGGGGATCACATCACAACGAAGGATGAAAAATATTTTATCTCGTTCTCTTAAATGAAGGGGGCATTACATCACAAAATAGAAAACTATTCACAATAACACGTACACACATTTGAAAATATATCAAAGCAAGTAAAATGGTAGAATTTATGTGGGTTTTCTCTAATGTCGACGTGTAAGATTTGAGGAGATGGGGTTGATAGGAGTCAATATTTTCTAGGGCTTGACCGAGGAGCCGGGTGAGGGTTACAATGAGTACAAGGTGGAAGGCCAAGTTGTGTGGAGTGTAGGGAAAAAAAGGGTTGAGTTGGGGACATGAATGGATCTAGGGTTATAATGGAGGGCTCGGTGTGTGGCCGAGGGAAGACAGTAGGTGTTTAGGTGAAGTAGGTTTGGGGACAAGCATAGAGTCAAGTTGTGTAGAGAGTCGAAAGTGGGAGCTCGGGGAGATGAGGGTGGGAGAAAGGGTTGACGTGGAAGGGGGAGAAAGGGTGGTGTTTCAGGCGGCTCGGCCTAGTGGGAAGTGGGGGATCGAGAGAGGCTAGGAGCTCGGGGTAGGGAGTAATGGAGATATGGGGTAGGCTAGTCGGGATATTTAAAGTATATATATATATATATATATATATATATATATATATATATATATATATATATATATGTTTACGTCTTTAAAATGAAGAGCTATATACATTTGAGAATTGAGATCTAAATAAATATACCGGATAAGCAAGATACAAAAATAAATATTTTATTTTTTTGTTTTTTAAATATTGAAAATTCCACCGGGTGTGCCAAAATGTGAGCTATGGAAAATACACTGAAAACAAGAAAGTAAAGTAACTAACTATAATACCTTCTCCTTCGTGATTCCATCAAGAACCTCGAGAATGGGAAATGGAATGTGGATGAGCCCTGATTGTGTGAAATGTAGGTGCTTCCTTCGAACCAGAGCAAGGCCTTCGCTGCAACAAGATCGACAAAATTTGCACCAAGGATTGGGGATAATGGATTTATGGATGGATGGAGTGGGATTATTCGGACATTAGGATGAGGTAGAGGGATGCTCTGTGCTAAAAGAAAGCAAGAACTCTGACACAGATTTCTGCTGATTTTTGTGTGTGTTTTAGAGAGGGGTAAGGCTCTATTTATATCCTGGGAATTGGATTAACTTAGAGGATTTTAAGTAATCACAGTTTGAAAATGTGGGCAAGATTAGGTGAGTGGGGACCATAAAGAGTGGGTGAGGATTAAACTTGTATTTTTAATTCACAAGTGGAGAAATATGGAGAATAATGACATGTGAGGAGGATTAGGTTAGTTTAAGGATTGAAAAGGATAATTAATCAATTCAATGTGAATTTTTGTGGGAAATGAGATGGGGGCATTAATTGATTTAGGAGGGGTGTGAAATTGGGGTGTCTACACAAACTACTACTAGTTTAACCTCTTCTCAAGACTCTATTCCATATTAAATTCTTCTTACTAATCTACATACCTTTTTGAAGTTATATTCTTGAATCCCTTGTGTTAAAAGACTGAATTTTCCCATTATTTATATTACTCTTCATGTTGCGGTGCATTATTTTGCCATGATGACATAAGAATGAGAACCAAAGGTGGTCTAGTCTTCATTCCCATCCATTCATTATTTTCTTCCTGCGTCAGATGCTTTGAATAATTTTCACAACTATTCTTGCTCTCCTCATGCTCCATGTGAGATTTTGGGAAGAGATTACCTCCCTTAATTTTAATGGAATGTTTAAAGTTTTCCATATTGCATTTCATGCAAAAAGAGATTCCTCATAATGTTCCTAGCCATAAGAATTGAAAATTTTAATGCATTCCTCCATAATTTGTGGTTGGATACTTAGAAACTTAGGTTGGTAATAGTAAGCTCTAAAATTTTCATCATCGGGTTTGCGATTGTATGAATTCTCCCACATACAAATTGAGTAGAAAATATGGTACATTAGGAACAACCATATTACACAAAAGAATTCACATACTAGATTTTGATATTCCTTGGCACAGTCTTGTAAATATCCATAATTTTTTTTGCATCACCTGTTTTATGAGGCGGTGCCATAGTAGAGTCTAGTGAGTTGCCAAAAATAGAAATGTTCTTGAAGAAACAAACCATACACAAAAATTAGCCTCTTACAAGATATAATTTTTTGAGCTATTTCATAAATGGTTTCAAAATTGGATTCTAATTTTATTTTTGATCTTTGTTGGATTTATATTTTTATCTTAACTTTTTATTTTCATCCGAAGAGTTTTGTTTTCTTGAAAATCTTTTCCCATTTTGTGGTTAGATCATCCCAAGCTTGGAGCCCAATATTTCTTTGTTTTCTTAAACTAGAAACTTCTAGGTTCAATTCATAAATGCTCTTATCTTTATCTACACTTTGGAGATTTTTTTGTTGAAGTTTTTATTTCAAAGAAGAGTTAGCTTCTTCTATACCTTTTAATTTCATCCTCAACAATTCTATCTCCTTATGTTGTTTTTGGATTGTGGCTTTATCTTTAGATAACATGATGTTTTGTTGAAGTTATCTTTGTTATTATTTTATTCTTCATGGGAGGATGGGTTGGTCTCTTAAAAAAATTGGTTATTTACCTTTTAAAATAGAAGGTCCATGTGTAGAAGAGGGAGGGATTGCTTCTTGTTCTTCCCTAGTTTCTAGAACTTCATCTTCCATTTTGGAGCTTATTTGTTCATTTTAGGAGTTTGTTCTTCTATTTATGGAGCTTATTTTTCATTTTTGGAGATTCCTCTCCCACTTCTGCAGTGAAGACCTTGACCTCGAGCTTTAGTATGAGCTTATGTAGCTGCAAGTATTTCAATACGAGCCAAATCATCTAAAATTTGTGCAATACTTTCATCGGTAGTACAAGTATTCTTCTCTTCCTTGATGGGGTCTGAGAAGTTGTTGTTACCTTGGTCCTTTTCCTTAAAAGGCTTTAGATTGGATTCCCTATTTCTTATTCTTCTAAATTTGTGATCATAATTAATTGATGATGAGGTACCTTTTGTGCTTGTTGCCCAAGATTATTACATGGTTTATCAATTGCAGGTCTCAAAAGCATAGGAATGGCTTGGTGGTGGGTAGAAGAAGCTTCTAATGTAGAAATAGGGGTGGAAAAATTTTGCAATAAGGAACTTTTACTTTCTTTATATTTTTTTCGCTAAGATGGTTTCTTATGCCTTTTCCCCTCTTGGTTTCTTCAAGAAATGATACTTGCATGATTAACTGTATTAGTCCATGGTGCTTTAGTGAGGTCTTTCCCTTAGTGTATTTTACTGCCATGGTATTGATGATGTCAAATAAGAAACCTGGGAGGTTAAATTTGAGTTCAAGGTTTCTCCTCCCCTACTTTAGGTGGATTAAAAGCCTCATGACATCCCCACCCAACATAGATTGTTTTCCCTCACATGTAAAATATTTCATAACCCACAAAGCTACAATTTTCCAAGGCTCAGGAAATCTTTCCCTTTTTATCCCTTTCTAAATTCCTTGGGGCTGAGTATGATTTTGTAGACACTAAATCATGTACTTTGGGTAATATTTAGTCTCGGTCTCATACTACTATTTAGAAGGTTTTTGAGTGAAGAAAGTACTAATTAACCCCCATCTTTTGGCCATCTTATTTTTTTCTTTCATCATTCCCAACCTCTTACACCTACATGCCTAGTCAAATTTCATCATTTTGCATTATTTTAGCTTTGAATGGGGTGCCCTTGGGCATCTTTGGTCCCACCAGGGGCACCCCGAGCCTTTTGAACTTTCCCACCACTTTTTGGGCACTTTCTAGCCATTTCAGCTTCTTATCTTTTTAGTGGTCGGCCATTTCAGGGTTAATTACAAAATTAGATCAAGAGAACCCTATAAATATAAAGTTATGAGACCATAATGAGGGACTAAACACTAGTAACTACTATCATCCACCTAGGGTTGCATCTATCAAAGGCATTTGGAGATCATTTGCATTCACTTAGCTCCATCACAAAGGACAAGGTTGGTTAATCTACATCACATAAACATAGGAGGGGATTTTATTCTATTCCATCCACCATTTTACTACATTTTCACATCTAGTTATAGCTTGCTACTTCACAAAGTGTGACTGACACAAGAGCACCTAGGGCACATGATTCACACACACACCAGAACTACATTTGGGTCTAAAATGTAGTGTAACACTTAGTTAGTAAGCCCACTATTGTGGTAGCTGAGGTCAATCCACCTATTCATATGTGTTATTTTTTAGGGTTTTGATACTTCTTCTAGTATTTTGTAGGTATTCTATTCATCTTGGATTATTAGCGACACCTAACACAATGTAGCAAACTTGATGTGACATACAACAAAGGTTTTAAATCATTTACTGAGCACTCGTGAAACCTAGTTCTAGACCTTTCACACATACTAGGGTGCCCACAGTGCCCTAATACTCTCCCAGTGCCTCGGTCCCTTCGAGATGCTCGAGCCATCCTTTTCGGTACATCTACATGTTTGCTCCCGCCTCTGGAATATTCAGTTGAATTTATGACACACTCCGATCAATATCCAAATCAACTAATCTCCTTCCAAACCTACTTGTTAATCAAGGTTTCACATTTTCATTAGTTTAGTTGCTTGGTTCACTTTCCATATTTATTCATTACATTTATTTACTATTATTTACTTGATGTTCTGGTTAGATTAACTATAGAATTAACTATTCGTCCACATTTTAGTTAATCATTTTAGTGAACCTGAATTCTTTCACACTTAGGATCCTCATTTTTCATCTATCATGGCTCCCAAATTTTCTCAAGTTTCTTTATCTAATTTACTTAAGAGATATCCCCATTGCTAGGATGTTTTACAAAAACAGCTAGACACCATGTATCTAGATGAAAATACGTCACTGCACAAAATAAGTCCTATATTCGATCATTTATCTGACGACCCTAGTGATCCTCCATCTAATCAACCCCTCTTGGACTCAATCCACACTCTACATGCTTTATTTCAAGATAAATTTAAGGCCATGGAATCCATGATTATATCTCTCAAATATGAAATTCAACAACTTAAGGATGCTTCTCAATCACATGTTTGTGCTCCTTCTACATCTTATATGCAATCTATGTCCACTACATGTCATCTAGTTAAACCTCAAGACATGCCATTGCACTGAGCCTCTCATATTTGAGCATAATACTATGCAACATGACATTATTATTCAACTCCTTAGTCATTAGTTGATCACTCTACCACCTACTCATTACTATTCTCCTTATCAATTAACAAAATATCAAGGTCATCCATATTGTAATTATCATTGAATCAATGGACATAATGACAACAATTTCCACACTTTGCCACGAATAATCAAACATCTTGAGTGTCAAGGATTTATTTCATTTGCAGCCCCATCTACCAATGCTACACCCACATGGGCTCCTAAAGCTGCTCCTTCTTTGGTTAGTCAAGAGCCGCCTAAGCAACCACCTACGACATCACCAAGTCAACATAATCAACCACCTATCAAAATTAGTTCACCACCTCCTCCTACTAAGTCGTCTATTGTATTACCAAGTCAACCTAAGCAACCTCCTTTAAAACTCAGTGTAACTTGGCCTCCTATCAAGTATAAGCTCCAACCAATCACTTTCATCAAAGAATATAATCCTCCTACTAATGGTCATGACACATTGCAAATTCCACCACAATCAAATGGTCCTACTATTACTTTTGCTAACCATGCTTCCACCACTAAATGTAAACTTGGTCTTTGGTAGATGATGATCTTCTTAGTGACTTTGCATGATCCTCTTACACACACTTGGGGGCATATCATCTAACACACTCCCCTATCATATTAGCATTAGTGTGTCTATCATATTTGTATTATCATACATCCATCATCTCCTAGCATAGGCATACTCATTATACATTTAGCATCGTCATTACCTGATGACACACTCTTGTGCTTTGATTTACACTTGAATTTTGAGGGCTTACTACACATGAACCCAAAGACAATCGCACTATAAACACCACACAACACATTTCACACATTCTACATTTAGTCCATATCATTTCAATATTTTCATATCTATACATCATACATCATACTAGTCTTTATCATACTCATCTAGCATTGCATCCTACATACTATGCGCTCTTAGGCACACTACACATATTGCATTCAATATTATACACTACATACACATCACATGGTTGTTTATCATATTCATTACATATACTACATCATCTTCTACGCGCTGCACTCACTACCCTATGACGCACTTTAGTTCCTCGGTCCACTATCGATGGATAAATTCATTGAAGAACATGAATATGGAGTGAAAATGAAGGAAAATCCATTATAAATTTAAAAAAGAAAGAATAAAATGATAATGATGGCCTATTAAAGGTTTAAGAGAAATAAATGGATAAATAATGTGATAAAAAACATCAAGTAAGGATAACAAAAGTGATCAACAAAATAATGAAGAGCCCAAGTGCTCAAAGAAATAAGTCAAAAGCCGAGAGAAGTTTATCTCATTATTTTCTATCTAGTGTTGCTTCTAGATATGTTTTTGCAAGTATAAACCAAAAGTGAATATGGAATATGGAAAGAGACAAGAAAATGATGAAAAGGAATAACTGAGACATGAAGAATTAAAAAAGAAGATGAAAATGAAATATTGAAGAAAAATAAAGATAGAACAAGAAAACTAGAAACAAGTGAAACAAGTGAAACCATGAAAAATAATGAAGAAGCCATGGAAGTTGAAGATGAAATAAAAAAATCATAAAAATAGACAATTCAAAGAAGGAAAGAGATTGGAAGAAAATTAAGAAGATGGACAATTGAATAGGGGTTCAAATCTTCCCACTAGGGAAAATGATGTAGGAACATCACTATGCAAATAGAAAAATTTAGATTTCATATAGTTTTGGATTGAATAGGGTATTAAGAGGAATTTTAGGTGTTTTTAAACGCTTCCTCACCTTCTTAGGTTCCTCCATATGTGCTAAAATGGCATTTAGAGTTTTTCCCTCCAAAATGCATTTTTTTGAATATTTGAATTTGTAAATTGGAATAGGAGGTTTAATGTCAAGTGAGACAATATAAATTTATGTAAAAGGGTGTGAAAGGGCTCATGAGATGTAATAAGGGTGTTTACACCTAAACAAGAAGGTTAACTTTGGTTATGGCCAACTTTACCATGGTTAGGGTTTTGTAAATTTGTGTAAATAATTTCATCTTGTCTTATAAAAGGAGATATTTGAATAAAAGAAAATAAGAATGGTAGGGATAAGGATATATGAGGTGTATGGAGTTTAATCAAGGGGGAGCCTCAAGAAGGTAGAGGACACCGTAGCTTGATCCCGAGAGATTTCAAAAAAATAGTTCTTTATAAATAAGGTGTGGATTTCTTATGTATATAAATAAAAATGATCATTAATGGATCCTATTTTAGTGTTTATTTTAAATAGGTATGATTTTTACAATTGTGTGGCTAATGTGATTAACGTGGATAAAAATCTTAGAGAAATAAATTATAATAAGAAAGATGCATTTGTTAATGTTTTAATGATATTGCCCTTATAAATCTTGGTATGGTTCCAAGCTTTGTTGGAATGTGCAGGTGTTATAAGTATGTGAGTAAGTTTTTAAGAAGTATAAATGATTCATCTCATGTATTTGTTGCATGTGTGGTTTAGAAGTAAAGTTTAAATGGAAAATTGTCTAGAATAGAGGTCTAAGAATTAAGAAAATTAAGTAAATCTTACTTTTGGGATAAATAAAGGCATTATCAAGTAGAGGAGTAAAAAGGAGAAAGTTTATAAATGTTATTACAGAAATTTTAAAGTTGGTTTGAGCTCATGAGGTGTTAATTTTCTCAAGATATCAATTTTTCTTTGCTTGTTGTCCTATTACTGGCAGCCCTAGGACTTCAATAGAAAAAATGCCATAACTTGAGTTTTAGTGATGGAAACCTTATGAAATTTTGTGAGCATGTTATTGGGGACATAATAAGATCAAATATAAATTTTCAAGTCATTTGGATGTGTTCTAGGTATGAAATTAAAAAATCTGACCGCACACCTATAGGTCTTTAGAAAAGAGACACTTTATTCTATCTTTGCATGTTTCTTAATGGAATGAATTAAAAATTAGTAGATAAGGACCGATGGTGTATTATTATATATGATTTTAATGGTTTGGATTTAATGCAAGTGTATAGAATATGTACTTGTTGAAAATCTCATTGGACCCTATTTTGGCCTAAAACACCTAGTTGGAAGTTTAACAAAGAAGGAAAACTGAAAATCCTCAAAAGGAATTGTCTAATATATTTTTCAAGAACTTTATTAAGCCAAATTTCTACTCAAAAATATAAATTTTTCATGGAGAAAGTTTGGATATGAGTTTTTAACCCTATAAAAAGAAGATTATGAGACCTAATTGAGAAAGTGACTAGTGAATTTTACAGGGTGTACTTGGAGTTGAGTGCTAAACTTTGGTAGAGAGAAAAAAACCCATAAAGGGTAAAACATATGTCATTGGTTCATCTTGAATCTTTACCAATTATTCCCATTAATAATGTTTGTATGATTACATGGCTACAAGACCTTTTGGCCATATAAGAATCTTATCCAAAAAAAATAATACTTGCATCCTAATGTTGGTGTTAAGTGAATTATATGATGACTTGCAGGGGTTTATGAAGGTACAAAACTTTGAAAAGATGAGCTAGAATTAAAATAGAAAAATGAAAGGTTATGGTGGCAATGTTTGGGCTCTAGACCAAACAAGACAATATTGAAAAATTGGTTATTTCTCCTTGCTAAGATTGGTTGTGGATTATTTTAGGGATAAAGTGAGACAAGAAGTGATCATAGGAGTAATGAAATTTAATTCCTGAAAAGGAGACTTATAAAAACTATTAGTAATTAATATTCTCTAAAACATTTGCATTGTGAACTTAGAAAGGAATTGCATGGTGTGAATCTTAAGTTTCTAACTTGAGTGCATATGTTGGCTTAGAAGTTAATATGTTATCTCTATATCAAGGCAAGGATGTAATAGTGACTATAAGGGTTAAAATATGAGTATACATGGTGAATTAGAGAAACCAATATTTTATAGAAATGCATGGAGATTTGGGTTAAAAACTTACAAGGTTTTGGTTCTTGATTGTGAATCAAATTTGTGTTATTAGAGTAAATTGTTCCCCTCTCTCTACATAAATCACCATTTTTCTCATTTTAGCATTAAACACGAATGAAGGATAGTGTATATGTGAAAGTGAGAAAGAAATAAAAGAAAATGTTTTTTCCATTCCATAACCATCTCCACCATGAATTATTTTTTCTTTCTTTCCCTTTGCACTAGTTGTACCTCCAAACATTGCATCATCGCCTATTCAAAATATTCAAATCATATAAATTGCATTTAGTTATTTATTTAATTATAATTTTTCTAATAATTTCCTATGTTTATGGTCTTATATTTTCCATGAAAATACACAATTCTAACAATCCTTACACCTTAATGTGATTTTTAGCATTTTAGTTCTTCACTTACTTCCATTGTTGCTTTATTAGACGTGTTTTTGGTGAATTCCGCACAAAATGAAATTTTATTTTTAGTATAATTCAATTTCTTTAAAAACATAAAATAATAAAAAATCCAAGATCATTCATCTTATGTATTGAAGCAAAGGGGGTGGGGTGTTCAAAGGAACCGTCTCACACCTGCTAGGCACATAATACACATAGAAGAACAACTCATAAAGAAATAAAGACATGCATTGACATAAATATCAAATGAACATAAATTTGGAAAAAAATACAACTTTCAACATATATTATTTAGATAAATAATAATACCATATTGATCAATGATTCATCCTCATACATAACATATGGGCATGACAGAATCTCTACGTGTTACTACTCAATACTTAAATCACTCTTAGGTGGATATATATTTTTACTTTGCTTTCTATGATTATTCAACCATCCTCATAATTTTTGAGCGTTAAGTTCACATTCATTATTATTTTCTTAAGAACCCTAGGTTCTTAGGTAAACTTGAACTACTTTCCTATGACAATTGACTCTACTTATATAGCCATTCATGCCACCTCTTGAGACTCTTAGTTATATGGAATTAATATGAAAGGATTAAAGAACCTAATAAAATACCTAAATACAACTAAATTGCCTTATTCAAATAATTTTATTTCAAACATTTAAATATTCCAAGATAAAAACTTGAACATGATTGCACAAATAATAACACAATAGATGATTGTACAACAAGATAGACATTTAATAAAGGAATGTTGTACTCCAAAAACAATGCACAAAGTAATTGTGAACTCGATATAATGAAATATTATACTCTATGGCTTTCAAGAAACATAATTCTTCAATGCATGACCTATGAAATACTCCAAAAATGTAAATAAATACAAATACTAATGACTCAAACTATTCAACTATTTTTGGTCAATACAAGATTTCATGTGAACTTGTATGCTCTACTGTAGACGCTAAAATTAGGTCATACTTCCCTTTGGTTCCTCGACGAATAAGCACCCTTCATCACATTCACCTAGCCATGGCCCCCTTCACCCCACTAATATTAATTTAATTAAATTAATTATATTAATGCATTACCCTCTCTATATTTATTATTTAAATATCTTATTTTAAATAATATCCACACATACAGTTCACTTAGACACCTCACCAAGCCAACTCAACCTAAGACCTATTCTTAGTAAGCTGCCATAACTAACTAAGACTTACCCAAACCCTAAAAATCAATGCTTACATTCCCTCTAACCACATTCCCACATGCTTACAAGAAGCTCCCAGTCTAATCCGTGTGTTAATGACACGAGATCCAAGGAAATCAAGAGGATCTCCCTAGTTTAGTAAACCTAGGAAATCTTGCCTTGACCAACGCGCTTACCCTTAACTCATCACCGATTAAGCCGGAACTGCTTGGTTACCCATTTAACCCCAAAATAACCTTATTCTCAAGGTTGGAAGTTGAAAAAAGGAGGTCGGCGAGCATTAACGAGATCTCGGCAAGATAACACATCTTCGAGAGTGAATTCAAAAGAGAACACACATGCAAGGAAGGAGATCAAGCACTTTCTCTTGCACAACCATCCCAACCATGATCTGATCTAACCAAGCAAAGAGGAATGTACATGCAGCCCATGCAGAAGCTTTCTTTTAATTGGTGATCACTTGTAGCCTTCAAACCTCTCATCAACACCTCCATCCCTCACTCACAGGCATCTAGGACCAGAATCCAAGTAAGTATAACGTCATACTTCTCTAGTTTATTTCATTTCATCATTATTTTATCATCTATTGTTTACCTAGCCACCTATTGACCTCCTCCAACACTTCCACCTCCATATACCCACTAAAACCTCACCAAATCCCTTCCAAGTCACCCAATACCTCATCCCGACCAACCAAAGTCCTTTGTGTAATCACAAAGGAGACCTAAAGCTTGTTCTATGGCATTCCCAGATTTCCACAATAACCAGCACCGGTTACACCTAACCGCCATCGCCACCCCTTAACCAACATCGGTCTCTGTATTTACCCATACATCCCAGAACAGAGACCTACCCACATAATTTCACCTCACCCTCATTCACCTGTGATCTACCTGAAACCTTTGTCAAACCTGCAGAACCTAGAACCTATCATTTGACCTTTGGATCCTATTCTAGCCTAGCTTTGTTAGATTAGATCTATTTCTTATTGTGTTTTGATTGAGATACCTAAATCATTTCAAACTACACTAGGATTAACTTTTTTATCGCATTAAATTGTTTAAAATAGTGGATTGATAGCCATCTAGGAAGTATGACACTTCCCATATCTAACATACGTTAGGTAGTTCACTTTGCCCATATTGTTTAACTCCTTCGGTGGTCTTCTTTGAATTATAGGTAGTTCCTCCTAGCCAAAAGGAAGCTCTCATTATCAGTTTGTGGATTTGGAAGTCAAACGTGCGCAACAACCCATCAACTAACATTTGAACATGTATTCCTCCTACACCCGTTACCTTATCTGTTTCATCAACACTTCAAAGAAATGATCTAAGAATCGGGTGAAACACTTCCATCATACACCTCGTAAGTTTTGTAAAATTGAGCTCATAATCAAGAAAATGATATGCCACATTGCATGATATCCACAATAGTTATCCAAGTCACTTCTTTATTCTTCTTTCCTTTCCACTTGTCCAATAATTGATGTAGTCCATATTGTATGTCTTCTTAATCTTGGTGTCTATTATACCTTTTGTTTCATCACACTCCTCGGGCATATATTTCCTCTAATCTAATTGTAGACACCTAAAATTAGCACCGCTAATTCTAGTGTTGGCATCCGCTAGCCCCCTTCATTATCATATTTCACCCCTCATATTTATTAAAACATCAACATCAACATCATCATCATACTTACCTCACATAAATCCACATCCATCATTAATTAACATATTAACATATTCTTCATCTTAGGTTATATACTTATAAACCTATACCCTCCATTAATTTAATTAAACTCATCGTCGCACCATTTAAACAACATCCCTAAACCTAGGTCATATTACCCCTCCCGTAGCTAATTAATTAATTAATTAATTTCACCCCTACACCTCACTCATCCTAACTCATTAGTTACGACTAGTTTAACTAAACCTTCTAAATATATTATCCTAACCACCTCTAACTTATCCCTATGACAAGTCCTCACTTCTCACTAGTTATGACTAGTTTAATTTAGAAACCTTCTAAATACTCCCCATCTATCCTAACTACCTCTATCCACCTCTAATCCCTCACACTCGACCTCTCTAAGTTATCAAACCATAATCCCCCTAAATCCCTAACCACCTAAGTTTGAATTAGAAGTTTTATCCTAACTCTAATTGACCGAAATCACCGAAGATTCTCCTCTATTGACAAAACCTCTATAAATATGGACTTCAGGCCTCCATTTGGGGAGATCACAGGTGGACGTGACCCTAGGACTTCATATTGTATTTTTCTTGTGTCATAGACCTCTCATGGAGCCGAGATTGTCCAACAACATAAAAAAATATTTGATGATCATTCATATGTCCATCATTAAATCAATAGCCTTCTTGCATCAACAATATTCCTCTCTCAGGTAATATCACCTTTTGTTTCTCATTTATCAAATTATACAAGGTAAGTGGTTTCCCTTCTTCATTACATTATTATACATCATTTCTAAGCTTAAATAAACATTTTTAGCATCCCTTTCGTGTCCCATATTCATCCATTATCAACATGTACATTTTGATAGCAATCACGATGTATTGTTGTCTAATCACCGACGATTGCCCCAATCGTTGATGATTAATATCAAAAAGGTATTTTGACCCCTAAAACTTGCATTTTAGATATCTAGATCCTATCATCTATCATCATTCTACCTTTGTAGGTGTCTGTCCAATCTTATCAAGCTCCTTTGAGCCATCTTTAGCATTTTATCAATCATCTTAATCAAATTTACCATCTTTCTCATACAACTCTTGATATCATTGCTCCTTTGAGCCATTTTTGATTCCCAATCTCCCTTTGGATCGGTATCACCATCAGACCAACATATAGCCTTGGACCACATCAGTCCCTGATGTCTTTGCATTGATTGGTTATATTGTCTGTTATCATTTTATTTTATCATAATTAGATTAATTTCTTAAAAGTGGATTGACATCCTTGTAAGGAAGTCCATAAAATTACGGGAGCGGCGTTTTCAGAAAATCCACCGTAAATTTGTTCAATCCTCCCTTCGTAGTTTCGTGAGTGCAAATTCATTTGCAGGAGAGAAGCTTGATCTATTCTTCCATGGAGTGCAACATCGAACATTTTCCATCCACATCCATAGGTATCTTGCAAACCCCGCCATATTTGAAGTTGATCCAATTTTACCTCTTGGTTTTATAACCTAAATTTTTAAGGTAGAATTTCTTATCAACATTAATATTCCATGTTTTGGTTTAGGATCATATTTTCCTTCTTGTAATGCGTAATACGATATAGATCCACCACATTACATATGTTATAAATATAAATTCCTATCAAAACTCAATATCATAAGCATTATGTGTAAAATTCTTGATGATTTTTCATGTGCATATATTCTTCCACATAGTATTATTATATATTACTTTTGGAAACATTTCCTTTCACTAATATTTCAAGACCATGTCTCCTATATGATATTCAACTTCTACATTTTGTTTTTATTATACATTCATCTTTTCCAATAGTTTTTTGCACTTTTTGGTGCACTTAATCAATGTGTTCCATAAAATATCATGTCATAACACTCATAAATTCATTGCATGGTAAGTATCACAATTTTGAAATTCCTCTTAGGTTATTACCATATATAATTTAGAATGGTGTTTTTGTTGTACTCTTTTTATTAAATTATTATAAGAAAATTCTACCTATGCTAAAGTGAAATCCTAAGTTCTTGGCCTCTCTTGAACCAAACATCTAAGAAAATATCCAAGGATTATGTTAAAAACTTATGTTTGTCCATAAAGTTTTGGATGATATGTTAAACTAAATTTCAAGTTTATATCCTACTTCTCCATAATTTTTCTAGAAATGACCTATGAATTTTGTATCTTTGTGAGACACTATGTTGCATGGTAATTTGTGTAGTCTTGTAATTTGACTAAAAATATATTTTTGATATGTATTGCATCACTAATCTTCCTACGATAAATTAAATGTACAATCTTTGAAAACTCATACACCACTATAAAAATGAAATCAATGCCCCTTTATATCTCAAGAAACCCAAAAATCCATACTTGTCTCTAAGAAAAGGTGATATAACTTTGCGTTCAAATATATTCCTTTATCTAATTGAAAAATACAACATTCCTATAAAACATTGTGAACATCTACACTCATTCATGTCTAAAAGTAACTATCTCCTAGTTGCACTAAATTTTTGTCCAAGACAAAGTGTCATGCCAATCCTCGACAATGTTTCTCTCTCACCAAGTTTTCTGAATTAATCCCTTCATGATGCATAATTTTCCTCCTCTCGGAAAAAAACCTTCTTGCAGAAAATAGTCCAACCATGGCATCCTATCAATAATTATAGTTATTGTGCATGCTTCCCATGCATCTTTGAAATATTGATGGAGGAGAATCAAGATCTAGCTTATGTACATGATGTAAATATTATAATTTACATGAATTAATGTTGTAAGGGTGTCTTAGAAGGTGTTTTAGATTCAATAAGAAGCCATTGAAGTTTCATTTGTTCTTAAACATGTTGTACTAGTATAGTTTGGACTTTACCTCCAAATAGGCAAAGTTTAAAAATTTGAATGCTATGGTCATGTGTAAGACTTAGGTAAGGGTCATATGATTTTAAAATATTATTACATCTATTTGAATATGTAAAAGACTCCTCAACAACCTCCTATAAGGATAAATATATATTGAGAAGAACTAGATAAGCAATTTGACCAAGTGTGCACTCTTGAGAAAATTTGGGAGGTAGCTTTAACTCCTAAACTTGGAGATCTATTCTACCATAAAGGAATTCAATCCATTTGATGAGAGGATTGAAATATAAATAAATAGAAGCTAGGAAACTTGTTTGAACAAGGTTTTGGAAAGTTCAACAGAGGTTTTCTCAATGAAATAAGCCTCTAGCAGGCTCTTTGTACATAATAGAATGTGTTTTGTACATAGACCATGTTGTTTCAAGATTTTTTTGATATTTTGTTGAAGTTTTTCATATTTATAAGCTGAATTAAAGGGGAGTGATGTGTTTTAATGGAGTAGAGGTTGATTTTTTTATGGTGGCATATAATATCTTGCAAATACTCTTGAGATTTATCATGTTTCCATTAAATGTGATGTATTTCTAGTGAAAGCTTATTGTGTAGGTATATAGAAGCATCTTCATGCCAAGTTTACTAAAATAATTTCTATAAAGTTCCCACAAATATTCTCTAACAATATTTGGGTTGTGTAGATATTTCATGAAAAAAGTTAATTTTCCTTATTGGGTTCTTAGAAACCCTAAAACCGTGGTTTAGACAAATCTTTTCATATATTTGTTGTTATTGAGTTTTAGAGGATAATATTAGGAAAAAATCATCTAAAGGGAGTATAATCCATGTTTCAAAATGTTTCATATTGTTTCATGTCCGCACATGTAAGATATTTATGATAGTTTTGGAAGAGGCATAATGAATCCACTAAAGACCTAGTTGTGAGAACCTCGATTGTGAAATGTGTAAATTCCATGAAGAATTAATATTTAAAACTTTGTGAGATTATTAATATCAATAAGGGTACTCTATTTTAGGAAAAAGATTAGTTCTTCATTATTTTATTAGTGTGTAATTATTATTTAAGTTAGTATATATCATTATATGGTTATATAAAACAACATATAACAACTATTTGTTAGTAAGTTTCCACCACTCACATATATGGTGTGTTGGGAGAGATTCATGGGAAAAGTAGTTAAGGATACCTCCTAAAATATAGGAATTATATGTCTTATATATATGTAAATGTATTATGGGGAAAGTATGGAATGTATTAAATACTATTAATTATTATGTCTATTCTCTACAACAACTCTGTTCCGTTCTCCACATCTGGTATTAGAGTAGGTTGGGTTGATGAGAGTCTCAAAAATTATCTTTTGAGTGTGTTAGACAATGTAACAAGCTTTGGTAGATCTGTATGCATCATGTTCGTGCGTATTTGTTTTTGTTATCTCGTTGTTTGATAATCAATCTTCCATTATTCCCGTGCATCGAGTTTGTGTTGGGTTCCTGCATTCATTTATTTTGGTGTAATGGTCAGTGAATTATATGAAATGGGATTGGAATTATAGTCAACTATTTACGCTTCAAGCTATGCATGGTGCTTAGCATTTGTCCATTTCATGATTATTCTGTGCCGATCAATTACAACCTATTGAAGGATATGTACGTGATCCACTATTCACGGTTTTGTTATGAGTATTTGGCATTTTGGTTTGCTGGAATCTCGTGTTTATTTTGGTTCAAGATATCAATTCATCTTTGAGTTGGTATATCTGCACGTCACGACACCAAGGACTACATACTTTCATCAGGCCTAGGATTGCAGTCTGATTTTCTATATTCTTGTTCACATCAGAAGCTCACGTAGATGTGATACGAGTTCATAAAATGTATACACCTGTGTACAGAGTCTGAGCTGCTCTCTACCTTCAACATTCACTGTGTTTTAGATTTTGCATTGATCTACATCGATATTGTATACATCGTTTTGCATCAAAATATACTTCAAGCTCCTCACATTTGGGTCATCAGTTTGATTTGCATTTTTGTTCAACATTTGAACTTGTTTGATCCACCTCTTACTTGTTGCAACGACCCCTACCTACATCAATCACATGTTTTCTATGCCCAAGCATAGTATTTTAATGGAGAAGCATGGGTCCAAATAATTTCTTTTGAACACAATTCATACGTGTATCAACATTATGTGAGGATCCATCAAAAATTAAGATTAAAGTTGTTCATATTCACGTTCTAAATGATAGATACTCCTACATTCACCATTTCATACATGCTAAGAATCTCTCGACAACTGTCAGATGTTGCATGGGAAGACACTTCTCCTGACATGCTCTTGGTGTTTGGAAATTTTAGACTTGGAATTCGAATCTTTCATTTAACACCAGTCAGGTCAGCTGTGTTATTTGTTGGTCAAAAATTAATCCTACATTTATATTTGTACTTTGTTAGTGGTTAAGGATTTATTGTCTTAGGTATAGTTTGAAGATTATTTATTTATCTATTATTAATTTGTTTCACCATATAGGTTGTAGTGTGAAAATTTTATCTATGATAAATGATTGGAGTCAAGAGTGAGAATATTAGTCTTATCATCATTTTGTCATTATATTGATTCCTTTTTTTAATAATACTATATGTTTAATCAACTTAGAGTATTAGGTGTCATAATAGTGTTAATTATTTATTCATTGTACCTATTCGTCACAGTCAAAGTGATTATTATTGTCAATGTCAATGTTTTTCATCAAAGTCTTTTAGTGTCAAATATTGTGAGTTGCCAAAAGTTGTAAAAATAAAGACAAAATTCCTTATGGATGCATTTTCGTTGGAATCCGATGTCCAAATGAGATTTCTAAATTTGAGCTTCCCGATCAAATCTAGCCGAGTTAGTAGATTTACATTGGAGGACAAAGGAAAATAGAGGTTAGAGGTCAATCAATGACCTCTCATCATTCACTGATAATGACGGGCCACATTTTGATGTGGTGACATTATTGTGGTGTGAGTAATTGTTTTTAGTTTTTTCGTGTTCTTGTTTTCTATGGTTTTGGATGCTAGAAAATAGCCGTGTTAGATCACGGATGACCTGACCGGTGATCCTCCGAATTCGTACTTCATTGGAAGATGGTTCACTTGTGAATACATTCACTTACAATGGTGACCATGTGCATCAAGATTTATCTAGCAAGATCCAATCAGTTGTATATCTTCGATACTATTTTCTTTTCGGTGTTCATGTGTGTAAATTTCACATTATGGAGGGGGAACATGACACCAATATTCCGTTTCCATTATGTGCCCAAAATGAATAAAGTCAAAGGAAACTTCTAGTGGAAGTGGCAGTTTCTTATATTATTTGAGATCGAGTGGCAACGATCAACAACGATGGCTGCAACTAAGAACATTGCACTTCTTAGAGGTGGTAATGTGAAATATTTTTAGTATATGTTCTATTATTCTAGTGTTGTGATAAACGATTTGTTTCTTATGTAATCTCCTAAAGGAAGAATTTGATGAGAGCTGATGATACTATTGCATCATCATGATATTGTGGTTATTAGTTATCCACCGGAAAACCATCCATTGTGTGTGTTGTCTTTTAACATTGGAAGACCATCCAGAGATTGTTGGTATTTTCGTAGAAACCATCTAGCTCATGAGCAAGCGTTAAGGTGAAAATTGTAGTACAAGGAAGGTATTCCCCATGTTCGCACTAAGGGGGAATGTTAGGAAAATTATTAGTTCTTCATTAGTTTATTTGTGTGTAATTATTATTTATGTTACTATATATTGTTATATGGTTGTTATATAAAACAACATATAACAACTATTTGTTAGTGATTTTTAACCACTCACGTATATGGTGTGTTGGGAGAGATTCATGGGAGAAGTAGTTAAGGCTACCTCCCGAACTATAGGAATTATATGTCATATATGTATGTAAATGTATCATGGAGAAGGTATGAAATTTATTGAATATTATTAATTATTGTGTCTATTCTCTCGAAACAGCTCGATCCGTTCTCCACACTCTAAAATATTGACATAAATATATCGGCCTATATTTGTTCAAAACTAGACCTACTTAGATTGTGATAGAGCAAGTCTATAGATCGATCAAAAATGAATTGGAAATCATAAATAGAGGAGATGATTACAATGGGGTGCACTTGAGAGATTTAGGAGGATATAAGGAGTTTGGAACCAAATGGGTTTGAGGAATGAAATTGTAGGATGATCAAAGACCATTTCATGTTTCTTGAGAAAGACAAGTTTATGCGAGTGTAGGATTATAACTCAAGCTACGCTTTCATAAATTCTTTAGGAGAATTGTACAGTTAAAGGACATTGACGAGATAATTTTACATAAGATAAAAGTGATTGATGATAGCTAAGGTCAATAGAAAAGGAAATAGACAACATTCTAAGAACAAGAAAGATGAAAACACAGTCCTAACATTCTTGAAATAGTTTTGAAGGTAACTTCATAGTTGCCATTGTTTTTGCATGATGAATGTTAGTGTTGGTGAGAAAATTTGTCAATATAGCAAATTAGGTGTCTCCACCAATGTTCACGGGGATACGTCCCTCTGCATTGAATGATATAAATCCCATTATTAAAAGTAAACTAATCCTAATCATATCTAAATTTTGTGGGTGGAAAAATTTGCCGGGAGCACATAGGGACACTCCACTGAACCTGTGGAAAATTTCTTGTATGGGATACAAGGAGGAAATTACAAAGATGAGGGGGAAGGAGAGAAATTAGGAAAGGAATATTACTTCCGTGAGTAGGAAAATTACAGAGCTCACACCCAATAACTGGAATAGTTTAACATTCAATATAGAGGAAAGCACAATGAAGCTATCTAGTGAGATGGAAAACCCAAACACTAAGTTCTCGATTCATATATCTAAGATAAAAATCCTTGCATCACTATACTTGCAAAGTGCATAAAAGAGAGAAGTGGAAGAAACACAAGATGCTTATAACAACTATGTTTATTATGTCAATGATGAGAGGAAACCATGCATACAAAGTTGCACACATTCATACATCTTGGAAAGTAGAAACTCTATTCCTTGATTGACATTTACACAAGTTGTACAAAGCAAAGGAAAAGAAGAAAGTGGAAGAAATTTTAGCTTTATTTCATGTATATTGATGACACAAATCTCAACAGACACAATACACTATTGCAAAAAAAAATATAAAAATTTTAGGATCCTTTGGAATGGAGAAGCCATCCCAATTTATAGAAATGTGGATTGAATCTTCGCTTACCCCCACATGAATCTTCATTGTCTCATTCAACTCGTGACTTTTCACCTTCCTAGGAAGTGAGAAATAAGTTCCCTTTTTATAAATTAAAGGGACTTTTACAATGTTACTTTATGAAGTCACTTAAGTGAATGAGACAAAATACAATGATTATGCCCAATGAAGAATTAGAAAGGGGATATAAAGAAGAAGGAGAAAGGGAAAGGAAGGAATAGGTTGTCATATTCGATGAAGAAGCTCCATGCGATGATGAACCTTAATGAATTATGCCTCATGATGATGGATCTCTAGAATGGTTTTATTTTCCATGAATTCTTTGTTAGATTGAGTAGTCGCAATGGTCAAATTATCTTCCCCTGGAATGTAAATGTATCCCAACACCTTGGTCCATGTCTCAGGGACACCACTGATCCTTTTACATTGATGAATCCATTCTTCGTGATCCATTAACATTACATAAATGCAACTTCTTATACTAGCTAGGGACTCTAGATTTCCCTTATCCAAGGAAAGAGGGTCACCTACCTCCTTGTTGACCACATTATGCAATGCAATGATGAGCTCCTCTAATGATGAGTTCTCATTGAGTGGAGGGAAATCAAACCTTTGAACACAGTGGTAGACTTCATTCAAGATTTTAGAGACCTGATACCCATAGGAGTCCAATTTGGATATGGAATTCTTGAGCATTGCATACCGTGCATCCATGATGCAGATCCAAACCTAGGAAAAGTCTTCGGTAGTCGATGCAAACATTCCTTTACTAACGAGGGTGTGTTAATCAAGATAACTCATTTCAAACACTAGTGGGAGTACCTCATCCAAATGAGTGACCTCTTTTGCAAACTCCACCTCTATCTTGTTTACTTCAAACAATTTTACATGGGCATACTGGATGATAGAAATGACATTCGAACATAATGCCCTGCCTTGCTTGATGATTTATTCAATCCAATTTTCATAGGCTTTCCTCCATATAATGTATTCATATGATTTCTTGATTGCCTTTAGGTTAATACCACTGATTGGAGGGATATTTTCAATCAAAAGAGGTGAAATTGATCCTTCCCCTAAGAAGGGTTGAATGTATGCACTGCGATCCCTTACATGTTCCTCCAATTACATAATGGTGTTTTTGTATTCTTTGGTCCAAACATGAATATGAGAAGAACATTCTTTAAACATGTGAATGTCACCCTCATGAGAAGCTTTACCCAATGAGATGTGGATCTACTCATAGTCAGATGGAGTCATTTCCTCTAAGGGATTATAAATCTTAGGCCTAACAACCTTAACATACTTACTTTGGTCACATGAGGTGCCACCAAAAGTGGGAAGATGTCTGGGCCTTATTTCTTCACTTGGGATTCAACATTTTGGATTTTTTTGTAAGAATAGGAATGGAAATGAGTTACGTTTTTCTTGGCCCACTCTCGAGAACTTCTTGAATCCATGGAAACATATCTTTGGGAGCTGCCACGATGTTAATTCTTGGAGTGCTTGCAAAAGATTGTCATGGGGAGATCGTCATCACTGTGGGGCAGCTCTAATACTTGAGAAGACATCTAGAGGATTATATAGAGAGATATGATAATGTGAATCAACTCTTCTTTCCCTGAAAACATTAAACCAACCAACTCTTCTTGGCTCACTTAATCGGTTCTTCCAACTTGTTGAACTCACCGCCTTTTTTTACTTTGAATCAACTCACCGACGAAAGAGCAAATGATTTTAACCTAGAAAAATATTTATAAAATATTATCTCTAGATCCTTTGACCCTTTTCTTAGTACTTATCATATTTTGTAATTTCGTGGGTTTTACATGTTGTGTCCTATGGTTTTTTGTCTTGCTCTCTCTGGCAAAATTTGATGAATCAAGACTTCGTGAAGGATGAATTGTCCTATTTGAGATATGAAACCTTTAGAGGATGAAAAAGGAATCAAGATCACTGAAATTGAAACCTACTGCAACTTTTAACAGCTTAACATTTGGACTTTCTATTTTTAGCCATCGTGGATCCAAGAGCCGCTATTTTGTGTAGGGCTTATTTTTTGCCTTGGTGTTAGAATCATGCGAGGTCCTTGTCATGTTTAGAGAATGTTCATAGAAGTTTCATGACTAATTTTATGACATTTATATTTCTAGAAAGTTATTTTTACTTTTTTCATCATGTGTACCCTAATTTTGCATTTATGTGATTTTCATTGTTTTTCTCTTCTCTGAGGACTTTGCCTTTTTCAAAACTTACTAAAAATGGAAAGTGAAAACCAGCGGCACTTATTATTTTTATAAGCTGAACATCCTCATTTTAGTTTGATGGAAAATCACCTTCTTTTCTCCGTGTTTTTAATCTGGGTTCTCTATTTAAAATTTCAAGTTAAACCGCTTCCTGGATCGATGGAAAATGGAGGAAAAACAACTTAGGGCACAAATTTTTAGTTGGCTGCCATTAAAAATAAGGGATGTTTCTCAGATTTTTGTTTTATGCAGATTTAAGGTGCATGTGAGAGGAGGATATACCCAAAGTTTCTCTGATTTTTTATCAATGGTTCAAAAGTTATGAGCAAATCTTCATTTTTACCATTAAGGTTTCGATATCATCCAAACATGGTTTTATCTTAAAAAATTCATTTTCTTGTTACGAAGTGGGGAATGATGAAGAATGGGTGATATGTGCAATGAAATAGCTTCATAGGTGGCATAAATAGAGGAAGGAGATTAAGTTTTAAATTAGCAATTTTCTTGTGCATGCGTGCGGTAGTAGCAGGCAACACCGAAATGATTTTTTTTTCAGTCACTAAATCACGCACTTGGAGTCATTATTTATTCTTAGTCTCATACTACTATTCATATGGTTCTTGAGTGAAAAGAGTAATAATTAACCCATGTCTTTGGCCTTTTTACTTTTCTTTCTGCCATTACTTTTGGTCTTTCACCCACACTTGCCCAATTTGTATTGTCATTCTCGTGCTTTGCCTATTTCCGATCGATGGGACACCCAACCAAGGACTAGGGCACCCCGTGCCCCGGTCCCATTTAGAGCACCCCGATCCTATTTACACTTTACTCTCACCTTTTGGGAACTTTCTAGCCATTTGAGATTTCTATCTTTTTGGTGGTTGTCCTTTTCGGGGTTAATTACGAAATTAGAACAAGAGAACCATATAAATATAAAGTTATGAGACCATAATGAAGGACTAAGAACTAAGCATATACTATCACAATCTAGAGTTACATCCATCAAAGGAACCTAAAACTATATTTGCATCCATCTAGCTCCATCACAAGGCACACAAGGCCGGTTCATTTGCATCACACTTCATAGGAGGTGAGTCTATTGTTTCCATGCACACATTTACTATATTCTACATCTAGTTATTTACTCGCTACTTCACAAAGTGTGACTAACACGAGAGCAACATAGGGCATGATTTGATCACACACACCTAGAACTACATTGGGTCTGAGATGTAAAGCAACACTTAATTAGTAAGTCCACCATTGTGGCCGCTTTAGGATAGTCCAACCCCTTCATATGCATATTTCATTTTTAGGTTTTTGATGATTTGTTTAAGGTTTTATAGGTGATTCCTTATTACAAGTCTTATAGTGACATCTGGCACAATATAGTGACATCAGCTCGACAAGAAGAAAATATAAGTGAATATTTAATGACACCTCGGAGGAGGTTTTAGGCCAATTTTGTAAACCAAGGTGCCCAGATCTCAGACTAGGGTGCCCATGGGAAGCCCTATCCCATTCTAGACACCACACCCCGAGTTAGAGAGCTCAAATCTACACTTTATGAGGGTTATGTGTGGTCATTTCCTCCTCCTATTCACCTAGTTCTCATTGCAACATAGTCTAACACCTTCATTGTAACACCTTCATCAAATCAACTAAGGACTTCTTAACCCTCTCTTGCACATTAGGGTTTCACATTTCTATTTACTTAGTTTCTTGGGTCATTTCCTTTATTTATTTAGTTATTATTTACTGTTTTGCATAACATCAAATTAGGCTATGATATTTACATTTTAGTTTAATCATTTTGGTGAACTGATCTTTGAATACACTTTCTCTTTGGGACTTTTCTTCATATGCCCATCACTTGTAGTGGTCATTTTGGGAATTTTCAATATTGTGAGCTTCCTTCATTTTCCCATTGGGTTTCCAAACCAATGGCTAATATCCCTACTTCTGTAGCTACAACTGATAATCCCTTGGATTCATCTCACCAAGTTCCTCTTCATGAAATAGAAGCCTTAGGTAGTGAAAATTCCTATGATGAAGATACCAATGTTGACCAAGACCAATTAAATATAGTCACTTTGATTTTTGAAAAGATTTGCATGATAATCCCACTCATCTTCCACATGTCCTACATGCTTTGATTGCTACTAAGAATGTTTGTGTTTCTTCCACCTCTATAGTTTCTCCTTCTTCAGCTCCCATGGTCTCCACCCCACCCATTTATGTCTCGACTTCCATTCCTACTACTACTGCTCCCCGTCATTCACCCTAACACACCTAATATGCAACTTGGCTCTTCTTTGAATACTCCTGATTTAAAATCTTTATATCAAGACTTGTAAACCCAAATTTGTCAGCTCTAGCTCGTTACTTCTCATGCCTCACCATCTTTAGACTCTACTTCACTACTACATACTCCTTTTGCACCTAATATATCTGCCTATCCATTGCCACCTAATTTCATCTCTCCTAAATTGCCCATCTTTAAAGGCCATGGTGACCCACAAGAGCATCTCTGATATTTTCATGTAGCATGCTTGGACTATGCGGATGATCATACCATACTCGCTAAGATTTTTCCTCGTAGTTTACAAGATTACGTGATGCATTGGTTTTATGACCTACCTATCCATTCGGTAATATCTTTCACACATCTAGTTGATGCTTTTCTTACTCACTTCTCTATCAATATTGGGTCTAAGATATCTTATGCCTAACTTGCGTAACTTAAACAAGGATCTAATGAACATTTAGCAGATTATGTCTTACGTTATAATAACAACTTAGCTAAGATGGAAAATGTGCTTGCAGACACTGAGCTTCAAGACTTGTTCATTCAGAGTCTCTTACCCCCTCTCCAGGAGAGTGTTCTCTTTGAGACCTCTCCTTCTTTTGATCAGCTTTGTCATACTCTTAAGCTTTGTGAAACCAAGCTCTTAGCTATAGGAAAGCTTAAATACCAAGAGAAAGCATTGTCTTCTATGCGTTTTCAAAATAAGCCAACACTCAAACCATCTACAACTAAACCAATAGGCATAAAATTTACTGTCAATGCAATATCTACTACTAAGGAGCTTCAATTGTAACCACATTAGTGAATATTCACTAATTTTAGTGTACCTCCACATATTTTACTACCACAACTTGTTGATAGTAACCTCATTACACTGCCTTCACCACTACAAATCAATCCATCTCAACCAAAAGGACATAATTTTGATGAAGATTCCCATTGTGACTATCATCAGTGCATAGGACACTCCATAAATCGTTGCTTCCGACTTTGATTTCTCATTCAAGGTTTGATCAATAGTGGTAAAATCGAGTTTATGGAACCTAGTGTTTCTCCACTTGATAATGAAAATCATAAGCTTAATATCTTTAGCAACCCTCTACCCAAACATGACACAAAAGTAGCTAAATCTTCTCGCTAACAACCCTCTTCCACAACTTATTGATAATAACCTCATTACACTTCCTTCACCACTACAAATCGATCCATCTTGACCAAAAGGACAATTTAGATGTAGATTCCCATTTTTACAAAATCCATTGATCGTTGCTTCCAAATTTGATTTCTCATTCAGGGTTTGATCGATAGTGGTAAAATCGAGCTTCTAAAACCTACAGTTTCTCCACTTGTCAATGAAAATCATAAGCTCAAGATCTTTAACAACCCTCTACCCAAACATGATACAAAAGTATTCAAATCTTCTACTAACTATGTTTATCACATAGTGCCTCCACTTGCATCAGGGGCTCTCGAATTTTTTGTGGCGCATACTGACACTTCTCCACCGATCGTTTCTTTCTCTGACCACGACTATCATGATAATTTCACTTCTAATCACTTGCATATTAATGCCTCTATTGGAAAAATCCCCATCAATAATACCAAGGTTGACCCATCATGGCCCATCAACACATGTTCTCTTCCACTTCTTGATGTTATCGATTACCCACATTCAAAAATTTCCTACCCCATAAACAATTCATATGGTGTTGTTAAGCTACATGTTACTATCGGTCCCCTTACTATGTTGGTGCCCTTTCTTGTGGGCCAAACAATTGATCATTGTGACATGCTTCTAGGTCTCAACTAGATTCGTAAGTCTAAGTCCATCATCTCTATGAATCATTTGTGAATTAATTTCATTCATAGCAACCAAGTTGTTTCTATCAATGGTGTACCTCCATCTACTCCATGGTCATCATTTCCTCAAGTATCGGTCAATGCACCTCCTACTTCATCTAGTACATCACCATCCATGTTACTTAAAGTGAAATCTACTCCTAGTTCACCTACTCGCACACCATCCCCACGACCTCACCGCTTTGTTAGTCCTACACATCGACATAGTCCTATTCCTCGCACAGTTACTACATCTCGATGTAGGTCACCACCTCATTTTATTCCACATGGGTGTCCATCACTTCCACATTTTCCTTCTCATCGTATCGACCACCTACGCATTTTTTTCACCTATGCGCTCATCATATATTCACCCATCACATGCACATAGAATTCACTCACTGCGCAATGCCTATCTACTATACCACCACTAATAGAACATGATCATACACTTTCACCACCACTCGCATTGGATGGAGGACCTTCATAATTGGTTAGTTCATTCACTCACACACACTTGGGGGCATATCATTTACATAGCTCCCACCATCCTAGCACTAACACATATCTGAAACTCAAATGTAGACACATCCACATTCTAGCATTTGTGAAGTCATCTACATGATATACATCATTATTACCCAATGACACACTCTTATGCTTTGGTTCACACTTGATTGTTGAGGGAATTTTCTACACATGGACCCCATACACTGCACATTGCTCACTACACCATAGGCATCACATATCATCACATGGTCCTACATCATCTACGTATTACACACTAAATCATCGGCTATAGACATTGTGTGTCTTCATACATTCTACATTTTGCTTTCTACATATTGTCCCATAGATATCATCTATTGTGTGATTTTACACCTCATACATGTCATCTCACATAATGTCTTACATATACTATACATCTACACACCTTAGGTCATCTACACATATTGCATTACATGTTACCGCATAAAGTACAAATTTTAGCATATTCACTTCTACACACCGTGTGCTCACTACCCGATAACACACTCTTATGCTTTGGTTCACACTTGATTGTTGAAGGAATTTTACACACATAGACCCCACACACTACACATGAGTCACTACACCTTGGGCACAACATATCATCACATCGTTCTACATCATCTACGTATTTCACATCACATTATAGGTTATTGACATTGCGCGTCTTCATACATTCCACATTTTGCATTCTACATCTTGTCCTACATACATCACCCCATAGTTATCACATATTGTGTGTTTACCACCTCATACATGTCATATTACATTACATATTACATATACTATGTTATACATCTTAGGGAATTGGTACATCTTGCATTTACATCCTATTCTACCATACAACCACACATATGGTACATCCACTTATACGTGCTCCACTCACTACCTGATGATGCACTCTATTCTAATGGTTCATACTGGATTGTTGAGGGTATAAAACACAAATGGACCACATCACACTCACATGTTCATCATTAAATATTTTCCCATGTGACATACCTATATTAAGTGATAAATGCTTTAGGCTATAGGGTCACTTATTCTAGCACCATCTTGTGATCAGCTACATCATCACATTCACTTACATTATTTAGTGGTATATGCTTTAGGATAAATCACCACTCCTTTCTACTCATCTTGTCATGATATACACTTAGGCTATAGAGTCATGCACAATTCATCTCTATGTCACATATCATCACCACATACTCATCACAATGCGCTACACACAACACATAGTTTGACCATTTCCCGATGACACACTCTCATTTTTGGTTCATTCTTGACTACTGAGGGGGCATACTAAATGAAACTCACTACATACAACTCCATTCACTCGAGGGACACACAGATCCTATCATCCATATTGTATTCCATTCCATCCATCCATAGCATACTACATTTTATGGTTGCATTTACTCTTGCTTACACTTATCTTTACATGTTCACTTTACTACACATGTTAGATAGATCTCTTGTATGTCATTATCTTTACCATACACACATGCACATTCACATCCTTTTCTAGTTGTGATTGTAGATACAAGGCTTATACATGCAACACCGATGCTTGATACACTACCTACTAGGGGCATACACGTTCATCCACTATAAATGCTATTGCTTCATTTTGTACTTAGCACTTTCTATTAATGTGTTATACCTACTTTGACATACTTGCTATTTTTCTAACATGCTAATAGGTGCTTCATGTGCATCATTTTTTATGTAGGGATATTTGCTTCTATACTTGTTTGTTTGTTTATTTTTTATTGCTTGTGGGCTTTGCCATTTGTTTTGTGCACACAATTTCTTATTTCTAGCCATGATGTCCTTGAGTGTCTTACAACATCACGAGTGATATACCATGTTTGCAACCCCCTTTTTATGGTCTATGATTGTCTTCTTGGGTGTTTACATTGTCTTCTCATGTTCTAGCGTATACATTGTTTATTTGGCTTATACTTGTTTTCTACATGCATGCTTGTTTGTACTAAAATTTGTTTTCTAGCCACTTGTTTGTGTGTGCCTTGGTCTTTACCAAGCACATTACCTTTCCCTTGCAAGGTAGAGTTTTAGTATACGTGGTTGGTCCTCTTTTGGGGCCATATTATCCTATCTGTGATGTCACATACACTCCCAAAGAGGGGGCATAATTTGGGTTTTACACATGGTACCAATATAGTTTAGTCTACGATTCGGTCTATAGTGTAGTCTATAGTCTTCTAGTGGGTTCACACTAGTCAAAAACCCCATACATAATGAATTTTATAGGGTAGATTGTCCTTAACATTCTGGGGAGCGATTCATGTTGAAGGATACAATGGACTTTCCTCCCTACACTACTTCATCTAGTGGTGTCAAATCACCCAAAAAACCAAACATTACAAAGTTCTCTTCACCAATCTTAGGGAAAAGTTATAAGTTGGAGAATAACACAACTTTCTCCCTACACTTCTTCAACCACAGTGGCGTGAGATCACCCAAAAAACTCACACTTCACTGGCGGTTACAAGATATCCTTTTCTACCCCCCTTTGTCTCATCATGGATCAGGTGCACATGTTCCTTTTTCATTGTCATTTTTGTACTATTTTTACATGTTTATTTACATATATACATGCATTCTCTTTTGCAGTCCATCCATATGAGAAGAAAACGATCAACAATAGCACACACATGGCAAATACATCACACACGTAGTACTAACCATATATGTACACTACACACACTTCTCGCCTAGGTTCACTTTCATCATTTTTACACTTTTGCATCTTTAGGCTCCATGCATCATATTTTTGTCATTTCACACTTTGTCTAGTCCTTTAGCACGTTGCTAAATCACTCTACATGGATTACCATGGATACATCTCTATATACTTTATGTTACCAAGATTTCCACCGATGAACACAAAGTGGGGAAAATGTAGTCACTAAATCACACACTTGGAGTCATTATTTAGTCTTGGTCTCATACTACTATTCATATGGTTCTTGAGTGAAAAGAGTAATAATTAACCCATGTCTTTTGCCTTTTTACTTTGCTTTCTACCATTACTTTTGGTCTTTCACCTACACTTTCCCAATCTATATTATCATTCTACATTCTTCCTATTTTTGACTGGGGTGCCTAGCCAAGGGGGTGCCCAGAACCCTCATCCTCTTTACACTTTACTCTCACATTTTGGGCACTTTCTATCCATTTGAGCTTTCTATCTTTTTGGTGGTCAAACTTTTTGGGGTTAATTACACAATTAGAACAAGAGAAACATATAAATATAAAGTTATGAGACCATAATGAAGGACCAAACACTAAGTATCTACTATCACCATCTAGAGTTGCATCCATCAAAGTCACCTAAAGCTACATTTACATCCATCTAGCTCTATCATAAGACACACAAGGCTAGTTCATTTGCATCACACTTAATAGGAGGGGAGTATATTGTTTCCATGCACACATTTACTACATTCTACATCTAGTTATTTTCTCATAACTTCACAAAGTGTTATTGACACAAGAGAAACCTAGGGCACGATTTGCACACACACCTAGAACTACATTGGGTTTGAGATGTAATGCAACACTCAATTAGTAAGTCCACCATTATGACTGCTAAGTACATTCCAAACCCTTTATATACATCTTTATTTTTATAGTTTTATGCTTTGTTTGGGGTTTTATAGGTGATTCCTTATTGCAGGTCTTACAATGACATCAAAGTGACATGAAAAAAATACATGTGAAGATCCAGTGACACCTTAAAGGAGAATTTTAGGCCATTTCCACAAACCAGGGAGACAAGATCTTAGAAAAAGGCACCCAATGACACCCCTATCCCTTTCTAGGTGCCCCAGTTTAGTTAGAGAGCTCAAATCTGCACTTTCTTGGGCTTTTTTGTGGTCATTTCCTCCTCTTGTTCACCTAGTTCTCACTGCGACATAGTCCAACACCTTTCTTAAATCAGATAAGGAATTATTAACCCTCACTTGGACATTAGGGTTTGAAATTTATGTTTACTTAGTTTCTTGGGTCATTTCCTTTATTTATTTAGTTGTTATTTATGGCTTTGCATAACATCAAATTAGGCTATAATATTTACATTTTAGATTAATAAAGTTTCATATTTCCTCAAGTTGGGAAGGAGCACACCTTCTTTTCCCAACCATCCCAAACATTTGGAAAATTTGGTGCAAAAAAGTGCACCTCTTCCCCATTGGTCCACGTGGCACTATGTTGTTGGACAGAGATGGGGTCTTGAATTTGGTGCACGAGGGCTTAAGTTTGCAAAAGGAACTTTAAAATGGTCACATTGAGGTCTAAGGGCTTAAATGGTAAGGGGAACATTTTTTTGCACCAATCATCTCATATATTAAGGATGGTTGGTGCAAAAAAGTGTGCCACTCTATGATTAACCCAATTTTCAATCCCGAGAATTGACCAACTCCTCAAACATACCTTGGGGAGCAACTTATCAAAGCCATAAATTGAGTTCCCAGAGGAGTTTTTTCATTTATTTATATCAAATTACATGAAAATGTCCTTCCTAACACAACTTTTATGGTCTCATACCTTGATTATACCTGTAACCCCTTGAAAAATATGATTTTTCTATGGAATCAAGGTTGTGCATGCCGAAATCAAGCTATGGGCGTAATTTATTTAGTCTTGTGAAAAATGTGAAACCACCATCTTTTAGGGATATGAATTATATTTCTAATGATTATTTTTTGGATCCTAAATCCTTACAGAGCTCCCATAATTACTTCCCAAATATCAATAGTTGTTTTTCATTGTGCCTGCTTTACCCTTCAGGACCCACTTTTGTTGAAATTACTCCAAAACTTATGAAACTTCCTAGAATCCTCAAAACTATTCGTAAAACATTTTTAACTCTTCTATACACTTGCTTTATGATTTTTAGTTTTTCATTCCACTATGAGAGGTGTTTACTAGCCTCAAGAAGATCATAGAAAATCCCATTTCTTAAGCTTTGTAGAGAGTTTATCTTGAAGAAACATTTTTTGGAAATGCTTGAATATACCAGATATCCCTAAATCACCTAGGGAATGTTTACAAAACACATTAGAATGATTGGAGAGATGGGATAACACTACATAGGGGTTAGGGTTGATGTGGGAAAGTGTCTGGAAAGGTCTACAATCAAAATTTTAACATTAGGGCCCGTTTTATTACTTGAAAATTAGGAATTTACTCTTGTGAATTTGCATGAAAATAGTTGGATCTAGCTTGGGGACATGTCATGGATTGAGCATTGCGAGGACATGACATGTGTACTATAGAATCTCAATTTCAGTTTACATGTCAGTGGCTTATTTGTTGGGATTTAGAGTCATTAGAAATATAAACTACACAACTTGCTTTATTGAACACACAAACAAAAGGGAAACACACAAAATGGGGACAAAACACGTAATGGAAACAAGGAAACTATGTTATAGGGGAGGGATATTCATAGAGTCAGGGAAAGAATATACACACACTAGGCAATGGGTTGAGAAAATTACATGCCATAATGGAATAATAGATTGAAGTTTGACCTTTGAAGTACAAAAGTCACCATGCGATCGTACCATGATCCAGTGATGGATTTGCATGGCCCGAGAAGAATAATACAGCCAAGATTCCATCTTCATACTCATATTGCATTGAGAACCTTCTTGCATCCATTGAAAACTTGGTCACCCTCTCGAAACTCTTGCATTTTGAGCCTTCCTTGTGATGTTCTCTTAAATCAGTGAGGCACTCGGAAGGAGTGTGAACAAACATATTTTCTTCCCATTCAACTTCTCTGAATATCCCACTTTTTTATCTAAGCAATTATTTTCTAGAATGTGTGCCACATTATTAGAACGAATGCCTTCATCATCTTTGAGAGCTTAGTGCAACATGAAAATATGTTTAAAACACATTGGAGCTTGGGAAGTGAGTGCAATATGATTTTGAATTCCTTGACAAGAGTCATGCACATTCTCACTTTGTAGTCTAGAGTAATTATCATCAATATCCATCTCGCTTAAAGTTCCTCCTGGTATCATTTTAAGAACTGTCACCCTCAATTTCTTCGTAGAGGCATTCTTTACCCTCAAGCATATTTTTCCATGTTATCTCTTGTTATGTACTAGTGGAGCATTCCGAAGTGGTGGGAACAAGTTGATTTTGAACACATTCACAAGAATATTGTAGCCTTTCACTTTGTTCTAAACAACTATATTTAATGTAAGTCAACTCAACATTTTCCCCATTATCGTCCTCTATGGCAGGGATGCTATCTTCAAGATCGAGGAATTCCAAATGATATTTGAGAACCTTCCTTATTTTTCACTCACAAGCCTCTTCACACTTTGTGTGAAAGAGAAATACATGATTTCACATTCAATCTCATCAACCAAGGCATTGGGGAAGACACCAAGTTCATCCATTGGTTCCGTCTCAACATCAAACATTGGTGTATCAAAATGAGAAGTACAAATGACTACATACCTATCTTGTAGCTCCAAAGCTCAGTCGGGAACTCAAGATTGAGTTTGGTATCTTCAATTTCTTCGAAGCCTTTGAGAAGTCTTGCATAGATGACTCTTCCGGGTTTTCCATATACTCATCTTCATCCTCAGTGGAAGAATATCTGCATCGTGCTTCAGGATATGGTTTAAAATTTGGTCCATATGTGTCCATGATTCATTTAGAATATCCTCATTCACTTCTTTCATTCTTTCTATTCCTCAAGATTCAATTTCTTGCGAGAACAAGAATATTTGACTCACCACACCTTCTGAAAAGGAGAAGAGGTCTAAAATTCATGGGAAGGGAACTCCTTTGAGCTCAAAATCCATATCATCTTCTTGATGGGAAAGCAAAGGTACATGTTGGTGTAGCAATATGGGAAGGATTTTCATCTCTATCCCGATCATCTATTATTGAATCTTCGTGCTCATATGGAAAATGAAATATTTCATATTTACCATGATGATCAATACAACACTCCTCAAGTAGGAATGATGGAGTTGATTCCTCGAGGAGGTTATGCTCAATCTTCTCATTCTCCTTGGATTTGAAAATAAAATTGGCCTCTCCCATTTGGTCATCCATGATTGAATCAAGAAGGGAATTTGATTCTTCAATTGTCTCCATTTCTTCATTCAACATTTCTACATCACTTGAAAGATCAAAATAGGAAGGAAAATTATTCATGACCATCTTGAATTCATTATCCTCGGTACCTAATATAGGATGGATTTCTTGAACTTCTTCACATATCTCCATTCCATCATTAATCGAAGGATCAAAATTTGAAATGGTATTGTCCATGATTACCTCAAACTTGTCTTTTAATTCCTATTTTTTGGTGGATTCTGTTGTCAAATTTTGCCCCTGGGCAAAAATTTGACAATGGGATAATACCCCGAAACCAAATATTCTTCCATATAGATTTCGGGGTTACCAGTATAATTTCAAGCTTGGAGAGTCTTATATTTCATTCCGGAAGGTTTCGTATCTTCTTGAATTGCTCTTTATTTTCCATGTCTTGGAGGTTTGAATTGGTCTCGAACGGAGGAAATTGATGATCTGCGGGCCCACTTTCATTCAACAAGGGCAAGAAAGTGATCAAATCAATAAATTATGTTTGATAAGCCTTGTCAAGTTTCAATCACTCCCTGGTTTAAGAGGAAAACCTAAGATAGTTGAAACCTATCTCAACATTAGGCTTAGAGGGTAAATAAGCATGAATTACTCGGTGAGCTAAAGTGACCCTATTGTAAACCGAGTTGGTCAATTAATTGAGTTAAGGACTTGTGCTCGTCGTGTCGTGAAGGTAGAAATTTGGATTGATACAAATGAAAATGTCATGAGCCAAGCTTTATCGAGCTCAGGTCTACACGACATTGTAGAAAAATACCTCATTCAAATTTAACAGTAGGTGGGTGGTTATTCTGAATGAGAATGCAGAGCTCACCATAGTCGGTAAATGGGTCATGTAGCTCGGGTGTTTAGGAGTTACACGACTTGGAAGCTAAAGAACTTAGATTCAATACGTGTGAGTGGAATTTTTGCATGAGCTAAGTCAATTGAGATCAGAGTGAAAAAATCGGTGTTGAGCAAAGTGTGTAGGAGGTATCGGCTAAGTTGTTGTTCCGAGATGAGGCCACAGACATATCGGGGTGAGCTCAGTGTTGTGCCGAGTTGTAGAACCCGTTGAACTCATTGGAATTTGGGGACAATCTCCTCCTCAACTCTTTGAAACAAAGATGGAATGTTGTTCGGAGGTGTGGAATCATGAAATAGCCCAAGGCGATAGTTGAATCCGTGGGTAGGTGGGTGAAGGATTGAATGGGAGTTTAGTTACGCCAAGCGATGGAGGAGCTTGTTTCATCTATGATACGTAAATCACAGAGGAATATCGCTGGAGATAACACAAAAGTTGGGGGAGATCACTCAAGGCGAGGAACTTGGGTCTCAGAAATGGAAGTCAGATCAGCGGTGGTCTCGACTCTGTGATGGAGCCCGTGATGCAAAAGAGAATGATAGTCAGTGTAACTCGGGATGGTCATGGGGTTGGAATAACTCAGCTTGATGGATGAGCCACAATCAAGATAGGGATAGAGGTGACGTTGGTGGCTCGGCTCGATGCATAGCCAAATTAGTAGATTTCGTGTAGAGCTCTATAAGTGACTCGAAAGAATGGAACCTGAAAGTTCTCGATGGTGAGGCTGTGCAGAAAATGAGGAGGTGGTTTCCAAGTTCTAGTTTCCATTGTGTGAAGGGAAAGTTCAGTACAGAGGCTGCATCATCAATAGAGGGATTGACCAAGCTTATATCCTAATAAGTCATTCCTAGATGAGCTCGAAGGCATGAGCCTGTAGTCGTGAGCTGGCTAACGATGGTGCGATGCAACTTAACCAGATGGAGTTCTCGAAGTTACGTCAAGTGACTCGAGGGACTCAGGTGGTTCGCAAGGTATTGAAGGATGGCTTGTCAAAACTAGCCAAGTGAACCAACCGCAAATGAAAGGTTTTGGCTTTGAAGTTTAAACCAATGATACATCTGATCCCGTAGTCTCAGCACTGGAACACGTCAAATATAGGTCTAAATGAGTCGAACTCGGTGGTGACTAGCTCAGACTGACATTATGAGAATCTAAGGTCGATCAAGCCGTGTTGAAATAAATTGAGCACGATGGAACAAATTGTGGGATATCTCAGGTAATAGTTTAGTTTAGAGCTTAGCTTTGCCAATGCAAAGATAACTCATTTTGTATGGAATTCATAGAAGGTGAGATCGTCTGAGAATAGAGACCATGTCATGGAAACATCTTGTCTAGGCACCGAGTGTATGGAGGAGCTCGAGGAATAAGTTACAGTTAGGTGCGTTGGTTTGAACTCAGAATTTACACGAGATGATATGTATATAAGAATCAATGAGGTGATAGTGTGGGATGACACGGGTTTGGAAGACTGAGTTTAAAAACAACTCATCAGATCAAGCCAAAGGAGAATCGAGTTGTTCTAGGAAATGCAAAAAAACCTATTAGACGAGCTCGACACAGAAGCCCGAATCATGGACAACTAGATGATGCACAGCTCAAATTAGGGCATTGATTTCAATTTGAATCCATCGAGGATCACAGAAGAAATGAATCAGATCAGGATTGATTCGAGTGTATGCAATGAAGTCGCGTTGGTGAAGGGTGATGGGAGGATCCTCGACTCAGTGGATTGACTCGGAATAAAATTTTGAGGACACAGTGAGCCCGGGAAACATTAAACTAAGATGGCAATGTTTGTGGCATTTTCGGAAGATAGTTTTGGACATATCCCTTTTGGGCTTTCAGGAGGTTTCATTTCGGAACTCACCTTAGGAAAATTAGAAGAATACATATTATACAAGTCTCGAGCTTAGTTTTCAGAGTTTTCTTTTGGAGTTCTTTTCAGATAATTCTCTTTCAGAAATTCAGAGATTTATGGGAGAAAAAGATGTCAAAAAGTTGAAAATTCTGAAGCCAAAAATCTTGAAACTCTGAAATTTAGAGTTTCAGGTTTTCGGAGTTGAAGGTTGCGGTGCTAGGTGGAGCTCGTCGTTCGAAACAAACGGTAAATGAATAAATTTCGGTAAATTGGAAACGGTTGGCAGTTGAAGGCAAGTTAACTAATTAATGGAATTTAAAGCCCCATTCAAGAGAATAAGTGGAACCGAGGTTAGTGTAAGATGTGGTGAATGTATAATGCATTCACGATAAAACATTTAAATATGAGTTGAGTCACCTAGCAAAGGAATGAAACGGTTAAACCAAAAAACCAAATGATGAGGGCTAGGTGGAGTTAAAGGTGGAGCTCATGGGAGAAATAATAAACTAACCCGCTGTACAAAATGGGAAAATTCAATGCAACAAAGGTGGTGGCCGATGGAAAGTAATTAACAATGAAATGTGAAGTGATAACGTGTAAATGATTAGCTCATGTGAAGTCATGAGCAGAAACAAATGGCTCGGTGGAGGCCAAATTATAAATAAGTTAATGAACGATTCGGTTGGAGTATATAAAATATAAAGATGCTCAAGTCACTCACCATGCAATGTGGCAGACAAGAAGTACGAAGAATTCGTTATGAGCTCGATAGAGAATAATAACACCCCTCCTAATGCATTTTTTTGGGGGTTCCACCAATGCAGAAAATGGTCTATATTTTAAAATTATTAAAATATTATATTTTAATAAATGGGGATAGATTAAAATTGATTAAGCACAATGCCCGGATGCCCTAAAAGCAACTTTTTCTCAGAAGATCACAACTTCCTCCCAGGTTGCCCATTTTTTTACAAAATTACAGTTATTGGAATCGAGAGAAAGAGAGCTACGTGATGGAATCATCAGAAGATGAATTTTTGCAAGTTTTTCTTTTCAAAATTATAGGTTTTTCTCATTCCTTGATTGGTGCCTCAAAAGGTGGAGGTGCAATAAATGAGCAAACTTGGCTAACAACAATGATAAATTGTCTCCTACATTTTGGCCTAGTTTCCGGGCTTATTCCTTCTTTCTCTCAACCACTCAAGGTTTTCTATAAATGTAAGTTGGAGACTCATTCCAAAGGGGTTCCAACAAGTGGATTCCAACAGGTCTCACAAGTTGGAGAGTTAGACAATTCCAAGCTTCCCCTTCTTTTCACAATCTGTGAATTTGCAGGCTCTCAAGCCTTTCTCTTGAATTGTAATGGCAACTTATGCCCTTTTCACCTGATGTAATGTTGCACTATGTAAGTGCTTGAAGTAATGAGAATTATGTTTTGTGATCAAATATATGTCCTTTCATGATTCTGTTGCTTCTATTTGCCTCTCTCATGTTTTCAGGTGCATAGTGCAAGTTCTGGTTTCCATTGTAGGTTCATGGAGTTTTGTGCTTATCAAGTGGTGAAATATTACATGTAGTTGAGTTGTGGTGCTTGTTCACCCTTCTCAAGTTCATCCTTTTTCACTGGGAGATTGGTAGTTTATTGTCTGATCGAGTTTAACAAAGGAACGCATCTGCCAGTCTGTGGTATTTTGTACCCTTTCTAAGTTGCAATAGGTGAAGGTGTTCGGTGATGTAAGCATACCTCCCACATTAACCCTTCTAGATGTTAAACATCCCTTAATTTGGTGCATCACCAATTCTAGTATAGGTTTCATTTCCTTGCATTCTCTCTCTCCCCTAATCCCATGAAATGTTAGCATAGGACTAGTTAGCCATTTTTCTTGCATTAGAAGTAGTGTTGTGTTTAGTTTAGGAAGAGGAAGCCAACCTTCTCTCGGAGGTTCACCTCAAGCCCAAGTCCCACAACTTGAGAGGTGATCCCATGTTTCCCAATCACACCGAATGTCGTGATTCATTTTCAAGCCATTCGGGGGGTGCAGTGATTTGGTGACAACATTTTTGGCACACCGTTGGGACAAGAGGCACATATTTCATAGGTGTGCATATTGTGTTCACTTCATTTCATTAAGTTGTTGTGATCTTAGTGAAATTTCAGCCTTAGGAGGTATACCCAAGCACAACTGGTGACTCCATTGGTCTAAGTACCCTACTCTCTGTGTTGCAGACCTTCAATTTTTTTACCCATTTTCCCATCTAGTTTTCTTCCATATCTTTCCATTTTTATCCCATTCATGAAGTTGTGCAATCATGGATTCATTTCCACAGTGGGATTTCCACTTGTAGCAATGGTGGTTCTTTCCATCTTCAAGCTATTACAATCCACCTCCAAACCAATTTCATGATGAGTATTAGTTTGAGCATGCATGTCCACAGGAGCAAGATGTAGATCAATTCGGTTATCCACCGAGATATGGAAGGTTATTGAAGAGCAATGATATACAAATTCTGGGATCTATTGTACACTTGAAGAAGATCACTTGCAGAAGAAGGTTCGTGAGTTGGAGTATAACATGATGCAAATAAGGATCAATGAAATGACAAAGGCAACCCATATTGGCTTCAGAATTCCATACCCATGGACTGGTCATATACCATGTGAGCTTAGCCCTTAACAAAAGCTTTAATGCATAATCAAGACGATGACTCGGGTTGGAGAATGGATCAAGAAAAGAGATGTTCATAAATGTAATGTTAGTCAATCATGTCAATGGGAGGTCGCTTCATTACCATCTTACAACCCTCTTCCCACGTTTCCATCTATGCGATTCAATTTGAGCCCCATGATCCTAATTTTACGTTGCTTCCTCTCGAAGTGAAATTCACTACTTCATCATTTATTCCTCCATTCCATCATGAATCTTCCATGTCTCGTCCTTCTAAAGTTCCCTCCTTTCTACAAGAGCCATCAAGACAAGATAATGAATCTCTTCCTCAAACAATTAGGGAAGTCATTGAACCCTAACCTACCCCTCCTCTTGTATTCCCAAATCCATTTTGGGAGGAGAAATGTCAAGAAATGATAAAATGGGAGGAGTATATGGTTGAAGTGAATAGAGAAAGAGAGAATGAAAATAATCTAAAGGAATGGGCTGTAAAAATTTAACATTAAGTAGATCTCATTCTTGTTGAACCTTCGCAAGTTGAGGCTCAAGAACAAGTGGAACAAACTAGTTTTGTGCCAAAAACAAATCTAGAGTGGAACGAGGAGGACTAGCAGTCTATTTGTTCAGACTATAGTATTCATGTTGGCTTAATTCCATCAGAGGAGTTCAAATCACCAAAGGTGGTAGAGTCTGTTGGAGAAAAGGATGTGCAAGTTGAAGAAGAAAGAACTTCAAGTATACAAGGTGATTTTTATGAGTGCAATGATCCTACTTGTCAAGCATGTCAAGAACTTGCTACATTTATGGAGTATTGTAGAAAATTTCCAATATCTTTATCGAATGCAACAACTGATCATAGCAGGATTCTTTCCATGGTAGATTCAGAGGTTTCAAGTGTAGATTATACCATGCAGGGAGTTTCGATTCTTCCCCTTCTTCATCTTTTCAAAACTATGTTTTCCTAGATGAACTTGATCCTGCAAATTTCATCTTTGAAGACAAGGAGGATCATGAAGAATCAACTGCTAATTCAGGAAACACCAAAAGGGAGGTTAAACCCTTTGCACATTAAGAGAACAAAGAAGAATATTTTCTATCAGATTTAGAGGAATATTTGGATGCAGAAAATCCTATAGAAATACCTATTTCTCGAACACTTGTAGTTTCAAGTTGTTCCCTTGAATTGAAAGACGTGGATCATCTATAACATTCATTTAATGAAGAAGGAGAGGGCGTGTGGGAGGAACTAAGTCAACTTTAAAGGTTTTGGACAAACATGACATCATTCAAAGTTTCTTGCTTTCAATTGTGGGGCTAGATTTGTTTGATGAACAAGTCATAGTGGAAGAAAACCAAGGAGGTCTCACTTCCCTCAATTTTCTGGAAAACAATAGGTGAATGGATTTGATCATGCAGGGTTTCATGTGGGATGAAGAGGTTGGATTTGCTGAACAACTTTTCCTTCGGATGAAAGTGGAACTCCTATATGATCAATATGCTTCAACACTTGTAGTGACTTCCCAATATCTTCATTTGAGGTTGTAGTGGTCCACTTTCCATGTCATAGGAACTCTTATTGTCAAGGAAGAAAAATAAATGGAGAGGTGTTGGTCTAAATTTTTTTCAAAGTCTATGGATAGACGAGCCAAGCGGTCGCCCCTCTTTGAGCATGAAACTCATGGAGGAACTCTTACTTATTGTCCGACAAAAGAGTAGAGATAGATCCAACAATAAATGCATAGATCTAACATAAGAAATATCAGATGCCCATAACACACATATTCAACACAAAGTCTTAATATTTGTATTAATGTTTTCTTCTGTTACAAAAAGTACAAAGCCTTTTCTTCTCACTTCTATTTTTCATCTAAAAAGTGTCCACCCCTTGAATACAACAAGTATTCAAGTATATATAGAAGAAGGAGAAGAGAGAAGGCAAAAAGAAACCAACAACTAATTACAAAATATCTACAAAATATCTAAAAGTCAATGTTGACTTTGGGAAACTTGGTGGATGACAACATCCCATGGTGCAACATGGATGATGTCATCATTTGTGCCAACATACTCTTAGATATTTACAAAAAGAAAACCAAGAGGAAGAAATCTATTCATCATCATCTCATGGCTGAAAGGGGGTATCTTGCTTCTACGCTTTGTTTGGGAGAGGTAATGTGGAACTGGGTCCGATATTCCATGAATTTACTGACCATTGGCTGAAGTTGATCCTGGGCAGGACCCTTTGTATGATCACCGATGACCTCACAAGTCTCCCGCTCATCTCTGAGTTTTTCAGGGAGCTTGAAATATTCATTACCTACCTCCATCAGGTACCCCACAAAATCACGGCAAGCCAGAAGATTATTGATGCATTCCATGTCAAAAGTGACTTCTGGCCCTAGCCCTTGCGAGATGATCTCCTTGAAGATCCGAATAGTTTCATCTGCCTTCCTCAAGGTGAAAGAAGGAGTGAGCAAGCCCGAGACATTCTTAGAACAATTTTCTCCATTTGATGCATCGCATCCAGGGCTTCCTCCTTGACCTTGTCTATCTTCTCCAAGATGAATTCCATCTGATCGACCCGGTAGTCCAACGCAGCAAGGATTTTGCTGGGTACCCTGGGGTGATCGAAAATGCCAAATTTTACCAAATCATCGACTGAGCAGTCGAGCATTTTCTAGAACGTCTCGTGTTGCAACCTAGCATGGTCCAACTCTTCGAGATAGGTCCCGCAATCACCTGGAGATCTTTGTTCACCCGACTAATGTTCTGATATAATTCAGTGAACTTGACAATTACCTCCTCACTATCTTTGAGGATCTGATCTCTCCAGGTGGAAACTGCCATACCTTGTTCACCAATTTTGGCGTATTCATTTATCTTATCCTAGCTTAGGACCTCAGGAGTTTCAGTGGCAGTTGTAGGAGGTGCACTACCCATTTTCTGCAGGGCGTGGAGAAGATGCTTGTTCTGTTCTCTTTTAATAGCCTCTTCTCTTCCTTTGCTTCTTGAGCTTCTTGCAAAGGGCATCCACCGCAGATAGGGCCTCTCCTTGAAGGCTTTCGAAGACGCCCATCAGTGACTCACGTCACATATAATCTATAGGAGACAGATCCTTTTTATCCTTTAAGGATCGGGATACGCGATCTCCATTACTCTTTCTCCCGATGCACTCTGAGAGAAGCGAGTTATCGGCTTTTTCTTCTTAGCCCCTTTGTTGGGATGATGGAGAAGTCCATTGGTGCAATAGGGACTTTCCTCTTATGTTGACTCAAGTGCTGAGAAATCCATGCTGGACCTAAGGGAGTGGGACCAGAGGTGGAAGAGGGAGCAGCTGCAGTGGATGAGGGGAAATGCGTAGAGACACTTGGTGGTGGCATCGAGAGAGAGGCCAAGAAAGTGCTCACGGGAGGGGGAGATACTGCAGGGAGGTAGTCATGGGAATGGAAGGGAGCTGAGAGATGAGAGAAGAAATAGTGGGGGACAGCTCCGCGAGAGAAGAGAAGATGGAGGAAGAGGAAGGGGGAAAGAGAAGATGGGGGAGAGGATACGACCAAAGGAATGGTCGCTTGAGCCACATGAGAGGGGGGGAGAAGGGACGGGGGAACCTCCATGGTCAGTGTAGCAGTGGCAACATCCTGAGTGGATGTGCCCATTGGAACACTCTTCGCCGCTTCTTTCTCCGGGGATGCCAGAGTTACAACTTGTTCCTGTGCGGTCGGAAGGAGGGCTCTCAGGAGCTTCTTCTTGAGCGGAGCTTGATTCTCCCTCTTTATCCTTGCCTTTGCCTTTGGCAGATGTTTCGCCTAACAGGTGCGTTGCCCAAAGGGGACGTGGTGAAATCTACTCCGAGGTAGATAAGGCCATTCATTCTGCACCAATGTTCTATTCACCGTAATGTTTCTTTAACCCTTACCTCAATGGTCTGAGGTGCCTTTGTTCTATCTATTTCGCAAATGGCCAGTTGTCCCCATCCGTGTCTAGATACACCTGATCAACTTCTTGATCGGTAGTTTGATAACCTTTTGGAACAATGGCCACACCATATTGAATAATCTCTGCCAGGCCAGGTGAGAGTGATCCTTTCTTCTGAGTTCGACCTCATGATACAGGTCGATGTAGATATCCTCGATCTATGGAATGTGGATCGGATCGAGTTTTTCCTTAGGGAGGCAATTTCTTGGATCAAGGTGGGCCTTGCTGGGAAATTGTGCTTTAGATTGAGCAGCTCTAGCTCTGCAAACATTTCCTGGGCTTTGTTGTGGGAAATGCAGGTGTACCTACCCACTGTAAGGGGGAAAGGAGTTCCACCCTTCTTTCTCTTCAGGCACTTCTCATGGTATGTTATGAGCTGTCTGGATAGCTCCAACAGGATCAGCTTAGGGCCAGCATACCTTGGCAATTTAGTGGGCTCCCCCAAGAAGTTAGCTGCTCTGAGATAGGTGAAGGTGGGGAATTGGGTAAATAGTGCTCCCCACTTCTCAGTCGCTGTGACTATGCTCTTAGTCATCCGACCATGAGTCATATTTGGCCTCAAAAGGCAGATGATGCCATAGAAGAAAGCATCATTGATCTTGGTAAACTATGAGATGCTGTTCTCCAGCCTTCAACTCTGGGTAGTATTCATATATTTTCACCTGAGGCCAAACCCCGCATCGGCTCAATGCTGGATAATCCCTCTCTGAGGCTGCAACGTAGACTACGTAGGAGTTCATGTAGAACCTCCCTGTTGTGGTGAGTTGTTGGAGCTGCTCAGAGATGGTGCTGCTTATGATCTCCGCCCACTCAAAGCGCTGATCAGCACATTCTTATTCATGGTTTCTAGGTACCTGAGCATCCATTTGTGAAAGTAATGGGCATCAGAAAGCCCAAAAACTCTACTTAGAAATGTGATGGTATCACTCAGTTCCTCGAGAGAAGTCACTGCGGTGAATAACCTGTGGCCACCTGGTTATCACCTTCTTATTCTTTAAGTACACTTCATTCATCAGCTGCATGCATTTGTCCTCATTATCCTCCCATGCCTTGATGCAGTCTTCTTGGCTTACAGCCACAAAATGTCAGTGGTGGGGAATGCCTAGCATGATCTCGAAGTGCCGGGAAGTGAGGTTGATTATGACCTCACCCTTTTCATTTTCGACACACCTTGTGTCTTTGTTGTAATAGTGGGCCACCACCATCATAAACTCATTATTTACCATGCTGATGGGGATTCCCCCAGCAAAATGTAGACCACTGCCCACCAGCTTTGTCCATCCAAGGACTTCCTGTGACCCTCCTGGTTCTGGCCCAGAAATCTTCCATGTCGATGTGACCAAGTTCGAATCTCTAATGTCTAGGTCACATTCTACCTGGGACTCGGGCATTCTGACCCTTTGATACTTGTATTTCATCTCTTCCTCTGTAAGCTTAGCCTTACCCTTTGACTTGGTTGGCCTTTTTCTTGATGTAGACATATGTGGATCTGAGTTCAGTTGCTGATCTACAAGAAGAAGGAGTGAAGTCCAACGCAAAAGAGCCATGTTAGCCGTCAGATCTTCCATTAAAGCATCATAGAATGAGGAGTTAGCAATTTTAAGGCTTCGGGCATGGGGTGTGGTACACTAGTCAGCAGGGTTAATAGTATGGCGCACTAAAGTAGAGTGTTACAAGGAATAAATCAGCACCAAAGGGCACAGGCGCAAGGATTTTGCATATAACATCATTGTTATTGTAGACATGGGTGCGCCTGCGCCATTATATGAAATTTTATACTAGGCACAAATAAGTTTGGTGTTGCATGGGAGTAGGATGCGCCAATGGCACAGGTAATTTTCATGTAACATGGAATTTTGGTGCGCCGAAGGGCACAGGATTAATGCATGTAGCACTAACTTTATGTGCGCAAAAAGGGGACTTTGGCACAGCAGGAAAGCTTGCATAACACTTTGTTGTTGTTGTAAGGATCGCGCTTGCGCCAACTGCCAGTTTAGGATTTACTTGGTTTATGTATGGCGCAGGATTTTGTGTGTGCTGCAAATCAAGGTCGCATGCACCTCTCGCGTGACTGTGTTTTTCAGAATAAGGGTGGCGATTGCGCCTAAGAGAAAAATGCGGCTCAAAACAACTTTTAGGTTTTCTCCTTTCTTGATGGGTTTGTGGTCTTTTAGGCCTCCTTTTCATGGATTTAAATGGTGAAGGGGGCATAACAAAGAGATCTGGGTTCATTTTTGAGGCAGAGCCCTCTTGGCCAGCAGATCTGGAAAGAGGGTGAAAATGGCTTGGGAGGGAAGATTTGCAAGAATGGCAGGAGGGGTTTATGGTTTCTCAGATCCATTTCACCAAACTCACAAACAACCAACAAAAACAAAAACACAAGAGAAACAAGGACCACTTACCCGGAATATATAGAATGAGAGAACGAAGTGGGGTCCACGAACGCGACACGAGGATGATGGGCGCGCTGACAGGTGCAGAGGAATAAAGTTTTTCACGTGTTTTTGATTGTGAAAGTGACAGGCGGATGCACCTATATATAGGCAAAAGGTGTAATAAATGTGCCAACCACTTTTTAAAGGGGCGCACCAAAACACGTGTCGACATGGAAAACTTTGCGCCCTTTGCGCGGATATGGTTTTGTCAACATGAAATTATTTGCGCCTTTGGCACAAATTTAGTACTGATCAACACTAGATTTCGAGCGCCTTGGCACACCAAAACATGGCGCAACATTTTTGTTGTTGACAGAAGGCGCATGCACCTGGCATGCAAGAAAGGCACATCACGGGAAGGCGCAACAATTGATGTGTCAACACTTCAAAGGGTGCACCAAAGGAAATAAAGGGGGCACAAATTTATCCTGTGTTACATAGATAAAAGGTGTGCCCAGCCAAAAAAGGACCAAAATGACCAAGTTCGAAAACTAGATTTCCTGGAAAGGGATTTTACAACATTCCGAACACTGAGGGACCCCGACGAGGAACCAGAACAAAATTTTGGTATGGTTACCTGTAAAATTGCCCTCATCAATTTTACAGGATAACAACTGCTCTTTTCTGGGGACTATCTTTGAGCGAAGCTCAAGGGTAGAGAACCCCAGATCAACATGTGCCTATCCATTGGGTTACAGAGTCAAAAACAAGGGCGATGATGAAAGCAAACACACAAAAGCAAACACACAACATAAAGCAAACTGTACAAAGAAGAGAGCAAGCTCTACTTCCTGAATATTTTGAGATGCTGCCCGCTATAGGGAAGCGGGAGATCAGTTCCATCTAGATACGAGAGATAGAAGCTATTCTCTCCATTGAGCTGCTTGATCTTGAAAGGTCCTCTCCATAGAGAATCAAATTTCCCATGCATGCCCTTTGGCTCTCTCTTTTGTCCCACAAAAGGATGAGATCTCCCATCTGGAAATCTCTTTGCTTGGCCTTTTTATCGAACAATCTCTTAACTTGATTCTGATGTTCGGTGATCCTGTCGACCACTCTTACTCTTTTTTCTTCAAGCTCTGATAGATACATGATCCTCTTTTCAAGAGAATTTTGGAAAGTCTCATCTTCAATCGCTCGTGCAAGCAGCAGAGCAGGAAGTTCTGTAGAAATGGGAAGCTCGGCGTCGATTCCATATAACACTTGAAAAGGTGACATACCGAGAGACCTCTTGGGAGTAATGCGGTCCACCCACAAAGCGTCATACAATGACTTGTGCCACGTTCACTGACTCTCATCAACTAGCTTCCGTATGATGGTCACTAAGTTTTTATTACTGGATTCTGCCTGACCATTTCCCTGGGGGTAATAATCCGAGGCATGGGCCAAGATTATCCCGTGTTCATAGAAAACCAACAACTTCTCGTGAGGAGAAGTTGGAAGCATTATCAGCAACGATTTTGTGTGGAACGCCAAATCTCACGATGATATTCTCTTTGATGAAATTACAAACAACTTCAGAGGTGGCATTCTTGACAGAATGGCCTCCACCCATTTGGTGAAGTAATCTGTTGTTGTCAGGACATAACTATGTCCGCACTCGATTGGGGATGGAGTGCTCCGATAAAGTCAATTCCCCACTGCCTGAATGGTTCATCAATAATGACCGGCCTGAGGGGAAAAGTAGCCAATTTTGGCTTTGCCAACAAATTGTTGGCAGAGCTCACATTTTGCTACCTGTGGTCAGTATCCTCAAACAACGCGGGCCAATAGTACCTGGCCCGATGATCTTGTGTGTTGCACGCACTAAGAGGAGAAATGACCACCACAGGCTGAATCATGAAAATTCTCAAGTAACTTTATCTGTTGTGGCTTGTCAACACATCGCAAGAAGATGCCATCTATTCCACGTTTGTATAAACAATCATCCCATATGACATATCTGGCTGCTCTGAGCTTTATAGCACATTTCTCCTTTGAAGTTAGATGAGCTGGGCACTCACCGTAAGTGAGAAAGAAAGCAATATCAGAATACCATTCATCGCTAGTCATGACAAATAGAACCATGGGTAGAGAATCAACTTTCTCCAACTGGCTTTGTGCTCCATCGATGCAATCATCCTTTTCCTCAGGGTCTTCTGAATCTCGGTTTTCAGCCATGAGCTGACATAGGCCCTTGCCTCTTACCAGCTTGGTTGGTTTTATATCTAGATCATACTCTTGAACCTTTGCAATCCAATTTCCTCACAAACTCCCTAACTCCTGTTGAGTTAAGATTGACTTGACTGCCGTGTCAGGGACCAGCACCACTGTGTGAGAGTTTAGAATATAATACCTGAAGTTCTTGATGGCTTTGACAATGGCGAAGGCATGCTTTTCCAACTGAGACATTTTTAATTCATGAGGCTTGAGGGGAGAGCTCATGAACGCAATCGGGGATTCAACATCTTCAGAATTCTTTTGCATTAGGATGGCCGATACAGTATGCTCAGATGCATAGCTATACATGATAAAATCCTTGGAGAAATCGGGACATACCAGACTGGTGCATGAGCGACGAGAGGCTTTTATATCCTCGAATGACGCCTTTCCTTCTTCGCTCCACCGAAAGTTGGTGACCCTTTCATCATGTTTGATATGTGGCGAGTCTTTTCAGCAAAGTCGGAACAAAGCGCCTGAGAAAGTTCACTTTTCCAAGAAAGAGTGAACGCCGGTCTTGCTCATGGGTAAAGTAAGGCTCTGAATAGCCCTAACCCTTTCGGCATCTATCTTCGTCCCTTCTTTGCTGACAATGTGTCCCAAAGCAACTTTCCTTCAATGACTCCAAAAATAGACTTTTTCAGATTTAGGGAGATCCCATGTTCTCGGCATCTAATCAATACTTGTTCCAAATGATCACAATGATCATTTCACTATTTAGAGAACACAGTTAAGTCATCCAAATAGACTACGATGACCTTTCCCATCATACCTTTGAATGCGAAGTCCATCACCCACTGAAAAGTGGCACCAGCGTTGGTCAGACCAAAAGGCATCCTGCTATAGGCAAATGTGCCCTAGGGGGTAGTAAATGTTGTTTTGAATTGGTCTCAGTGAGACTTCAATCTGATTATAGCCCGAAAAACCATCAAGCATGGACAACATTTCCAAACCAGTTACTACCTGCAGAACCTGATCCATTATGGGAAGGGGGTAGTTATCCTTCAAGGACGCTTGATTTAAGTTACGAAAATCTACACATATGCGTATCTCACCATTTTTCTTGCATACTGGCACAATGTTTGTGACCTGTACTCGTGATGGATAGGAAAATGATCCTTGCATCCAACATCTTCTGAATTTCAGCCTGATGGTACCTGAGATCTTGGGATTATAGTGCCTCTATTTCTGGTGAAAGGGTTTGACACCTTCTTTCAACGGGATGTCATGCTGAACGTCTTTTGGCTTGAAAGACTTTAGATCAGCATAGGACCATGCCAATACATCCATGTATTTCTTCAGCAATTTGACGAATTTCCGCTTTTCTTCGGTGTGCAACATTTTCCGATGTTCACAAACTGCGGATGTTCTATCGAACCTAAATTGACCGGTTCGGTTTCTGGGGAGGAGTTAGGATCATCTCACCTTTTCTTCCTGACAAAACGATCATGTCTATCGAACAAACGTTCTAGAGAAACCAAACCTTTTGGAATTTTATTTCCTTTGAGCTGACATATGCCATCACTTCCTTTTGATTCCTCATCTTGATCCGTAACCGATTCACGGCATGCAGAAGTGGATCCTTCAAAATGAAGCTCACTAAAATTTCTTCCTTTTCCAGGAAGGCAATAAGTTGATTGTCATCATTGAATACCTACCAGTGCTGAGAGTTGTCTGGCACACTTGGGCGGAAAACTACCTCAATGGTATATGTGTCTGTTTTCAAACCTGGGTGAGGGAGCATGAGGGATGCTGAGATGGCTAATGAGTCGGCCATGTCATTCTGAGCTCTTGGGATGGATTTTATTGAAAAAGCATCAAACTCCTCAATGTTGTCCCATACCGCGTTGCGGTAATGCCTGAGCCTTTCATTTTTCACTTGATATATCCTTTTAACTTGATTTACGACCAGCTCTGCATCACCCTACTTTTTAGGTTCTTGATTCCCTTTCCTTTGTGGCTTGCATGCCAAGTAGCAAAGATTCATACTCAGCAGTATTATTCATGTTGAAAAACTACAACTTGAAAGAGAGAGGAATAATCTCCTCCTCGGGAGATATTAGCACGGCTCCAACGCCGCATCCACTAGTCGCGCACACTGCCATCAAACTGCAAATCCATATCTTGTTAAGATCCTCTTCTTGGATGAGAATATCCATTTTATCAGACTCAGTAGATAAGAAATAGTTCCCCATCCCTGATGATTCGAAGAGAATTTGGGCTTTGGGGTCATCAAAGTTGGTAACCAAGTATTTCTTTTGTGATTCCGGCTCCAATGTTTGCATTACACCTTTGACGGGATTCTAGCCTTAGACCAGTCCATATGAATCTCTCCACCAACCTCACTACAAAAAATCCTTCCCAATAGAATTCCATATGCTGCCGGAATATCGGCAACGAGGATGGTCATCTTTACTCTTTTCTCTGGGAACGCCGCAAATGCAAACTGCACATCTTTGATTTGACCGATCAACGGAACCTGCTTGGTTTCCAAGGAATAACATCTACCAAAAGGCTTGGTAAGTGTGAGGCCCAGAGCATGGGTGACCTTTTCCGGCATGACATTATCGGAAGCCCTAGAATCAATTATGCAGTTGCTTAGTTTGTGGACCATTGATTAGGAGGGAGAGATAGAAAGGTTCTATTTTTCCTGATGCAGAAGTCGAGGCAACATTTATGCGAGATGCAGAGGAGTAGAAAGGATTCCTTTGGGGAAACTCTGAGTAGTTATGATAGCTTGGCTTTGATGTATTCGGTCAACCTTACAAGCTGCTCAGGGTTAGACTGAAGATACTCGGCTTCAGACATTTGGATCTTGGTCTTTTTAGCATGATCAATTATGTCAAACGCGGCCAAGGGTTGTGTTGATGAAGGAATGAGTCCCTCATTTCACGATGGTAGGGTAGGATTACTGGTCTTGATAGGAATATGAGAGGGCTGATTCGGAGGGGAGATAGGGGAAAAATTTCTTTGAAAAAGACTTAATAACAGGTTGAGCAGGAAGGGGACTACCTCTTTTAGCGATGGTTGGAGGCGTGTTTGACACGGCCTTCTCTTTCTGCATCTTGGTAGCAACTTCTTCTTCTTTTCCTTGTGAGCGGGTGAAAACAACATATGACTGCCCACTTGCATATCCTTGGGTACCCTCTTCTTCATCAGATTCCTCCTCATCAAATTCCATATACCCAATAGTAGAGTCACCAGTCGGTTCACCGACATCTTGATCATCTTCACCTAGTGATGAAGGTTCTTCATAATTTTGCTCCTCTTCTTCGATTTCAGCTAAAGCATTGACCGAGGGGCCTCAAGCGCCAACCGTGGAGTAGCTGCAGGTAGGCACGGCCTTTGTGGGACGTTGTTTGAAGTGAAATTCTCCATGGGATATCCCGGTATGAAGTGCTAGGAGAAGCTTGAGCTAGCTACTTTTTTAATGCGAGCAAGTCATTCGCCATCTTTTGAAATGCCGATCAGATGAAGTGGCAGAGAAGGAGTCGAAACTTTAGGTTTGGATGGTTCTCTTTTAATTCGCTAGATATTAGCAAGTTATCTTCAATCCATATGGCAGCAGCTTGGGTGAGAACCAAAGTAGTGACTGTTCTTGCAAGAGTAAGAAACTTACTTTTGAGCTCATGGCGTTTACGAAGAAACACTTCTGATTTTCTGGCATTGGCAGCATGATGGCGAGAACACGGTTGATTAGTGAATTGAAATGGGTGATGAAATCACGCATGGTTTCATTGACCTCCTTCTTCAGGTGAGTGATCTTGACAATAACGCGAACGCGTCCTCTGAAGGCTTATACCTTTCTTCAAATGCAGTCCGTAAGGTGGCCCAACTAGTAATAGATCCGGCCGGCAAATGCTGAAACCATTCCACTGCAGGTCCTTGCAAGGTCTCTAGAAAGAGGTGAACTGACACATCTTCATGGGTCACATCCAGATACTGCATGACATGATGAATGCGGATATGTGTGAATCCATGCTTTGGTTTCTACTCCCATCAAATTTGGGAAAATTCTTCCGTTTCCATGAGGGAGCGCATGAATAGGATGTGGCAAAGCGAGAGGGCCCATAGCATTTCCCCATGGTACTACCATTTGAACAGCTGGAAAAAGGACGCGAGCTGGAAGCACAGTTCCACTGAGCAGCAAAGCACTGCAAAGAGATGAGGATGTTCCTTGTGAGAAATGCTTCCTTCGTGGAGGTGAGACACTTCTGGATGACCGGTTAACTAAACTTAGCGAGAAGCGTGCTGGTGTAACACTGAAGTTGTGCCTTCGAAGTAGATCAAAAGTAGGATCGACTTCTCCACGAGCTCTCCTGCTACGAGTAAATGGTTCACCCGCCAGTGTACCTTCCAGATCTGCAATATTTTGGAGCAAATTTTAAAAACTCTTTTGGTTGTACTTGCTGATTTTCTGATTTTTCTAACAAAATCAGCAGCATGTACTTTTTTTAAATATTTAATTTTATCCCTCTTTTGAAAACCGATTGCGGTTTAATGACAAATGATCAATGAGGATAAAATAATGGCCAACTTAGTAGGCTGATTTTCGATCTTAGAGTTGACTTTTGGCAAGGGTTTGAAATTTTGCAAAACAGTCAAAAACTCAGATCTACGGAAAAATACGGGTTTTTGTAAAAACTCAATGAACTAAAGATCTCTAACTAGTCCCGATCTATGGATCCCTAAAGAAAATTTTTAGTTTGGATCACTTTTGCAAAAATTTTGGATTTTGAACAAAAGTTAAAATTTGCAAACAGGTAGTGATTTTTTGATTTTTACTTGATTTTCTAACATACCACTACCATAGATCTGTTAGATCTGTTCGATCCCCAAAGAGAGTCACCAAAAATCGTGGTCCAAAATCATCGTGGGTGGAGCAGATCTATGGATGATGAGCCAACAAAGCAGTAGGGCATAGCCCTCTTTGAGACAACAAAGTGAAACTGGTTTATTGCTATTCTACCAGCAGGAATCTGTGCAAGTCTCACAATATTCTGCCTTCGGGGGTTTGGGATCTCATCCCAATAGAGGTGTTTCCAACTGTGAAAAGAAAGGAAAGAAGGGAAAGAAAGAATGAAGATAAGATAGATCCAAGGGAGAAAAGAAATGAATTCCAAAGTAGAAAGGTCAGAGGGTTTATGTTTTGGGATTGGTAATAAATGGAGCCAAACCTACTTGCATAAACGAACAAAGCAATACTGATGAACAAATGACAAAAAGTAGAGATAGATCCAACAGAATAAACATGCATAGATCTAACATAAGAAAGATCAGATGCCCATAACACACATATTTCAGCACAAAGTCTTAATATTTGTATTAATGTTTTCTTCTGTTACAAAAAGTACAAAGCCTTTTCTTCTCACTTCTATTTTTTATCTAAAAAGTGTCCACCACTTGAATACAACAAGTATTCAAGTATATATAGAAGAAGGAGAAGAGAGAAGGCAAAAAGAAACCAACAACTAATTACAAAATATCTACAAAATATCTAAAAGTCAATGTTGACTTTGGGCAACTTGGTGGATGACAACATCCCATGGTGCAACATGGATGATGTCATCATTTGTGCCAACATACTCTTAGATATTTACAAAAAGAAAGCCAAGAGGAAGAAGGCTATTCATCATCATCTCCATGGCTGAAAGGGAGTATCTTGCTTCTGCTGTTGTTCGGAGAGGTAATGTGGAACTGGGTCCGATATTCCATGAATTTACTGACCATCGGCTGAAGTTGATCCTGGCAGAACCCTTTGTATGATCGCCGATGACCTCACAAGTCTCCCGCTCATCTCTAAGTTTTTCAGGAGCTTGAAATATTCATTACCTACCTCCATCAGGTACCCCACAAAATCACGGCAAGCCAGAAGATTATTGATGCATTCCATGTCAAAAGTGACTTCTGGCCCTAGCCCTTGCGAGACGATCTCCTTGAAGATCCGAATAGTTTCATCTTCGCCTTCCTCAAGGTGAAAGAAGGAGTGAGCAAGCCCAGAGACATTCTTAGAACAATTTTCTCCATTTGATGCATTGCATCCAGGGCTTCCTCCTTGACCTTGTCTATCTTCTCCAGGATGAATTCCATCTGATCGACCCGGTAGTCCAACGCAGCAAGGATTTTGCTGGGTACCCTGGGGTGATCGAAAATGCCGAATTTTACCAAATCATCGACTGAGCAGTTGAGCATTTTCTGGAACGTCTCGTGTTGCAACCTAGCATGGTCCAACTCTTCGAGATAGGTCCCGCAATCACCTGGAGATCTTTGTTCACCCGACTAATGTTTTGATATAATTCGGTGAACTTGACAATTACCTCCTCATTGTCTTTGAGGATCTGATCTCTCCAGTGGAAACTACCATACCTTGTTCACCAATTTTGGCGTATTCATTTATCTTATCCTAGCTTAGGACCTCAGGAGTTTCGGTGGTAGTTGTAGGAGGTGCACTACCCATTTTCTAGAGGGCATGGAGAAGATGCTTGTTCTACTCTTTTAATAGCCTCTTCTCTTCCTTTTCTTCTTGGAGCTTCTTGCAAAGGGCATCCACCGCAGATAGGGCCTCCCTTGAAGGCTTTCAGAAGACGTTCCCATTATGACCTGCGTCACTATATAATCTGTAGGAGACAGATCCTTTTTATCCTTTAAGGATCGGGATACGCATCTCCATTACTCTTTCTCCCGATGCACTCGAGAGAAGCGGTTATCGGATTTTTCTTCTTAGCCCCCTTTGCTGGGATGATGGAGAAGTCCATAGGTGCAATAGGGACTTTCCTCTTATGCTTGACTCAAGTGCTGAGAAAGCCATGCTGGACCTAAGGGAGCGGGACCAGAGGTGGAAGAGGGAGCAACTGCAGTGGATGAGGGGAAATGCGTAGAGACACTTGGTGGTGGCATCGAGAGAGAGGCCAAGAAAGTGCTCACGGGAGGGGGAGATACTGCAGGTGAGGTAGTCATGGGAATGGAAGGGAGCTGAGAGATGAGAGAAGAAATAGTGGGGGACAGCTCCGTGAGAGAAGAGAAGATGGAGGACGAGGAAGGGGGAACAGTAGAAGATGGGGGAGAGGATACGACCAAAGGAATGGTCACTTGAGTCACATGAGAAGGGGGAGAAGGGACGGTGGGAACCTCCATGGTTGTAGTAGTGGCAACATCCTGAGGATGTGCCCATTGGAACACTCTCCGCCGCTTCTTTCTCTGGGGATGCCAGAGTTACAACTTGTTCCTGTGTGGCGAGAAGGAGGGCTCTCAGAGCTTCTTCTTGAGTGGAGCTTGATTCTCCCTCTTTATCCTTGCCTTTGCCCTTTGGCAGATGTTTCGCCTGACAGTGTGTTGCCCAAAGGGGACGTGGTGAAATCTACTCCGAGGTAGATAAGGCCATTCATTCTACACCAATGTTCTATTCACCGCAATGTTTCTTTAACCCTTACCTCAATGGTCTGAGGTGCCTTTGTTCTATCTATTTCGGAAAATGGCCAGCTGTCCCCATCCGTGTCTAGATACACCTGATCAACTTCTTGATCGGTAGTTTGATAACCTTTTGGAACAATGGCCACACCATATTGAATAATCTCTGGCTAGGCCAAGGAGAGTGATCCTTTCTTCTAAGTTCGACCTCATGATACAGGTCGATGTAGATATCCTCGATCTATGGAATGTGGATCGATCGAGTTTTTCCTTAGGGAGGTAATTTCTTGGATCGAAGGTGGGCCTTGCCAGAAATTGTGCTTTAGATTGAGCAATTCTAGCTCTGCAAACATTTCTCGGGCTTTGTTGTGGGAAATGTAGGTGTACCTACCCACTGTAAGGGGGAAAGGAGTTCCACCCTTCTTTCTCTTCAGACACTTCTCATGGTATGTTATGAGCTATCTGACATAGCTCCAACAGATCAGCTTAGGGCCAACATACCTTGGCAATTTAGTGGGCTCCCCCAAGAAGTTAGCTACTCTGAGATAGGTGAAGGTGGGGAATTGGGTAAATAGTGCTCCCCACTTCTCAGTTGCCGTGACTATGCTCTTGGTCATCCGACCATGAGTCATATTTGGCCTCAAAAGGTAGATGATGCCATAGAAGAAAGCATCATTGATCTTGTAAACTCATGAGATGTATTTTCCAGCTTCACTCTCCGGGTAGTATTCATATATCTTCACCGAGGCCAAACCCCACATCGGCTCAAGGCCGATAATCCTCTCTCGAGGCTACAACGTAGACTACGTAGGAGTTCATGTAGAACCTCCCGTTGTGGTGAGTTGTTGGAGCTGCTCAGAGATGGTGCTGCTTATGATCTCCGCCCACTCAAAGTGCTGATCAGGCACATTCTTATTCATGGTTTCTAGGTACTGAGCATCCATTTGTGAAAGTAATGGGCATCAGAAAGCCCAAAAACTCTACTTAGAAATGTGATGGTATCACTCAGTTCCTCGAGAAGTCACTACGGTGAATAACCTGTGGCCACCTGGTTATCACCTTCTTATTCTTTAAGTACACTTCATTCATCAGCTGCATGCATTTTGTCCTCATTATCCTCCCATGCCTTGATGCAGTCTTCTCTTGGCTTACAACCACAAAATGTCAGTGGTGGGGAATGCCTAGCATGATCTCGAAGTGCCGGGCAGTGAGGTTGATTATGACCTCGCCCTTTTCATTTTCGACACACCTTGTGTCTTTGTTGTAACAACGGGCCACCACCATCATAAATTCATTATTTACCATGCACTGATGGGGATTCCCCCAAAAATGTAGACCACTTCCCACCAGTTTGTCCATCCAAGGACTTCCTATGACCCTCCTGGTTCTGGCCCAGAAATCTTCCATGTCGATGTGACCAAGTTCGAATCTCTAATGTCTAGGTCACATTCTGCCTGGGACTCGGGCATTCTGACCCTTTGATACTTGTATTTCATCTCTTCCTCTGTAAGCTTAGCCTTACCCTTTGACTTGGTTGGCCTTTTGCTTGATGTAGACATATGTGGATCTGAGTTCAGTTGCTGATCTGCAAGAAGAAGGAGCGAAGTCCAACGCAAAAGAGCCATGTTAGCCATCAGATCTTCCATTAAAGCATCACAGAATGAGGAGTTAGCAATTTTAAGGCTTCTAGGCACAGGCACAGGGACACTACAGGCTGTAGGGTTAATAGTATGGCACACTGAAGCAGAGTGTTACAAGGAATAAATCAGCGCCAAAGGGCGCAGGGCACAAGGATTTTACATATAACATCATTGTTATTGTAGACAGGGGTGCGCCTGCACCATTATATGAAATTTTATACTAGGCAAATAATTTTGGTGTTGCATGGGAGCAGGATGCGCCAATGGCGCAGGTAATTTACATGTAACATGGAATTTTGGTGCACCAAAGGGCGCAGATTAATGCATGTAGCACTAACTTTATGTGCGCAAAGGGGGACTTTGCGCGTAGCGCAGTAGAAAGCTTGATGGCACACTTATGTTATTGTAAGTAAGGATTGCGGATTGCACTACAGCCAGGTTTAGGATTTACTTGGTTTATGTATGGCGCAGGGATTGTGTGTGTTGCAATCAAGGTCAGTGCACCCCTCTCTAGCGCGACCGTGTTTTCAGAATAAGGGTGGCGATTGCACCAAGAGAAAATGTGGCTCAGAAGCAACTTTTAGGTTTTCTCTCCTTTCTTGATGGGTTTGCATGGTCTTTTAGGCCTCCTTTTCATGGATTTAAATGGTGAAGGGGCATAGCAAAAAAGAGGTCTTGGGTTCACTTTTTTGAGATAGAGCCCTCTTGGCCAACAGATCTGGAAAGAGGATGAAAACGGCTTGGGAGGGAAGATTTGCAAGAATGGCAGGAGGGGTTTAAGGTTTCTCATATCCATACACCAACTTCACAAACAACCAACAAAAAAAAAAACACAAGAGAAACAAGGACCACTTACCCGGAATATATAGAATGAGAGGAACGAAGTGGGGTCCACGAACGCGACACGAGGATGACGGGCGCTGATACAGTGCAGAGGAATAAAGTTTTTCACGTGTTTTTGATTGTGAAAGTGACAGGGTGGATGCGCCTATATATAGGCAAAAGGTGTAATAAATGTGCCAACCACTTTTAAAGGGGCGCACCAAAACACGTGTCGACATGGAAAACTTTGCGCCCTTTGGCACGGATATGGTTTTGTCAACATGAAATTATTTGTGCCTTTGCGCAAAATTTAGTACTGTCAACACTTCATTTTGAGCGCCTTGGCGCACCAATACAATGGCGCAACATTTTTGTTGTTGATAGGAAGGCGCATGCGCCTTGCGCATGTAAGAAAGGCACATCACGGGAAGGCAACAATTGTTGTGTCAACACTTCAAAGGGTGCGCTAAAGGAAATAAAGTGGGCACAGATTTATCCTATGTTACATAGGTAAAAGGTGCGCCCTACCAAAAAGGACCAAAAAGACCAAGTTCGGAAAACTAAAAAGGACCAAATTCTAACCAACCAAGTTCGAAAACTAGATTTCCTAAGGGATTTTACAAGACCTCATGATCATCATTCTTTTCAAGTAAGTCTCCTTTAGAGACTTTATTTTCAAAATTGAAGTTCGAGAATAATTTCTCTTTCCGTTGATGTCTCGAATAATTTCTCTTGGACCAAGTGGAGGATTAGGTCTGTTTCATTTTTTCACTCTCATTTTCAGCCATGTTCATTATCACATCATCTTCATGGCTGCCCATTGTAAGGACAGGAAGTTATTTTACACAACTAGTTGCAGGTTTTGTTTAGCTCACATGCTTCTAGTTAGTGTAGGGTAGTATAGGTTTTCTTTCAATAGAATAAGTGTAATGCACACCCCCTACATGTTCTAATTGGGGCACATATGGTTTTCAGTTGTTGTGTTTTTGTTTTCCATTGTTGCTCTTGTGTTGTTCTACACACTGTTGCATCATTGGAAGGTGTCAAGGAGTAGGAGAGTTCAAAGTTTCCATTAGAGATTCATGATCTACTTCATCAAAATTTTGCAATGTTCTATAGTTTCCAAGTGTTCATTAGATTCAATATACTTCATTCTAAGAATTCAAGGAGGTCCAAGATCAACAATACTTAAGGAGATATTTCGGGATGTATCATGGAGGATCAAATTGGTTTTTAGATTTACAAATATTGACTCCATGCCCAATGGATAGACAAGGCTCACGCCTAATGCTTATCAGAAAGCATCCACGAGAGGTTCTAAAAATGTTGTCTATTTTTTCACTCGGGAAAAAAATAACAATAGGATAATACCCCAAAACTAAAAATTCTTCCATAGAGATTTTGGGGTTATCAGTATAATTTCAAGCTTGGAGAGTCTTGTATGTCATTCGGAAGGTTTCAGATCTTCCTGAATTTCTCTTTCTTTTCCATGTCTTGGAGGTTTGAATTGGTCTCAGAATGAGGAAATTGATGATCTGCGGGCCCACTTTCATTCAACAAGGGCAAGAAAGTGATCAAATCAATAAATTATGTTTGATAAGCCTTATCAAGTTTCAATCACTTAGTTTAAGAGGAAAACCTAAGATAGTTGAAACCTGTCTCAACATTAGGCTTAGAGGGTAAATAAGCATGAATTTCTCAGTGGGCTAAAGTAACCCTATTGTAAACTAAGTGGTCAATTATTGAGTTAAGGACTTGTGCTCGTCATGTTGTGAAGGTAGAAATTTGGATTGATATACATGAAAATGTCATGAGCTAAGCTTTATCAAGCTAAAAGGTGTAAGGATGAGGTCATGAGCTCAGTATACATGACATTGTAGAAAAACACCTCGGTCAAATTTAGCAAGAGGTGGGTGGTTATTCTAAATGAGAATGCGAGCTCACCATAGTTGGTAAATGGGTCACGTAGCTCGGTGTTCAAGAGTTACACGACTCGACGGTAAAGAACTTAGATTTAATGCGTGTGAGTGGAATTTTTGCATGAGCTAAGTCAATTGAAATTAGAGTGAAAACTTGGTGTTGAGAAAAGTGTGTAGGAGGTATCGGCTAAGTTGTTGTTCCAAGACAAGACCACCGACATATGGGGTGAGATTAGTGTTGTCTTTGAGTTGTAGAACTCATTGAACTCATTGGAATTTGGGGACGATCTCCTCCTCGGCTCTTTGAAACAAATATGGAATGTTGTTTGGAGGTGTGGAATCATGAAATAGCCCAAGGTGATAGTTGAATCCACGGGTAGGTGGATGAAGGATTGAATGGGAGCTCGGTTGTGCCGAGCGATGGAGGAGCTTGTTTCATCTATGATACGTAAGTCATAGAGGAATTTATTTGGAGATAACACAAAAATTGGGGGAGATCACTCAAGGTGAGGAACTCGGGTCTCAATAATGGAAGTCAGATTAGCGGTGGTCTCAACTCTGTAATGGAGCTTGGTAAGGACAAGCTCAACGTGATGTAGAAGAGAATGATAGTTGGTGTAACTTGGGATGGTCGTGAGGTTGGAAGAGCTCATCTCGATGGTGAGCCACAATCAAGACAGGGAAAAAGGTGAAATTGGAGGGTCGATCGATGCATATCTAAATTAGTAGATTTCATGCAGAGCTCATTAAGTCACTCAAGAGAATGGAACTTGAAACCACTCGATGGTGAGGCCATGTAGACAATGAGGAGGTGATCGCCAAGTTTTGGCTTCCATTACGTGAAGGGCAAGTTCAGTACAGAGGCTGCATCATTAATGGAGGGATTAACCAAGCTTATATCCTAATAAGTCATTCCTAGATGAGATCAAAGGCATGAGCCTACGGTCATGATGATCACGGCTAATGATGGTGCGATGCAACTTAATCAGTGAAGTTCTTAGAGTTGCGCCGACCAACCGAGGGACTCGGGCGGTTTGCAAGGTATTGAAGGATGGCTTATCAAAACTAGCTAAGTGAACCAACCGCAAATGAAAGTTTTGGCTTTGAAGTTTAAACCAATGATACATCCGATCCTATAGTCTCAAAGACTGGAACACGTCAAATACAGTCTAAATGAGTCAAACTCGGTGGCGACTAGCTTGCAGCGATATTATGACAATCTAAGGTCGATCAAGCCATGTTGAAATAAATCAAGAATGATGGAACAACTTGTGGGATATCTCGGGTAATAGTTTAGTTTAGAGCTTATATATGCCGATGCAAAGATAACTCATTTCATATGGAATTCATAGAAGGTGAGATCATCTAGAATGGATACCATATCATGGAAACATATTGTCTAGGCACCGAGTGTATGGAGGATCTCGAGGAATAAGTTACAATTAGGTGTGTTGGTTTAAACTTGGCATTAACATGAGATGAGATTGTGGGATGAAATGAGTTTGGAAGACGAGTTTAAAAACATCTCATCGGATCGAGGCAAAGGAGAATCAAGATATCATAGGAAATGCAAAAACCTATTAGACGAACTCGACACAAAATCCTGAATCATGGACAACTAGATGATGCACAACTCAAATTAGGGCATTGAGTTCAGTTTGAATCCATGGAGGATCACGAAGAAATGAATCGATTGGGATTGATTTGAGTGTATGCAGTGAAGTCGTGTCGGTGAAGGGTGATGGGAGGATCCTCGACTCAGTGGATTAACTCGGAATAGAATTTTGAGGACACGGTGAGCCCGAGAAACATTAAAATAAGATGACAATGTTTGTGGCATTTTTGGAAGATAGTTTCAGACATAGCCCTTCCGGGCTTTCAGAAGGTTTTATTTTGGAACTCATCTCTGGTGAATTATAAGAATACAAATTATATAGGTTTCGAGCTTAGTTTTCGGAGTTTTCTTTTAGATTTATTTTCGGATAATTCTCTTTCCGAAATTTAGAGATTTATGGGAGAAAAGATGTTGAGCAAGTTGAAAATTCTAAATCAATGTTAATGAATGACTCAGTTTGATTATATAAAATATAAAGAAGCTCAAGTCACTCACCATGCAATGTGACAGACAAAAGTACGAAGAACTCGTTATGATCTCGATAGAGAATAATAACACCCCTCTTAATGCATTTTTTACCGGGGGTTCCACCAATGCAGAAAATGGTCTATATTTTAAAATTATTAAAATATTATATTTTAATAAATGGGGATATATTCAAATTGATTAAGCACAATGCCCGGATGCCCTAAAAGAAACTTTTTCTCAAAAGATCACAACTTCCTCCCTGGTCACCAGTTTTCACAAAATTTTAGTTGCTGGAATTGGGAAAAGAGAGCTACATGATGGAATCATCAGAAGATGAATTTTTGGAAGTTTTTCTTTTCAAAACTGCAGGTTTTTCTTGTTCCTTGATTGGTTCCTCAAAATATGGAGGTGTAATAAATGAGAAAACTTGGCCAACAACAATGATAAATTGTCTCCTACATTTTGTCCTAGTTTCTAGGGTTTATTCCTTCTTTCTCTCAACCACTCAAGGTTTTCTATAAATTTAAGTTGGAGAATCATTCCAAAGGGGTTCCAAAAAGTGAATTCTAATAGGTATCATAAGTTGGAGAGTTAGACAATTCTAAGCTTCCCCTTATTTTCGCAATCAGTGAATTTGTAGGCTCTCAAGCCTTTCTCTTCGAATTGTAATGACAACTTATGCCATTTTCACCTGATGTAATGTTACACTTTGCAAGTGCTTGAAGTAATGAGAATTATGTTTTGTGATCAAATATATGTCCTTTCATGATTATGTTGCTTCTATTTTCCTCTCTCATGTTTTCAGGTGCATAGTGCAAGTTCTAGGTTTCCATTGTAGGTTTGTGGAGTTTTGTGCTTATCAAGTGGTGAAATATTGCATGTAGTTGAGTTGTGGCACTTGTTCACCCTTATCAAATTCATCCTTTTTCACTGGGAGATTGGTATTTTATTTTCTGATCGAGTTTAACAAAGGAATGCATGTTGCCAGTTCTGTGGTATTTTATACCCTTTCCAAGTTGCAATAGGTGAAGGTGGTTGGTGATGCAAGCATACCTCCCACATTACCCTTCCGATGTTAAAAATCCCTTAATTTGGTGCATCACCACTTCTAGTATAGGTTTCATTTCCTTACATTCTCTCTCCCTAATCCCATGAAATGTTAGCATAGGACTAGTTAACCATTTTTCTTGCATTAGAAGTAGTGTTGTGTTTAGTTTAGGAAGAGGAAGCCGACCTTCTCTGGAATTTCACCTCGAGCCTAACTCCCACATCTTGAGATGTGATCCCATGTGTCCCAATCACACCAAATGTCTTGATTCATTTTCGGTGCTATTCGGTGGGTGCAGTGATTTGGTGACAACAGATTCTTCAGAAAACATTAAATATTACATTATGCAACACGAGATATTCCTCTCTTGAATCCATTTATCCTCCAATAGGCTATTTCTCAAGAGAAAATGAGTTGATGAATGGTGGTTCCATTTTCATGTCTTTTACCTCGTCCTCCATGATGTTTCTTTGGTTTTCGTCGGAAGGTTCCACTATAAGATTTTCTTCAGAGCATCCAAGAATATTTCGAGGATGAATACCTCACAGTATGGGTAGTCATAAGGATACTCTTGAATTTATTCATTATTGATAGAATTAAGTGTTTCAAGGTGTTCATACCTTCTTTGAAGAGCTTGAGTATACCTCTAAATTTCATGATAGGCTTCGGGTCACAATTTCCTTCTATTATGCTCAAAGCGTTTCCATATATTCTCTTTTTAGAATGTTCATTTCTTCATCACCGTATGTAAGGAAGTTATTTGAAGAGTGGCAGAAGAAGGATAATATTCTTAATTTTGTAGTGAGCTATGTGTGAGGTTGCAAAATTCTTCTTCAGTGGATACTACACCATCATCCTCCATAGGAAAAATCTCCTCTTCTTTTTCTTCACTATGGAGTGCTTCAAGTTGCTCATACATTTCTTGTAGAGCCTTGGCATATTTTAGAACTTTGAGGTAGGTTTGGGGATCAAAATCTCCTTGTAAAATGCTCATGACTCTTTGCACGTACTCAGTTTTCAAGGATGCCATCTCATCATTTGTATATGCAAGGAAAACATCCCAAGGAGTGCAATGAAAAGACATGACCTTGAGCTTTTTGTTTAGTTATGCGAGATTGAAAGTACTACCTTCAATATATTCTTTATCTCTATGTATTTTATACAACGCCTTGTACCTCCCTTGCATCTTTTCATCGGTCTCGTGTATTACGGATAGTTAGCCGTAACAATTCTCATTTTCTATCCTTTAATAAATTTCCTTTTGAATTTTTGCCACCATGATTTGATGACATTTTCTTCACAAGTGGAAATTTTCCTTATTATACCCCATCTTTCTTTGAATTTTAGAGACATGTAACTACTTGAAGAAAGAGCCCATTCTACCATTCTCGGAGTTTCCTTCTTTGCAAGAACTCATCCGAAACCATGTCCTATCAAAATTATTCATTTCTACAATCATATACTTTTTCTTCTTCGTTTGTCACTCATTGGTACTTCACTCCAATCTAGAAATTTATTCATTGTGCGCGAGAAATGAACATGATAGGGATTCGTTCCTTAACGGATTCACCTTCAAAAATGATTTTCCTTTAAAATATATATATTTTTGTTTTTGAATGTATACTTTGTTTTTGTATTTTTGTATTTTTTGGGCAGAGATCCTTTTAAGGTGCACTTGGGAAAATATCTCCCTAGCGGAGTTTCCAAAAAATGTTGGTGAGAAAATTTATCGATATGGAAAATTAGGTGTCTCCACCAACATTCACGGGGCTATGCCCCTCTGCATTGAATGGTACATCTCCCATTATTGAAAGTAAAATAATCCTAATCCTATATAAATGTTGTGGGTGGCCAAATTGGCTAGGGATCACACATGGACACTCCACTAAACCTATGGAAAAGTGCTTGTATGGGGTACAAGGAGGAAATTACAATGATGAGGGGGAAGGAGAGAAATTAGGAAAATAAGATTACTTTCATGAGTAGGAAAATTACATATCTCACACCCAGTAATTGGAATAGTTCAACATTTAATATAGAGGAAATAAAAATGAAGCTATCTAGTGAGATGGAAAACCCCAGACACCAAGTTCTTAGATTCATCTACGAAGATATAAAGACCTTGCATCACTATGCTTGTAAAGAGCATAAAATAGAGAAGTGGAAGAAACACAAGATGTTTATAACAACTATGCTTATTATGTCAATGATGAGAGGAAACCATGCATACAAAGCTACACACATTCATACATCTTGGAAAGAAGAAAATCTATTCCTTGATTGAAATTTACACAAATTTTCAAAGAAAATGAAAAGAAGAAAGTGGAAGAAATTGTAGCTTTATTTCATGTATATTGATGACATAAAGTCCAAAAATACAATCCACTATTGCCACAAAGTACAAAATTTTCAGGATCCTTTGGAATGGAGAAGCCATCCCAATTTATAGCAATGTGGATTGACTCTTCACCTACCCCCACATGACTCTTCATTGTCTCATTTAACTTGTGACTTTTCACCTTCCTAAGAAGTGAGAAATAAGTTCTCTTTTTATAAATTAAAGGGACTTTTACAATGTTACATTATGAAGTCACTTAAGTGAATGAGACAAAATACAATGATTACACCCAATGAAGAATTAGAAAGGGAGAGAAAGAAGAAGGGGAATGGGAATGGGAATGGAAGGATTAGGTTTTCATATTCAATGAAGAAGCTCCATGCGATGATGAACCTTACTAAATCATGCCTCCTGATGGTGGATCTCTAGAATGGGTTCCTTTTCCTTGAATTCTTTGTTGAATTGAGCTATCACAATCACAACTTATCTTCCCTAGAATGCAAACGCAACTCAACTAATGTAGCAAACTTTAACACAAACTCAATACATTGCAAATATCTTGAACTCAAAGAAAATAAATATTCTTCTTCATTATTGAATCATGAATTACAATGCTTCATAAATAGGAAAACAACTCCCAACTCAAGTTTTCAAAAAAACTCTAACTTTGACTAAATCTACTCTAGGTGGTGGAATTTACTATTTTTAGCTATTTACTAGAACCTACTATTCTTAGTAAGTTCACATGTTTATTTGTATGGTCACAAAAATTTCCATGCATCTTCTACATGCCTAAATGAGAGGAATTTCCAAATTTCTAACCTACTATGCATTCAAGAGACTAAAATTTACTAATGCCTAAAATAGGAAAAAACCAAATTACAACTTAGATTCTAATTTTTAGCCTTCAGATGGCAGATTTCAGAGCCCGAAAAATGTGCCAAAACATGTTGTAAATGATAGGGCCGGTTGATGGTGCATTCATCTCATCAAAACAGGTGGTTTCACAAAAAAACATACTCAAACAGACACCCCTAGTACACATTATGACCTTTTCAAGTTCATGCTAAAAGTAGTGCATCATTCTCCCTTGCTTGAAAAAAGCTGCAGCTCCCGTAAGTTTCCTTCTTCAAATTTTACCATTTATATTTATCTAGATTCTTAATCTCCCACTCTGTGACCCATTTGTTTGTCCTCTTGTGCCAATCCTTTTCAACGTACTAAATATTTTCTAGATTGTCCATGTCACGTGGTTACTATTTTTTCTCTAAAATTTGATCCACTTCTTCTTTCTTTTTCATCAGAACCTGCTTCCTCCAATCTATTACTTCTTCAGTAAAATACCCTTCTTCACTAGCTCCATGAAAATAATATAAGTCTGAAACATTAAACACTATAGAGATATCAAATTTCTTGGCAATTCCACCTCATAAGCATTATCATTTATCTTCTTCACAAGTTTGCAGGGACCAATCTTTATATACTTCAACTTGTTATAGGTTCCTTTTGGAAACCTTTCCTTCCAAAGGTATACCATAACTAATTAGCATGCTGTAAACACTTTCCTCCTTCTATGCACATATAATCTTTCCTTATACTGATCATTACTATTCGTAACTTCTTCTACACTTCTTCCTGTAATTGTTGTATATGTTCAACAAATGCTTCTACATCATCACTGTCTCTACCATCCATTGGTAGCTACACCAAATCTAACACCCCTTTTGGATTACTCCAATACAAAATATAAAATGGGGAATTTCTGTGAATATATTTATGAAGTTATTATAAGAAAACTCAACTTGTGGTAATTCTAATTCCCATTGTTTTGGCTTTTCCCCAACTATGCACCTTAACAGGTTTCCCAAACTCCTATTTACCACCTCTATTTTCCAATTAGTCTAAGGATGATAGGCACAACTGAACTGTAGTTTAATTCCCAAATTATTTCATAAAGTCCTCTAGAAATGACTTAAGAACCTTGTATCCCTATCTGAAGTAATGGTTTTGGAACACCATGTAAGTGAACAACTTCTTTGAAAAACAAAGTTGCTTTACTCTGTTGCATCACTAGCTTTCTTGCGGGCATTAAAATGAACCATATTAGAAATCCTATCAACAACCACAAAAATTGAGTCATTACCTCATTGTGTTTTTGGTAATCCCAAAACAAAATCCATACTCAAATCTATCCACGACCCTTTGGGAATAGGAAATGGCATATACAACCCTGTATTTTGTGCATGGCCTTTTGAGACTTGGAAAATTTGACACCTCTCCACATATCTTACCACATCTCTTTTCAAATTTGGTGAATGATATTTCTCTACTACCAAGGCTATCATCTTTTCCTTCCCGAGTTCCCACCAATCCTCTTTATGCAACTCTTTCACCATATTATCTCTCATAGACCCAAATGGAATACATAGTTATCCTCCCTTAAGTATATAGCCATCCTACAAAAAGGTACTCATCCCGGAAATCTCCTACATCACTTTAAAAGCATCTACTTAATCTTGCAACAATATCCTTAAAATCAGAATAAAAAAATACAAATCCTTTATTGCTTTAAAACCAACCACCTCATTCTCCATAGTTATAAATAGGGTCACACGCCTACTCAACACATACGTAACTTGGTTCTATTTTCCTGATTTATGCTTTAGAGAAAAGTATAACCCTCAAAAATGATACTCACTTTGCATGCCTACTATTCAACTTATTTTGTGTATTCACATACTTGTGTCTATGTGGTCCTGTAAATAACACAAACTCCTTAGGCACTAAGTAATGCCTCCATTGCCTCGATGCTTGTACAATTATTATATGTGTTGTCATTGATGTCAAGATTGATGAGTTGATATCAAGTTGCATTGATGGAAAAAGGAGTCAATTGGTAAAGTGAGCATGTGAAGAAGATGAAGGTTGATTGGTAGTGTCAGCTCACAAAGGATTTGAGATGATCAAGGATAAGTCCTAAAGGACTTAGAAAAAATTTGAGCAAGCCACGGATATAAGGTGTTAGCCGCCAAGTACATAGAGAGCCGCGAGTAAATAAGCTCAAGGAAGGAACCACAGACTAAAGGAAATATCCAAAAAGCAATTCACTTGAAGGTAGGTGAGTGCCGCAGAGTGAAGAAGGTCAGAAGGTAAAGCCATGAGTATGAAGATTTGGTGAATTCCATATAAAGGGAAAGATGCAAAACATGGATAAGTAGAAAAATCGCTAAAGTATAGAAGATTTCCATGAGATTCAAAGGAAATCTATGAAGAACTAGAAAAGGAGAAAAGGCATGGAAGGTAGAAAAAAGAAGGAAATCCATGAAGAACTAGAAAATGAGAAAATCAGTGGAAGGTAGAAAACAAGGAGGAAGATACGAGAGGTTGAAAAATCCGCACAATGCATACAGATGTCATGGATAACTAAAAGCCACATAAAGAAGGAAAATCGAAGGAAAAAAGGAGAAGCCACGACTTGAAGGAAAATATCAAAGATGCTAAAGGAAGCTATGGAATGATCAAAGTGAACTGGAGTGGATCAAGGAAAATTAGTTAGAGTTCAAATTGAAAGAGTGAACACTTGCATTCAAATTTCAAAGGAGATTTTATTGAAAGAGAATTGCAACTACAAGTACAACTAGAAATTTGCATAGACCAATGAAATTCTCTATTTCAGCTACCAACATTTAATGCATGTTGACCACGAGGTAATTTAGTTATAAGCTTCTTGATGGAGATTCTGATTTCAAGTCGAAAAATTAAAATAATGCAAAGAAGATGGGTCTCCGTTTTAATTTCACGATGCAAATTTTAAACTAATAAATTTTTCTATTTTGGAAGTGGACTAATAAATTGGTTTTCAGATGCGTGGAAGAAGGTGGAATGAAGATGAACAAGGAAATAATAAAATATGGACTCAACTGAAAACATTTAATGATCCATATTCACAGTGAAAGATCAGGAAGAGTACATGATGCAAATTTTGAAGCAAGAATTTTTGATTTTTGCAATAAAAGAAAATTTGTAAGGTATTCGAGTTGTTTCTCATGAGAGAGAAACTAAGGCACTAGAGCCAAGAGAGAGTGATAGAGGTAGAGAGAAGAAAATATGATGCAATCAAGCTGAGAAGAGCTATAATGGTGAAGAAGAGAGAAAGGGTGAGATTGAGAAAATAATGAAGAACACAATCAGATAAGTAGAGCATAACATAAAAAGTGGAAATTTAAATGAAGAAAAGAGTGTGACAAAGGAAGAACACATATCGAGCTAAGAAAGTGATCATAATCCATTGTATAAGAAATTGTTGTAACTACATGATCAAAATGTATATGTAAAGAAGTCTAAGTTGTAGCTTAGCACATTCAGGGAGTTGTAGCTTCCTTGTAGGTGGGTGCTTGTAAAAAAAATCTCTTGATGTGTAATATTCACTTGAGTCCTTTGTTGTGTGTAATATCAACATAGGTGTAGGGGTTGGTGCTCCTTGTGGGATCGGTGTCTCACTAAAAAAACTTGTAAGATGTGTTATATTCTTATGAGTCCTTTCTTTGTGTAATATAAGCAATGGTTTTGGTGGGTTTTTCTCCCAAAAGGGTTTCCCATGGTAAATATTTGTGTTTTATGTTTATTGTGTATGATGAATACTTGATTGATTATTTTTGCTCATACATATATATTGGTAAAGAATATAAAATTGAATCAAGAGTGTAAAAGTTTTAATCTGTATTGATTCACCCCCTCTCAGTGCTTGTGATCTACAACAATTGGTATCGAGCGAGTCCTCATTAAAATCTTAACATCTTCAGGAGATCCTCCTATCACAAGCATGGCATCAAATCAGGCACAAGGTGGTTTGTCACTATCCAGATCACCTCTTGTTCATAGGAACAAATTATGCATTCTAGAGAATAAGGATGAAAACATATTTGATGTCACTTGGGTTTGACATCTGGAATGCATTGAGAAAGGATATACAGCTCCACCCACACCGATCACCTCTTTAGCGGATAAGGTATGAATATGAGTGCAACTCAAGAGCTATGAATGTTATTTTATGTGGTTTGATATGAGACAAAATTCATGTGAAGGTAATGCACATTGCACAACAAAAAGGAGATATGGACCAAATTGCAGAGGATCTATGAAGGATATGAAAAATTTAAACTGGAAAAGTTGCAAAATTACAGAGCTTAGTTTGAGAATCTGAAAATGAAGGATGATGAGAGCATCATGACATATATGTAGAGAACAAATGAGGTCATAAACATGATCAGAGGCTTGGGAGAAAAGTATAAGAATCTGTTCATTGTCAAAAGATTTTGAGATCCCTAACCAACAAGTATGATGCAAAGGTTTCACCATAGAGGAAGCAAAGGACATGAAGAATCTTACAATGGATGAGCTATAGAGCACCCTTGCTACATACGAGATGATAACTATTGGAACCAAGACCACCAAGAAAGAAGTGGATTTCAAGGTCAAGAAAGAAATAAATTCCAATCAAGAAGATGAAGAAGAATCAGGTTCTATGGATGAGTTGGATGAAGAAAATATTGAGGCATTGTTTGTGAGGAAATTGAAAAGAGGCTCTGGTAAGTACAAAGGAAAAATCCCATTCAAATGCTTTTCTTGTGGACAGGTAGGTCATTTTTCCAGTAGATTCCCAAACAAAATAAAGACAATCAGTCGAACATGAAGAACACAATCATAAACATAATAGAAGAGAAATTGAGTATAAAAATAAAGATAACAAGAATAAATTCTTCAAGAACAAAAGAAACTTCTACTCTAAAGAAGAATCTAGTGAATCGGAGTTGAGCAACATAGAAAAACTCGAAAATGAAGATAATGAAGATCAATCAGAATGTCTGTTTATGGCTATGGATGCAGATGAAGAAAGTAGCTCCAGAGGGAAGAACTCAGTTGAATATGAAGATTTTGATGAAGAGGAAGCTGAGGTAAATCTTGAAGCAGAGTTGGTAAGTGCACTTGAAGAACTACAACTATGCGAGAAAGAAAATTAGAAACTAAGATGCACATTAAAGGATTATGAGGAAAAAATCTGCATCTTTGAGAAAAGACAAGCACAGAAAGAAGAAGAGGAGGCTAATGAGCTAAAGGAACTTGAAAATCAGTTGGAGAAGATCTCTAAGTCCTATAAATCAAAAGAGGAGGATTGCTCAAAGTTGAACACAAAATTGGAGGAGTTGAAATCTGAGATGGACCAAATGTTCAACAAACTAATTATGTATGAAAAGATAGAAAAGAGCTCTATTGTGCTAATTGATATACTCAGCAAACAACATGATACAATTGAAAAGTATGGAATTGGCTTCAAGGAGAAAGTAAGGAGAAAGAGTCAACAAAAACTAAAGAAAATAAGTTCATGACTACACCAAGTACTTCCTTTATTGTAAAATAAAGGTTTCCATAAATCCATGAGAAGAAGAAACATTGTTCCTAGGATCACCTATGCAATGAGGTACACACATTCCTTTTATGGGTATTGTTTCTCTTGTAATCATTTTGGACATAAATCCAAGTGTAGAAATAACTCTAGAGGCTATAGAAGAAATTTTGGCCCATCTTACACCAGTTTAAAATTTAATGTTTCTCAATATACCTATCACAAGAAAATAAATAATCCACTAGTAAGGAAACAAGAGCCACCTAAACAACAAAAGTGGATATATGTGAAGAAAGATTGGAATAAGAAAAAGAATGTTTCTCAAACAGACCATTTCATGTACAAAAATGAAGATAAAATTTGTATTTAGAAAGTGGATGCTCCAGTCACATGACAGTGATAAAATTAAATTTATTTCTCTATCAAATAATGCATCAGGTGTTGTGAGATTTGGTGACAACAACTCTACCAACATAGTTGGAAAAGGGACATTAAGTTTGGATAATGGAAATACTATTACAAAAAATGTTCTATATGTTGAAGGCTTGAAACATAACTTGTTAAGTGTGAGTCAAATGTGTAAGAGAGGATACAATGTCATATTCCATGACCAAGGATGTGATATTATCAATGAAAAGACAGGAAAAAGAGTTGCAAAGGCCAAGTGGAAAAAGAACAACATGTATGTGTTGAATGAGATAAACAATGAGAAATGCTTCACTAGTAAAGTTGATTATAGTTGGCTGTGGCACAAAAAGACTTGGACATATGAGCTTTGAGAATTTGGTTAAACTAGTGCTAAAGTGTGTGAGACACATGCCTAAGATTATCAAACCCATGGATACACTATGCAAGGTGTGTCTACATGGTAAATAGACAAGGAGTTCATTCAAGTCAAATGAGTACTCTACAACAAGACCACTAGAATTGATTCATACAGACCTGTGTGGCCCTACCAGAACTAAAGGAATATCAGGTGAAGTATATTTTATGTTTCTTATAGATGATTATACAAGAATGACCTGGGTAGCATGTTTAAAGTAGAAGTTATGAAGCCCTAGATAGATTTAAGAATTTCAAGGCATTAGTTGAAAATGAGAAGAACAAGAAAATCAAATGCCTAAGATCGATAAAGAGGTGAATTCTGGTCAAATGAGTTTGATGAGTTACTATGAAGAACATGGAATCAAGAGACAATTCTCATCCACGTGGACTCCTCAGCAAAATGGAGTTGTTGAAAGGAAGAACAAAACAATGCAAGAGATGGAAAGGACCATGCTAAATGAATCCAAACTCCTAGACATGTATTGGAGTGAAGTAGTATATACCACGGTCTATCTTTTGAATAGAGCTCAACTAAGAGTAAATAGTGATAAGACCCCTATGAACTATGGAAGAAGAGGCCTGAAAATGTGAAGCACATTAGAGTGTTTGGAAGAAAATGCTACATCAAAAGGGATGAAGAAAACTTAGGAAAATTTGACTCAAGGAGCGATGAAGGTATATTCCTTGGATACTTAGCGTTAGCGCAGCCTATAGATGCTACAACAAGTGGTTGCAAAAGATAGTGGAAAGCACTAATGTGAAGGTGGATGAGGCACAATATGGAAAAACCAACACTCAACACACTGGTAGAAATGAAGAACAAGAAGATGATGAAGACTTTGAATAGTCCACGTGAAGAAGCAAGAAAAGAAGAAAAGACCAGACACTAAGGCACCCTCTAGGAAAGTCAAGAAGGATCATCCTACAAATTAGATCATTGGAAACAAGGATGGTGGCATCCTAACAAGAAGAAGACTCAAAGAGAAATAATAGATTCATGAAGATATAACACTCTTGTCCATGATAGAACCCAAGAATGTTGTTGAAGCAAGAAAATATCAACATTGGGTAGACGCATGAATGAAGAATTGGATCAGATTAAAAAAGAATGAGACATGGGAACTAGTACCCAGGTCGCATGAGATAAGAATGTGATTGGAACCAAGTGGGTCTTTAGGAATAAGCTGAATGAGAAAGGAGAAGTTACACAAACAAGGCCAGACTAGTATGCAAAGGATACACGTAAATGGAAGGGATTGAATTTGATGAGACATTTGCACCAATTGCAAGAATGGAGGCAATAAGGTTATTTCTGGCTTACATGAAATACAAGAAGATCAAGAGTGTTCTAGATGGATGTGAAATCAGCCTTCCTAAATGGTTTCTTGAATGAAGAGGTATACATTGAACAACCTAATGGATTCTCACTAACTGAAGATAAATATTATGTGTGCAGTTGAAGAAAGCTTTGTATGGATTAAAGCAAGATCCTATAGAGCTTGGTAAAATAGATTAGACTCATACCTCATTGAGCAAGGTTTTAGAAAAGGAGTCATGGACAACAATCTCTATATAAAAAAGAAGGAGAACATTGTTCATTGTAATAGTATATATAGATGATATCATATTTGGCGGAGATCATGATAAAATGACATATGATTTTGCTTGACATGATGAAAGAAGAATTTGAGATGTCAATGCTTGGAGATATTTCATCTTTTCTAGGACTACATCAATCAATCAAATAGATTTAGATATATTTATATCCCAGACTAAGTATATCAAGGAAATGTTGAAAAGGTTTAGAATGGAAGAATGCAGACCAATTGGTACACCAATGGAAGTTGGATGCAAGCTGAGTAGAGATGATGATTCACCTAAGGTAGAAAAAACACTTATACATATCCATGATAGGTAGTCTACTTTACTCCACAACATCAAGACCTGACATCATGTAGGTGGTAGGAATGGTTGGAAGATTTCAAGAAGATCCAAGGAAACACACCTCAAGGAGGTCAAGATAATTCTAAGATATCTCATGGGCACAATTGAATATGGACTATGGTACCCCAAAAGTAGTGACTTCAGTATAAAGGCATACACATATGCAGATTGGGCTAGAAGTGTTGATGATAGAAAGTAAAATAGTGGAGGAGAATTCTTTGTTGGAAATTTTTAGTCTCCTAGTTAAGCAAGAAAAATAATCATCAATAGCTCTTTCAACATGTGAAGCAGAGTATATAGTGGTCACAATGTGTTGCACTCAAGTTCTATGGATGAAGTAGACATTGGAAGATTACAAGGTAAAATATGAAAACCAATTCCTTTATTATGTGATAGTACAAGTGCAATAAGTGTCTCTAAGAACCTAATGTTCCACTCAAAGACCAAGCATATACCTATAAGATATCATTTCTTGAGGGAACAAGTAAATGAAAAGAAAATCATTCTAGAATATGTGAGCACAAAAGAAGAAATTGTAGATATAATGACCAAGCCACTACTAAGAGCAACATTTGAACACCTAAGGAATGAATTAGGGGTCATTCCTGATCCCACAAACAACTAGAGGGTGTGCAAAGAAGGAAGGGAGAATTCTTAGGTATTATCCACTCCTAAACATAGTTCCAAAGTGAGGGGAGCTAATCTATTAGCTCAAATTTATCAAAGTATGCATCATCATCTCATGGGGAACATTGCCCGAAAACACAAAATAGATGTATAAGAAGCATAATCCTAGGGGAGCTTCTTGAGGTAAGCACATGAAGAAATCAGCTTACAAGTATATTTAGTTATGTGTGGCATAGATGGCCTTTTTCATTGTTGTCAAAGGGGAGAAATAAAGAAACTAGAAAACAATCCATGGATATAGAAGAACAAGAGAAAGGTGGATTTAAGTTTGCAATCATTTTTTCATCAAAAGTTTATAAGGTTTTACAGGTTAGATTGTTTCCATCAATGAAAAAGGGGGAGATTGTTGAATATTTGTCATTGTTATATGTGTTGTCATTGATGTCAAGATTGATGAGTTGATATCAAGTTGCATTGATGGAAAAAGGAGTCAATTGGTAAAGTGAGCATGTGAAGCAGATGAAGTTTGATTGGTAGTTTCATCTCACAAGGATTTGATGATCAAGGATAAGTCCTAAAGGACTTAGACAACATTTGAGCAAGCCATAGATATAAGGTGTTAGCTACCAAGTACATAGAGAGCTAGAGTAAAGAAGCTCAAGGAAGGAACTATGGACTAAAGGAAAGCTCCAAAAAGAAGTCACCAAGGTAGGTGAGTGTCCAATAAGTGAAGAAGGTCAGAAGGTAAATCCACGGGTATGAAGATTTGGTGAATTCCGCATATAAAGGGAAAAGATGAAAAACTATGGATAAACAGAAAATACGCTAAAGTATAGAATATTTCCACAAATAGAAGGAAAGCCGTGAAGAATTAGAAAATGGAGAAAATCCATGAAAGGTAGAAAACAAGAAGGAAAGCCACGAAGAAAATCCACGGTAGGTAGAAAATAAGGAGGAAGCCGTGAGAGGTTGAAAAATCCACACAAAGTATACTAATGCCGCAGATAACTAAAAGCCACATAAAGAAGGGAAAAAGCAAAGGATAAAAGGAGAATCCTCGACATGAAGGAAAAGATATCAAAGATGCCAAAGGAAGCCAAAATGATCAAAGTGAACTGGAGTGGATCAAGGACAATTAGTTAGAGTTCAAATTGAAAGAGTGAATGTTTGCATTCATATTTCAAAGGATATTTAATTGAAAGATAATTCCAATTGCAAACACAACTGAACTTCACACATACCAATGAAATTCTCTATTCCATATACCAACATTTAATGCATGTTAACCATGAGGAAATTTGGTTATAAGCTCGATGGAGATTCCCAATTTCAAGGTGAATTAAAATAATGCAAAGAAGATGGATTGTTGTTTTAATTTCACGATGTAAATTCTAAACAATGCAAGTTTTCTATTTTGGAAGTTGGATGATAAATTGGTTTGTCAGATGCATGGAAGAAGGAGGAATGAAGTCGAACAAGGAAAGAATAAAATATGGACTCAACTTGAAACATTTAATGATCCAGATTCACAGTGATAATCAGGAAGAGTACATGATGCAAATTTTGAAGCAATCAATTTTGAGTTTTCGTGTAATAAAAGAAAAACTCTAAGTTATTCGAAGAGTGGTTTCTCATGAGAGAGAACTAAGGCACTAGAGAAAGATAATGACAGAGGTAAAGAGAAAAAATACGATGCAATCAAGCTGAGAAGAGCTACAACCGTGAAGAAGAGAGAAAAGGTGAGATCGAGAAATAATGAAGAACATGATCAAAGATATAAGCATAAATAAAAATGGCAAGTTTGAAATGAGAAGAAGAGAGTGTGACAGAGGAAGAACATAGATCAAGCCAGGAAAGTGATCATAATCCATTGTATAAGCAATTTTTGTAACTACATGGTCAAAATGTATATGTAAAGAAGTCTAAGTTGTAGCTTAGCACATTCAGGAGTTGTAGATTCCTTATAGATGGGTGTCTGAGAAAGAAATCTCTTGTGATGCATAATATTCACTTGAGTCCTTTTTTGTGTATAATATCAACATAGGTGTAGGGGTTGGTGCTCCTTGTGGGATCGGTGTCTCACTAAAAAAATCTTGTAAGATGTGTTATATTCTTATGAGTCCTTGCTTTGTGTAATATAAGAAATGATTTTGGTGTGTTTTTCTCCCGAAAGGGTTTCCCATGGTAAATCTCTGTGTTCAATGTTTATGTGTATGATGAATACTTGTTTGAAAAATAGTTGCTTCATCACCTTCTTCTTCAAGAACCGAAAGCTATCCTCAGCCGCCTTTATCCACAAAAACTCCCTTCCCTTTATGTAACCTGTCATAGGTGTCTTCAATACTACTAATTTTTTAATAAACTTTCTATAAAATGTTACTAAACCATGAAAGCTTCGTACCTCTATTATACTCGTGAGTAGGCCATTCAATAATTGCATTTATCTTTTCTAATTCCATATGTAACCCATCAAATAATAAAACCCCAAAATACCAAAATCTCTTGTAAAATGTGCACTTCTTCAAACTTGCATAGAGATTCTCTTTCCTTAAAAATTCAAATATCACCCTCAAATGCCTCAATTTTTCTCCTTTAGTTTTACTTTGAAATTCAAGATATCATGAAAATAAACCAAAAAAAAACTTACCATTATACTCCCGCAACATAGTGTTCATTAACCTCATAAAAGTGCTAGGTGTATTATATAACTCAAATGGTATCACATGCTACTCATATAATGCATCCCCTGTCTTGAATGTTTTTTTCCACTCATCTCCTTCTCTGATCCTAATCTAATGGAAACCACTACGAAGATCAATCTTAGCGAAATACATAGATCCAACAATCACATCCATCATATCATCAAGGTGAGGTATAGGAAACCGATACTTGATTGTAATTTTATTGATTTCTCTGTTATCCATGCACATTCTCCATGTTCCATATTTATTTGGAGTTAATAAATCTGTACTTGCACACAAAATCATGCTCTCCCTTACTACACCCTTTCTCACGAGCTCTATCACTTGCTTATTCAGCTCTGCATGTAATTTTAGGCTCATCCTATAAACCACTTGGTTTGGGAGTGAAGACCTTGGGATCAAATCAATATGGTGTTGGATATCTCTTTTGGGTGGTAACCCATCTGGTAGCTCATCAGGAATAACATCAAAAATTATTCTATTAATTTTGTTTTTCTACTGGTATTTGTGCACTTGTAAGTTCATCCTTATTTGTGACCAACACATAACAAAACCCAGTTGCCTTTTCCTCCACAAATTCTTTTGCAAAAAACATATTTTCAGCCTTTCCCTCTTCCTTAAGAGGTAGAAAAACTATTTTTGTGTCATCCTTCCAAAAAGTATATGTATTCTTCCCCCCATCATGAATAAATTTTCTATCAAATTACCATGGTCTACTTAAAAACATATGAGATGCATCCATAGGAATAAAATCACACAAAATCTCATCTTTATAAATTTTCCCAATAGAAAAATTTATTAAACATATCTTATCAACAATAACTTCATTACCCTTCTTAAACCATGCAATACAAGAAGGGTTTAGATTCTTCTCACAATGCAGGCCTAGTTTCTCAACCATCTCATTTAAAACCATGTTCACACAACTACCACCATCAATAATAAAATTACATACCTTTCCTCCTGAAGTTCATCTTGTTATGAAAATATTTGTACATAGCAATGTACCCCCTTGATCTCCTTTCTTGGAGAAATCACTATATTTTTGATCATACATTTTCTCCCACATCCGGTGGAATTTCTAAGTCTTGATTTTTTCTTCTTCTTTTTCATCTTCCAAAATATTTACTCTTAGAGGATTTTATTTCCTCTTGTCATGTGTATAATAATGTAGGAATTAAAATTTTCTATGTCCCTCTTCACCACATATGTAACACACAAATGGTCTTCGTGGAGCCTCCCATCCTCTCGCGACTAGCATATCCTATGCCCCTAGGAAATTGTCTACCTATTTTTTGATTTGGGAGATATTTCCTTGTATATTATTGCTTTTCCACTCCACGAGGTTGTTCTCCTCTACCTTGGTAGAAACCAGATTGTCCTCGAAAGGAGAATGAGGCCCCTATTCATCTTAGGAGATATCCTAAAACTTTGACATTTTTTCTTCAGCCTTTAAAGCTAGTTGATAGGCATCCTCCATGCTCTTAATCATGTGCATGCTTAGCTCATCTTGAATAGAAATTTTTAATCCATTTATATACCTTGCAACCATTTGTTCCTCAGTTATTCGTGCTTTACATGAATGGACAATTTTAAAAGCTCATATGTGTATTCTTGCATGCACCGTAAGTTCTTCCCGAGATTCTCAAACCTCCTAGAAAGTGTTTGTGCATAATCAACAGGAGAAATTTGTCTTTTAGCTTCTTCTCCATCTTACTCCAGGTCCTAATCCTTTCTTTCCCCTTTCTTGACTGCTCCTTTTTTAGATGATCCCACCATAACATAGCATGACCTTTTAATTTCGTGCATGTAAATTTTACCTTCGTTTTCTCGACATAGAATTTATCTAATTTTTTTCCCATGCTAGTCAACCAATTGATCAGCTCCTCTGGTTTTAGGCTACCTCCATATTTTGAAACATCAACTCTTATCTCATCATTCTTTCCTTCTAATGCTCAAATCATCCTTTCTTCAAAAGCTAAGGGTGGTCCTTATGCTTCCTCCTCTTCACAAACTTCATCTTCATTTGTGTCATCTCCACCTTGATTTCCTCTCTAGGATATAGTTGTAGCAAATAAAACAAATTTTCTCTTACATATCTTTCATGTTTATATTCATCTAGGAACTTCCACCCCTCTTCCTCAACCTCGGCATTTTTCCTTCACTAAGACTCAAACTTGCTCTAATACTAGAAAATATAGCCAAATTTAACACAAACTCAATACACTACAAATATCTTGAACTCAAAGAAAATAAATCTTCTTCTTCATTATGGAATCATGAATTACAATGCTTCATAAATAGGAAAATAACTCCCAAATTGAGTTGTCAAGCAACCTCTAACTAACTTTGACTAAATCTACTCTAGGTGGTAGAATTTACCATTTTTAACAATTTACTAGAGCCTTCTATTCTTAGTAAGTTTGCATGCTTATTTGTACTAGAGGAAAAATATCCACACATCTTCTACATGCATAAATTAAAGGAATTGCCAAATTTATAACATACTATGCATTCAAGAGATTAAAATTTACTAATGCCCAAAATAAGAAAAAACCAAATTACAACTTAGATCCTAGTTTACAACCTTTAGATGGTGGATTTCAGGTCAAAAAATGTGCTAAAACGTGCTCCAAATAGTAGATCGGGTTGAACGATGTGTTTGTCTCATTGAAATAGGTGGTTTAAAAAAAGACTCAAATGGACACCTAGAGCACAAGTTATGACCTTTTCAAGTTCTTGCTAAAATTAGTGCATCGACTAATACCAGAATGTAGCCAAATTTAACACAAACTCAACACATTGCAAATATCTTGAAATCAAAGAAAATAAATCTTCTTATTTGTTCATCTTCCACAAGATTTACTTTCAAGGGTTTTCTTGCCTCTTGTCATGCGTATAATAATGCAGGAATTCAAATGCTCTATGCCCCTCTTCACCACATATGTAGCACACAAATGGTCTTCATGGAGCCTCCCATCCTTTCTACCAACATATCCTCTACCCTAGGAAATCCTCTACCTCTTTGCTGATTTGGGAGATCTTGCCTTGTATCTTCTTGATTTTCCACTCCACAGGTTGTTCTCCTCTACCTTGGCTAAAACCAGCTCATCCCCGAAAGGAGGATGAGGCCTATTCATCCCAGGTGATCTCCTAAAACTTTGATGGTTTTGTTTTTCTTTGGCCTTTAAAGCTAGTTGATAGGCATCCTCCATGCTCTTGATCATGTGCATGCTTAGCTCATCTTGAATAGAAAATTTTAATCCATTTACATACCTTGCAGCCATTTGTTCCTCAGTTTCTTCATGCTCTACATGAATGGAAAACTTGTAAAACTCATATGTGTATTCTTGCACAGTTTGTAAGTTCTATTTGAGATTCTGAAACCTCCTGAAAAGGGTTTGTGCATAATCCACAAGGAGAAATTTGATTTTCAACTTCTTCCGCATCTTACTCTAGGTCCTAATCATTTCTTTCCCCTTTCTTGATCGCTCCTTTTATAGATGATCCCACCATAACATAACATGACCTTTTAATTTTGTGCATGAAAATTTTACCTTCTTTTCCTCTGACATAACCTTCCACTCAAAAGATTTTCCCATACTAGTCAACCATTCGATCAACTCCTCTGGTTTTAGGCTACCTCCATATTTTGAAATATCAACTCATATCCCATCATTATTTCCTTCTAATTCTCAAATCATCCTTTCTTAAAATCTAAGGGTGGTCCTTGTGCTTCCTCCTCTTCACAAAATTCATCTTCATCTGTGTCATCTCCACCTTGATTTCCTCTACGGGCTTTAGTTTTAAATAAGTACAATAACTCACCTCTGTAGATCATGTATGTTTTTATTTATCTCGGGAAATTCTGCCCCATCTTCCTCTTTCTCTTCCTGCCATTTGTTTCCTTCACCAAGACTCAAACTTTCTATGATACCAGATAATGTAGCCAACTTTAACACAAACTCAATACATTGCAAATATCTTGAAATCAAAGAAAATAAATCTTCTTCTTCATTATTGAATCATGAATTACAATTCTTCATAAATAAGAAAACAACTCCCAACTCAAGTTTCCAAGAAAAATCTAACTAAATTTGACTAAATCTACTCTAGGTGGCGGAATTTACTATTTTTAGTAGTTTACTCGAACTTGTTATTCTTAGTAAGTTTGCATGCTTATTCATACGGGAAAAAAAATTTCCATGCATCTTCTACATGCATAAATTAGAGGAATTTCCAACTTTCTAACCTACTATGCATTTGAGAGACTAAAATTTACTAATGCCCTAAAATAGGAAAAAAATTGAATTATAACTTAGATCCTAACTTTCAGCCTTCATATGGCAGATTTCGGGCCCAAAATGTCTTGAAACATTCTCCAACCGACATGGCAGATTTATCGGTGTGTTTTCTCGTTGAAATAGGTGGTTTAAAAAAAAGACTCAAATGAACACCCAAAGCACAAGTTATGACCTTTTCAAGTTCCTACTAAAAGTAGTGCATCAAACTAATATTAGATAATGTAGCCAAATTTAACACAAACTCAATACACTTCAAATAGCTTGATATCAAATAAATTAAATCTTCTTCTTCATTCAACTTGCACAAGATTTAATCTCGGAGGGTTTTCTTACCTCTTGTCATGCATATAATAATGCGGGATTTCAAATGCTCTATGTCCCTTTTCACCACATTTGTAGCAAAAAAAAGGTCTTGTGTGGAGCCTCCTATCCTCCGCCACTAGCATATCCTCTACCCTTAGGAAATCCTCCATCTCTTTACTGATTTGGGAGATCTTGCCTTGTATATTCTCACTTTTCCACTCCATGAGGTTGTTCTTCTCTACCTTGGATGAAACTAGCTCATCCTTGAAAGGAGGATGAGGCCCCCTATTCATCCCGCATAATCTCCTAAAAATTTAAAGGTTTTATTTTTCTTCAACCATTTAAAGCTAGTTAATAGGCATCCTCCATGCCCTTGATCCTATGTATGCTTAGCTCATTTTAAATAGAAAATTTTAATCCATTTGCATACCTTACAACCATTTGTTTCTCAGTTTCTTCATGCTCTACATGAATGGAAAACTTGTAAAACTCATTTGTGTATTCTTGCATGGTTTGTAAGTTCTATCTAAGATTCTGAAACCTCTTGAAAAGGGTTTGTGCATAATCCACATGGAGAAATTTTTCTTTTATCTTCTTCGTATCTTACTCCAGGTCCTAATCCTTTCTTTCCCCTTTCTTGACCTCTCCTTTTGTAGATGATCCCACCATAACATAGCATGACCTTTTAATTTCGTGCATGCAAATTTTACCTTCTTTTCCTCTAACATAGCCTTCCAATCAATTTTTTTCCCATGCTAGTCAACCAATTGATTAGCTCATTTGGTTTTAGGCTACCTCCATATTCTGAAACATCAACTCGTATCCCATAATTATTTCCTTCTAATGCTTGAATCATCCTTTCTTAAAAAGCTAAGGGTGGTCCTTGTGTTTCCTCCTATTCAAAAAATCCATCTTCATATGTGTTATTCCACCTTGATTTCCTCACTAGACTATAGTTGTAGTAAACACAACAACTTGCCTCTATAGGTCCTGCATGTTTCTATTCATCTGGGAAATTCTGCCCCCTCTTCCTGCCATTTTTTCCTTCACCAAGACTTGAACTTGCTCTGATACCAGATAATGTAGCCAACTTTAAAACAAACTCAATACACTGAAAATATCTTGAACTCAAAGAAAATAAATCTTATTCATTATTGAATCATGAATTATAATGCTTCATAAATAGGAAAACAACTCCCAACTTGATTTTCCAAGAAAAATCTAACTAACTTTGACTAAATCTACTCTAGGTGGCGAATTTACTATTTTTAGCAGTTTACTAGAACATGTTATTCTTAGTAAGTTTGTATGCTTATTTGTATAGGCATAGAAATTTCCATGCATCTTCTACATGCCTAAATTAGAGGAATTTCCAACTTTCTAACCTACTATGCATTCAAGAGACTAAAATTTACTAATGCCCTAAAATAGGAAAAAATTGAATTACAACTTAGATCCTAATTTTCTGCCTTTAGATGGAAGATTTCAGGCCCAAAATGTTCTAAAAATGCTCCAAATAGAAAATTTTGTTGAGTGGTCATTTCATCTCATTGAAATAGGTGGTTTAAAAAAATGGACTCAAACGGACACCCGGAGCACAAGTTATGACCTTTTCAAGTTCCTGCTAAAAGTAGTGCATCATTCTCCCCTGCTTGAAAAAACACAGCTCCTGCAAGTTGTCTTCTTCAAATTTCTGCCATTTATCTTTATCTAACTTCTTAATCTCCCACTCTATGACCCATGTGTTTTCCTCTTGTGCCAATCCTTTCCAATGTACCAAATATTTTTGTATTGTCCATGTCGCATGGTCACTATTTTTTTGTCCAAAATCTGATCCACTTCTTCTTTCTTTTCACCATAACATGTTGCCTCTAATCTACTACTTCTTCAATAAAATCCCCTTCTTCACTATCCCCATGAAAATAATATAATTCTGAAACATTAAACACTAGAGAGATATCAAAATTTCCTAGAAATTCTACCTCATAAGCATTATCATTTATCTTCTTCACAATTTTGCAGGGACCAATCTTTTTGTACTTCAGCTTGTTATAGGTTCCTTTTGGAAACCTTTCCTTCCGAAGGTATACCATAACCAACTCACCCATTGTAAACACTTTCCTCCTTCTATGCACATCTACTATTTCCTTATACTAATCATTACTAGTCTACAACTTCTTCCACACTTCTTCATGTAATTATTGTATATGTTCGAAAATGCTTCTACATCATCATTGACTATGCCATCCATTGGTAGCTACAGAAAATATAACAAACCTTTTGGATTACTCCCATACAAAATATAAAATGGGAATTTTCTGTGGATCTATTTACGGAGCTATTATAAGAAAACTTAGCTTTTGGTAATGCTAAGTCCCATTGTTTTAGATTTTCGGTAATTATGCACCTTAACAAGTTTCCCAAACTCCTATTTACCATCTTTGTTTTCCCATCAGTCTGAGGATGATAGGAACTGCTGAACTATAGTTTAGTTCCCAAATTCTTCCATAAAGTCCTCTAGAAATGACTTAAGAACCTTATGTCACTATCTAAGGTTATGCTTTTGGAATACCATGCAAGTGAATAACTTATTTGAAAAAAATATGCTACTCTTGTCACATCACTAGTTTTCTTACAGAAATAAAATGAACCATCTTAGAAAACCTATCAATAACGAAAAAAATTGAGTCATTACCTCATTGTGTTTTTGGTAATCCCAAAAAAAAATCCATACTCAAATTTTTCCATTGTCCTTTGGGAACTTGCAATGGCATATACAACCCTATATTTTATGCATGGCCTTTCGAAACTTGGAAAATTTGAAACATATCCACATATCTTACCACATATCTTTTTAGCTTTGGCCAATAATATTTCTCTCTACAAAGGCTTTCATTTTATCCTTACAAAAGGGTCTAGCCAATCCTTTGCTATGCATCTCTTTCACTATATTATCTCTCATAGACCCAACTGGAGTACATAGTTGTCATCTGTTATAAAGATAACCATCCTATAAAAGGTAATCATCCTGAAATCTCCTGCATCACTTGAAAATGGTCTACTTAATCTTGCAACAATATCCTTAAAATCAAAATCAGAAAAATACAAATCCTTTATTGCTTCAAAACCAACCACCTCATTCTCCATAGTTGTAAATAGAGTTACATGCCTACTCAATACATCCACAACTTGGTTCTATTTTACTTGATTTATGCTTTAGAGAAAAAGTATAACCCTGCAAAAATGATACCCACTTTGCATGCCTACTATTCAACTTCTTTTGTGTATTCACATACTTCAGGGATATGTGGTCTATAAATAACACAAACTCCTTAAGCACTAAGTAATGCCTCCAATGCCTCAGTGCTTGTACAATTATATGAAATTCCACATTATAAGTAGAGTAGTTATTTCTTACCTCATTTAATTTCTCACTAAAGAAAGCTATTGGATTCCCTCCTTGACTTAGGATAACACCAATACCCACATGTGAGGCATCACAATCAACCTCGAACACTTTATCAAATCGGTAGTGCCAAAATAGGTGCTTCTGTCACTTTATTCTTCAAGAACTGAAAGCTATCCCAAGTTTCCTTTGTCCACAAAAACTCCTTTCCCTTTGTGCAATTTGTTATATATTCTACAATACTTTTATTTTTTTAATAAATTTTTGTAAAATGTTTCTAAACCATGAAATATTTGTACCTATGTTATACTCCATGGAGTAGGCCATTCAATAATTTCCATTATCTTTTTAGAGTCCATTTGAACCCCATCTGCTGAAATAATAAAACCCAAAAATACCAAACTCTCTTACATAAATGTGCATTTCTTCAAATTTGCACAGAGCTTCTCTTTTCTTAAATCTTAAAATATCACCCTTAGATGCCTCAAATGTTCTTCTTTAGTTTTACTAAAAATTAAGATATCATAAAAATAAACCACAAAAACTTACCATTGTACTCCCAACACATTGTTCATCAACCTCATAAAAGTGCTAGGTGCATTAGATAACCTGAATGACATCACCAGCCACTCATATAATCCATCCCCTATCTTGAATGTTGTTTTCCACTCATCTCCTTCTCTGATCCAAATCTGATGGTAACCACTACAAAGATAAATCTTGGTGAAATACCTAGATCCAATAAGCACATCCATCATATCATCAAGGTGAGGTATAGGAAATCTATACTTGATTGTAATTTTATTGATCTTTTAATAAATGTGCACATTCTCCATGTTCCATCTTTCTTTGGAGTTAATAAAGCTAGAGTTACACACAAACTCATGCTCTCCCTTACTACACCCTTTCTCACGAGCTTTGTCACTTGCTTATTCAACTCGCATGCAATTTCAAGATCATCCTATAAGCCACTTGATTTGGGAGTGAAGACCTTGGGATCAAATCAATATGGTGTTGGATATCTCTTTTGGGTGGTAACCCATCTGGTAGCTCATTAGGAATAACATCAAAAAATTCTTCTATTAATTATGTTACTTCTACTAGTATTTGTGCACTTGTAGGTTCATCCTTATTTTTAAATTGAGCTATCACAATTGTCAACTTATCTTCCCCTAGAATGCAAACACAACCCAACACCTTGGTCCATGTCTTGGGGACACCATTGATCCTTTTACATTGATGAAGCCATTCTTTGTGATCCATTGCAATTGCAACAATGTAAATTCTTATACACACTAGGGACTCTAAATTGTCTTTATTGAAGGAAAGAGGGTCACCTAACTCCTTCTTGACCATCTTCTGAAATGCAATGATGAGTCCTCATTGAGCGGAGGGAAATAAAACCTTTGAACATAGTGGTAGACTTCATTCAAGATTTTAGAGACTTGACACCCATGAGAGTCCATTTAGGATATGGCATTCTTGAGCATTGCATATCGTGCATCCATGATGTAGATCCAAATGTGGGATACATATTTGTCATTTGATGTAAACACTTCTTTTCTCATGAGGGTGTGAGAATCGAAAGAACCCATTTCATATACTAGTTGGAGTACCTCCTCCAAATGAGTTACCTCTTTTCGCAAACTCCACCTCCGTCTTGTTTTCTTTAGAAAATGTTGTATAGACATATATGATGAGATAAATGACATCTAGACATAATACCCTGCCTTGCTTGATGATTTATTCAATCCAATTTTCATAGGATTTCCCCATATCATGTATTATTGTGCTTTCTTGATTTCCTTGGGGTCAATACCACTTATTGGAGGGATATCTTTGAACGGGAGAGGATATGTTGATCATAACCCTGAGAAGGGTTGAATATATGCACTGAGATCCATTACATGTTCCTCTAATTACACAATGGTTTGTTTGTATTCTCTGATCCGAGCATGAAGATGGGAAGAGGATTATTTGAATAGGTGAATTTCACCCTCATGAGAATCTTGACCCAATGAGATGCGAGATCAAATCATAGTCGGATGGATTCATTTCCTCTAAGGGCTTGTCAATCTTAGGCCAAGAAACCTCAACATACTAGTTACCTAAGGTGCCACTAAAAAGTGGGAAGTCAGTTTGGGTCATATTTATTTGCTTGGGCTTCAACATGCTAGAGATTTATGTAAGAATATGAAAAAAACGAGTTATGTTTTTCTTGTCCCACTCTCGAGCACTTTTGAATCTATGGAAATGACTCTTTGGGAGTTATCACGATGTGCATTACTAGAGTGCCTACGAAGCTTTTCATGAGGGAATATCTTGATCACTCTGGGGTAGCTCTAACCCTTGAAAAAGACATATTTCGAGGATTTTGTAGAGAGATATTCTACTATGAATTACCTCTTCTTGTCTTGAAAATCTTAAACTAACCAACTCTTCTTGGCTCACTTAACCAGTTCATCCAAATTTCTGAACTCATTGGCCTTGTTTACTTTGAATCAACTCACCGAGGGGAGAGTAGATGATTTCAAAATAGACAAAGATTTATAGATTATGATCTCTGGATCCTTTTACCACCTTCTTAGAGCTTATCGACATTACGTAATTTTCGTGGATTTTACCTATAGTGCCTTGTGGTGTTTTGTATTGCTTCCGGCACAAATTTGATGACTTAAGAATTATGTGAAGGGTGAAATTTCCTCTTTTAGATATGAAAAAATATTGAAACCTTAAGAGGATGATAAAAGGTAGCGAGATCAATGAAAATGGGGCCTTACGCAAATTTTTGCATTCAACATTGGGACTTTTTATTTTTAGCCATTAGGATCCGTGAGTGCTATTTTGGACAGGGGTTACATTTTTTTCCTTGGTGTCGAACTATGAGGTTCTTGTCATGTTCAGAGCATGTTCACAGAGGTTTCATGACCAATTTGAAAAAAATATTTCTTTTACAATTTATTTTTTCTTTTTTGGTTTTTTCGGCTTGTGTACCCTAGTTTTGTATTTTTGTGCTTTTCACTCATTTTCTTCTCTCGAGGATTTTTTTCTTTTAGGAAACTTAAAAAAATGGCAAGTGAAAACTAGTGGAATATAATATTTTTATAAGTTTAACATCTTCATTCTAGTTTGATGAAAAATCACCTTCATTTTTCCGGGTTTTTGTTCAAAATTTCAAGTTAAATCGCTTCTTGATCGATGACAAAAGGAGGAAAAACAACTTAGTGAACAAATTTTCAGTTGGATTCCATTAAAAACCAAGGAAATTTCTCATATTTATGTTTTATATAGATTCAAAGCACCTATGAGAGGAATATATACCCAAATTTTCACTAAGTTTCGATCAACAACTAGAAAGTAATGAGCAAATCTTCATTTTTCACCACTAGGGTTTCGCGGATTCGAAATGGTTATGAATTTTTTTAGTTTTTATTTTTCAAGTAGTGTGGAATGATGAATAATGGGTGAGAGGTTAAATGTAAAATATTTAAAGGTGGTAGCAATGGATGAAGGAGAAGAAATCGTGATAAAGTAGTAATTTTCCCCTACGTTCGTGTAAGTAGTATAATGAAAGGGATGAAAAAAATTGCATATTTTCTCAAGTTGGGAAGGAGCGTATTTCTTATCCCAACCATTGAAAAAATTTGGGATGGTTGGTGCACAAAATTTCACTCATTCCACATTTGTCCACGTGGTTGGACAGAGTTAGAGGCTTGACTTTGGTGCACAGGGCTTAAGTTTGCAAAAGGAGCTTAAAAATGGTCACATTGAGGTCCAGGGGATTAAATGGGAGGGGGATAATTTTTGTGCACAAAATTTACTAAATATTTGGGATGGTTAGTGTAATAAAGTGTGCCACTCTTTGATTGGTCCAATTTTCAAGCCTGAGAATTGACTAACTACTCAAACATATCTCGGGAATAACTTGTCAAAGCCATAACTTGAGTTCCCGAAGGAGTTTTTTGATGCTTATTTACATTAAATTTCTTGAAAATTTCATTTGGAACACAATGGTGATGGTATCATACCTTAATTCTTCATGAAATACCCTGAAAAATAGGATTTTTCTCCGAGATCAAAGGTTTTCCATGCCAAAATCAAGTTGTGGGAATAATTACATGAATCCCGTGAAAATGTGAAAGCACCATCCTATAGGTATCTATATTAGATTTTATATGATATTTTTTTCTCCAAAATCTTTATGAAGCTCCTGAATTTGCTTCTCAAAGCTCAGGAGTTTTTTTTGCACTGTGCACTACTTTACCCTCTAAGACCCCCTTTTGTTGAAAATGCTCCAAATCTTTCAAACTTCCCAAAATCCTCCAAAACCAATTGAAAAATATTTTTATATATTTGATGCACCTCCTTGATGAGTTTGAGTCCTTCATTTTTCTCCAAGGGGTATGTACCAGCCTCAAGAAGATCGGAGAAAAGGCCCATTATTAAGCTTCCTGAGAGCCGATCTTGAAGAAATGTTTTTCGAAGTGATTGAATAGACTTAATATCCCTAAATCACATAGGGAAATGTTTACACACAAAATTTGACTTCTTAGAGAGACAAGATAAGACACATGGGTTAGGGTTGACCTGGGAAAGTGTCTAGAAAGGTCTACAATCAAAAATTTTGACACTGGGGTCCGTTGTCTTTCTTGAAATTTGGGAATTTTCCTATTGCACATTTACATGAAATTAGTTAGTGTAAGGAATACCATGTGGATTTAGAATAAATATTTCAACTTATTTATAATCCATAAATAAGTTAGGACAAAGTATAGGGTTCAAAGGGATGCGATGAACTACTACTAGGAGAAGAATTGGTCTTTAGGAGATGTAAGAATGAATGGTGATGGTATTAGCTAATGAAAAGAGAAATATATAAAGCAAAGAAAAGCTTTAATATAATTCATCAAATTAGTAATAGGTGGATGTAAGATCTTACTCTTCCCGTTATATAAAGGACAATATATAGGTGTGGAGCTAAAATAGAGGAAAATGCAAGAGCATTGTTATAAGAAGAAATAAGAACAATATATTAATAATATCTTAAAGGAAGGTGGATGCAGTAAAGTTACCAAGGAAGGATATATAATTTTATGCTACTTGGTTGGAAAAATAAACCAAATTTTAAATTCCTAAGAACTAGTTATGGGTAAAGTCGATCTTACATAGAAGGATGGTCTTGTTGCATGTTAAAAGTAAATATTCTTGACTTCATGAATGGTTATTATGATCTCAATACACCAAAACATGACTGTGTGTGTACAATATAAATATTTAAGGTGAAACTTAGTGAGTATGCTATCATTTTTGTATCAGTTCCGATTAAGAAGATCTTGGAAATTGGCATTTTGTACTAATATTGAATTGATTGAAGGTTGTTGATTAAAGGAGTAAGAGAGGCAGAAATATTTTTGAAACCTTGAAGTTAAGAAAGATTTTTTTATTGGAAATCCATATTGAAGTTGATAAGTAAAGAATATAGAGCTAGTAGAAGCTTAAAAGGATCTTAAAGAAGAAAAATAAATAGAAGACAAATGACTACAAGGGTACTAAAAGAAAAGGGTGAAAAATAATTAGGTGAAGTACTAATGAAGGAAAGTAGGATATAATTTCTAAGAGGATATAGGTCCAATGAGACCTAAAGGAAAATAGAAAGAGTAAAGAGAAGAGAAAGAAAGGAGTAAGGGCTTATTTCAAGAAAGTTTCCACAAAAGGATGTAGAAAGTGATAGTTATGGAGAGAAATAGTTGAGATAAAGTTGCTCATGGAAGGTATATACCAAGATTTGGAGAATAAAATATAAATACTCCTTGTGAGAATTAAAAAATATTATAATGACCTCTTAAAGAGATTATCGAGGAAAGAAAAAGGTAGAAGGAAATCAGACAGTTAAGAAGACAAGTGAAAATATTGGTACAAAAACCTAATGAAAAGAAGATAGAGGAAAGAAAGCCTCAAATGTTTGAATTTGATTATTTATTTGTATGTGTGTATGCATGTGAAAGGATATATGGAGAAGCCTAATTTGAAGGCTTAAAGTCCAAAAATTCTAAAGAAGACAAGATATTAGTGGTAAAAGAGAAATAGGAACAAACTTCTTACATAGAAGATCAATTATATATGCCATTTGAACAAGAATGGGTGTAGATATGATATCCTAAGGAAGAAGACATGCTAGATAAAGATGAAGAAAAAAATTAAGAGTATCAATGTCCTCAAATTTTTCCTTGTAATATTGTATTTGATAGTGAAAATGTAAATTTTCAAGAATATGCTTTGTATAAAAAAACAATCAAACAATTATACATGTTCATGAAAGGTGAATGTAAAGATGAAGCACCTATTGAAGTGCTTGTGGAACCTAAAATACAACAAGAAAAGGTGTCTCAAATGACACAAGTTGAAGAAAATTCAGAGAATCAATACATGGTAGAAGAAGAGATGATTTGGCAACAAATCAAGCAAGAGTCAAAAGACTTAAGCCTCATAGGAGATGAGGAATCCATAAAGAAAGCTGAGATGGAGATATTGAAGCTCTTAATAGAATAAGATGCTGATGGAGAGGCAACAATGCCTTAAGTTTTTAAATCTAACTATGTTTTTATCTTTAAATGTGTGGGTATCGAAGAAGAAGAGATGGAGTCCTATATAATAGACTTAACTATAGAAGATAAAGTGAATATTGAGACATTTGGGCTCATAAAATTTGAATAAATGATGAATAATAACAAGATATTGAAGAACTGGAAGAAAATAAAGAAGAAACACAAAACATTCCATTTGAGTAGGAGCTCAAATTTTTCCCACCAGGGGAGTCTGATGCAGGAGCATCAGGATCTAGCTTATATACATGATGTAAATATTATAATTTACAATAATTAATGGTACAAGGATGTCTTATGATGTGTTTTAGATTCAATAAGAATCCATTGAAGCTTCATTTGTTCTTAAACAGGTTTTACTATAATAGTTTGGACTTTCCCTCCAAATAGGAAAAAATTGAAAAATTGAATGTTATGGTCATGTGTAAGAATTAGGGAAGGGTCCTAGGAGTTTACAAATTGTATTCCAACTATTTTAAGCTATCAAAGACTCCTTAAAAACCTTTGGTAAGGATAAATCTATGTTGAGAAGAACTAGATAAGCAATTTGACCAAGTGTGAGTTGTTGAGAAGATTTGGGAGGTTGTTTCAACAACTCCTAAACTTGGAGAATTGTTATACCATAAAGGAATTCTATCCATTTTATGAGAGGAGTGAAATATAGATAAATATAATCTAGGAGAATTGTTTGAACAAGGTTTTGGAAAGTTGAATAGGAGAGATTTTCAATGAAATAAGCCTCTACCGGCTTTTGTACATAGTAGATTGTGTTTTGTACATAGACCATGTTGTTTGAAGAAGAATTGTTGAGATTTTATTGAAGTGGAGTGATGTGTGTTAATTGATCAAAAGTTTAATTTGTTATGGTGGCAAATAATATCTTACAAAAAATCGTGAGATTCATGTAACTCATGTTTCCATTAATTGTGATGTATTTCTAGTGAAAGCTTAAATTATGTAGGTAGTATAGTAAACATATCCAACACAAGTTTACTACAATAAGAACTTATATAAAGGTCTAATAGAGCTTATCCAACAATATTTGGGTTTTGAAGAGGTTTCAAGAAAATATAAGTTCATTTCTCCTTATCGATTTTGGAAACCCCAAGACTAGGATTTAGAAAAATATTTTTTGTTATTTAGTTTCAAAGGATAGATTAGAAAAAAAATCATATAGAATGAGTCTACTCCATGTTTCAAAAGTTTTCAAACTTTTTCATGAGTTTACATGCAAGATATTTATGACAATTTTGAAAGAGGCATAATGAATCCACTTGAGACCTAATTGTGAATTTTGTAAATTCCATAAATAATTAAGATTTAACACTTAGTGATTTTATTAATCTAAATAAAGGGTGCTCTAAAATCTTGACAAAATTTGTGGGAGTGATTTTATGGAAATTTATACCTAAATTTACTCAAAACTAGACCTACTAGACAAGATAGAGCGGGTTTATAGAGGTGTAAGAAAAATGAATTGGAAATCATAAAGAGAGGATGTCATTGAAATGTAGTGCACTTGAAAGAGTTAGGAGGATATAATTAGTTAGGAACCACATGGGTTAGGGAATGACATTATAGGATGATTAAAGAACATTTCATGTTTCTTGAGCAAGACAAGTTTATGTGAGTGTAGGATTATAACTCATGTTAGAGTTTCATCAATTCTTTAGGAGAATTGTGCAGGTTAAAGGACATTGAGGAGATAATTTTGCAGAAGAGAACAGTGAATGATGATAGCTAAGGTCACTAGAGAAGGAACTAGACAACAGTCCAAGAACAAAAAAGATGAAAAAATATCCTAACAATCTTGAAATAGTTTTGAAGGTAACTTTATAGTTGATGTTATGTTTTCATGATGAATGTTATTATAAGGAATACCATGGATCTTGAGTATATATATTTCAAATTATTTATAATCCATAAAAAATAAGAAGTGGTATAGAGGTTCAAAGGTATGCGAGGAACTGCTACTAGGAGATGAATTACTACTTGGAGATGTAAGAATGAAGGGTGATAGTCTTAGCCAATGAACAAGAGAAATATATCAAAGAGTAAAGATTTAATACCATTAGCGAAAGTAGTAATAGGTGGATGTAAGATCTTACTTTTTTTGTTGTTGGATAAAGTTTAGTAAAGGATAGTGTATAGATGTCAAGCTAAAAGGGAGGAAAATGCAAGAGCATTGTTATAAGAAGAAAGAAGAACCATATGGTACTCATATTTGCAATGAATGTGGATTCGGGTATAGTGAAAAGGGATGAGATATAGATTTATGCTACTCAGTTAGAAACATCAACCCAAGTTCAAATTCCTACGAACCAATTATGGTTAAATTTGATCTTGCATAGAAGGATGGTCCTATTGTGTTTTTAAAAATAAAGATTATCGACTTCCTAAATGGTTATTATGATATCACTACAACAAAATAGGACTGTGGGTGTATAATATCAAGGTTTAAGGTGAAACTTAGTGAGGATGCTATAAAATATTCATCTTGCACATATAGGTATTTCATATAATTAGAAATCACAAATTCTATTCTCATCTCTTTCAATAACAAACTATGCCTAATAAGTGTGTCAACCACATTGTTAGATTTCCCACTCCTACGATTTAACAAAAAAATTAATCCTTGTTGGTACTACACCATTTCATGTGACTTTGATTTAAAGTTCCTTGGATATTAATAAATATTAGTGCTTAATGGTCTATGTACAACATACACTCTTTGGTAAATATATAGTGTCTCCGCTTTTTTATGCTTCTACAATTGCATAGAATTCTTGATCTTATACATTTTACTTATTAATTACATTATTCATATTTTCACTAACACATGCAATATGTCTATCCTATTGACTCAATACTATGCCAATGGATATGCCACAAACATTGAATTTGACCTAAAATACTTTTTTCAAAACATGGTAATGTTAGCACTTTGGATGCTCTATTATTATTTTCTTCAAATCGATGACTAGTTTCTTGTCATGTACTCCAAATGAAACTCTTTTTATCTCCTTGTTATCTCTGAATCACAACACCCTATGGTTTGCACAAGTGTGTGTTCTTGAGCTCACGGTGTGATTGGATAACATGGGTACTATCTCCAAGTTGTGGGACTTGCTACTTGAGATAGACCTCTAGAGAAAGCTGGTTCTTACTCCTAAACTACCTACCACAATCTACTCTAATGCAGAAAAAATATCTTTCCTAATCTAACTTTCCAAGGGACTAGAGAGAGAGAGAGAGTGCATGAAAACAAATCCTACACTAAAGCGGTGATACACCAGAAAAGGAGAGTGAGAATAGTCTTCCAATGTGTGAAAAGTAGGAGCAAAGTGCAAACTAGAAGGGGTGATAACAGTTCTCCACAATCTAGCAACTGCATTCACAACAATATTTCATGCACACACAATGATAATGGATCCCTGCAACAACATAAGATAGACACAATATATATATGCAATGAGATTGAAAGGGCAAGAGGAATGCAAACAAACACAACAGGGAAGATACATCCAAAACTTGCATCTATTACTTCATAAGTATGCACAGTTCAATCTATTACAAGATAAGGGCCTAGATAACCATGCAAGGAGTCCACTATAAGGGCCTGTAACACATTGGCTTCAAAAATTAATTTTTGACAAATTTTTCTACTTAAAAACTATCTCCATTTATAATGAGCCCAACACTCTAATTTATAGAATTTTGAGAAGAGAGAGAGCAAGAGAGGGAAAATGAGAATCCTGAAATCTATCCTTCAACCACTTGCAAGATGTATTAAATGATGTTATTTTTCTTGCAAAATTCCCCCATGCTATCCCATAACTTGCAGCAGTGAGAAATGTCAGCCCATGCATGCATCCCAACTGCTAGATAAAATCATTTTCCTGAACTAGGCACGTTTTCCGAGAAATCACCATCAATTTCTCACCAAATTCTAGATTTATTGATTGTTTTACATCAATATTAGAAAAATGATTCCAATGATACAAATTTTGTGTCTTTTTGTTGAGAAATACAAAATTTATGGCCTTCTGAGTGCAGGTAACTATTTTGGGTCTACCAGGCATTTCTGTCATTTAACGAGACTGAGCATTTGCTTTTACGAAGCTGAATATGTTTTTTTTATTTTCATATATCTAACCTCATAAAAATTAAAAAATCCCATTTGTATGGCATAAAGGATGTCGGGCTTATTCCAGAAAAGTCAAATTTTGTGAAATTTGGAGCTCGGGGTCAAAAGTTATGGCCATTTGAAGTTCGGGATTTGATTTGTAGTGTTTTCCCTTACATGTGGCTATATTTGGTATTTCGGGTCCTGTCCCAGGTGTCCCTTATGTGACTTGGGTAAAAACCTCCACTTCACTCGCATCAAACTTGACCCACCTTGTAAATCAGTAAATCAGCCTTTCGGGGAACTCATTTCCCGCGCATCCACGCTGATCGGCCGTGAGGGCCGATGACTCCCACTCCGCTCGCATCTCTTTTGTAGTTGGATATTTTGGCCTTTTAGAGCCCATGCATACCTTTGTCCTAGCTATCCCATGGACTACACGGACAAAATCTTATGACTTTTTTGATTTGCTATTGATTTCAGACCTTTTCATCTTTTAGTCCCGGGCGTCTCAAACGTACTGTGTGGTCTCCGGCCTGAAAAACTCCGACTTTTCCCGATTTGCATGTAAATCAGCCATTTAAGCTCTGTGGGTCCCACGTGTCCCAATGTCCCATGGACCGCGCGGGACAAAAATGTCTGATTTCTCTGCACAACAAAGGAATGCGGCCATTTTAGGTTTTTGGGTCCCAACTATCCTATGCATACCGTGCGGCCTAGGCCAAAAATACCCAATTTACCCGCAATACACTGTCTAAAGCCAATTTTTTGGATTTTTTCAATTTTTCTAACTCCTTGAATTTTTCCTTGGATGGAGGGGTTAGAAAAGAGCCAAAGGGAGCTCCAAAACCTGAAAATTTCCCTTGAGCCATTTCAATCCGCTTGAGTCTGAAGGATCATGTAAGTTATCCAATTCACCTTGAGGGGAAAATTTGGGATAACACTCCTCTTATGGAATCTATAATCAACACGCATACACCACTAGAGTTCTTGATGACATTGTAATAAAAACTAGCTAACCCATGAAAACTACATGCCTTAGAAGCATTCCTCAATCATGGCCAATCCACAATTACGTGTAATTTTTTAAGATCCCTTTACAATACTTCTATGAAAATAAAAAATCCCAAACACACCAATTCCTCTTAAAATAAACTTATGTAAGTAATCTGTGCATTTATCAATCAATAACATAAAATCCACTCGTCAACCCTTCTTGGGTCCGAAACATTGTCCTTCGCTCATCCCCTTCTCTTATGTGAATCGATGGTATATTGTCTTCAAATCGATCCTATAAAAATACTTTTCTCCACTTTGAATAAATACTTGATGTCATCCATACAAGGAAATAGAAACTTGTATTCATTAGTGATCCTATTCATGGCTCTAAAATTAGTACACATATGCCACTCGCCACCCTTTTGTAGTGCTAATATTGTTGGCACTTCACATGGCCTCAAAATATCTTTGATGATTCCCATAGCCAACAAATCTTGCACTTACATCATCCTATAATATCATTTTGTAATTTTCCTTTTCGATAAACCAATCCTAAAATTGAATCCATGCGGTGACTAATCTCTCACGCGAGTGATAACCCTTAAGGTAACTCACTATACACCACTTTTACAAACTCTTCTAGCATTCCTTTCACATTTGGTTTCATTATTTCTTCTTATTTATTCACTTACGCCACACATTCTATTTGTGTGGTTGATATTAGTAGTGAAAAACATGCACTATCCTTCTTCACTTCACTCGAAAACTACTTAAGTGAGAGTAATAATAATAATTTTGGTGTTTCTTTACCCTTTTTGAAAATGTTTTTGAAGTATACTTCGATCCATAATTTTATACAATGTATATGTTTGCATGGCCATCATGATCCACCTTTCGATTAAACTACTACGTCCTACCAAGTATCACATGACATACATCCGAGGAATGATGTTGCACACTAATTCATCTTTATATATCCCAATTTGGAATTTGACCAGATATTGTTTCTTTACCAATAACTAATATCTCTTTTGCACCCATGAAACTATGTATGGATTTTGATGCTCAATTATTTCCATCTTTAATTTATCCACTATATCTTTTAGTACCAAATTATTGGTGCTTTCATTTTCCACTTTCACCGTACATACTTTTCCCCGACTTACATGTCATCCTATAAAAACTTCTTGTTTTCTTGGGACCAATTTCCTCCTTCTTTATTATCAACAATATGCACTTGAACATCATCACTTCTCACATCTCTAGTTCTTCTTCATGACTTGAAAATTCATCTTTCTATTCTTACACAAGGTTCATACTTTGCTTTCCACCAATATGGGTGTAGGGGCACCAATACACTCTATGTTTTGTTTCTCTACATTTGTAACATGTTTTACTAAATTTGTGAACTCTTTCATGACCTCCTTGACATGTATTTCTATTTCCTTGAGATATTGCTTCTTTTTGTGTAGTTGAACATGACTCACTTCCACCTTGCATAGATAATATTTTCCTTTATTCTATCCATGACCTTATGCAGAATTTCCTTTACCCTGGTTAGTGCTATGTTGATTTTGTGACATCTTATCTTATGATTTTAAAGAATATTGATAGTATTATTCCACACAATGCACTTATATCATGATAAAATCATCTTGAATCACCATACACAACCTAGTCATATACCTATTTTTTTACATATCATTTTCCACATGTCTTTCTCTAATGGTAAGTTGGTAAAATTACTTAGTGTATTATTTCACACAATGTTGTCTCCATCACAAAACTTACAACCTTTTGAACAAATTGAGATGGTAATATACAGGTATAAAATTTTCTTTTAATTATTCCACCAACCTATCCCATGTATTGAGATTTTATTTTTCACATTGGACTCGGTCATCCTGTATATGATCCCACCAAAGAGATGCATAACAATTTAACTTTGTGCACGTAAACTTAATCTTCTTAGTATCTTCCATGTCTTCATACTTAAAATAATTTTCCATCCATGTCATAAAATCCATGAGCTCTTTTGGTTCTGTTGTCACCCTCAAAATTTCCCTCATTTTCCAAGTCTAGACTTAAAATTTTGAGTTGGTGCCTCTAAAAATATTGAAAATAAAGTATTGTGAAATATGGTTCTTTCCAAGGGATTATGGTCTCCTGGAAAAATTTTCATCAGATGGGAAATTTCTTCCCATTTCCAAAAAGGTAAAGAAGTCCTCCTAGCTCTTCATATTTTTCATGTTATGGCTCGATGGACCTAAGATGGTATTATTTTCCCAAGGCGGGCTGATGGGGCTGCGAGAGTTTTTTTAGCACTAAACACCTTTTGGAAAAGGGTGCAGTTGGTGATGGTGGGCCCGTGAGTCCATGCAAAGAGATAAAAAAGAATTCCTAAGGTCCACCACTAATCAGATGGTGCCATGTAGCTGCATTGAAAAGTCAAAGCGGGGATGTGGGTCAACGGAGAATTTTGAAGTTTTAATCCTTTTTATCAAAAAGAGTTAAAAGTAAAAAAGTGATCTGTGACCCCGTCGCTAAGTAGATAATGCCACATGTCTGACCATTGAAAATTCAAAGCGGGCGAGTGGGCTAAAATGTTCCAAAATTCCTTTTCATTGTAAAAGTTATAAAGCGTAAAGTTTTCCCCCGCCCACTCCAATCAATTTATTCCACATGGGTGGCCCAAATTTAAAGTTGTAAAAGCAAATCGAATGGCCCATATTTAAATGGTGAAATAATGTAATGGCTGTATATTTGAAAATCTAGTTTTTCCGCCATTAACGTTTCTTTGTGAATCAAGAATTCAAAAGGGCGCAAATGATTGGAATGATTTATAACTATTTCTTGCTTGCTCAAGGAAGTTGTAACCATCTCTTGTAAGCTATTTCATGGGATTTCAAATCCATTGTCGAGGTTGAAATTTTGATATTCTGGAACTGTAATTTTGAGTATTAAGAAATCAATATAAGTGTTTTCCCCTTTTTCCTCTATTTTCTCTTTCCTTCTTGCTCTGATCTGTGAATCATTTAATCCTTGCATGCTTAGAAAATTTGTGTTCTAGTTTATACAATCTCAAGAACTTTGAGTCTGCGGATTGTGCCCATTATAAACGTGAATGGTTCTACTCTATATCTCATTTCTCAATACATATAAGGGTTTTCTCTACCATCTCTTTTCCCTAAAAGTATTATCTTCTTCTGCCTCCCTCCTCTCTTCAAGTCTTCTATCCTCATGTATTGACAACTTTCCAGAATAACACACATTTTAAGATATCAGAAACCAAAATTGAATGAAAGATTGTGTATTTATACATAGGTTTTCCCCGATTTCAATAAGGGAACCTATCCCATTAAAGAGGAGGGACTTGCTTGTCCCTGGATGTGGTTTCATTCCAAGTGCAAATCTGAAACCCAACGGAGCTTTTGGTGACTCATTGGGATTTGTTCAATAAATTTCCTTTCTAAAAAGAACAACTAATTTGATTATTTATTTGATTTGGTGACTCTAAGATACACTCGTGGTAGAAGGGCTCTTGGAATTGAAGATACCCAATTTCAACTCCTGGGTCAACAAGGTCTTCAACTTCCTCCAACAAGAAGAAATAGAAGAGATCGTTCCCACTAGTACACCTCTTATTGAACACAGAGCTTCTAGTATTAACATTCCTCAAACACAACTTAGCCCTAATCTTCGTGCCTAATTCTTGTTGGTGTATGTATGATAGAAAAGTGACATGCAAGCATGAGAATCTACAAGTATCCCTTCTTCGTACTTGACCTCCCAAGGTCATGCTGAGACAGCCGGTGGAAATGAAATGTATGTGGATATAGACAAACTAGTTGGGAAATCTTATATCCTCAACACGCAATAATGGGATCTGCGAGTCTAAGGCAAAGAAATCTCTCCTAACTTAAATTGGTGTAATGGATCATTCAGATATAATAGCTACTCGGAGGCTCCAATTAATGTCGAGCTCTCTACCAAGATCCTATCTATTGGCTATTGGATATGTGGAAAGTGACCTATAGGTGCTTCATGTATATTTCTAGACAAGGTCATGGACAAATGGTAGTGAGAGATGTAGTGGATTTGTAGGAAACTATGGGTGGTTTTTTGGTCTAGCCTAGAAAATATTAGCTTGATTGGCTTCTATATTTAATGTGGAAAATTGTATTATGATATCCATGGGGAGTGGTGAGGATCTAAATACCAGCGTGCATAAACTGGTGTCAATACTTAACTGACTTGCAGGCCCGTTGGGTTGTGGGACCTGAGGATCACAACCATGAGTTTGTGGTTGTTGTGGACTTGTTATGGTCATGTGAAGAATCAATCTCTTCTTCTGACTATCCAATAGTCATAAGCCTTTTCAGCTTCTATGTTTAATATCAAGACTTGTGTGATCTTCTCAGAATACCTTACGGGTGTTTTGGAAACTTGTATACGTAAGCACATGTCTATGTCGATGAGAAGGTCTCCTACATTTGGTTGTGGAACTAATGGATCACAACCAAATATTTGTTCTCTTTCGGTTCTTGTATGGTCATGCGGATATCCTATCAAGGTAATCTATAGTTGGGTTGACTTGACTAGAATGTGTATGCTTTGTCATCTTCAATATTCAACTCTCTCAATTGTTCACTAACTTCTTGTGGGTTTATTGTTGTTTGAAAGACCTAAATCCTAAGCCCTTGATCTATATCTATTAATGTTGCGAAGAGATTTGGTTGAGGTACTACCGGTTCAAATACGTAATCCCTGGGCTCTCTAGGTCCCGTAATTGTCATGCAAAAGATGATTCAACTTTAACTGAAATGAGTAAACTAACTATGAAAGGTATATCTACACTATACTTATATTCCTTTTTTTTTTTGTATTTTCGATGATGTATATTTGAACAAAATTTAAAGAGCATCTATTCTAATATATTCAGATAATGAACAATTAACTTAATAACATAATTAAAACAAGCAAGTTAGCCTAATATAGCTATTTGCCTACGCACTTGTGAATTTATCTAAATATTTAAATAACTAACTAATTTAATTGAAATACCTTCAATCTTACCTCAGAAGTGAGGAATAAATCACAACTTCTCAGAAGCTATCATTCCCCACAACTTCCCTGATAATACTAAAAGCAAGCTTAACTAAAATAAAATGATTTGCTACTCTATTTGATATATTGTAACTACAACTTTGATAGTTCAAACTTGGAGTTTTACATAATAGTGGTAAATCCAATTGTGTGACTGACTCCTCCCCTCGTGTGATCTCTTTGTTCCTTCATATTCTCGTGAATCTAGAAAAGTGTGAATGTGATAGCATCGACAAAAGAGGATACTCAAGCAATGGCTGCTTGGATATAAACCGAATAGAATGCAAGTAAGAGAGGGATAGTGCAAGTGAACAGAGCTTGACTATGTGATTCCTATCAAGATTTATTGTGGGGATACAATGTAAATATACCAAGAATTCTAGGATCTATTTCTTGTGACAAAACAACAACCTACAACTCTAAGATTATCAAATGAATTCTAATCTAGAATTGAAACTATCTTATGCTAAGATGACTGTAGGATAGCAATGGAGCAAAATGAAAGTGTGAAGATCGATGATTTCTAAATCAAAAAGAAGAAAGGAGCCTTGAACTGAGAGGCTGAGAATTCATGCAAAATCTAAACTTATTGAAACTTATGGGAGAACTTCAAAACACACTGAATAATAATTCATAGAGGGAGAGGGGCCATTTGCTTGTAAACAAGATTGGTATTTATAGCATTTGGATTTACCAGAGGGTAAGTTTGAATTAAACTCTTTTATCATAAACAAAGAGAAATTACTATTTACCAGTGGCTAAAACATAAATGCAAGTAAGAGTGGTTGAAGAATGCGAGTGCCACTTGAATTTTTCACGTTGACAAAAGTGTCGAAAGTTATGGAAAATGCGCACAGACCACCGCCCTACATAGGATGGCAGTTACAGGACCACCACCCTATCCTAGGTGGCGGTCATGTGACCACCACCCAAGTAGGCGGCGGTCCCAGGCAAAGGTCCTGAAACTAAAGACCAAAATGCAAGAAAAGAGTAGAACGGGGTCAGAACAAAGCATGTGGAGGCTAGATATGGCATTTTGGGATGTAAATGTATACTTGGCAAGATTTTTTAGATTCTGAACACCTTGCGAAGAGATTTGAATCATCATTGGGGTTTCTGTAACCTCTTCCCGGTAGTACAATACCTACATTTTTGGGTACATACATATTGCCCCCTCAGAGAAGCATTTTAGCCATGAAAGGGCATAAAATGGTGGGTCCGAGTATGGTGGTCCCAAAATGGGGAGTTAGAAGCTATACCTGACATACTCGTGTGTCGCAATGTCACCATCCAAATTCCCACTATCTACAAAATGAAAAGAGGACTCAAGTGCAGATAGATAAAGAAATAAAAAATAAACACTAAATTAAAATGAAATGAGGACTTACCATTTGCGCGGGGGATAAGAACTTACCTCCATCGGTGCTCCAACTCTGTGTAAGAACACTCAAAACAAGATTAGAATACTATATATATATAAAATGAGCTCATTTTACTATTCATTTACGTGTGTTGATTTGGCAATTTTTGAGCTCTAGGACCCACGGTAACCGTTTTTGATGAGAGTACAGTCAAAACATTCGTTGCGAGATCATGATCATGCCTCCGAGAGCAAGACATCGACCTGCGAAGTCTCAGGTTAGTTTTTCTCAATTTATTATTTTTAAACCTAAAATATAGAAATGTTGAAATATTTGTCTTGGGGGGGGTTATTTTCAAAAATCTTAGTGTTAAATGAGTCTCTAGGGGGCACCCATAGGGTAGGTTTTTATTTCAGTTAAAATGGTGTATTTTGCTTGTTTTTAGGCATTTTTAGGGTTAATGGGCACATGCCGAATCGGCACAGGACCGCCACCCTGCACAGAGTGGTGGTCATGGGACCATCGCCCAAGTAGGGTGGCGGTCATAGGACCGCTGCCCTTAGATGGCGGTGGTCACGGAACCACCACTCTGCACAGGGCGGCGGTTCAGGACAAAAGGTGAAAATAGATGCCTTAGTTAAATGTTTTTGCATTTTTGATATTTTCCTATGTTTTTGATGAGTTTATCTATTGGATTATGTTGCTAACTTGCTCTTTTTCTATGTTTTGGGTGGATGCGAAGAAGGAGGAGTATATTAGATGGAGTAGAGAGAGGGAGTGTGATTGGCTCCCAGACAGTGTTGGATACGTTGACCCAGGCAGAGAGAGACACTTTGCAGAGGGCCAATATTTGAGGATCTCTTCGGTCCCTCATGTTGCTCCTGCTAGTCACATATTGTGTGACTTGTTCTCATATTGGGATGTGGATCGGAACACTTTCTAATTTCCAGGTGTTAGGGGTGAGTGGACTATCACCCTAGAGGATGTCTATCGCATACTGGGGGTTCCGATTCTTGGAGGCGGCTATCTCTTAAGACAGCAAGATCCAGATCTCAGATGGTTCAGTGGGCCACCTATATGGGAGATGTTGTTGTCTCCCTTGGCTCAAAGAAGGGGGTGAAGGTCTGATCCATTGCTTGCTTCTCCTATCCCTGTGATCCGTAAGGCTATTATGGGTATCTTGCCTCACGGTTGATTGGGGATAAGGGAGGATACTCTCTTATACTGTTGGGCTCCCATTATTGCACAAATTGAGGCCCATGGCCATACTTATGCTTGGGGAGTAGATATTCTTGGGACCACATACCATGACTTATATAGGGTGGTCAGGTTACAGGGGCAGTCCTTGAGTCACCCCACTCTAGTTATGAGTTGGGTGTATGAGCGCATCGTCCCCTATGGAAGGGGTGTACTAGTAGAGGATCCGGGGGCTGTTAGAGCAGTGAGGTGGATGGGGATGACAGTGCTTAGGATGCCACATCAGCTAGTGGCTTCATTGACTACCGTAGATATGGAGGCCACTCCTTATCAGGCCATGGCAGGAGTATGGGGAGAGGAGACACTTACATTGATCACCTGCTCTACTACAGGTCAGTTAGTAGACAGGATAGAGAGGGTGGAGGTCCACCCATTTGACCGAGTCCCTCAGTAGTTTGGTCTCCCCTACGTTGATATGCTTCCTCCAGTGGGGGCAGTATACAGACTATTCGTGAGGCCCGGGGAGGCCCTAGAGGAGATCGGGGTTGGACCATGGTTACTCTTGGAGTTCCTATAGTGGTTAGGTGGGTGGTTTGGGCCCAGGGGAAGCTAGTGCTCCTCGAGCACCTTTACTTTAGATGAGCCACTCCTGCTTTCAGTGGGGGGAGGATGAGCCTGTTGATGTGGACTCAGACTCTGAGGAGTTCACAGGAGGGGAGACAGAGGAGGAGACGAAGGAGGGGATGATGGGAGGTGAGACCGGTGGGATGACCGAGGAGGATGAGAGTGATTCTGAGTGGCATGACACTCAAGATATCTTGAGGGCCGAGAGGGAGGAGGTGAGTGCAGAGAAGGTGACTCTGATCTCAGAGGAGTTACCTTCTCAGGACTTAGGGGAGATGATGAGTCTATGGTAGGATGTCATTTCTTTCCAAATTTGGGGGAGGTTCCACAGTCCGCAGTAGCGTTGGTAGCAGGCGCAGATCCTAGGGACCCTACCTGGATGCCTAGAGATCCGAGTGAGTTACTACTCTTTTCTTGACCTTGTTAGTTAGAAATATTAGTTGATATTTCCTTTTTGTTGTTTCGTTTGTTTTTGACCTTGTTCTTAGTGATTTTCTAACTTGTTATTTCTCTTTTTATTTATAAAGAATCTATTGAGGGATGGTGATGAGACTTGATTCATCGAGTGTGTGTGGACACCCTATTGCTCCCCTCAGAGAGTACTCGGGCTGAGCTTACTAAGGACGTTGGAGAGCCCTCAACAGCTGGTAGACATACTAATGTGTTTTCCCCTATTTGGAAGGTGAAAAAGTTAGTGACCTCCCTTCATGCTGAGGTAGCTAGATATAGGATTGTTGAGCATCTAATGAGGTGGAGTCATTCTCGTAGTGAGACCATAACCAATGGCCATGATCATGAGCACTCAGTTCATTCATAGCATCATCGTAGCAGGAGTCCTAGGTGCGATCGTGCACCCTCTGAGGGATCCCATAGGGATTGAGAGGCCATTTGGTCTTTTTGTAGTGATTCTGCTAGATGTTTATATGGGTTGTTTTTGTATTTTTCGGGCTCATTGAGCATTTTGACCATGCCTAGTGCATGATGATGATGTAGAAACATGATATCCTAGAACATGATATATATATATATATATATATCTTTGGATCTAGATCTTCTTTATATCTAGAGTTTTTGTGATTTGTTTCCCATGTGTACACTAGATGTTTTTAGAATCTTTGTTTTTATATGCTTTTTAGAATGTATGCAATGGATGACAAATGATAACAAGTGTTGAACAAAATGTTTCTCTTTTGTTTGTTTTTGTAATGCTGATATGTGATGATGTAAACATATTGTAGTACTAAAACTTTTGGCTTCTTTGGGAAATGTTTGTTGCTTCTTCTTGTTTTGGAAAAATGTGATGAATATGTAGTGATAATGAGATGAACTTGCCCCACTCCTAACTCCACGCAACTAGTAAGATGTGAGGGCTCAACACCAAGAGTTGGGAAGGGCACAAATTATATGAGTTTGAATGAATGAAAATGATGAGAGAAAGACAAGGTTTTGACAGAAATCAAATTTAGACCTCCATACTTACTCTTACTCAAAACTACTACATAGTTCAGAATGCAACTTACTTTCTAGTTTATCTAGACTTAGATCCATGGATGGCAACTTGGTTGACAAAATATGGTTTTGAGGATTTGATCTCTTTGGAATTTGGACACTTAATTTCACTTAATATACTTTTCTTTGAAATATTAATATTCACTAATTTGCATGAATGGACCCCCTACACCCTGCCCCATGCTACTAGTAAGAAGTATGGGCTTACCACCGAAGGCAGGACATAGGCGAGTAAGGGCACTTCTTTCCTTTCTCAACCTCACATAACTAGTAAGAGATGTGGGCTCATCATCGAAGGTTGGTGGGGCAAAGAAGTGTGTAAAAATAAAATATTCTATTTTGTTTAGTATTTTTATTTAATTTGACATTTCTGATTTGTGATTTTGGAGTATCCTTGTTTCAAAGAGATGTAAGAAGGATAGATGTGACACCAAGAAGCTTCTAGAATAGACCGTAGGTAAGAACAACTTAACCTAGTAGAAAAGAATGAGTATGACCAAGTATGCAGGCCTTGGTATGGTTTTTGTCAAGACTTTGTCTATCAAATTGATGAAATGATTTTGGAACCATTTGATGATATTATGAAAATTGAAGAGATATGATTTGAATGCTTTTGCCAATATTTTCAGAAGCCTATAAAAATTGCTTAAGAATAAGTTCCTCCTGACCACAAAATTTACGAAATGAGTGAACAAAATGAAACAACTGAGTGACTAATGCAATGTAGGTAGATATAATATACAAATGGTAATGCTGATGACCTATGCGTAAAATCGCTTAAGATGCAAGGAATTGACAGTTTCATTGAATTCCTCACCTTCTAGTGTACACAAGAGATATGCACCATTTCCATAGTCTTTCATGACTTCGATATGGGCCCAACCACTTGGGCCAAAATTTCCTTCCTTCACCGATTTTCTTATCAATCCGGCTATCTAGTCTTAGAACTAGATCTCCCTCATATATTTCTCATTCATAGACCTTTTTGTTATATTTTGGCACATCCAGTCAGCATAGGCTCTGTGCCATTGTTTAGCATTTAGCTTGGCCTCATCAAGGCTTTCTAGTTGAGAGAGGCATGCCTCTCTATAGGCTTCTTCTCCCAAAATCCCTTGTAATGAGATGCGAGACTAGGTATTTTGAACTCAAGCAATAGAACTACTTCCCCCAAATACTAATGAGAAAGGGGTTCCCTGTTGGTGTTCTTATTGAGGTTTGATGGGCCCACAAGGTTAGGTATAATTTTAAATGTCAATCCCATTTATTCTCCTTAACTATTTTGAGGAGAATAGATTTTAATGTTTTGTTTGTGGCTTCAGCTTGTCTGTTGGCTTGAGGGTAATAAAGAGAGGTCGTATGATGGTTTATCTTGAATTTGTTGCATAACTCATGGACCTCATCATTCTTAAAGGATGTGCCATTATCTGAGATAATGACTGTGGGACACCATGTACCTACAAATGATCTTGATTCAAAATGAACTTAGCGATTATAGAACCTGGTACGGTGGTAAGAGGCATAGCCTCTACCCATTTGGTAAAATATTCTGTGGCTGTAATTATAAAGTTATGGCCATCTATTAATGAGGGAGAGAATTTCCCTATCAAATCTAGGCCCCATGTGGAAAAGGGCCATGGGGTTACGATTGGTTGTAGAGCTTGTGTTGGCATGTGAATCTCGTGAGATAATTCTTGGCATTTATGACACTTGCACACAAATTCTACTGCGTCATGTTCCAGAGTGGGCCAAAATAGCCCATCCGATGTATTTTTTGAGTAGTGGTGTGGCCACAAAGTGGCTTCCACATATCCCACTCCGGGATTCGTAAAGAATCGTTTTGGATTCTTCCGTGTCAACACATCTTAAAAGCATTCCATTAAAGGCTTTATGATAGATCACTTGTTCTAAAATAACATATTTAGCAGTGATAATGCATAACCGCCTTCTTTGTTGCAATGTGGCACCTTCTAGGTATGTATGGTCCATGATAAAATTTATGATGTCAGTGTATCAAGGACATATAGAGATGGGGGGTCTAGTTTTGACAAAATATATGCATTCATCAGGCAAGTCTAGGTCTACCATATCACCTCCATCTAACGGATTGTTAGCTAACCAGTCTGCAATGATTTTCCCTTAATGGATTTCCGGTTTACAAATGTTAATTCAAACTCACCCATTAAGGTTATGAAACGTCCAACCTTTTTAGATAAAGACCCTTTCATGAGGAATGTTCATAAATGATCTGTCTTTATAATGACCCTTGTTTCTTGATTTAACATGTAATGTCTCAAACGTTTCGTTGTGAAGACTATGGCAAGGCATTCTCTTTCTACCTGTGTATAACATGTTTCATAATCAAGAAATGTCTGACTAATGAAATAGACAACATGTTCTCATTTATCATTGTCTTCCTGAGCCAACATGTAGGCTAGCGAGACATCAATAGCCCGTGAATACAGGATCAAAGGATGATTTGGTCTAGGAGGCATTAGCATGGGAGGAGACAACAAGAAGTGTTTAACTGCTTTGAAGGCCTCGTTGCATTCTTCTGATCCAATCGATGCTATAATATTTCTTTAATAAATTTTTGATTGGATGAACAACAAAAATTAAGTCCAAATGAACCTTCAAATTACACCGATTTTCCCAAGAAATGATTTAATACTCAGACTCTTCTGATGGTGGAATCATTTCAAGAACAACCCAAATTTTGGCTGGATCAACATCAATCCCTCGTGAGGATATAATGTAACCCAAAATCTTGCCTCCTATCACGCCAAATACACATTTCTTTGGGTTCAATGTGACACCATACTCATCAATCATGAGAGAATGATACGAATTACTTCTAGGTGATCACAACACTTCTTGGCTTTGGCCAACAAGTCATCTACGTAGGACTCCACAATCTTATGAATAAGGTCATGAAATATGTATGTCATTTCCCATTGGTATGTAGTGTCAACGTGTTCTTAAGACCGAATGGCATGACAACATAACAATAAGTTCCCCAAGGAGTTATAAACGTGGTCTTGGCTTGATCTTCCTCAGATATTTTAATCTGATTATACCCTGAGAACCCATCCATGAGGGACAACAACTCAAATCTAGCTATTGCATCAATAATAACGTTGATGGATGGTAATGGGAAGTCATCTTTGGGACAAGCTTTGTTAATGTCCCGAAAGTCTATGTAAATGTGTATCTTCCCATTCTTTTTGAGAACGGGATGATATTAGATACCCATTGTGAATAGTCGACTGGTTTGATGAATCCCACATGAGAAGTTTCATTACTTCTTCTTTCACCATGAGAGCCACTTTTGGTTTCATTGGTCTTGACTTTTGTTTAATTGGCTTTGCATCTGGTTTGGTGACAAGATTGTGTACCGTGATATGTGGTGCAATTCCCATTTCTTTGTAATTAAATGTGAAAGCATTTTGATGTTCCTTGAGGATCTAGGTATGTATTTCTATCTCCTCTAGAGTTAACGAGGATCCCAACTTCAAAATATTTGGTTCTTCCTCCATTCCAATATTTATGTCAATCATTTCTTTGATTAAGGAAGCATTGCCTTCTTCAAATTCAGGTGGGGCTAGAGGTAGTTCCAAACTTTCTCCATTCTCTACCTCGTAGATATCGAGATTATTTTATGGGGGAGATTCTATCATGGGATTTCCAAAATAGGAAGAGGAATGTGGGATTAGGGAAAATCTACTATGTGATGAGCGAGATGTAGCTCCACATAGGCATTTAGATATCCAAGAGTGACTCTATCACTATCAAAGTGATCCAGGATAGAAAACTCATTCTTAGCTTCTATACGTGCCATGATCGGGTTTGTTGGTATTTTACATACCAATGGTTCAGTACAAAGTGATACCATGAAACTCATATTTTCCAACTCACTACTTGGAGTGAAATGGGAAGTTAGGTTATTATTGAATCCATGAGGAGGTTCTATTCTCATGGGATTGCTTCAATTGATATGAAGTCAAATCCTTTGGTTAGATCTAATACCGCCATTTTATAGAGTTGTAAGTGTTCAACTCTAGTCTCATATACCTCAGAGACTTGGTTTGCAACTAACTGTGAGTCTCCTAACACTCTAATGTTATCAACACCCATCCTTTTGGCTATGATGAGGCCAAGGAGGAGGGCTTCATACTCAACCCCGTTGTTCATACATTTGAAGTTTAACTTAAAGGAAAAAGGTAGGATCTTTCCCTTGAGAGAAGTAAAGATCACACCTTCCCCAGCTCCAAAACGACATCTAGCTCCATCAAGTGGAGAGTCCAATATTTTCTTGGAAAAATGGATGTTGGGACATTCTTTGCATCTGTTTCTTCTACCTCGGTTACTTCTACCATACAAACTTTGTTTCCTGAAGGGAGCCAATTCCTAGGGTACATCCTATACCCATAGAATCAAATGGTAGGAGAATAGGTAAATCCTTTTCTAGCAACTTGAAATTTTTGGAGTAGTCCCTAATGATACCGTCTCTATGACATTAGTCTCATTCTTGAGTGCTGGAATGCCTTCGACTAGATTCGTAATTTCTAATTTTGTTGTAGGTATCAATTTTTCTTCTGTTTTGAATTGATTGGTTTGTTAAGTTGATTCGTTGGGAGTTCAAACTCAGAGTGAATTCCTGGTCTCTTCTTCAAATTTTCTAGGTGTATATCAAATGGTTTTGGGTCACCTTGCACCACAAATATTTTCCCTAGGTGCAAAAATATTATTTCCTGGAATAACGTGGAAGGGATTGCCTTCATGCAGTGTATCCATGGTCAACCGAGGATCATATTATAGTTGGTTTCTCGATCTATAATATAAAATTTAGTGAGGACTGTCTTGGGTCCTAAGGTGATTGGTAATACTATAGTCCCAATTGAAGTGGCCTTGAGGCTATCATAACCTCTTAGCATATTTCATGTTGTGGAACAATTTGTTTCTCCATATCCTAGCTTTTGAAGAAAAGCGAAGGGGACTATGTTAACTTCTACCCCATCATCAATCATTGCATGCTTAACATAATTATTATAAACCCATACCTGTAAATGCAAGGCTAGGTCACCTCTACGTGTAATTTCAGTCTGTTGGCATTTTTCTTATATCAAATATAAACTCAGTATCCCTATCTGGATGCCCTGGAGGGTAGACATCAAAGTCTACATGGTTTACTTGCATGTTTTAGGTGGAGGAGTGATGTTAATTAGATGACCAAGACCTAATGCTTCTAAGAGAGCATCCCTATGGGTGGGAGAGTTCTTCAATAAATCCAAGAAGGAAATGTGAGAGAAGGTCTTTGTTAGGTCATTAATTAGATCGTAAGCACCTATGGGTTTTACCAATGTTTTTTGAATGTTTTCTGGTTCTAATGGATAGTTTGGAACTAGTTGAGAAGAATAATCTCATGTTCTTGTTATGGTTTCTACATGTAGCTCGGTATCTAACTCTACCAGACCAACTATCTTGGTTTGTGGTCAAGTTCCTAATTGGGGTATGACTGGTGGATTTAATGAAGTTGAGGCTTCATGATCATTATTTCCTATCATAACACCCTTGTTCATCCCATTTGGATCTAACCTGTTATTGTTAGAGTGGTTTGGGAGTGGATCGTTAAAAATCTTGAGGGGTGCATTTTGAGGGGAAACTACCCCTGTGTAAGTGTTTGGCATGGGTAATGTAGAATTTTCTAAGAACATATCTATAAAGAGTTGTTTTTGTCTTTTGGAAAATGTTGCATGAATTTATTATAGTCGTGAAAAGTCCTAGTATCATGGCCTTGAATCTTGTGGAAACCACAATACAAGTTGGGATTATAGTTTTGAGGTTGTTGATTTGAAACTTGTTGTGGTCCAAAACTTTGATTAGGTTGCTGGTTGTTAGAGTTAAAATTTTGAGGTTGTTGCCTTTGGTTTTGATTTTGATATCTAGTTGGGTTTCATTTGACCTTGTGTCTGGATTTTCCATTGTTGTTGTTGTTGTTGTTGTTTTGATGGATGATTAAAATCCACCGTGTTGATTGTTGGAGTAAAGTTGTTATTTCACTGATTGTTAACGGTGGTGAAATGTTCACGACATTTTCCTTTTAACCTAGTTTGTGACTCCATCTATTGTAACCCCGTGGTTTTTGTTAAGGATCTTGGGTCCTTGATTGGTATTCCCACATTAGGATAGGTCGTAGTGTTTTGATTGGGAGTGATTAATTTCCCGTTTGTTCCATATGTCTTACGACCACTATCTATTACCGCTTGATCGATTTGGAGGGCACTCTCGAGTACTTCATCATAAGTCCTTAGTGGGAACTTTTGGACTTCTTCCTTTATCTCTCTATTGAGAGAATGAAGGAATAAGTCACATAGTTCCATTTGATCCATGTTTGGAGCACTTGCTGATGAGTAGAGGACTGTACGCCATCTTTGAATAAAATGAGTAGCGGATTCATTGTGCTCTTGTTTAATATGTAAGAATTCCTTGATCCTGTTCTTAACAACTTGTTCATATCAAAATCTTTGATAAATTCTAACACAAGTTGTTTAAACGAGTGTATCGAAGATTTAGGTATTCTATAATACCAATCAAGGGCAATACCCTCTAAGGTTTTAGGGAATATCTTAGCAACAACCGCATCCCAAGGGAGCAATTCTCGAATGGCCATGGCATAGGCCTTGATATGTGCATTTGGATCTCCCTCCCTTTTGTATTTAGGAAAATCGGGAAGAGGTCTTGGAAGCATGACACTTTGTATGGTGAAATCTAGAGGCTCTTTTAAATATTCTGAGTAAGTCCCTACCACATAGGTTTTGACCATCAATGGTTCCTGCTGAGGGGTGGAGGTGGAATGGGTTATTGATATGGCATAGCATATGTATTTACAGGGACATAAGGAAATCCCTATGGTTGAGTGAACATCCCGGGAGAGGAGAACATGTCTCCCTATGGTGATTTTGAATAAATTTTAAGTAGGGAGGAGCATTGCTCTGATATGGGTTGTTTGGTGCTAAGCCAGGGAGGTATCATACCTTCAACTAGAGCAACATTTGAAAATGCATTTCTAGTTGGTGTTTGTTGTAGATAGTTATACAAATGTTGAGGAGGCATGCCTAACGTGCCCATTCCTGTAAGGAGGTCAACTTGGTTGGGATGATGTAGAGGGTTGGAAGTTCCTACTTGCCCAAAATGTGAATTTTGATTTTCTTGAGCAAGTTCTAGTCCTCTAACCTTCTCAACTAAGGCTGAGATGACCTCGATTGGTGAAGACACAATGTTTTTCCTTAATGGCTATTGTTGTATACCTTGAGGTTATAGAGGTGTATGGTACCCTGCTATGAATTGATCATTACTCTGCCAAACTTCACCAAGATTATTTTCCATAGGTGGAGGAATGGGGGTGTTTTCTTGGAGTAGGGTATCGGGTTGTGTTTGCAAACTTCCTATAGGTGGGTACATGTTTTGGAAGCATTTTTCACTTCTAGCATAGTGTATTAAGTACTCCTCATCCAAAAATGGGAGTGGATCTGATTGCCTACTGATTTTGGTCTGAAAAAACCCGAGGAGATGAAATGGATTCTCTAGTAAACGTCATATTGTTAGATCCTGAGGGCTTTGATTGTTGTGTTTGTGTGAGCTGATCCAACTCCTCAATTTAGAACGAAGAACTAGAGCTAGTTCTTTGAGGAGGAGTTTGTGATGACAAGTAATTGCTTGAATAGTTTTCAGCCCATGCAGAAAGTGAGGGTGATGGTTGTCTATTTGTTTGACTATAATGTGCTTTGAGACTTGAGAGAGGTCTGCCATATGTGTCATATCCTAACATATTCGGGGGGTATATAAATACCCATAGAATAATGGGAGAGAGTGAAGATGGATGAAAGAAATGGAAATAAAAGGGGCACAATTGTTTGTTTCACATCAGGTTCACCAATTTTGTACGATAGAAAAGTGACATGCGAGCATGAGAATCTACAAGTAGCCCTTCTTTGTACCCGACCTCCCGAGGTCATGTCGAGACAAATGTGGAAATGAAATGTATGTGGATATAGATAAACTAGTTGGGAAATCTTATATCCTCAACATGCAATAATGGGATCTGTGAGTCTAAGGCAAAGAAATCTCTCCTAACCTGAATTGGTGTAATGGATCATTCAGATATAATAGCTGCTCAGAGGCTCCAATCAATGTCGAGCTCTGTCAAGATCCTATCTATTGGCTATTGATACATGAAAGTGACCTGTAGGTGCTTCGTGTATATTTCCAGACAAGTTCATGGAAAATGGTAGTGAGAGGTGTAGTGATTTATAAGAAACTATGGGTGGTTTTCTAGTCTAGCCTAGAAAATATTAGCTTGATTGGCTTCTATGTTTAATGTGAAAAATTGTGTTATGATATCTAGCGGGAGTGGTGAGGATCTAAATACTAGTGTACATAAATTGGTGTCAATATTTAACTGACTTGTAGGCCCGTTGGGTTGTGGGACCTAGGGATCACAACCATGAGTTCATGGTTGTTGTGGACCTATTATGGTCATGTGAAGAATCAATCTCTTCTTCCGACTATCCAATAGTCATAAGCCTTTTCTTCTATGTTTAATATCATTGTGTTCTTCTCATAATATTACGGGTGTTCTAGAACTTGTATACGTGAAGCTTATGTCTATGAATAAGGTCTCCTGTGTTTGGCTATGGAAACTAATGGATCAAACCAAATATTTTTCTCTTTCGGGTTCTTGTATGGTCATGCGAGATATCCTATCAAGGCAATCTATATTTGGGTTGACTTGACCGTAATGTGTATGCTTTTTCATCTTTAATATTCAACTCTCACAATTGTTCACTAACTTCTTGTGGGTTTATTGTCATTTGAAAGACTTGAATCCTAAGCCCTTGATCTATATCTGTTAATGTTGCGAAGAGATTTGGCTGAGGTACTACCAGTTTGAATATGTAATCCCTGGGCTCTCTAGGCCCCGTAATTGTCATGCAAAAGATGATTCAACTTTAACTGAAATGAGTAAACTAACTATGAAAGGTATATCTACACTATACTTATATTCCTTTTATTTTTTATTTTTGATGATGTATATTTGAATGAAATTTAAAGAGCAACTATTCTAATATATTAAGATAATGAACAATTAACTTAATAACATAATTAAAACAAGCAAGTTAGCCTTATATAGCTATTTTCCTGCGCACTTGTGAATTTATCTTAAATATTTAAATAACTAACTTAATTGAAAGACCTTCATTCTTACCTCATAAGTGAGGAATAAATCACAGCTTCTCAGAAGCTATCATTCCCCATAGCTTCCTTGGTAATACTGAAAGCAACTTAACTGAAATAAAATGATTTGTTACTCTATTTGATATATTGTAACTACAACTTTGATAGTTCAAACTTGGAGTTTTACATAACAGGGTAAATCCAGTTATGTCATGACTTGTCCCCTCAATGTGATATCTTTATTCCTTCGTGTTCTCGTGAATCCATAAAAGTGTGAATGTGATAGCGTCGATGAAGAGGATACTCAACAAAGTGGTAGCTTGGATATAAACCGAATAAAATGCAAGTAAGAGAGGGATAGTGCAAGTGAACGAAGAGCTTGACTATGTGATTCCTAACAAGATTTATCAGGGGATACAACGCAAATATACCGAGAATTCGAGGATCTATTTCTTGTGATAAAACAAAAACCTACAAATCTAAGATTATCAAATGAATTCTAATCTAGAACTGAAACTATCTTATGCTAAGCTGACTATGTAGGATAGCAATGGAGAAAAATGAAAGTGTGAAGATCAATGATTTCTAAATTAGAAAAGAAGAAAGGAGCCTTGAACTGAGAGGTTGAGAATTCATGCAAAATATAAACTTATTGAAACTTATGGGAGAACTTCAAAACACATTGAATAATAATTCATAGAGGGAGAGGGGCCATCTGCTTGTAAACAAGATTGGTATTTATAGCATTTGGATTTACTATAGGGTAATTTTGAATTGAACTCTTTTATTATATAAACAAAGAGAAATTACTATTTACCAGGTGCAACTAAAACATAAATTCAAGCAAAGAGTGGTTGAATAATGCGAGTTCCACTTGAATTTTCACGTTCACGAAAGCGTCGGAAAGTTCTCGGAAAATGTGCATACAGGACCACCGCCTCTGCCCAGGCAGAAAGCGGTGGTCATGGGACCGCCGCTTGAGCGGGGTGGTGGTCCTAAAACTAAAGACCAAAAATCAAGAAAAAGTGGAATGGGGTCGAACAAAGCATGTTGAGGCTAGATAAGGCATTTTGGGATTCAAATACATACTCAGGTGAGCTTTTCTAGATTCACACCTTGCAAAAGAGATCTAAATCATCATTGGGGTTTATGTAACCTCTTCCCCTGATACAAGACCTATATTTTTGGGTATGTACAATGTCTCAATTCTACTTCAAACAATCTTTCCAAGGATGGAAACACCTCTACCTTGGGAATAAAGAGTTGGGCCTCTGGATCTTCCTCAACCATTGCGCATGAGTTACCTAGGGTAACATGAAGAATTTTCCCAAATTTAGAGGTGATGACAAAGTGCACCCTAATGAACACATTATAGCCTTCATTGTTGCATGTGGGGTCCTTGGAATTGAACATGAGGATGTATTTGTTATGATGTTTTTGGAAACCTTGCAAGATAATGTTGCAGATTGGTTTTACCATCTTCCTATTGGGACCATTGCCGATTAGACTACTATGAGGACTGAATTTGAGTCGTGTTTCAAACCTGTTGAAGATGTGCATGCTTTGTTACCTCATATTTCTTAAATCAAGAAGGATCCACATGAGCCTATGAGAGAATTTGTTTCCAAGTTCAACAATGATTAATAAGATTCCACTAAATACTAGGCCTCGTTGATCATATTCATAAGTGTTTCTTCTTGATTGTTCAATTACCGGAAGTAAGCTATGCCCCGATGAGAGAAAATCCTGCAACTTTGGATGCTGATTAGAGATTGGTTGTCGGTGTGGAAGATGACTTAATCATGTCTCGGCAAGCTGAAAAGGGATTTTTTCAAATCCAAAGCATCTTCTCCTAGAGGTAATGTAGATTAGTTAGTGCAAAAGCTAGCTAATGACCTCATTTCCATCAAGAAACAATTGGCTCAAAGATGCTCCATACTAAGATGTTATAAGGAAGAACTTTCAGCCTAGGAACCCCTTTCCCTCTTCTCAAACTAGGTTCGCCATTGAAGGTCCACCCTCAAGGTTCCTATTAATGCTACTTGTGAGGTTCTTGAGCTTGATGATGAGGAAGAAAAGGAGCTCTATAATGAACAAGAAGAGGAAGTGATGAATATATGGAGGAGCCCAAGGTTCTTGAGTTCATTTCCTCACCACTGAAGGTGTGGATGATGAAGATGACTATGATGACATAGTGGCTGAGATTAACGGTGAGTCATATGTTGTTATGACCCGGGAGCAGACCAACAAAAGGAAAAAGTGGTGCAACCTGTAAAAAGATCCAAGGAGTACCCCATCACCATCTCGGTGATTACAAGAAGAGGAGCTCCTATTCCTACTACTTCCACCCAAAAGGTAAGCTTTGCTAGTCCTTATCCCTCTACTTCTACTTTTGATAATTATTGTCCAACAAATGATAAATCTGATAGATAAAAAGCTCCTCCTACTCCTAGTAGTGATTCCCCATCCACATCTGGATCTTTTGACATTATAGACCATATTAAAAAGACCAAGATTCAGATTTCTGAGGCATAGTTCTATCAAACTCATCCTAAAGCCTTTGCTAAAATAGTTAACTTTGTAAATTATAAATCTAAAACTCCAACCCATTCTTCTAAATGAATTTTTCGACTCCTTCTTCTCTCTCAACCCAGCCTTGTGGCTATAGTCACTTCACCCAATGAGAAGATCAAACCCTTCTATGTGACTCTCCTCATAGTTTTCCACAAGCTTAGCAATTATGTCATTGATTATGGTGCATCTGATAATGTAATGCTTGCAAAAGTGGCTCATGCTTTGGGTCTAACCCTAACCCACACTTATGGCTCTTGCTATTCCATGGAAAGTAGAGAAGTGCCTTTGGTTGGGAGAATCAAGGATGTACAAGCAACTTTTGTTGCTTTACTAGAGAAGAAGGTCTTGGCTACCATCTTGGTTGCTAATATCCCTCCTTCCTATGGCATGTTGCTAAGTAGGAAATTTTGTAAAGATGTTGGAGGTGAGATCCAAATGGATTGGTCACATGCCTTGATCCATGTCAATGGGAAGATGAAGAAGCTACTGCTTGAGAAACAAACAGAGAATATTGTGCAAAAGACAGATGATCCTAAATCACAAATACTATATGAAGAAAATGGGCATGGGAACTACATGACCATGTTACAAGAGGAGACAAGTGTGTCAAAGGGAGTGTTGCTTGATCCTATTGGTGTGTGGACTTTGAAGTTTGATGGAAGCTTCTCTTCAGCTAGTTCTGGAGCTGGTGTAGTGCTCATTTCTCCTGGGGGTAAGGTTCATCCTTTCTCCTTCAAGTTTCAGTTTGAAAATACCAATAATACTACTGAGTATGAGGCCCTCATTCTTGGGTTGAGAATGGCGAAGGAAATGTGAGTGAAGAACCTTCTTATTTGTGGAGATGCAGAGCTAATTGTAAAACAAGTTAGAGACCTTTATCGTGTAAATAAAAAAAGGTTAAAGCATTATAAGAACTTGGTCCGGGATTCCATTGAATTCGTTCATGCCAAGGAAAAGGAAAACTAGGGCTAACTCTCTAGTTGTTTTGGGTTCCTTGTTGATTCCTCATCTTGATTTCCCTCGGGAGAAATTCACCATTGAGATGATCCATAGAACCAAAGGTGTGTCTAACAATGCAAATAATTGGCAAATTTTCAATGAAGACCATCATTTTATTTCTTTCTTGGAGCTCGAGACAACTTTGATCAGCTATACTTTGAAGGAAGTGACAATCTACCTAGATGTGTGTGTCATCAAATCAAGAGGGTGTCAAAGAAGAGATGGACCAAAATGGATGCATCAAACTGAAAGGAAATAAAATCCCTAAAGGGCTGGTGAGTTTGGAGGATCTTTTTGATAAACATGAAAGGTATATGAAGTCTAAATTTTCTCAAGGAGCCCGATAATCTGCTAAGACTGAGAAAGTGAATATTGGGAGTCCTGATGATCCCAAAATGGTCAACATTGGAAAATACTACACTTAGGAAGAGAAAAAGAAGGTGGTGAATATGTTGAAGAGGTATGTTGATGTTCTAGCTTAGTCTTATGATGATCTTAAGGCTTTTCAGCTAAAGAAATGTAACATTTCATTCCTCTTAAGCCTAGGATCAAACCCTTCAAACATAAGTAAAGGCAATATAATCCAAAGATAGCTGATAACATTTTCTAAGAAATACAAAAGATTTTGAAGGCTAAGATCATCTTCCCCATCCACCATTCAACATGGATTGCTAATATAGTGCCTTTTAGGAAGAAGAATGGTGAGATCCGGATCTGTGTGGACTTTAGAAATCTAAATTAGGGTTCTTTGAAGGAAAACTACCCTCTCCCCATGATGGACCAAGTGTTGCAAGTTGTCACAGGCTCAAAGATGCTATCTATGTTAGATGGATTCTCGAGGTACAATCAAGTAGAGGTGAATACTGCAGATCAACATAATACTACCTTTACTACTCCTTGGGGCACCTTTGAATACAAGAGGATTCCATTTGGTCTCATCAATGTTGGTGCTACTTTTCAGAGGGCCATGGACTTGGCTTTTGGTAGTTTGAAAGGGAAATGCATTGTTGTGTATTTGGATGGCTTGACAAAGTGTATTCTAAAGCAAGAATAGATTACTTCCAACACCTTGAAACAATATTACAGAAGTGTAGAGAGCATGGAATTTCTTTAAACCCTAATAAGTATATGTTTTGTGTCATAGAAGGAAAGTTGTTGGGACACATTGTTTCAAAGGAAGGGATCAAGATTGATTCGGAGAGAGTTCAGGCCATCCAACAAATTCCTCTTCCATAAAGTAAGAAAGGTTTCTATTCTTTCTTTGGTAAGATCAATTTCCTAAGGAGATTCATCCCCAATTTTATAGAACTTACGATGAGCATTGCTCACATGATGCAAGGAAACCAAAATTTTATTTGGTCCTCAGAAGGGAAGAAATCATTTGAGGACATTAAACAGGATATTGCAAAGACTTCAATCTTGGTGTGCCCTGACTTTAGCAAAGATGTCATTATCTATTGTTATGCCACTAAAAATACCCTGGCTGTTGTGTTAGCCCAAAAATGTTGAAGATCATGAGCTCCCAATTGCATTATGAGTTATGTCTTGAAAAGTCATGAGCTGAAATACACCATGATGGAAAAACATGCTTTTGCAGTTGTCAAAGTTTTCAAGCAGTTTAGGTTTTACATCCTTAATTCTCATTCTGTGGTGTTGGTTTCTGATACAACAATTAAATCCATTCTTACTCAACAATAATTTGGAACCAAGAGAGGTAATTGGGTAGTAAAGGTGTGAGAATATGATCTTGACATCAGGCCAACAAAGCTAGTTCGGGGTAAGATCTTGTGTGAACTCATTGCTAAGGGAGCTGCTAAGGAGTTATCCAAAGATGGAGTTGATGTCCCTGTTGTTCTGTTCCTTAGCTCGATAGATGTATGGTATACTAACATTGCTCACTTTATGACATATGGAGAGTGTTCATCTCACTTGAGTGTCAAAGAGAAGAGAGCCATCAAACTGAGGTCTACACAATATGTGCTATGGGAGAATGCTTTGTTCAAATGAGGCATAGATGGAAGGTTTTTGAAGTGTGTAGACAAGGAGCAACAAAAGAAGTTGTTCTCTAATTTTCATGAATAGGATTGTGGAGGTAATTTCTCCTATGATGCAACAGCTCATAAAATACTTCATGCTGGTTATTATTGGCCCACTTTGTTCGATATGCATCAAAATGGGTTAGTAAATGTGAAGCATGCTAAACGTTTTTTGGAAGACCTAAGTTGGCTTCTTTGCCTCTCAAGCCTATAGTGATTGAAGAGCCATTTCAACAATGGGGTTTAGAATTCATTGGAGCACTCAATCCATCTTCCAATGTTGGGCATACCCATGTGTTGACTACCATATATTACTTCACCAAGTGGGTGGAAGCCATCCCAATCAAGAGCACTACTTCCGAGGTAGTTTGCAACTTCATTAAGGAAAACATATTGATTAGGTTTGGGACCCAAACAAAATTGTGACTGACAATGCTTCCAAATTTTATTCTGCTAAGATGATGGACTTATGCTATGGGTATGGGATCTCCCTTGCTCATTCTTCATATTACTACCCCAGAGGAAATGGACAGCACAATCAATAAACAAGAACTTGGTGAACATAGTTAGAAAGCTTGTAAATGATTCTCATAGGAATTGGCATAAGAAGATATATGATGCACTTTGGGCTGATAGAATTACACCCAAGAGATAAATTGAAATGTCTCCTTTCCAAGTGGTGTATGGTGTGGAAGCTCAACTAGTAGTCATGGTGGAATTTTCAGCCTTAGATCTAATGAAAACCATTGAAGATTCAAGTTTTAGTAGCTCTTTGGACAAGATAATTTTGTACCTTCAGAAGCTTGATGAGGATAGATTGCAAGTGGTTGATAGAATAAAAACTCATCAGTTGAAAGTGAAGGCTTTTTTTCAGAAGAAAGTCAAACCCAGAGTTTTCCAAGTGGGAGACATTGTGCTTTGCTTTGGGACAAAAGACATGAATCATGAGGAATCCATGGTGAGTTTGATTCTCTTTGGCTTGGTCCTTTTAGAATAAGACATTTTGCCGAGAGAAACTCTTTTATCTGGATTACATGGATGGATCTCCTCTCCCACTTCCTTATAGTGGGCAAGTACCTAAATTTTTCAAGTCCTAGGTGGCTAGGAGGTCCTTTTGTACATTGCATTTGGTTTTGGTTTGTGGCTTGTTTCCCTTTCTTGTTCTTTCTTGTGTGGTGTGTTTTGTTTTGGGTATTCCCTTTTGGTTTGTTTTGTTTATTTTCCTATCTTGTGTGTGTTACCTTGTATTGTTTTTACTTTTGACTCCTTTTCCCAATGGATAAGGCACTAGTCCTATTTCCCGAGTTATCTACGAGTTCTTGATCTTGCCTTGTGTCTTTGTTCCAAGCCAAGTCATCCCCGAGAAAGAGCTAGCTATTTGTCACCCTCAAAATTCTTCTTATTTTCCAAGTCTAGACTTGAAATTTTGAGTTAGTGCCTCTAAAAATATTGAAAAAAAAGTATTGTGAAATATGGTTCTTTCCAAGGGCTTGTGGTCTCCTCGGAAACTTCTTCATCACATGGGAAATTTCTTCCCATTTCCCAAAAGGTAAAGACGTCCTCCTAGCTCTTCATATTTTTCAAGTTATGGACAGACGAACCGAGAGATGATATTATTTGCCCAAGTCAGGGTTGGCGGGGCTATGCGATTTTTTTTAGCACTTAACACCTTTTGGAAAAGGGTGTATTTGGTGAAGGCGGGCCCGTGAGCCCGTATAGAGAGATAAACAATAATGTCTAAGGTATGCCACTAATTAGATGGTGCCATGTAGCCACGTTGAAAAGTCAAAGTGGGGATGCAGGTCTGTGGAGAATTTTGAAGTTTTAAGCCTTTTTTATCAAAAAGAGTTAAAAGTAAAAAAGTGATCCGTGACCCCGTCACTAAGTAGATAGCAACACGTGTCTGACCATTGAAAAGTCAAAGCGGGTGAGTGGGCCAAAATGTTCCAAAATGCATTTTTGCTGTAAAAGTTATAAAGCGTAAAGTTCCCCCCCGTGCCCACTCTAATCAATTTCTTCCACATGTGTGTCCCAAATTTAAAGTTGTAAAATCAAATCGAATGGCCCATATTTAAACTAGTGAAATAATGTAACAGTACCGTATATTTGAAAATCTAGTTTTTCCACCATTAATGTTTCTTTGCGAATCAAGAATTTGAAAGGGTGCGAATGATTGGAATGATTTATAACCATTTCTTGCTTTCTTAAGGAATTTGTAAATCGCTTTCTTGCTTGCTCGAGGAAGTTGTAACCCTATCTTGCGAGCTATTTCATGGGCTTTCAAAGCCATTGTACGGGTTGGAATTTTGATATTCTGGAACTATAATTTCAAATCGCTTGAAATCAATACAAGGGTTTTCCCTTTTCCTCTATTTTCTCTTTCCTTCTTGCTCTAATCTATAAATCATTTAATCCTTTCATGCCTAGAAACTTTGGTTCTACTTTATACAATCTCAAGAACTTTGAGCTCATGGATTGTGCCCATTATAAACGTGAATGGTTCTACTCTATATCTCATTTTCTCAATACATATAAGGGTTTTCTCTGCCATATCTTTTCCTTGAAAGTATTTTCTTCTTCTGCTTCCCTCCTCTCTTCAAGTCTTCTATCCTCATGTATTCATAAATTTCCAGGCATAAAACACATTTCAAGATATCGAGAAACCACCATTGAATGAAAGATTGTGTATTTGTACATAGGTTTTGCCCCTGCTTTCAATAAGGGAACCTCTCCCATTAAAGAGGAGGGACTTGCTTGTCCCTTGACTGTGGTTTCATTCCAAGTGCAAATATGAAACCAAGTAGGTTCCAAAATAAAATAATGACATGGGGTATCTAACTTAGGATTACTCCCCATCCTACTAATTGTACTAGGCATACTATCATTAGGACCACCTTGTATTTCATCTCCTTGTTTATTTTCATTTACATTAGTAACATGTGCTCCATGTTGCTCATGTCCACCTTCACCATCACTCTTGTATTCCACAACAACACCTTAGCATTGTGTGGCTTACATGGCTTCCAAGTGAGCTTGCATAGTTCACATCATTTCAACAAAGTCCTCAACACTCGCACCATGATTTTGGCATCCTACATTCCTCTAGTGTGTCATTTAAGTGTCATTTTCCTTTTTTATTTCTCTAAATTTCATGACCACAATATTTGTAATCTTTTACCTAACAATCCTCTTGTAAAAATATTCCTACAATGACCTTCTACCCATAATCCATACTTTGTGAAAAGCCAAAAATGTTTTTGTGTCATGTTGGCGTAAAAATTGGTTCCACTTTGATTTGCGTACCTTGTGACTAAAATTTGGAGTTTCAATTTTTTTGTGGTGATCAACATGCATTTTAAAGTTCCTTTATAGTTTTAAGCTAATTAAAACACTTTCACCCTCTTGTTATGCATGTGTACAATATGGATCTAAAAAAATTGTAAGATTTTCTTGTGGTTTTAGATCTTAGATGTTTAATTGACGTTCAAACCCTTATTTTCCTTTAATTTTCAGAATGCCACATCTTATTGATAAAATCGAGGATAATTTTCACCAAACTATTCTATCAATCTTTCACGTGGAAGTTATTTTTTTGTTCACTGGGAATTAATCCCATATTCAATGTGGGAAGGATCTCGCTTGGGTTTATAAGACAAGTGAAAAACTTTTTTTAATGGAGGTTAGGCTCCACATTTTACTTTTATTCTCAAGTTTAAAAGTGGCAAAGGTACAAAAGGAAATAAGTGAAAGATTATGAGGAAGAAACTGACACATTCATAAATTTTAGGTCCTAAGAATATGGAAAAATAAACTAAGGAAAATGGTTCTTGAGAACCCAGAGAAGATCCAAATTACTAAGAGCATGAAAATATGTCATTAGTTTAGGTAGACCAATGAAAATAATATGTTCTCAATTACATGGATAAATGTTTTGAGCCCAAGAATTGAGAAGGAACTGGAGCATAGAAATTCATGATTGGTTCACGTGGAAAGTCATGATGAAGGAACAAAGATATAAACTCGAATATGATTTAGTCTAAAGCTCTAGGATCCCGAGATCCTGCGGGAATGAGTAGAAGTTTGAGATCCCAAAGTGAAGCTCAAAAGATGATTGGTCCATGTGGACCAATCATGGGTCACTAAAACTCCTGAGAAGTTGAGACACGAAGGGAAAGGTAAAAATCATGAACCCTAAAATCCCAAAACCAATAGGATGTGGACATGTGGTTTCAACTTGGGTGGAAATCATTCAATAGTGTCACCAATGAGAATGATACACATATCAATATCATATTTGAGGTTACATTTGACGTCCCCATGGTCATCAACTATATTAAACAACTTTGAGCTATTCCAAATGGATATAAATTTTTACTAAGAGCTCCAAAACACATAAAACTAGTACAATTGGAAAGCTTACGAGGATGGCTACACATTGAAAAATAAATTTAGGGAAAATGGGATGGATATTGAAGAGAATAGATTATAAATGTAGAGAGATAAAAACAAAAATAATTTACGAATAGACCATTTGCAATTCTACTTTTCATTATCATTTACACAATACAATAGCCTTATATATAGGTTGTAGTTTTTTTAGAATATAGAAAACTAACCATCTAAGAAACTATATTCATAAGGTGAGTAGTAACCACCTTATAAACAAGTTATTATGCTATTTTTATATTATTATTAATGATTTGTTTATAACAATGCATAATGACAATAATAATAATAATTACACACAAATAGACTAATCGAGCACTAATAGTTAGGATATTCCTAACATTCCCCCCTTAGTGTGAACATGGGGAAAAAATATCTTTGTACGTGTACATGCTTTCATGATTTGGTGATTTTTATTTCAGGATGATCACAAACCCAATGAATGGTTTTCAAATGGTTAACCACGAACTGAAAAAATGGTGGTTTTACAATTGGAGTACCACAAACCAAAATTAGAGCTTTTCAAGGTTTACCTAAACCACATCATGATGTGCCAAATCTTATCAATCCCCATCAATATCTCAATGTAGGGAATAACATAGGAAATTTTTCTCACACATTACAAAGTGGAAATGGAACATTGGATCATGTCCCCCATCAATGTGAAATTTCCAATTATTCAAACATGAACACCGCAAACTACAACACCCATGCGCAACAGTAGTAGTAAAGCACATAATTGAAACAAAATGTGCCACCAAAACCTAATGCAACCTTATCGTTGGCGACTAACGAGAGGTTATAGATTGAACTCTAACCTGTGATGCCTCCATCCTCTAGTAGACATGTTGCTAGTTCATCCAGATGTGAACATGAAGCTCAAAAACATGCCTCAATTAAACGTTGGATTACACCAAAAATGCATCCGTAAGGTTTTTTTTTTTTTTTACAATATTTTGACACTTTTACATAATACTATACATAAAGAATTTTTGTTTTGATTATGGGTAAAAGAGGGTTAAGGGGCCCTACCCCATATAATAAGGAGAAAAATATTTATCAATGAGGAACGTATGAAGCTTCCTTTACCAAAGAGCCAGCTAGCAATTTAAAGTAAAGGAAAACGACAAAAACAATACAAAATAACAGCAGAACACAAACAAGAAAGCTCATCCCAGGAACCCTTCCCATGGGATCTAAGATGCATCTTAAGGGATTCATTATTCCCTTTCTTTCTTCTACTCACAGTAGACCAACCATTACTAGGGATCAGATTTACATTTTCAATAGTGTGAACCGGCATGCCAATTTTAGTATTATTGTTGTCCGACTGAATACCAATAGGAGAGGGTGAAGTCCCAACCTCACAAGGATCCTTCTCTACAGGGGTAGAAAAAGGGGAGCCTCCTCCTCTACTGAAACCAAAACCTCCTCATTCATAGATCCATCTTCAGACTCAGAATCTGAATGACTGTCAACAACCAAAAACTTGGATCTGCATTCTTCCACCAAGAAGTGTGTCTACTTGCATGTTTCTTCCCATTCTTGCAATCCATAGCTAAATGTCCCAGTGAAAATAAGGTTTTGCATCTGAAGGGAAAACCTTCATAGTCCAAGTTTTGAGTCCATATTCTGTCCTCAACCATAAGATCAACGAAGCAGGAAAATCTGTTGAAGTGTTCATGTCAACTAAAATGCGAGCATACATAGTATACTCATACAAGGTTGTTTTTATGTCAATAGCTAGGGTTTTACCCGAATGTTCCCAATGGAGGTTAAACATTTCTCGTCCCAAAACTGTAGAGGAAGATATGGAAAACGGATCCAAATAGGTATGATTTGGAAAGTTTCAGTGACTAGGATTAAAAAGGGGAAACCATGGCTTCATGAGTAGAAAGTGGGATTGAAAGTCCCACAATCTATCAAAAATTAAATCTCTATCAGAGGTAATATCAAAGACAACAATGAAAAAACCTCTAGTTAAAGGGTAAATATCCACTTTACCATCCATTAATGGTTTCCAAGATGAAGAGATCTAGTCATGGAGAATAGGAAGTGCATACAAAAGGAATTTTGACAATAACGACAAGAGATAATAACTCTATTGAAGATGACTAATGATATTTGTTTTCTTTTTTTTAACATAGTGACCATAAACATGTATAAACAATATAATGACACTGTTTAGTGACATACATTTGATATAAAAATACTCATATGGATAAATAATACAACTTGAGATAATAAGATCGAATCCTAAACCACTATAGAATAAAAGTGTATAAACTCACAATTGGACTGAAACCGAAATTTATTAAATTACTATACAAAATTACCTGACTTAAATACTTAGAATAGTCTTGAAACATTTGACCATTGACTGCTAAAACTAAATAAACTAAATACTTGGAACAAGTAGCTGAAATAATCGAATTAGTGACTATAGAACATGACTCAGGTGAAGATTCTATTTAAATGGTGTGTGACTTACAATAGTTTTGATCTGAAGATGCAATGATCAGGTCACATAATGCATGTATATAAAACTATTCATTGAGTCATCTAAAACATATCCAAGCTCCTAAAAATGATGGATCAGGCTTCATGCTCTAGCAGATGATAATCAGTACACCGTATATAATACATAATTTTTCCAATGAAATAATCTGTGTTATAATATCACCATAATCCTTGAAATCTCTACCAAAATATGGACTATGCATAAGAATGTGATAGGTATGCGTGTGATAATCAAGGTCACGAACTCACTGTGTGATGGATCTAATCATGCATTTTTAATGCTCAACTACTTAGGATCATCAATAAATAGTGGCCACGTAACATATTAAACACATGCTGGAAAATGTCGTTCACAGCTCTTGGTAGATCAGAAGAAAATAATGGTGGAATATGTGCATGAATAGTGTAGACCTCATGGTGTCAAGGAGATTTCTCTTTGATATCACTCGCAGTGATTAAATAAAATTATTATAATGTCAATAAATGAGAACCGAGGTAGATTCACATGCAATGCCAAGATGCATGAGGATGTATATCAAATGCCAATAATATGATGCAAGATTTGTGATGAGTCATTCCAAACCTCTGCACTTAATTTTTTCAAATGGATAATATAAATGCTTGTAGATAATCTCATAGGACCTATCACTTTGATACCATATGAAGAGAATAGATCACAGTTGTAGAGAATCAACACCAAAACAATTTACGAATAAACCATTTACAATTCTATTTTCCAATATCATTCACACAATACAATAGCCTTATAGATAGGATATAGTTTTCCTATAATATATGAAACTAACTATCTCATAAACTATATTCGTAAGGTGAGTAGTAACCACCTTACAAACAATATAATTCTAATATTATATTATTGTTAATGAGTTTTTTATAACAACTCATAATAACAATAATAATAATTACACACAAATAAACTAATGGAGCACTAATAGTTAGGATATGCCTAACATATATTTGTAGGATATTTTGTGGCATAAATTTTGATAGAATTTTACCACCTTTGTTACCATTTATCAATCCACTTCTCCACATTGATCATGCATAAGGCTTCCCTTGGGATTCTTAAGAGTGTTGTGCTTCTCAAAAAATGTGAATGTGGACTTGAGATATTCAATTAAATTCTAATTAGTTCCATGTGTCATTTGATTAATGGTGGAGCCACTAATCAATTTATGGACCCTTGCTCCTCTCTTCTCATTGTTCTCAAAACTAGAACTTCCCTCCAATTTCATTCTAGAATGTTCTCTTAATTATATAAATAGATGAAGCATGCACTTCATCTAATCATCTTTTAGATTTCAATTATTGGATGGGTCTTTGATATATTTTGGGGTCTAGTTTATAGGTGCTCATTTTTGGCTATGTTATAAGTGTTAGAGTTAAAATTAGCATTAATTAGTTCAACAATGAAGGTCCAAGGAGTAGCCATGTATGTTTTGTTGAGCCATAAATGAGATAGTGGATTTATATGGAAGCTATCATTTGGGTTAGGAGTGTATTCACTCAGATTATTGGAATTATCATTTGGTAATTAGGTGTAGAGGTTAGATGTGTAATCACCAAATATTAATTATAAAATCCTTATGAAATTCTAGTTTCATTTTCTCTCAACAAGCTTATCTAATGCTATATTTTGGACTCTAAGTTGTAATGGTATGATAATTAGGAAAATCTCAGTGTATGTGGTTTCTTAATTATCTAAATTGTGGGGAATTGAAGTAGTTGTGTAAACTAAAGTGATTCTTGTTCTATTTTTACTCCTTCATCTCAACTTTGTAGGATTGGCCTAATGGACAAGGCACATTTGAAGTTAAAATGATCAAACCCCCTTTCTTCTTTTTTCCTTTTACCCCTTTGAGACATTTATTTCATCTTGAGTATCTTTAGAAGTCTCTTTATTATAAATTTGGCTTCATGCTTTCTTGGATGTGCTTTAGACCTCTGTTATAAAACCAATAAGTTATGGATATCCTCATACCTCTGCAATAGAGATATTCAAATATGTTTAATTCACTATAAATGTGAGGGTATGTCATACAGTGACTCTTAATTGGGTGCTTAGTAATGGAGGTTGCATTTATAGTCATATTCGGTGTTTGTTTAAACTCATTTTTATAAGAATTTGTTAGGGTATATGTACGTACCCAAAATTATAGGTATTGTACTTCGAAAAGAGGTTACAGAAACCCCAATGATGATTCATATCTCTTCGCAAGGTGTTCAGAATCCAGAAATCACGTTGAGTATACATCTGCATCCCAAAGTGCCATATCCAGCCTCCACATGCTTTGTTTTGACCCCATTCTACTCTTTTCTTGCATTTTGGTCTTTAGTTTCAAGACCACCGCCCAAGACAGGGCGGTGGTCAAGTAACCGCCATCTTGCGCGCAGGCGGTGGTCCTGTGTGAATTTTCCATAACTTTCCGACACTTTCGTCAATGTGAAAAATTCAAGTGGCACTCGCATTCTTCAACCAATCTTGCTTGCATTTATATTTTAGCCACCTAGTAAATAGTTATTTCTCTTGGTTTATGATAAAAGAGTTCAATTCAAACTTACCCTCTGGTAAATCCAAATGCTATAAATACCCGACTTGTTTTACAAGCAAATAGCCCCTCTCCCTCTATGAATTATTATTCGGTGTGTTTTGAAGTTCTCCCATAAGTTTCAATAAGTTTATATTTTGCATGAATTCTCAGCCTCTCAGTTCAAGGCTCCTTTCTTCTTTTCTGATTTAGAAATCATCAATCTTCACACTTTCATTTTGCTCCATTGTTATCCTACATAGTCAACTTAGCATAAGATAGTTTCAATTCTAGATTAGAGTTCATTTGATAATCTTAGAGTTGTAGGTTGTTATTTTGTCACAAGAAATAGATCATATAATTCTCGGTATATTTGCGTTGTATCCCTGTAATAAATCCTGCTAGGAATCTCATAGTCAAGCTTTCTTCACTTGCACTATCCATCTCTTGCATTTTATTCGGTTTATATCCAAGCTTCCCCTTTGTTCGAGTATCTTCTTCTGCTCTGACACTATCACATTCACACTTTTTTGGATTCATGAGAACACAAAGGAACGAAGAGATCACCCTGAGGAAACAAGTCACGAAACAACTAGAATTTCCACCATTATGTAAAATTCCATGTTTGAATCATCAAAGTTTGTGTTATAATATATCAAATAGAGTAGCAAATCAATTTATTTCAGTTAAAGCTTACTTTCAGTATTACCAGGGAAGTTGTGGGGAATGATAGTTTCTGAGAAGCTATGATTCATTCCTTACTTCTGAGGTAAGATTGAAGGTCTTTCAATTAAATTAGTTAGTTACTTAAATATTTAGGATAAATTCATAAGTGCATAGATGAATAGCTATATCGGCTAACTTTCTTATTTTAATTTTGTTATTAGGTTAATTTTTCATTATTTGAATATATTAGAATAGGTGCTCTTTAAATTTCATTGAAATATACATCATAAAAAATACAAAAATAAAATGAATATAAACATAGTGTAGATATAATTTTCATAGTTAGTTTACTCATTTCAGTTAAAGTTGAATCATCTTTTGCATGAAAATTACGGGACCCGAGAGCCCGTGGATTACATATTTGAATCGGTAGTACCTTAGCTAAACCTCTTTGCAACATTAATGGATATAGATCAAGGCCTTAGGATTCACGTATTTCAAATGACAATAAACCCACAAAAATTTAGTGAACAATTGAGAGAATTAAACATTGAAGACGAAAAAGCATACACATTCTAGTCAAGTCAACCCAACTATAGATTACATTGATAGGATATCCACATGACCATACAAGAACCCGAAAGAGAACAAATATTTGGTTGTGATCCATTAGTTCTGCAGCCAAATGTAGGAGACCTTCTCATCAACATAGACATAGGCTTATGTATACAAGTTTCCAGAACACCCGTAAGGTATTATGAGAAGATCACACAACTCCTGATATTAAACATAGAATCTTAAAAAGGCTTATGACTATTGGATAGTCGAAAGAAGAAATTGATTCTTCACATGACCATAACAAGTCCACAACAACCATGAACTCATGGTTGTGATCCCCAGTCCCATGAACCCAACGAGCCTACAAGTCGGTTAAATATTGACACCAGGTTTACGTATCTTTGGTATTTAGATTCTCGCCACTCCCGCCATATATCATAACATAATTTTCCGCATTAAACATAGAAGCCAATCAAGCTAAGAATTTATGGGCTAGACTAGAAAACCACCCATAGTTTCTTATAAACCTACTACACCTCTCACTACCATTTTTCATGACCTTGTCTGGAAATATACATGAAGCACCTACGGTCACTTTCCACGTATCCAACAAACCCGATAGATAGGATCTCGTGAGCTTGACATTGATTGGAGCCTCTAAGTAGCTATTATATCTAAATGATCCATTACACCAATTCAGGTTAGGAGAGATTTCTTTGCCTTAGACTCACAGATCCCATTATTATGTGTTGAGGATATAAGATTTCCCAACTAGTTTTTCTATATCCACATACATTTCATTTCCACCAGCTGTCTCGGCTCAACCTCGGGATGTTGGAGTGCAAAGAAGGGCTACTTGTAGATTCTCATGCTCGCATGTCACTTTTCTATCTTACGGTATCCCCCTTGGCCTTGAAAAACTAGAATATGTAGAGAAGTGATTTCCTTCTTACATTTGTTTCTCTTGAATCCATTCCCATATTATTGAAGAGAACCCCCTTACTACAACTAACTCATCCTTCAACTTCTCTTCATCAACTTTAAGGGTGAAACATATTTGAGAGCCAACATATCACTTCCTTCCACATATTTTATCCAACAACCATCCACTTTGGGAGATGTATACACCAATTTTCCACACACACTCACAAATGTGGAAAATTGCAAACATGTGTCAAAACTACCCTCAAGAAAAGTGATCCTACTCTAGTAGTAAATGACGTGTAAGGAGTGGGGCTTTTAATAAGGAGCCACTTCAACTTCCCTATACAAATAATACACATGAAATAAAAACCCAAAAAGAAATAAAAATGCATCGACATAAAGATCAAATAAACACAGATTTGGAATAACAACAAAACTTTGGGAATATCTTATTTAGATAAACAACAACATCGATTGACCACAAACGATTCAACCTTCTAAACAACATATGAACATGAAAAATCCTCCACGTACTACTACTCAATACTTGAATCACTCTTACAAAGATTTTTTTACATTTTTACAATGGTTATTCAACTATCATCATGATTTAGTGAGTGTTAAGTGGTTATCACACTCTTCTTTTAAGAACTATAAGTTCTCCTAATAAAATTAAACTAATTTCTAAGTAAATTACCTCTAATTATATATTCATTCATGCCACCTCCTAAGACTCCTATTTATATTAAATTTATATGAAAGGATTAACGGACCCAACAACAACAAACCCAAACAAAAATAGTTTCCCTTATCTCGAAATGTGTGTCTTCAAACAAACAATTATTCCAAGTTTAGTGCTAGAATAGGGTTGCAAAAACAATATTGTGGACTCAATAATCAATCACATCAGATCAGCCATTGCACAAAGGAACTACACACTCCAAAAACAATGTGTAGAGGACTTTTCACTCAATAGAATGAAGTATTGTACTCCACTCCTCATTAGCACATAATTCTTCATTGTGTGACCCTCAAACTATAAAGAAACACATACACTATTAAACAAACTATTTAATTATTTTTGGTTGATACAAGATTTCATGTGATCACGAATACTCATGCATCATGTATGTTCTAAAAATATGTGCACTGTGTAACACATTAAGTATTTCCCAAAAATTGAAGAATTTTTAAAAATTAATTTTCATGTTTCAATCGCAAGTATGCAATAGAGTTAACTCGAGAACAAACCACCACAAATTTTAAACAATTAGTTATTAGTTAGGTTTGATTTTTCTAATAACTCTTCCATATATAAACATTGTGTAATAGGGAAGATTTTATTTATTTTATCCCTTGATCCACTCTACGCGAGTAACCATACAATATTTAGTATGTTCAGTTTACCTTTTTCAAGGTTGAGACAACCATGTTTTCCATCCTTAAATGTCTAGCCGAAAGTTAATTTCTTCACTTCGTATCCTAGTATCTAACATATATAAAGTAAGGATATGGTGAATAGATAATACAATCGGCTAATTTCATTACTTTGGCCAAATTTTCCATCCGTACATAAACAAATTATCCTAAGACCGATTAAAATCCTTAGGGATATAGTTTTTTGTCACCAAATAATTATCTCAACACAATTATCTAGATATTTTTATTTTAAAATGTGAACATGCTAAGTAAAAGGAAGTATATTCTTTATAGGAACATCTCTGTAAATAAAAAGAACCACAACTTACTCCGGGTCTTTATGGAATAGGAGAGACCACATAATAGAATTACTTCCATTACATCCTCTTTTCCTCTAACATAACTACCCCTAGTTAGAATTATGTCAAGATGTTCATATGCTGATGTAAAATTACATCCATTCTACGTCGTATTAAAGGTTTTTACGCCACAACATAATTCATCTTGCAACAATTTCTACGAGACTTAAGTTACTTCTTGTTTATTTAAGTCATAATCATAAAATATTAATTACAACTTCTTAAAGTCATTTAATTGGGTTTCTAATAGCCTTTACAATTTATTCGTATTATAGAGTAAACTATTATTTACCCTCCTGTAAATTCATCTCATTATAATTATAGGTTGTCTAAGTCAAGAGTTGGTTAAGTTTACTAACCACTAGCCTATTTAACATAAATGATAATATCATCTACTTACGATGGTTAACTTATTATTTCTTGAGGAAATAACGATAAGATTAACCATTTTACGTTAACCATGCTCATTTTATTTATTTCTCAACTAATCTAGTTTATTAACCACATTCACTATTACCATATCTTCATATTATGAATTATATATTATTTCATTGTTGCTCACGGTCAACATACATTATATTTTAAAACTTAATAATGATAATTATTATTATATCCATGATAATCATCATGTTTAATGACATGTTTTTGTTATTCTAACTTAAACATAATGCTAGTTAAGTAAGGGATTTAAATTAAGAAATGACTTAATAAATCATCTAAAGTCTATCAACCACTTAATTAATTAATATATCAAAAAAATTATGATGACAAAAACCATTATAATAAGGATGTAGATAATATCTACCCATATATACTAAGGTCAATTAAATAAGCTATTTGTTTCTTTATTAACACAAAATCACATGAAGTTGCAAAATCAACTTTCATCATTATAAGTCAACAAAATCCATAATTAGGATTATACATTGGGGTCATATGCCCATCTTTATAATATGAAATTCTTTGTGAAATAATCTTAAATGAACAAGATACTTGTTAAAATGATTTTTTATATATGACCACAAGGTCGTCATCAACAAAAGTATTAAATCAGTCCAGGTGTTCACTTCATAGCTTCTTTTATTTACCTATACATTAGATAGGAAAAAAATACATCCGTTAGTTTGAGTGAATTGACATGAATCAAATCACTCATTTTATATATCGTAATCATTATATAATGAGAATAACAATCAAGGTTTGACCCTCTCTTGAAAAAAACTAAATTATCAAATGGGATTAAACCAATTTAAGTAAACAATTATAATATCATCAATTTTATAATAGTCTGAAATAACTCATCTATAGTGCATTTTAATTGTATATCATATCAAATCCTAGTAAATCATAGAATAATAATCTTTAGTTTATAATACCAACACCCATTTCATTCATCTAGAATAAAATTGTAATGATTGTCTATATTTTATACAACACACAACAATTGGGATTTTAAATCAAGAAAGAATTATTATCCATATGTTAAAAATCATATTTTTATAACAATAATATTTTAATCATTGCTAATATTTTTATTTTTACAACCAAAACTAATTTACATAATGATACAACCCAGAGTATTGTATTTATCTAGTTATAAGATAATACAACTGAAGTACCATTTTCAAAGTATTTATATCCTCAAGAGAGAAAAAAACATAAGACTTAATATATTTTAGATACCGAAATCCAAAGGAAAAATAACATTCTTAATACCCTACAAATGGATTCAGATCCAAAAAGACAAATAAAAACAAACAACCTCTTACTCTCCTTATTTTGCATACCCATACAAGAAAACAAAACATAGTTGGTTCTTGTATCAAAATATACACACACATACATATAATAAATCCTTATCATGCATGCCCATTATGGGTGTATTTAAACTGCCTACTAGAAGACAAATGACTATAAACAAAGAAACACAGTTCCAACTAGGATATTCCCATTCATTCTTCCTAAAAAAACATAGACCATAACACAACTCTTTCATTTCATTCATTTATTTTTCAAAATAAGAAAACCCAGAATGAAACACATGTTTAGAAGTATAATACAATCGATTCACAAAATCTTCCATTTCATAAAACAAAATATGCATACCCAAATAATAAAACACAGTCTTAGCCCATAATCTCATTCTTTTCTATTGAAATACGCATACCCAAATAACAATACACAATGAACACTCATACACTTTTGTTTCTTACAAAAATACACCTTCCCAGATAATATTATAACCTTCAAACACACAAATATATATGTTATTTCCACATGCAATCCTAGTAATAGGTGTAATCCATCACAAAAAAATTTGATATAAAATCCATATACAAAAATACCACAAAAATTAATAACAAAATATCAATATTCCACCATGAAAACCAAACTCAGAAAATACCCAGTATGCCATTATCAAAATATAAATATTATGTTATAGAGAATTAGAGAGAAGCTCATGTTGGTAATGATCATGTTCTTGATCAAATTAGTTTCCCTTTTCATGAAATCTTTTCCAAAATCAAAACAACCATGCATTTATTCACATATTCCTCTTTGAAATGAAATTTCCCTATATCCATATCAAAAATCACATTCATGGCCACAAAACATGCACAGTGGGGGAGAAATTCCATTATCTCCATAACCCCAAAAATAACCCAGCAAAATAAAACAATGCAAATGAGCAAAGGGAGATGAAATGTGACCACATTTGGAGTTGGCTTCTCGAGGAAGCTAACCATTCCCAAAGATTCAAGCCATACATTAAATTAGTGTAAACCCAAAACCTATCATAACAATTTTTTCATGCAATGTATTCCTCATAAACCTCATTTTACATTTACACAATCATAGTTTGAATAACACTTATCCAATCTTTTATCCATGTCATTATTTCCTCCTTTTAAATGTGCCACCACAATTATACAAATTTAATATATATACCAAAATTTTAAACAATCCTTCTTACATGCCATAAAATCAAGTCCAAGTTCCCAAGACCATCCAACTCATGGACTATTCAAATAATCATAACTCATTTAGCAAGGTACACTTAAAGAAAACAATGTATAGATGTGGCCGAGAGCCACACATTTTAATAATAATGAAGGCTAACCATGGCATTTAGTATATATGCATATATTTCATTGTTTTATCAAGTGAATCTACATGTTAAGTTAGAAAGTCCAGTTACCATTATAATTATAAATTAAAACCCATGTATTTATTCATGTTCGCATGCGAGCTATTTCATATAGACGAGTCACAAACTTGTATCTTAGCAAAGCTACTTGCCAAGTATTTGAACAAACGAATTGAAGAAGATTCTAAGAAGAGAAATAACAAAATTAAAATTATTGCCTTCCGAATTCTTATCATTATCCAACATACAATTATATATATACACATGACAGAAAATGTCGGTGCAAGCTAAGACTCTTGGTTATTAACTTTGTTTAAAATAGCTGATGGTCTATTGGTCATCTATATGGTCATCAATTTTGAGACTTGAAAGGGGGATATTACATACTTCCCCCTAAAAATAATCATCATCTTCGTGACACATTTGATTTTTTCCTAATTATAAATCACTTAGTAAAAACATAAACATTATAGTCCGAAAATTGAAATGAACGATAAGAATATTGTTCCAAGCCATAAATATCTTAGATGATAATAGCACACCACATTTAATAAGTTGAAAGGAATTCACCAGAATAACCTTACAAAAGGATTTGCAAACAAAGAGCTAAAATATCATATATGGAAATCCATCATAATCCATTATCTCATTACATTACTTAGCTCAATAATGAGGATGTACATATAGGAGGAGGGAAGTGCAACTACTACCTAGATCAGTGGTGAAGAACTCCCACTAACTGATACTAAAAATTAAGTTAAATTCACAAGCTAGTAAGCTAACTCCACATAATCGGGAAGCTAAATCAACAAAATTAGTAAGATAACTCCACACAACTAGTAGACCTAAGAAAGTTAGCCCAACAAGTGTAGGGGTAACCTAAGTGCAAGAATTATCCTAATAAACAAATAAAAGGATAAATAAAAACCTACACTAACTCTCCCCATAAGAATAGCTTATTTGGGTGGAAAATAAGATAGGTACCGGAAATAAGGCTTGATGAGGTACCCAATACAATAACTAGAAAAAGGGACACCACAAGGTACCCAAAACTAGTAATAACAAAGTAGAGAGAGAAAAACCCCATTGCAAGGCATCCCAAGAAGCTCGGCTAAAAAAATCATACATTGTTGAATAATTTTGGTGTGGAATATGGTCTAAATCTATTGCTCGATCACAAAACTCAAAAAAAAACGACACTAGGCTTCACCAAAATAACTCCATACAATGAGACTATCAATGGAGTGATGTCAAAAGTGTAAAAACACCAAACATAATTTGATCAATTGTTACAAATAGGTTTTCCATGATCCAAGAATAATATCCACAAAAATAAGGCAAGGACACAAGATCTAAAGAAATAGGAGTGTTAAGATCTAAGAAAAGCCAAGTAACAAGGTAGGGACATAAGACCCAAAAAAACAAGGATCAATCACTACAAATAGGTGTGCCATGATCCAAGAACAATAACCAAGGCAACAAGGAAAGGACACAAGATCCAAAGAAATAGGAGTGCCATGATCCAAGAAAATCCAAGGTAACAAGGAAAGGACATAACACCCGAAGAAGCGGGATGAACAATATAACATGAGGTAAGCGGCGGCCGAAGAAACTACTAGAGGAAGGCACAATGGTGAGGTACTTTGGTGCATGGACACACACAGAAGAGGTATGTATCTAGAAGGTAGGAAGGCATGTTAGAAGGTTATAGTTGTGGTGCATAGGTGTATCACGTGGAAATTGGGAAAATGGTCAATTAATGAGAGGATCAATGGTAGGTAAAGGAGCAATAAATGTAATAACTTTTAACAACTCTATATAAAGATGTGATGCGGGTTTATTTCTACCTTTGCGATCAATTTTTTTCAAGTGAGATAGTTGTGAATAAACCAAGTGAAACGTGTTGAGGTGTGGAGGTTGTAAAACCAGACGTGAAGAGAAGATTTGTGCATAGAAGTGGCTTGTGTCCCCATTGGAGAAGGGTTTGAATGAAGAAAAAACATTGAGAAGGAGCTAGGGCATATAGTTTCAAGCTAGGTCATGAGAACTTACTCGATAGAGGAAAAAAGTGATATTTTTACCATGGCACCAAGGATAGCACTTGGAGCAGTGCGAATGGGAAGAAAAAGGTGGAAATCAAGGTCGAAGATGCTCCCAAGAGCAATTTTTAAGAAATACAGATCCAAAAGGAGTGATCATCGACGGGATTGGGATTCTCATATATGCATATAAAGTAAGTGACTATAACCACCACACCACCCACAACAAGGGAGAGCTGGACGTATTGTTAAATAAGAAGACCTACTAGCACATGGTGAATGACAAGCTAGTATATGACGATGCTAGGAAGAAGTTTCTCAAGAAGTTAGGGGTGTATCAACTATACGAATTCCCATATTTTGGAAAACCATAAAGTTTATACTAATGGCTTATGAGTAGAATCCATGAGGAATTTTTCTATTTTGTTGGACAACAGTAAGGATCAATGCACCTTTGATTGCTACATTAATAGATCCGAAGGGCATAGGGACAAAGATTAGTAGTGATCTAACTGATAAGGTAGTTATTATAGCTACAAGCAAGGAGTTGGGATATGCCAAGGGTCCATGCGGAATGGACATCTACAAATTAAGGAAGTACCCAGTGGTGCAGGATGCCACGCATCTACTTACTAAGGTGAATGATCAAGAGAGATGGTCATAATAAATACCATGTGGTTACATATTGCAAAGAAGATGTCACAAGGAGAAATATACAACTTAGCTAACTACATAGCAAAAAAAATTATTGAGGAAGCATACACATGTGAGAAAATAAGTTTTGGTGCTATCCTATTATCTCTTGTGTTTGTAGAAATTAGAGTGACCGATGGGCCAAATAACAACATTTGGGAATACCCCGTGGAAAAGAAGTCCCTCATAGAGAGGTTTGAGAAATATTTGTGCGAAGGAACAATGAGTGGCCCATTCAAATAAAGGGCATAACTATGGTATGATCGAATTTATGTGGCCTTTGAGGAGGAATGGAGCATTCCAAAGGAGTTACCCTCGGTAATTTCCAAGGCAATATAGTTCGCAGTGTATTGACATTTTTGCACTTTGCATGGTTTGCAGAATGAAGGATGGGACACAAGTCCTTAGTGCAAACCGCCATACACCTTCATAACGTGTTATTTTCAGGTAGTAGTACACATTTTTACTTGATGTACACCAGTTGAGATATAATGCGAACAAGGTAGACTGTGACTACCATACTCTAAGGAAAACATATGTTTATCTAGGTTGGTCTACCTATATCGAGAGGCTTATTTCTGATGTTATAAGCATGAAGCTAGTAAGTTTGGCTATTGGGGATAGTGGAACTACGCTTATCTATCTTCAGCTCAAGCCTAGGATGGAAAATGACAAGTATGTGGAGAATGAGTTGAAAATGTGGTAGCTCCAAATCCTACCTCGACCGTAGAAGGAGAAAAGGAAGAGAAACTTGAAGAGGATAGTGGAGGCTTAGACCATAGAGGTTGGAGGCAGTCCATAGATAGAGTGGAGAGTGAGTGCACAAATAATCCCCCATAGACACAAGGAGGAGAGGAAGACTTGGACGTAGGTATAGTCCATGAGGAATGCCAGTTTAAAAAGGTATTTAGAAGAACCAAACCCAAGGCACATGAAAATATCAACATTTATGAAGGTCACCTTAAATCCCCTAAAAAAGAATCACTTGAGAGAAAGATAAAAAGAAAGAATAAGCTTAACAAGGAGGAGGAGGATTCTGAAGAGAGCACACTAGGAACCTTAGTCTAGTTTGAAGATGTGGAGGAACCCCGAGATGAAGAAATGATAGATGAAGAGGAAGGGGTGAAAGAAGCAGAAGAAACTATGAAATAACAACCTGTGGCATCCGTTACAACTCGTAGGAGAATGACCAACTTCAGAACTTGGTGCCTAGGTTCCTAAGGGGCCAAGAACAAAAAGATAAAGAACAAGTGAAGAGTATATTGTCTATAGTATGGGCTATACTTAGGACATAAGAAAATCGTCTGCGCACCTAGTTTTAGAGCACTATGGTCCTTAAGGAGTTATATGGGTGGGAGATGATGGATCCAAATATGGACACTATGTGCACAAGGAAGCAATTATTCTGTCTATGCAAACTCATATGGACTAACCATATTTTGACGTGTGCGAGGAGTCATGTCTCTCGCGAAGAGTGAAGAAGGTACCCCAGAAAGGTGCAGGCACATAACAATAAAACCTAGTCTAATGTCTAATGAGTAGGTCAGAAATGTAATGGTCAAAGTATTTACTCGGTGACACGAAGAAAAAATTATAAAGTCACCACCATTAGAGCGTTGCTTAAAGATAAAAAGGCTGAAAATGTAGAGATAACACATTTAAAGGAAGAAAAGAAAAAAGAATGGGAAAGGAATGAGGCCTTTATTAACACGGTGGAGGAAATTGGTGATCACATCCTTAAAACAAGGCCTTATCTCGAATCTCGTACCAAAAAAGTTTCCTTCTGCTATGTATTATGTGTGTACTTTGGTCGATTTGGTATTAGATGACAGCCAATTTGATGCCCGCACTAAAATATTTTGAACAAGAGTTAGAGAGAGAAAGGGCCTCTATGGTTAGGAAAATTTTAACTTACGAGGCATTGCTCCAAACTTTGAAGGATGAGCTGAAGAAAGTCAACTAAGGTTTCAATTTATGTGCGACACTAGAGGCAATAATAAGAACCAAAACTCTAGTTGAAGATAATGAAGTTTTGACAGCGATGAGAGATGAAACACTTGAACACGCAGATGGTGCTTTGGTGAAACAAAAGCATGAGGCCCTTGCAATGCCTCAGATCAACATAAAGAGAGGATTGATGAGATTGGGAAGCACATAGCGCAAAAGATGGACCTCAAGGAAGGAATGATGTTTGGTATGGCCAATGATGTCTAGGTATTATAGAATGAGAAGGAAAAGATTACTCAAGAGGAGTTGGATGCCATAGCCATAGATATTCCGAAAAGAAAAGGATTTTGTTAAATGATTGGAAGAAATTGAGGCTAAAATAAAAATGAATATCCATGAGCTAATCCTTCCAGTTGAAGAAGAGGGTTTTGTAGAGTGAAAATTCATTCTTTTGTACAATGTTTCATTAATTATTTCATTCCTTATTATTTCTTATTGGGAACATCAGAAAGAATTCCCATTGTTGGGATGACAATGTACTTTAGTGTGGGGTATTTTTTGAGCGGATGAAATGTTGCTTTAAGGATAAGACACATAAAGGATGTGCACGCTGAACAAGGCACATTTGAGAGTGCGGGAAGATAGGGATATGAAACACGTACAAAACACTTTTTCTGGACTTAGCTATTTTCATGGATAAGGGCTATTTTTGGAGATAGCATGCAGATCACACATAGATATGAAGACTCATGTGACACACAATGATATTTTGGGAACAAGCGGATGATAAGAGCCATGCATAGTTCAAGCTAATAATAGGATTTCTTCTTAGATTTAACTATAGAACATATATTATTAGAATAATCACATGTTGTGCATGCCATTGTAAAGGTGCATGGCTATTATTAGCATGTGACCTATTTTGAGAAGTGTATGGGTGGTGAAGGGAAAGTCCCCACCTCTATAAATATGTATTGAACTATGTAGTTTAGAGAGACAAAATTATTGTAGAGTTATGTTGTTGAACTTAATGCGTGCATGACTCATGGAGATACTTTATAGTGTAAGAAGCTTCTATGTTTTACAATGTTTAATGTAATGGAGTATATTGGATGGATAATGGTGTTATGTTGATTGAGAAACAGGGACGGAAGCTTGTGTAGATTTTATTGATCTCAATCAGTAAAAAATTACAGAGGATGGGCTGCAATATTTATAGATATTGCATGCACCAAATACATCCATGAAAATGAGTTGCAGCTGTGCAACCAAAACCAATAAACAAGCTTCCAATAACATCCGGGAAGCAAAATTACATAAAGACAAATATATTGTTTAAAACAATATAACAATCTGAATACTGACAAATATGGTTGATTAACCATATAACAATATAATTATTTAAAATTAATTAAATAATCCAACTATGCATAATTAAATATTAGGATAATAAATTTTATCCTAACATTCCCCCCCTTAATTGTGCATTGTCTGAAGAGATGAGGAGAGAAATGCTCTGAACAACTCGAACTTGTCACGTGCAAGTGACTTTGTGAAAATATCTGCTCGTTGTTCAGCCGTTGGACAAAATTGAAGCTGGATGTTGTGCTTCAATACATGTTCGCGTATGAAATGAACCTGAACTTCAATGTGCTTTGTTCTCTCGTGAAAAACTGGATTGCGAACAAGTTTGAGAACACCTTCGTTGTCAACATACATGGTGGTCGGTTTGTCCTGTGGTATTCCAAGTCCTTCCAGTATGCGACGTAGCCAAATCGCTTCACAGACAGCTTCTCCTGCAGAATGATACTCGGCTTCTATGGAAGAGCGAGAAACAAAGTGTTGTTTCTTACTTCCCCATGATATTGGTCCAGATCCCATAAAGAATACAAATCCAGAAGTGGATTTTCTATCATCAATGTTACCTGCATGATCTGAATCCGAATATCCAATCAAGAAGAATTTTTCATTCTTCTTGTATTCTAGACCAAGATCCACTGATCCTTTGAGATATCTCAAAATGCGCTTTGCTGCTTTCCAATGACAAATTTTGGGTTCCTGCGCATGAACTTTGGATAGATAGCTCACCTGCAAAGCTGATATCCGGGTCTAGTGTAGGTCGGGTAAATGAGACTCCCAATCACTGCCGATAGAGTGGCACTTACCTCGGAGATGGATCTAAATGAGATAACTGTAATTTGTTCTCCATAGGTGTAGCAATTGGTGTGCAATCCATCATCCTAAACTTCTCGAGTGTTGTCTTGGTATATTTCATCCGAGAAACAAAGATGTGATTCTCTTTCGCCATACTTCTAGTCAGACGGTGAGTGCATAAGCCCGAGATCTATCATGTCGAATGATCGCTTAAGATCTTTCTTTGTTTCATCAATCATCTTCTTCACCGAACGCCAAAGTGATGACTAGATCATCGACATAAACTACTACAATCACCATCTCCCCCTTGCTTTTTGAGGTAGAGATTGGGATCGTATGGATTCCCAGCGAATCCATGTTGTATGCGAGATGCTCATCAATCTTGATGTACCATGCCCGGGTGCCTGTTTGAGGCCATACAGAGATTTCTGAGTCTGCATACCTTATCTTCTTGACCGGTACTACATATCCCTCAAAGTTGAGTCATGTAGACTTCTTCTTGTAAATATCCATTCGGGAAGAAGGCACTTTTACGTCCATTTGATGGACTTTCCAACAAAATCGAAAGCAATTAGAGCAAAGATCATCCTGATCATTTTGATCTTAGATGTGGGAGAAAATGTCTCCTCATAGTCAATGCCTTCTTTTTATGTGTACCCCTTTGCTACAAGTCTTGCTTTGCACTTGTCCACTGTCCCATCTGCTTTGTACTTAGTTTTGAATATCCATCTGCAACCAATGGGTTTCTTCCTTGGTGGAAGATCGACAAACTGCCAAGTGTTATTCTTCATCACTGATTGATATTCAGAATCCATGGCATCTTTCCAAGCTTTTGACTGTAGGGCTTCTTGGACTGTAGATGGCTCGTCTATTTCAATAACTCTACTCATCAAAGCAAAGTTAACTTCTTCTCTTGCTTTACTGCGAGTCCGTGGTCCAGGGGTGGATGTATCCGGTGGAGCATCCAATCTTGCATCTCGTAATGTACTTGTACACCATTTAGGCATACGTTGAGCTGTTCCCATGGGTTGTGGTTCTATCTGATCAACACCATCATCCCCATCATCACTTTCATCTTCTGAGGGAACATTAGCTTCAGTTTTTATAACTGGTGAAAAATCTACATCTTGCGAGTCCGGAGGAGTCTCTGCTTCCTTCTTCTCGAAAAACTCAACATCTCTGCTTGTGTAGACTTTTCTGGTCTTAGGATCCATCAGTCTGTACCCAAGAGTCTCTTCACTGTATCCAATGAAGATGAGATTTTGTGACTTCATGTCCAATTTCTTTCTATTCTGTTTGGGTATGTGCATGCTGGCTTTGCACCCGAATACTCTGAGGTGTGCAATGGATGGTTTCCTCTTTGACCATGCTTCTTGTGGTGTAATTCCATCAAGAGCAGTTGTGGGCGCTCTGTTTAACAAATACACTGCTGTTTTTGCTGCTTCTGCCCAAAATGTCTTTGCAAGTTCGGAATCATCGATCATGCATCGCACCATTTCCATGATAGTACGATTTCTTCTCTCGACAACACCATTTTGCTGTGGTGTGTGTGGAGGAGGCATTTGTCGACGAATCCCGTGAGTTTGTAGATAGTCTCTGAACTCATCACTGGTGAATTCCCCCCCTCGATCTGAGCGGAGAGTTCTGATGTGACGACCAGTTTCTTTCTCAACTGCCACTTTGAACTTTTTGAACGTTTCAAAGGCTTCACTTTTCTTGCGAAGATAGAAAATCCACATTTTGCGTGAATAGTCGTCAACACAGAGCATGAAATCTGGAACCACCGAATGACTTGGCTGCATCGGACCGCATGGTCGGTATGAACCAGTCAAGTTTACCATGATCTCAAAAATTACTTGTTTGGAATGAAACTCTATGTTGTTTCCTCGCTGCTAAGCAGTGAGGACACTTGTCTGTATCCTTCTGAAGAGATGGTAGCCCATGTACCATATTACACCGCGAAGTGTGTCGAGATATTTGAAACTTACATGACCAAATCTCCGATGCCACAACTGAGCTGAGGTGGAGTTTTTAGCCACGAGTGCTTGATCATTTTTGTGAATGAAATCAAGTTGAAACATTCGTCCCACATTTGAGGCTTTGGCAATTATTTTCGAGCCTCTAGATTTATCTCGAATCAAACACATTTTCTTGCCGGATTGACTATCAAAGTCAATTTTCAGGTTGTGATCTAGGAGTTGACTGACCGAAAAAGAAGATTCTTTGTCAACCCAGGGACATATAGAACATCTGATAGTCTGCATTTGCTGTGAACCAAGGGGTAGAGAAATGTTTCCAATCCCCTGAACTGTATATGAAGAATCATCTCCCAACGAAACATGATTTTTCGATGGCGTGTCCCTCATTGAAATAAACCAGGCTCTGTGGCGGTCATGTGTCGAGTGGCTCCCAAATCAACATACCAGATGTCACTAGATGACATGGATGGTTCACTTGATCGAGCAGTGAACAAGAAGTCTTCATTATCGGACTGATCTTGTTGCTCAGCAATATTACCTTGCTGGTGGGGTCTTCTTTTCCAGTTCCCCTTTTTCTTCGTGATAGTTGTTTGAATGTCCCTTGTAAGTTTGTTGTTGTTGTGGTCCAGAATGCTTGATGAACCTTTCTTATATGTGTGTGCGAAACCAACATTCTTGCAAGTCATGTCCTCTTTTTTTTATGGGACATCGCTTCTTTTGATTGTCCCCATGATACGATTTTGATGTGGGACTTCATTGATAGGATTTAGGTTTACCTTTACCTTTTCCTTTCCATTTTGATGTGAAGACAGGCCTCTGCTCCTCTTCATCATCCTTGTTGTACATTACTTCCTCTTGTTGCAGAGGTTTACTAACTTGTCAAAACTAATTGTCGTTTTCTACAAGTTTAGAGTTGTGACAAAAATTCGGTAAGAAGAAGGGAGAGCTCTCGAAAAATGGGAACGAGAGACTCATCTTTGACCTCTTCTCCTGTGGGCTAAAGTGAAGCCCTCAACTCTGCAACTCTTCTTAGGAAGGCTTCAATTTTCTCATTCTGTTTGAATTTCAATGTATGTAACTGACTCTGCAAATTGAGTATGACATTCTTGTTCTTGGCCTCATATATTGTGCTCAGCTTATCCCAAGCTTCTTTTGCTGATGTGGCATCTCGAATGTGGGCTTGCACATCATTGGATACTCCAAACAAGATGATGAGTTTTGCTTTCTGATCTACTCTATCAAATTGTCATTGTTGTGTTGCATCCGTTGGTGATCTGGTTAGAGTACCAGTCACAACAGGCCAGATTTCTTCAAACTCAAGTTGTGTTTTTATTTTTGTCTTCCATGCAGCATAGTTGCTTCCTCTGAGCAATTGTGAATCCGGAAGAAAAAATTTGGGGGCATTGGTGCCCATTTTGCAGAGATCACTGACAGGGTTTGGCTCTTATCACTCCGGCTGCATAAGGTCTCCCAATCTATATACCGTCAGAATATACCGAACCTTTCTATATACGCGCCCTTCCGATATACCCGTCGGTACGTGGAAGAAGCTCGCCCTTTCTATATACCCGTGGTACGTGAAAGAGGCATTAACGTACGTGAAAGAATTCGATACGTGGTACCAAGACAAGATCTTGATCTGCGTGATTATTTACACCGGCTCAAAGAAATATCCTCATACGCGTGCGTAACCCATATACTTGGATAATTTCTCGGTCCGGTTTATGTCTTCTAATCGTTCACAGGACGGATGGGATGGTTCATAGTGTGTGCACTGACCTTATTACTCCCCATCGATTTATAGGGGTAATGCCCAGAACAACGTTGTTGCAGCTATATTAGGTGTTAAGTGCAGAGTAGTCATGGCGGCTTTACCCGTAAGCGCTTCCTGAGGCACATCGTATATACTTTGAACGCAGCTGCGAATGAGATCTAGGATCTCGTGAGTGTTCAGAACCAAATTTACTATTTTTGATTACAATTATGCCTGGTTGTGAGGAGGCGATTTAAATTAGTTTTCGATTGACTATGGCAACCTGCAAATTAGTACAATATACAAGACAATTTGAATGACAGGAAAAATTACAGGTTCTGGGATGAATATGGCCTCTGAACCCAAAATGCTAAAAATTGCAAAAAAATAGGTGAAAATGCAATTTTTAGGTGGGTCTCCTTTTGCAAAAAATGTCTGGAATGAGAAAACAGACCAAATAGGAGAATTTTTTTTTTTTTTTTTACCCTAAGTTAGGGATTGCTCCGCTAAATTTAGTTAAGTGTAGCCAATTAAATTCAAAACCTTATCTAAATTTAGCAACCATTCACCAAAAATCCACCGAGATGCAAAAGGAGAGTTTTTGAGTGTTTTTAGTGGGATTTGATCCTCAAACCTCTCACTCCTAAGGCACATGCACTAACCAACTTGGCCACTTGGGGCGCTTGGACTATGGAAGGAAGCAATTTGTATTTATTGACAAATAAATTGACTTACCTCTTGGAAAATGGATGCCACGTGGCGCATGCTGGTGAAGGGGCGTTTTTAGGGTTGTATTTGCCCAAAAACAGATCTGAAGCATTTTCTCCTTGTTCAGGCCACATTTTCTTGCTCAGGCCGCATTTTCTCCTTCCTTTGGCCGCGTGTTTTAGTGTTTGGGCGCGTTTTTCCTTCGTGGGCCGCATTTTTTTCCTTTTGTACACCTTAAAGGTTACCTGAGGACGTTTTTATTATTACTGGCTTGATCACTAGCCGTGGCGATGGAGAATGGCGCGGCATGGCGTTTTTGCTATTTTTATTGCTATCTAATCTTCATTTGCTTGTGCAGTCATTGAAATAGAGAATGGTGAAACCATTATGGGCTGTTTTTATGGCAAGCTCCAAAAAAATGTTTTTTTGTTATGCAGGCCGCGTTTTTTGTCCTGGGCGCTGAATTTTATTAGCATGGACGCATTTTTGTGGTTATTTGCTTGACAGGTGGGGACAAAAAGGCGCGATATGCTCAAAAAATGTTTTTTTTTCTAGGTTCTTTGGATCAAGAAAAACGCCTCCTTTTTTTATTTTTTTTGCTCTGTTTGATTCACTGCAGGTGCACAGACAGACCTCCAAAACAAGCAAAACAACCTCCAAATACAGTAAAACAAAACCCTTATTGGGAATTTTTTTATTATTATCAATACACAGATATTATTTTCTACAGTCAGTGAGTGCACTGTCTGTAAAAATTTTGCCTTCCAAGTACCTAGAAGGAACAGTGGATGTGGGGGAGGCAGAGATGGGGCTGGGAGTTTGCACGCAGGCTACTGAGGCTCTCGAATGCTGCAAACACGTCTCCAATCTCCTCTCTCTCTGCTGCTCTCTCTTCCACACCTTCACAGGGCCAGAATTTCGCTCTGGTACCAAATGTTGATTGAGAAACAGGGACGGAAGCCTGTGTAGATTTTATTGATCTCAATCAGTAAAAAATTACAGAGGATGGGCTGCAATATTTATAGATATTGCACAGCCAAATACATCCGGGAAAATGAGTTGCACAGGTGCAACCAAAAACCAGAATAAACAAGCTTCCAATAACATCCGGGAAGCAAAATTACATAAAGACAAATATATTGTTTAAAACAATATAACAATCTGAATACAGACAAATATGGTTGATTAACCATATAACAATATAATTATTTAAAATTAATTAAATAATCCAACTATGCATAATTAAATATTAGGATAATAAATTTTATCCTAACATGTTGGACATAACTAAATCTAGTTCTTGTATGGTTATCCTTATTATTTTCATTGTTTAGTTCATGATTCCCTAAGATCTAGATTTGGTTTATGCACTATAAAATGTTTATGTTTGGTTATGGATATGAATATGTATTATCATCATCACACTAACATACTACATAAACAACTCTAAAGATGGGCTTAGTACCTTTATGACCTTTGGGTGACCACTCACCTTAGGATGAGTGATGTGCCAAAGACACACAGGGTTTTCATAGTAGATTCTAGGTTGCATCTCGACACCCCGGGTGGGACCAAGAGGCACCCATGGGTGCCCCAATACTAATCTGGGCACTCAAGCAAAGGTTAAAATAATGTGAAATGTTAGAAAATGGATGAGCATATGGGTGCAATGGGTCACAAATTAAGAAGTAAAATAAACAAGATGGCCAAAAGTATGGGGGTAATTAGTACTTTCTTCACTTAAGAACCTTGTAAATAGTAGTATGAGATCGAGATGAATAAATGTTTAAAGTGCATGATTTTGTGAATACATTTTCCCCAACTTTATGTTGGTGAGCAGAAATATTGGTAACATAAAGTAGATAGAGATACGTACATAATGTATGTGAAGAATGTAGTAGAAACATTCCGAAGGACTAAAAATAAGCACGGAATGATGAAAAGATGGAGGAGCGTGGAAACTATAGATAAAAAATGCACAAATAAAAAGTGATGAGAGTTAATCTAGGGTGGAACGTGTGTGTGTAGTTTCCACAATGCGTAGTGTACCTGAATGGTTAGTAAAGAATGTGTGTTTCCGTGGAACATTATTTTTATTAGCGTTGTTGTTATTGTTATTGTTGACCCCATTTGATTGCTTATTCCTCATATAGTTGGACCTTCAAGGAGAAAATGATCAACTAGTCAAATATATATGTATTTAAGTGTAAAAATATATGTAAAAGATGCATGTGTATGTAAAGATGCATGTGTATAAAAATATGCTAATGAAAATGAAAAATGTAAATATAAGGGTAAATGGAACATGTGCACCTCATCCATTCCGAGAGATAAATTGTAGAAGGATATCTTGTGTATTGTGAGTTTTTGGGGTGATATCATGTCATAGGCCAAAGAAGTGTAGGGAGGCAATGCTCTGTGTCAACCAAGCTCTGCTTTGAACTATGTGTAGATATCTCTGTAATGTCCTAGTTTTTTGGACAATCTGAAGCCACTCGTTGAAGTAGTGTAGAGAGACACACCCACTATAACCTCCAATCTTGTAACTGCTTCCTAGAAATGCTAAGGACACCATTTCCTATAACATTTGATGTTTATGGGGTTCATCATTGGTCTAAACCCACTTGTTTTATGTAACCCATAATGCCAAGGGCTGGAAAGTTCATTTGAATTGAACTAGTGTAAATACATTGTGTTAGTATAAACATCAAATTATGCTCCAACTCTTTGGGGGCACACACAACAACATTGATAGGAGATATGCTGATATGACACTTACCCATTACATAACATTCCCATACCCTTCCCTACAACCCACCTTCCATCATTGTCACTAAATACATACTCCGCTTTAGGCTATTATTGTGAACCTTAAACCGTGATTGTTGTAATTATGTCAAACATTGTGTGAAGTACCCAACAACATGCTAATCTTCATCACACACCTAGTCACATCTTATAAGTCATACGAGACCTTTGGCCTTTCTCTCAATGGGGTTTGATCTTATCGGAGAGAGAACTCATCATTGTTCACAACATCATCAATGGATTATCACTGCTTTACCAAATATTATACTAAATGGGTGGGAGCCATACCTATTATTTCTAAAAAGATGAGAAAATATGTGAATTCATCAACCATCACATCATTTGTCATTTTGGTGTTCCTCACCGTTTCATCAATGATAATGGAAAAAAGTTAAAAAAACCCTATGGAAACTCTATGATGCCTTCGACATTAAACTCAATTTTTCCTCACCTTACTACCCTAAAAAAATGACCAAGCAGAATCAACCAAAAAAACCTTAAACAAAATTCTTCTCAGTAGTAGTTGATGATATTGGAAAGGATTGGCATATGCACATTCCTTTTCCTTATGAGATTATCGCACTAGTATTCATACCTCAACTTCCACCACGCCTTTCTCTCTGGTATATGGTATAGAGGTGTTCTACCTCTTGAAGTTTAGATTTCATCTCTTCATAGCTCACTCAAAGAGATTCTCAACGATGATGAATTTCACCAAGACCGTTTGGCACAACTCGAGTTATTAGATGAACTTTGCCTCAATGCTCTTGATCACCTCCAAATCTACCAAAAATGTATCAAATGTGCCTATGATAAACATGTCCATGAACAAACCTTCTAGGTCAGCGACCTCATCCTAAAGGAAAATAAACACATAACAAAAGAGGATAAAAGTAAACGGGAAAAATTTCTCCTAATTGGCTTGGACCCTATATTGTTACTCATACATATGGATCAAGTTCTTATCGTTTGTCTTCACTCAAAGGTAAACTTGAACCTAAGCCCCTCAATGCCTTGCATCTTTAACCATTCTATTATTGAATCAAGTCTTATATCACATTATATCTAGTTAAAATGCTCATCCCTTGAGCATCATTCACCTTCCATTTTACCTATTTTAAGGATCAATGACCAAACAAGAATCATGTGATTACCCGTCACTTTTCAACCTTATCTTCAATATGAGTACCACGGCTCTACTCATGGCATGATTCTCATGGATACTTTTCATTTTTTTCAAGATTGAATGCCATATTCATTTATCACTTAAACCATCTCTTTCATAGTTAACCTAAAAGGAACGATAACCAAATCGCCAAGCCAAGAACACACATGTTAATCAAACATCACGATCAATAAGATGAAAGTAATTCGCTAGAATAACTTTACATAAATCTTTGCAAACAAATGAGCAACAATATCATATATTATTACGGAACTCAATGCAATACATTGAGAATGGGCCTTTCTTAAGTAGGCAAGGAATAACAATCTAAGAACCAGTCAAGGTCATAGATCAAGCCATAAATCAAGGAAATAACTAGTCATCAAAGAACTAGTTAAGACCATAGATTTAGGAGAGAACTAGACATCAAGGATCTAATCAATACCATAGATCAAGGAAAGAACTAGTCAATACCATAGATCAAGGAAATAAATATACCTAAATACTAGATAATATCTCTAATATCTAAATAAGATAAAATAAATATCCACACACATAAGTGGGTGAGGATAAATACAATAAAGGTAAATAAATTACCTAGATGAACATGAGCTAAAGTAAATACCTACTCTAACACCCCCTCAAGTGAAGCTAGGGGCAAAATAGAAGTGGCATGTCCACAATATGAGTCCCGAAACTAGGCCTGATGAGGTACTCATGTACAATAACTGGGAAAAAAGGGACACTGTAAGGTACCCAAAACCTATAACAAAGTAAAGAGAGTAAAGACCCACTCCAAGGCATCCCAAGAAGCTCATCTCAAAAACTCGTACAATGATGAAGAAGTTTGGTGTGCACTATGGTCTGAATCCACCGCTCGATCACAAAAATAAAAAACAACTGACACTGGGCTCCACCAGAATAGCTCCATACAAGGAGACACACAATGAGTGATGTCAAAAGTGTAAAAAAAGAAACACCAAACATAATTCGATCAATCACTATAGATAGGTGTGCCATGATCCAAGAACAAAAACCAAAGCAATAAGGCAAGGACACAAAATCCAGTGTCACGATCCAAGAAAATCCAAGGTAACAAGGTAAGGACACGAAACCCGAAGAAGCAAGATCAACACCACACCCTCCCATACTGCTGAATGGGTGGAGTGATGCTACAAATCTGTATGAGTTGTCATAACAACTACTCAAACACTGACAAAATAACACTGGGCTCCACCAGAATAGCTCCCCCATAAGAGAGACTGTCAACATGCCAAAAGCATCGAAAATACAGATACAAAATCTCTCAACAAATAAGAGAGATACACTACACCTGCTAAAGAAAAATGCTCAAAACAAGAAGCATCACAATGCATAAGGTATAGAAAGTGGAGAAAGAGGCCGAATGGTGGAGGAGCCACGCCTGTAGAGTCCTCTCAATGAATGCCTATGTCGCCTCCACGAGTGATTAGATATCCACCCCAAATCAACACGGATGGATGAAGAAGATGCCTGCATATGACTTGGTGTAAAATGCACAATGGGTGCATGCAAAAGAACATCAGAATGTGTGTCAGGTTGATCATGTCTAATAGCTGAAATCTCAGGTTTCTCAATCCTGAGTGAAGGTGTAGAACTCATGTGTTTCTCATGATCCTCAGAAAGAGTCGAGTGAACAAAAAAGGAGCTCTGTCAATGTGTGATCCCAATGAAGTATCTTCTCGAAAACCAATGTCATGACAAGAATTCCACTTAACATGTGGAATAGAGGAAACAATACCCTATGAATGTCTACAATGACTCCACTAGTGAGACCCATAGAATGGAGCATGCGAGAACTAAATGCAGTGGTATGCTTCTTAAAAAATCCATGCAACTGAGTAGAAGTAGGATACACAACATGTGGTATTGTAATAGGCACAGATGTGGAAGAGCATGTAGTAATAAGCCTCATAGGTTTAGAAGCATCAAAAGTAGGTTCAGCTCAAAGACTGGCAAATCAATGTTAGTGGGTACAAGAGCAACAACTGCAAGTGGACTAGGAGCATGGATATGGTTGTCCACAATATGATGGTGATGTTGTAGGCTAGCAAGTTTGTTCTGCAGGGAGTGTATTATTGTATCCTTATCATGAATGAGTGATTGTAGAAGAGAATTTCACTTCTTGAGTAATCTATTTTCTTCCACATAATATCCTCTTGAAGTCCACATACTTCAAAGAAAAGCATATCATTCTTAGAATCCATGATAGGTACAAACTGTAACTCCCAAAAATTTAGGACGTCGGGCTCAACCAAAATTGCATCCACAATTGATTACAACACTCCTCCATATTTGGCACTTTATAATTATAGTATAAGTCTCAAAATAAATAACTCCAATGGAAATAACATGAAAAAACAAGCACTTTTTCAAAAATGGCACTCAAAACCGAGTTACCGATCAAAAGTTACAAGCTTTTTACTATTTTGCTTTGTTATTTATTGTAGTTGCCACTAAAACAAAATAAATTGTTGTTTCCTTCACCACACAAATAAAATTAAAGGGGTTGAAGCTAAGCACCTACTAGTAGGAATCACAAGATTTAAGCCCTCATCCATACCATATGACCAAGGGCTAAGGATTTTAATGGGTGTTTGCACAACTTACTATTTTGGGGGTGTCGCGTGTTTTCGAGAAAGTCACATCCAACTAGTAAAAATTACTATTTCTAGACTGTGTAGACAGTGACCTTTATTGCCAAAATAGCAACCTGTGGATTTTCCAAATAGTAAAAACGTGCACAACATCCGTGGACCCTGCCAAAAAGGAAAGATCTAAAAACCTTCCTATGCGCAAACCGAGACAAATTCTGCTTTGCGCTGAAAAAAAAAAACCCGATCTGAGATCTCGAGAAATCCAACAAACCCAAATAAATAAAATCATGTTTTTTCTTTGGCTTGAATCCCAAGGCACACCTATGTGCTTCTCTGTAAAAATAAAAAAACCACAAAAACGACTGCCTCTAGAATTGGCCGAGTTTACAGTTGATCTTAGGGTTTTCACACCTTCCGGATCCAATGGAAGCCTCTGTTTTGCATAAAAATACATGCAGCAACAAAATATGACCAAATCCCAAATATATGAATACATAAATAATTTATTTGCAAAATAAAACTTACAGACGGATGTCAACAACAATCTCTACTCTGATACCATGAAAGGAACGATAACCAGATTGTGCCAAGCCAAGAACACAGATGTTAATCAAACATCACGATCAATAAGATGAAAGTAATTCACCAAAATAACTTTACATAAACCTTTGCAAACAAATGAGAAGCAATATCATATATTATTATGGAACTCAATGCAATACATTGAGAATGGGCCTTGCTTAAATAGGCAAGGAATAACAATCTAAGAACCAGTCAAGGTCATAGATCAAGCCATAAATCAAGGAAATAACTAGTCATCAAAGAACTAGTCAAGACCATATATTTAAGAGAGAACTAGCCATCAGGATCTAATCAATACTATAGATCAAGGAAAGAACTAGTCAATACCATATATCAAGGAAAGAACTATACCTAACAACTAGATAATATCTCCTAATATCTAAATAAGATAAAAGAAATATCCACACACATAAGTGGGTGAGGATAAATACAATAAAGATAAATAAATTACCTAGGTGAACATGAGCTAAAGTAAATACCTACTCTAACATAACCTCTATGTGTTTATGGTTTTATCTTCAACTCAAGAGCCTATCGTTCTCTATAGTCTTGTCCATGACCTAAAATTCCAAAAGCAAAACAATTTCAAAAGTAAAATGGGATTCAAATCCTTGAGTCAAACTTCTAGAAAAAGATAACTCCCTCAAAAAATGACATCTACTCTTTCTATCTTGTTGCTATAAATAGACTGCTCCCTCGAAGGACAACTATACAAAGCTAGCCATATTGTACATAGTCTATCATCAAAAGAAGACTATTCTTGTAAAAATAAAATAAAATATTCTAAAGCTTCCCGCATCGATCAACTTCATGAAGACCTCAAGGAGATAATATACTCATCCCATATAGACTTCCTACATTGATTAGTCTATAAAAACAAAATCAAAAAGAAAAAGATAAATTTTTCATCATGGACTTGCATATTTTGATTTTGAGACTCTTGCCAAATAGTCATGTTGTCTCACACTAATTACACTAAAACCAAACTGTTTTCACCTCATCACCTTTTCACCCTAATTTCCTTTCCACTCAATGAACGTGCCACAAATGCAACATTTCGTGATCATGTGACTTTCTTCACCCTTAGAACAGATTAATTTTGTAATGCCTTTAGGGTCTTATGTTCATAAGCCAATCTTTGATAAGATAGACTCATTAGGATTATCATCAATTAGGTGGATCTTTTTACCATATCTTACCATACACTTTCTTCATTACTTGTTGATTCTCTTATATAAACTAGACCATCGACACCTACATTCTAAGGATTCCCTTTCACCAAACTCGAGGGCATGCCTAAAATGACCTAAACTCAACCATGCCTAAAATGACCTAAACTCAACCATGTCCTAAATGACCTAGACTCAAACATGCCTAAAACCTACTAATCCATCCCTCTACCTTATCATATTATTCCCTCGATTATGAGAGAACTACATCGGCCTAGGGCATCTTTTCGTTTGGGGCTATGTAGGCGCACTCCGAGGACATATGGCACTTGGAGGTTAGCTCGCCACTCTTTACCCTAACCAATTTTCCCCTTTTTCTATTCAAAAGCTACCTTAGTTTTCCATTTTACACAAAACTAGGAAATTAAATACTCAACAAACATGCATACCTACCATTTTATCACATCATCATATCATACATCAATCATTTAACATTTCCAGTATATAAAATATTTGGAAATTTACATCACAACATGCATAAACATCATCATTTATTTTCCATATTACCAATAAACTTGGAAATTAAATCAAACCTAAAACATGACCAAACCATGCCTATACCTAACTCGACTGTCATGCCTACGACCTTGAGTCAATCATGCCTAATTCACCTAGTTTCCATCAATACATAATCAAGTACATCATCCATCCAATAAACATCATCAACTATATAAATGGGAGAGTCTATGTATCAATACACATATACATAGATACAAATAAATAGTAGTACCTCAAAAAATATCATATACAACCTCATGTGTTTGGCACGCATGTCGGTATATGTATCACAAATCAAAACAATGATCACATAATGATCATATCAAGTGACTAATCATCACCCCACCTAATATCCTCTGGGCCAGTCTCACTTGTCTCCTCCTCCCTACCTATCTGCCACCCTACCCACAAGCCTACACTACATGTACATTTCCTTAACTATGTTTAGGGACTTGTTCTTTACCTATACCTTGGCCTTACCTATGCCCTACCCAACATACACCCGACCCGAACCACGTATTGTGACATTTGAATTTGTGTACTCGTTATACCTTGCAATGTTGTTACTTGTGTTATTTAGCCTACTAACCTTACCTTGCCTAATGACGTGATGTTTATCCCGACCATACCTTTGGTGTTATGGAACAACACCTATTACATATTCCTACACTGGACCTTGTTTTACTTCATGACCATATCCTATACCATGGATACCGAATCACTTGACCTGGTCATGTATCATAATCTATATGTGTGTGTTTTTTTTATTTCCATTACCCATTACCTAATATGACCATTACCCATTACCCAAAGTGACCATACCATTACCTACAACCCACCTACCCTCACTTTCATCACTTACCCATTTATCAATCCACTCACTGACTTCATTTAACACCTCATTAGATCCTAGTTTGAGGAGGATCACCTCCACCCATACTTGGGGCAACCTCACCTTCACCCTACTTGGGGCAACCACTTCCTGTTTTGTCAAGCGCTCGCTTACCAATACAAGCTACGCAAAAAGGGAAAAATGTAGACACCAAATTTGGGTCACACTCCCTTAGTTCACTTTTTAATCAATTAACATAATGTGTTCACCTAACCACGACCCCTTTACCCCATATTCATATTAATTTAATTACTTACAATTGAATTAATGCCCATCCTCACATTATTTATTAATTTAATTACTTTAATTAGGTTAATTTACACCTCACCATGGAATTATTCTTAGCCTATTAATTAACTAAGACTCAGTCTCTACTTATCTTAACCAAATGGGACTTAGTCTAACCCTAACATTAAATTCCTATTCCTTCTCCAACAACACTCCCGCTTATCTAAGTGCTAACCATCACTTGAGACCCGGACTGACAAGAAGAGCACACCAAAAATAGCCAAGATCTACTATTTTTGGTAAACCTAGGATTTCTGCCCCCTCTAACCGATACTGGTTAACTCATAACTCGATGTCAATCACCATGATCATCATTGGTTACCATATATACAGTTTTGTAACCTTTTTCCCAGGTTGATCACTTCGAGTTTTGAGAGAGCTATCTTCATTTAAACAGAACCATAGTTTTCTCAAAGATCAAGAAGACATAATACATTCAACAAGTACCGAGACCGATCCAAAGGAAATGGCATTCACGAGATCACTCTGGGAAATCTTTGCGGTGAAAATGACCACCAATTTCTTCACGGATCGACCATCACCTTCCTTCTCCAACCAAGCTTGAAAATACAAGTACGCACATTTTATTTTGTATCATTTTTGTACTTAATAGGTTCTTTATATTTTTTATTAGATCTTGTTCTTCCCTACATTCCTCCATCCCCACCTTCCTACCCATCTACCTATCTAGCCACCCACAACCTTCTATCTCTCCATACCTAACCTTTATACTTTCCTGAGTTTTCCTCACCTTGTTATGAACCCAACCGGTCCCCCTTCACTCTCTATGCAATCACAAAGAAGCCCAAAATCACATTTTATCAACTTTCACCAAATTTCCCTACCGACGCCCTATCTTGACCATTTCCAGCTTTCCCTTAACCAATATCTCGCCACCAAACCGACGCCGATTACTGTATCCTACCATATTTTCACTAAATTGACCTCAACACCCCAAAACCTCACAAAAACCTCACCCAAGCCTAATACCCTACATGCAACCTCATCACAGGCCTTACCATCTATTTATGCGAGATATAGAGAGCCTGAGCAACTATTTTGACATTCTTCCATTACCCACAATAAATCTGTCATCAATCATACCTTAACCGCTTGTCAGTCATACCCTAACCGACATTAGTCTTTGTGTCTAGTAAACTACCTCAAACCAGAAAGATCCCCACTCACCCCAAAACCAATCAAACTTTCCCAAACCTTACCTAGACCTTTCCTGTGACCCTCGGACCACCTACCTAGCCTAAAACCCGACCCCGAGACCTTCACTATCTTAATTATCAAAGAATTTAATTGGATTGACATTGATAGTAATTTGAGATACATAAATTAGAACAACCGGCATTAGATCCGTTTATTTTCATGTTCAGTTATTTTATATTGAATTATATATCGGTGGATTGAAAACTGTCAAGGAAGTATCACACTTCTGGATCTAGCTCACACTAGGAAATCCACTAACCTTTTGCTATTAACTATGTGTTAGTGCAAAATCACAAAGACCCCTAGATGCGATCAGGGCTTCTAGGTTGATCACTCGAGTGCATCTAGTGTGATTGCACAACATGGAAACCTCTCTCCGGGCGTGGGACTCAAAATGAGAAAGGAATCTCCAGAGAAGGCTGTTCCCGCTCCTAAACTACCTACCACAAGCTATTCCAAGGGTGAAACCTAATCTAATCCTAATCTAACCATGCCAAGGAGACAGAGAGAGAGAGAGAAAGGAAAACAGAAAAGCCTACACTAAAACGGTGATACACCGTTGAACATCTATTAAAACCCATGGGACAAAGAGAGGTGAGCGATGGGAAGGATGGATGATGCATCACAGCCCAAGGATAGATTTCACACAGTAAAATGTACCAAAACTCCATGAACACAGCTCCAAACCTGCAATGAACATTCGAACATGCACGTGATACCTGCAATGAAGAGAGGCAAGAAGAGAACAAGCAAAACGAGGAAGGATGGACAAATGCATCACAAAAACGTTTTATTGCTCCGTAAGTTTGCATAGAACATCATTCCATTAGTAAAAGGCAAAAACACCATTACAGAGCAAGGGAGGAGGCTCGAGCTCCATTTTCAACCCTAGAGAAGAAAAGAAGGGAGAAAGCAAACATTCGGAGTCAAGAGAGAAGATTCGGTATCCATCTTGGTAGAAGAGAACAAATTGCAAATTGGAAAGATGACAACCGAGCAAGAAAGGTGTGAGTTCATACAGACTATGTCAAGAATTCCCACAGACGTGTTTGCTTGGAGCTATGAAGACTTGAAAGGTTTCAATCCCAACCTAGCTTAAGCATACCATTGAATTGGATCCAAATACTAAGCATGTCGGGCGTAAACAGAGACCAATCAATCCACACATGGAGCCTCTCATGAGGAAAGAATTGGACAAGTGATTGAGTCAAGAATCATATTCCCAATCAAGCATTCTAGTTGGGCTGCCAACTTAGTTCCAAATTTCAGAAAGAAGAGTGGAGAGATCTAAAGCTATGTGTTGACTTCGAAGATTTGAATAGAGCCTCTCTCAAAGACCATTATCCACTCCCTTCCATGGAGCAAATATTGCAGGAGTCGTAGCTGGTTCGAAAGGTTTTCACTACTTGATGGTTACTCAGGCTTCAATTAGATTATGGTAAAGGAGGAAGACCATTCAAGACACCTTCACAACCAAATGGGGCACATATGCTTACAAGAAGATGCCATTTGGACTGTCGAACGCCGGAGCAACATTCCAGCGAGCTATGGATATGGCATTCAAAGGCTTGATCAACAAGATAGTCTTGGTATACCTAGATGATATTCTCGTCTTCTCCAAGAATGTTTGACCACTTCTTTCACCTCGTGCAAGTGTTCCGGATGTAGAAAGTTCGGAGTATCCTTAAATCCTAAGAAGTGCATCTTTCTTGCACATGAAGGGAAGCTCCTTGGCCATATTGTCTCCAAGGAAGGATTAGCAATTGATCCAGAGAGGGTTGAAGCCATAAGAGCTCTACCATTGCCTAGCCACAAGAAAGCCGTTCGAGTTTCCCAGGAAGGATAAACTTTGTTCGAAGGTTTGTCCCAATTTTGCAGCAGCCCTTGTCAAGCCCATCACCAAATGTTAAAGAAAAGCATGGCTTTCAAATGGATAGTAGAAGGCAAGGAGAGTTTTGAAGCAATCAAAGAAGCCATCTCCTGAGCACCCACTCTCATCAACCTGAGACTTTTCCAAGGATTTCATCCTCTATGCATTTGGAGGTGATGACACTATTTCTGCCATTCACGTCAGTGAACAAAGATAATGATGAACAAATGATTGCCTTCTTGACCTGAGCCTAGGTAGCAAGTGAGGTACTCTTTTATTGAAAAGCATGTGCTTGCATGTCGGAAGCTTGAAGAAATTCAAGCATTTAGTCTCAAACAACAAGGTCCAGTTATTGGTCTCACATGTTGATTAAGGATTTCCTCCTCAACAAGGAGTTGAATGAGAAAAGGGCGGGATGGATCACCCGTGTCATGGAGTATGACATTGAGATCAAGATCACCAAGCTGGTAAGAGGCAAAGGTTTGTGTGAGCGGCTTGCTTCCAAACAACCAGACAACCCAGAAAGATGATGAAGAAGACGCTGTCCTACTATTACAAGATGATCAAAGACAGAAAATGATGATGTGTCCACTCCTGTTGGACTCGAGATATGATACATTTCCTACGAGATGGGAATGTGCCCTCCAGAAAATGAGCAAAGAAAAAGAAGGTACTTGATTACAAGCGCCCATATGTGCTTGTTGATGGTGTTTTGTTTAAAAAGACATCGACGGTGTTCTATTAAGATGGATTGGGACGGAGTCGGGTTGAGAGGATCTTACACGAGTTCCATGACGGGAGGCGGAGGCCATTTTACCCCACGAGTATGACTCTCAAAATCATGAAAGCTGGTTACTATTGGCCTGTCATTATTGAATGATTGCTACTCATGGGTTAAGAAATGCGAAAATGTGCATGCTTCACAGGAAAGGAAGGTTAACATCCGCCCTTCGTCCAATTTGATAGATCATCCATTCATGCAATGGGGATTGGACTTCATTGGAGTCATCAATCCCATTAGTCAAGGCCACAAGTGGATTCTTACAAAGTGATGCACTATTTCACCAAGTGGACCAATGTTAAAGCATGAGCGCTCAAAGAGGCAAGTGAGTCTAACATACTAGACTTTTATGAAGGAATAGTAACTTGATTCGGTGTCTTTGTACCATCATATCGAGATAATGCATTAGCATTCATAGGTTCAAATATTACGAGAATGGGCTGTCAGAATGGAATCTATTTGAGCACCTCTTCAAATTATTACTCGCAGGGTAATGGGCAGGGCAGAGTCCACAAACAAGAATTTGCTAAAAATCATCGGAAGGACTCGGATGAAAATCAAAGAACATGGCATACAAGGCTAAAATCAGCATTATGGGGGCGACAGGATAACACCAAAGAGGTCTACGAGGTAATTCTCCCTACGAGGTTGGTCTATGGGAAGGAGGCGATGTGCCTATATCATTAGAATTAAAGGAACTCATGACGCTTTGAGTTATACGAGTTCGAACCAATGGAAGTTAGGTATGCGAGAATTGATGGAATTAGAAGAAATCGGAGAACATGCGATTCAGATGATTGAAAAGGATCAGCCTTAGTAAAAGATGGTTTGATAAGAGAGCGGGAGCAAGGACCTTCCAGAAGGGGACCTAGTTCGAAATGGGATGCGAGATCGGGAAAAACCGGGAAGGCATTCCAAGTTTGATGCCATCTAGAGTGGTCCCTACATGGTCACGGATGCAAAAATAGTAATGCCTTCCATTTATCCGCATTGGATGGAAAGGAATTTCCAATTCAGTTAACGGAATCTATCTTAAACATTGCTACTAAAAAAGAAGAGGTTTTCCTTTGTAAATATTAGATTAGATTTTCATTCCTCTAAGTGCGTAAGCACATTGTCTAATGTGGTAGTTAGGTTTCTATTTCTCTAAGTGCTTTGGCACAAGTTTTGCTTGCTCTCGGTTGTTTTCTATAGTTCGGAGTGTTCTTTGGAGAAGAAGTTGGCATATCAGGCTCGAGTTATTGCTTATAACTCCATGCCCAATGGATCACTAAAGGCCACTAATCTTCTACTAGCAGCGAGTGACCTCATTAGTCATCAAAATGTTGTCAAAATTTCACCCCGAAGGTAAATTTCGATAACATGCATCGAGTTTAGGAAGTAGGTTTGATTCAAGCGAATCGCGAACCGGCAAAAAAGTCAAGACAGTCCAAAAGCGATTGGGGCGTAGGGACGCACGATTCGGCGAAAGAAAGGAAAATCAAATCAAGCTTTACAGGGCGGTTGGAACAAATAGACCCGAACCGGCCGGATCGGCGAAATCAAGCACAAAAAGCACTAGCGGACGCCGAATCGCCGAAGGAGCCGAAAACCAATGAGAAGCTGCCACGTGTCCTAACAAGAGAAAGGTCCAAAAAAGTCAAAGGCGAGTTTTGAGCACCGATCCGAACTGATGGGATAGTGCCACGTGTCCCGGCTAGGGCCCACAAGGAAATTTCAAAGGAAAGCCCGCGGCAGAGGGAAGAGAATTACTCAGGCGAGTCGAACACACGTGTCATCCAAATTTGCAGAGCGGGGAAGAAATTCAAAATCCATTTTCACATTAGTGCCTAAATCTTCATATCGACATATCTTTTGATCCAGAGCTCGGTTTGCGTTCCTTATATCACGAAAATCTTGTGAGATTCTCTACACGATTCTAGGTCAATCTTACATCTTGGTTCGAGTTTGGAGAATCAAGAAACGCCTCAGCGCGAAATATGAAGCGTAAGTAATGCTTCAACAAACAACTTTAATGAGACAGATTCGCATTGCCACATTAGGCAGCCCACCATTTTGCCAGGATCCGCCGCTTCTGCCATGATGAGATGAATTGAATGCAACCTAGAGGTGGTTGGGGTAGATTTGGTTTTCCTTTCTCTCTTTCCTCTCTCTTTCTTTCTATATATTGTAAGAGGAGCTTCTTTTCAAGGTGGAACATTTTTCTATTTTGCTCCTCCCTTCTTCTCCTATCAGGTAAATTGTGGAGTTCGAACCTCTCATTTGAACTGTAATATGACTCTGCCTCTTGGCATTCTGTAGTGTATTGTATCAATCTTTGGAGCAAGTAATACATGTCAGTGGATGATTCTCAACCCTCTCTGTGTTCATCTTGCATCCTCCTGGTCTTTCACTACAAGTTTTGTTATCTGTGCATGATCTTATATTACATTTGAATGGTCTGTGTTCACTGGCAAAATAGGTGTTCTTCATTCCTCGGTGCATCACCTCTATTAGTTTAGATTTATTTTATGCATCTTCTTACCTTGTCTCCTTGGCGATTAGATTAGGTTTTGAGAAAACCCTCTGTATATTTCGTGTGCATCCGAGGCAGAGGAATAGGAACCAGACCTTCTCTGGAGAATCCTTTCTCATTTTTCAAGTCCTACACTTGGAGAAAGGATTCAATGTTATGCAATCACACTGGATGCCAAGTGATCAACCTAGAAACTTGATCTGAATCCAGGGGTGCTGTGATTTTGCATCAACACTATGTTTTTTGGTCTTGATTTGTATTTCATTTAGTTCCTCCTAGCCAATAGGAATCTCACACAATCAGTTTGGATCGTAAATCAAAGTGCATGTCCTCAACCTTCAACCATGTGACAAAAAGTATTTCTCCTTGGCCTATTTACCCTTATTTGTTTCATTGATCTACTAAGAATCTGGTGAAACACCCCTAGTGACCAATGTAGGAAGGGTAGAAGGCGATAACCCATGTCACATGTAAGAGACGTGTATTTGCAATAAAAACTAGAAAAATGTGTGAATGCACATGTTTGGATGGTAGAGATAAATGATATACAAGTAATCAAACTAGCATGTGTAATAAAGTGATCATGAACAACAAAAGTAAGAAAGAGTATAAGTAACCATAATATGCGATGATGTGAATGGATGGAATGTAATACAAGATGTAATGATAGGGGCCACGTGCCCCGAGTGAATGGAAGTGTATGCGGTGAGGTTCATTTTTTTCCCCCTCAGCAGTCAAGAATGAACCATATGCATAGTTGAAATGGTCAAAAAGTGTGTGTTGTGTCTTACACATCATGAATGAATGTGTATGTGTAAATTGATGATATGTGACATAGCGATGATGTGTGCATGAACCGTATAGCGAAGTGAAAATAACAAAAATATGAACATATAAGTGATGATTTAGCACTAAGTGTATATCACTACAAAATGTAAGGAAGGTGTGGTGATATAACCTAAGGTGTAGACCACTAGAAAATGATAGAATAGGTGACGATTTAGCCTAAAGTGTATGTCACTAAGAGATGAATAGTAGGGAGTGGTGATGTAACCTAAGGTGTATACCACTACAAAATGATAGAATAGGTGATGATTTTACTAAAGCGTATGTCACTAGCCTAGAAATGTCGCATGGTAAAAGGTCGAGTAGTAAATGTGTAAGGTCCATTTGATTTGTAAACCCTCGGTAGTTGAGTATGGACCAAGGAACTAAAGTGTGTCATAGGAAATAAGTGCAATGCATAGAAGACAATATAGTATATGTAAGGATAAAATCTGACCATATGATGAGTGGTAAATGTAAGTATACGATGTGTAGGATGTAATGCAAAATGTGTAGAATGTGTAAAATATAATGTATAGAATGACATATAATGTATGTAGATAGAATAGTGATGTACTATGTAAGATGGTGCAATGCTATACTTACATATGATGAAGACTAGAATAATATGTAGAGTATGTGTGAAAAGGAACGGTGTAATATGTATGATATGTAGATAAATGAATAATGTAGTAGGGAGGATAAGTAGTGTAGGATGTAAGATGCGTGGACAATGGTGTATACATAATAAAAACTAGCATGATGTATGATGTATAAATGCACAATTGGAAAAATGTGGTAAACTAAATGTAGAATGTATAACACATTGTGAGCAATAAAGTGCAATGTGTAATGACTATAGTGTAGTGTGTGGGGTTCATGTGTAGTAAGCCCTCAATAGTCAGTGTGAGCCAAAGCACAAAAGTGTGGCATCGGGTAATGACGCTAAACCTGTAATGAGTATGTGTATCCTATAATATTTTATAGGTTGTGGATCTGAATTGCTTCAAAAGTCATACATTTGAGGTTTACTAGTTTACACATGAATCGCACCGGTTGGGTAATCGGCATCGGTCACTGATGCAAAATCGACACCGTTAGATACCAACACCCGATTACATGTACATTTATGTTTTTATTTTAGACACAGGATTTGATCGACAGTTGATTGTAAAGGTGATCTAAAGGTTGTAATTACATGAAAAGGTTCCCTAAGTTTGTATAAGCTAGAAAACTAGGGTTAGAACATAAGGATAGAGGAAGAATGTTAATTCTCCTTGGTTGAAGATGAAGAAGAAGAAAAGAATAAAAAATTTGCATGAAGATAGAGCTTTAATGGAGAGAAGCTAGACAAAAGGAAATAATAGGTACATCTAAATGGTGAGAAGAGTGTTATGAATTATGTTGTATTTTCCTTTGTATTGTCTTATCTCAATGTAATGGCTTATATACTATGCAAAGCACATAGTATTTCATCTTGTAGATCCACATGTTGTTGTGAGATCATGTTGTATTTTTGGTCCATAGGAAATCTAGTCTTGTAGATCATTGGAGATTTTATGGGTACATATAGTATCCAGATATTGTAGAGGAGGTTGTCTTCTTGTTTGCATAGTGGTAAATGTAGAGATGGAGGAGAGACTTACTTCTTGGTGCAGAGTTATGGTTGCACATTGGTAGACCCATGTGAGAGGTCTTGTTTGCAGATTCACAGGAGAGCTTGGTTACACAATGGGAGATGCAGTAGTTCTGGTTATGTGATATCTCTGGTGGTGTTTTGGAGGCACAGTTGTAGTGCACTCATGTAGATCTATTTAGAGATCTGGAGGAGGATATACTCTTGGAGAGATGCATTATACTCTTGTATGAAGAGTTGGTTTGTACTCTTGTTTATTATATATTGAGATCTCTATCTTTGGTGGATATATCCCACATTGGGTGAACCACAATACATGTTGTGTTATGTGTGTGTACTTTTTTTTATTTGGATTTTCTAGTTTATACTTCCACTGCTGTAGATTTTGGGGAATTGTATAGATCCATATTTGCATGATTTGGTTTGTTATTGAATCATAACACTATTCCGCAGTACCTAATTCTCAAAAATTGGTATCAGAGAGATGGATTTAGTTTTTAGAGAAAGGGTTTGCTTCAGGGTTTTGTTAGTGGTATTATTGATAATGTATGTGAGAGAAGGGTTTTGTTTTTCTGATGTGTAAATCGTAGGGAGAGATTTAAGATCAAGTGGGAGCTAGAAATGTAAGGTTGTTGGAAAATGAAAGTGACCAATATGGTATGGACACTAGTGTTGGCAACATGTTGCAACCTATTTAAAAATAGAAAATAACATATCTGAAGAAATTGAGAAGATGCAATGAATGTGTCTTGTTTTTGAGGTAACCCTAGATCTTGGTGGCACATGCATGTTTGTCATTGCAGATTCGAGTATAGATGTATGGTTTTATTATCTTGGTATTGTAATTCTTGTATATTTTGGTTACACATGCATGGTTTGGGATTGTAGATCTGAGTATGAGATAGAGGAGTAGTTATGCATCCTTGGCGCAGTTAGATGCACATTCTGCGTTAGAGAGGTTGAATAAAATAACATAGAATAAAGACATGGCTTCCATTAGAGAGGAAAGTACTTCGGTTGAAAATGTAGGTGAGTGTCTTGGTGTTGGTAAGGTGATGTATTTCATCTTGGTGCAATTTATTTACATGTATTGTTGTTGTTAAGTTTTTGTACAAGATTTGGGTGCTTCTTGAAATGACTGGCTCAACACAACTATCGGCTTTGGTCGAGTAGGCACCTAGTTTGGTGTACTATGCCAATTTTTGGCATTGTGATCATTCCAAATCTACACCGACGTTGGTCAGTGAACTAACATCGATCACAGAGGAACCAGTACTAGTCAGATGACCATGGTCGGTCTCTGTGATAGTGAATTTGTACTAGGTTTTTGCAGTAGAAGAGGGCATGGATGGTTTTAGTGTCTAGTTTGGAGGATCAGGTTTCTTGCACAAAGTGTACAAGTAGAAACAGAGTAGATCACTTCAATGTTTGAATTAGAAAGAGGATAGAGTTGGCTTGGGAGTCCAGAGACTTGGGTCAAATTCAGGTATCTCTATTTGGTTCATGTTTTATTTCTTTCATTTGAAGCAACTGTATTATGTTTGGATTGTGTGCACAAGTAAAATATGCACCATGGATATTTGGTGTGTTTGAATTTTATTTTTGGGATGTGTTGGAATATTGAGAACAGGGGTATCTAGTCTAAAATGAGATCCTTAATGAAATTTCATGTTTAGACACGATTAGAAATAACTTGAGATGTTGAGTACATATGGATGAAAATAAGGTGGTTCAACCTACTTCACAAGAAGTCCAAAATTTTGTGATGTAGAAGTATTCTTTGATAAGAAGGGAATCGGTTTTATATTTTCTTTCATCTATCTTATTTTATTTCTATATATACCGATATATATATATATATATAGCTTTTGAGCTTGATCATTAGAGGTAGAGTGTGGGGATTTTACATTGAGTGGGAAGCAAGCCATGGTTGTTGGCATTGCATGTTGGACACATATGCATGTGCAGTGAGAGGAGGATGCTACTATTCAGAGTGGCATGAGGCACAAGTTGTTTTGGAGGATAGTCACGGTTTTACATGTATTTTGTGTTTAGTGCATGTTGATGTCACTTCTAGTTTTATTTTGTGGTTCCTAGATATCCTTATGGGATGGAAGTTGATGGTTGTTTAGCTAGGTTAAGAAGAGAGAGCAATGTTTTAGATTTTGAAGGGTGAAATAAGGAAAATCTATTTGTTGACGAAGATTACTGAGTGTGTGACAACAATGTGTATTTATAGTTTATTGATGTTTCCCTTGTTTGCTTTCATCTTGGATAGTTTTGTAGTATGGTTGATGACATTTTTGTTGGTATTTTCACTAATTATTAGTAGCATGGTTAGCATGGTTGTTTTTGTTGACATTGATTAGCACATGATTCATGAGTGGCTTTGGAGTTAGTTGGTGGCAAAATTGGAGCTTCTAGAGAGCCTGGAGATATGGATGGATGTACATGGTGAGTTTTTTACATGTGGATAGATTATGTTTTGTGAGTCTATGATGATGCAAATGTTTTTTTTGCACATGGATGCCTATGAGCATGGTTTAGATGCCCTTGAGCATGAGTAGGGGATGTTTGAATTTCCTCTTATTACTATGTTACTCCATGATAGATATGTTTTCTACAGATGGTTGTCTTGGACATGCAAGTTGTTTATGTAGGGTTGGATTTGCATAATGCAGTGTTGGATTCTTTGAGTTATGTAGGTGTTGTGGATTAATTACCCACTGGATGCATGTAGAACTCATTTTTGGGTTTTCTTTTCCCAGGATCTTGTTTTTCTTACGCATATTCTAGTTTGACTTGTCTTTGGTCAGTTTTATTGGTGGTTACATGGAGACATGGATAGATGGTTAGAGAACATGGTTGGTTTTATAAGTATGGCTATGGTTGCGATTAAATATCAGTACTTTAGTTTGAGTGGGAGCTCTTATTGGTGTGTTAGTCATGGTGGTTTGGTTACATGAGAGGCTTGGTGTTATGATTCAGTGGGAGCTTGATGTATGGATAACTCATGTATCATGGATCAGTAGTAGCTTCGTGTAGGTATATGGTAAGTCATGGGTTTGTTATCTTCTTGGTTTTAGAAGATGGTTTAATCTTCCTGATTTCATTTGAGAGAATTGTTGAAGTTAAGAATAGTTGGTCTTCATGGTATTTAGAGGAAGATGATGTACATGTACATGTACAAGTTCAACAATTTATCTCCAAGTGGGAGATTGTTAGGTTGTGGAGCTGAATTGATTCACAAAGGCATGCATTTTAGGTTTACTGGTTTACATAGTAACCGACACCGATCACCTGGAAGCAATTGGCACTTTTCACTGGCGATGAATCGGCACCATTACATGTGCATTTATGTTTTTATTTTAGATGTAGGATTTGATCCGATGGTTGATTGTAAAGGTGATCTAAAGGTTGTAATTACATGCAAAGGTGCCCTAAGTTTGTATAAGCTTATATAAGCTAGAAAAATAGGGTTAGAACATAAGGATAGAGGAAGAATGTTAATTCTCCTTGGTTGAAGATGAAGAAGAAGAAAAAGAAGAAAAAGGTTGCATGAAGATAGAGCTTCAATGGAGAGAAGTTGGACAGAAGGAAATAACAGTACATCTGAATGGTGAGAAGAGTGTTATGTCTTCTATTGTATTTCCTTTGTATTGTCTTGTCTCAATGTAATGGCTTACATAATATGCAAAGCACATAGTCTTTCATCTTGTAGATCCACAGTTGTTGTGAGATCTTGTATTGTAGATCCATGAGATCATGTTGTATTGTTGGTCCATAGGAGATCTAGTATTGTATCTCGTTGGAGAGCTTATGGGTACATATAGTATCCAGATATTGTAGAGGAGGTTGTCTTCTTGTTTGCATAGTGGAAGATGCAGAGATGGAGGAGAGACTTAATTCTTGGTGTAGAGTTATGGTTATACATTGGTAGACCTATGTGAGTGGTCTTATTTGAGATTCACATGAGATATTGGTTACACAGTGGGAGATGTAGTAGTTCCTAGCTATGTGACATCTTTGGTTGTGTTTTGGAGGCATGTTTTTAGTTCACTCATGTAGATCCGTTTAGAGATCTAGAGGAGGAGATACTCTTAGAGAGATCTATTATATTATTGTATGAAGAGTTGTTTTGTACTATTGTTTATTATATATTGAGATATCTATCTTTGGTGGAATTGCCTACATTGGGTGAACCATGATACATGTTATGTTATGTGAGTGGACTTTGTTTTGATTTGGATTTTCTATTTTATACTTCCATCATTGTAGATTTTGGGAATCGTATAGATCTCATATTTGCATTCTTTGGTTTATTATTGAATCATAGTACTATTCTATAGTCCTAATTCCCAACAACTGGTATCAGAGTCATGGATTTAGTTTTTTTAGAAAAGGGTTTTCTTCAGGGTTTTGTTAGTGGTATTATTGATAGTTGTATGAGAGCAGGGTTTTGTTTTTCCTGATGTGTAAATCGTAGGGAGAGATTTAAGATCAAGTGGGAGATAGAAATGAAAGGTTGCTAGAAAATGACAGTGACTGAGTCAATATGCTATACCGATGTCGGTCGGTACTATTCCTTAGCCGGTATTGGTAGGGTGACCATGGTTGGTTAGTTGGACACCGGTGTTGTGAACTTGTGATGACCTGTTTAAATAGAAAATCATAGATCTAAAGAAATTGAGAAGATGTAGTGAATGTGTCTTATTTTTGAGGTGTCCTTGATTCTTGGAGGCACAGGCATGTTGGTTATATTATAGATCTAGAGTATAGAGGTATGGTTTTTTTATCTTGGTATTGCAGTGCTTGTATATTTTGGTTACACATGCATGGTTTAGGATTACATATCTGAGTATGAGATAAAGGATCAGTTATGCTTCCTTGGTATAGTTAGATGAACGTATTTCATTAGAGAGGTTGAATATAATAGCACAAAATGAAGACAGGGCTTCCATCAGAGAGGAAATTACTTTAGTTGAAGATACAAGTGAGTGTTTTGGTGCTTTGGTAACATGATGTGTTTAATCTTAGTGCAATCTATTTACATGTATTATTGCTATTAAGTTTTTGTACAATATTTGGGTGCTTCTTGAAATGACTGGGTGCTTCAACATTATTATCAACATTTCATCTTTGGTCGAGTAGGCACCTAGTTAGTTGTATTATGCCAATTTTTGGCATTGTGATCATTCTAAGCAACATCGACGCGTTGGTCAATGAACCGACATTGGTCACGAGAGGAACCAATATTGGTCGCATTGACCATGTCGATCTATGTGATAATGAATTTGTACTAGGTTATTTTTTAGCGAAGAGGGCATGGATGGTTGTAGTGTCCAGTTTTAAGGATCAGGTTTCTTGCACATAATGTACAGGAAGAAACAAAGAAGATCACTTTAATGTTTGAATCAAAAAGAGGACAGAGTTGGCTTGGGAGTCTAGTGAGACTTGGGTCAAATTTAGGTATCTCTATTCGGTTCATGTTTTATTTATTTTGTTTGAAGCAAACTAGTATTATGTTTGGATTGTGTGCACAAGTAAAATATGCACCATGGATATTTGGTGTGTTTGAATTTTATTTTTAGGATGTGTTGGAATCTTGAGGACAAGGGTATCTAGTCTAAGGATGAGATCCTTAATGAAAATTCATGTTTAGACATAGTTGTAGGTAACGGAGATGTTGAGTACATATGGATGAAAATAAGGTGGTTCAACCTACTTCACAAGAAGTACAAACTTCTGTGATGTAGAATTATTCTTTGATAAGAAGGGAATCAATTTTATATTTTCTTTCATCTGTTTTATTTCTCATTGATATATATATTGGAGCTTTTGAGCTTGATCATTAGAGGCAGTGCAGGGGAGTTCATGTTGAGTGGGAGCAATCCATGGTTGTTGGCATTGTAGGTTGGACACATATGCACATGCGGAGTGAGAGGAGGATGCTACTATTCAAAGTGACATGAGGCACAAGTTGTTTTGAAGAACAGATCACATTTTACCGATATTTTTGTTTAGTGCATGTTGACATCACTTCTAGTTTTATTTTGTGGTGCCTGGATGTCCTTATGGGATGGAAGTTGATGGTTGTTCAGATGGATTAAGAAGAGAGAGCAATGTTTTATAGTTTGAAGGGTGAAAGAAGGAAAATCTATTTATTTACAAGTTATAGGTTTGTCAAGTGTGACAACAAGTGTGTATTCTGATTTATTTATGTTGCCCTTGTTTGCTTTCATTTTGGATAGTTGTGCGGTATGGTTGATTACATTTTTGCTGGTATTTGCACTAATTAATAATAGCATGGTTAACATTGGTTGTTTTTTTGACATTGATTAGCACAAGATTCATGAGTGGCTTTAGAGTTAGTCGGTGGTAAAGATGGAGCTTACGGAGAGCACGGAGATATGGATGAATGTAAATGGTGAGTTTTGTACATGTGGATAGATTATATTTTGTGATTCTATAATGATGTAGATGTTTGTTTTGTACATGGATGCCTATGAGCATGGTTTAGATGCCCTTGAGCATGAGTAGGGGATGTTTGAATTTCCTCTTATTACTATGTTACTCCATGATAGATATGTTTTCTACATATGGTTTTCTTAGACATGCAAGTTGTTTATGCAGGGTTGGATTTGTAGAATGTAGTGTTGGATTCTTTGAGTTATGCAGGTGTTGTGGAGTAATTACCCATTGGATGCATGTAGAACTCATTTTTGGGTTGTCTTTTCCTAGGATCTTGTTTTGCTTATGCATATTCTAGTTTGACTTGTCTTTGGTTAGTTGCATTAGTGGTTACATGGAGACATGGATAGATGGTTGGAGAACATGGTTGGTTTTATAGGTATGGTTATGGTTGTGATTGAAGCTCAGTACTTCAGTTTGAGTGGGAGATCTTACAGGTGTGTTAGTCATGGTGGTTTGGTTGCATGAGAGGCTTGGTGTTATGATTCAATGGGAGCTTGATGTATGGATAACTCGTGTATCATAGATCAATAGTAGCTTCGTGAAGGTATTTGGTAAGTCACGGGTTTTTATCTTATTAGTTGTAGTAGATTGTTTAGTCTTCCTAATTTAATTTGAGAGAATTGTTGAAGTTAAGAATAGTTGGTCTTCATGGTATGTAGAGGATGGTGATGTGTATGTACAAGTTCAACAATTTATCTCCAAGTGGGAGATTGTTAGATTGTGGAGCTGAATTGATTCACAAATGCATGCATTTGAGGTTTATTAGTTTACATATAACAAACACCAGTCCTGAAGTAACTACACCGGTTGGGTAATTGCACAGTCACCTCGCAACAATCGACACTTTGATTACATGTGCGTTTATGTTTTTATTTTAGCCATGGAATTTGATCGATGGTTGATTGTAATAGTGATCTAAAGGTTGTAATTACATACAAAGGTTCCCTAAGTTTGTATAAGCTTATATAAGCTAGAAAACTAGGGTTAAAACATAAGGATAAAGGAAGAATGTTAATTCTCCTTAGTTAAAGATGATGAAGAAGAAAAAGGTTTCATAAAGATAGAGCTTAATGGAGAGAAGTTGATAGAAGGAAATAGCAGTACATCTAAATGGTGAGAAGAGTGTTATGTCTTCTACTATATTTCCTTAGTATTATCTTGTCTCAAGATAATGGCTTGCATAGTATGTAGAAAGCACATAGTCTTTCATCTTGTAGATCCACAGAGAGCTTGTTGTGAGATCTTTTCTTCATTTTAGATCCATGAGATCATGTTAGAGTATTTGTTGGTCCATAGAGATCTAGTATTGTAACTCGTTCCTAGAGAGCTTGTGTACTCATGTAGATCCGTACAAATAGTATCTCAAATATTGTAGAGGAGGTTTTCTTCATTTTACACAAGTGGTAGATGCAAAGATGAAGGAGAGACTTACTTCTTGGTGTTAGAGTTATGGTCTAGCACAATTTTTGTAAAAAATGGTAGACCTCAAAATTCAATGACTGTGAGAGATCTTGTTTGCATATTCCACTATGATGGAGAGCTTGGTTGCATAGTGGTGTCATCCGTGGACATCATATTGCAAATAACAACATAATATCAACATGAGGATTATTAGCAATACATACACTCAAAATTAGACAAATTATATTAATATGAATCGTAAATTTGGAATCTAGTTTAAAATACTAATTTTTGTAAAAATGGATGAATTAGCTATATTAAAAACGAGATGACCAAGATATATATTTTTGTCCTTTGGTGAAGTTAGATTCCATTTGCAGTAATTCCTAGAAATTATGTCTCACCACGGGTGGTGTTTTGGAGGCACGCTTCACGTAAAAAGTGTCACCTCATGTAGATCCATTTAGAGATATGGAGGAGGAAATACTAGATTTTAGAGATGCATTATATACTTTTGATGAAGAATTTGTTTGATACTCTTGTTTCCCCCATTATATATTGAGGTATCTACTTTGGTGAACATTGCCCACATTGTGTTAACCATGGTACATGTTGTGTTATGTGTGTGTACTTTTTTTTATTTGGATTTTATAGTTTATATTTCCATTCTTTGTAGATTTTGGGGAATTGTATAGATCTCGTATTTGCATGATTTGGTTTGTTATTAAATCACAACATTATTCCATAGTTCCTAATTCCCAATAAGATTGATGTATGAGAATGTAAAAATGGGGCATGAGTAGATGCTAAGAATAGGGGTGTGAGATGATATGCCCCCAAGTGTACTATCATGATGGATATCTATGCAGCCATTTTGGGAGAACATTGTTTATTTCTTGATAAAGGGAGGACCAACACAATGATAGAAGTGAAGCATCAATAGGATCATGCGATGGTGGCGGTATGTGATCAAAAATTGTTCATCATCATATGAAGCTGCATATGGGTCCCAATTTTCAACATATGTAGGGTCTATAATGGATGTTGGAATTACAAGTTTACATTTAGGTGGTGATTCATGTGTATGACTTGGTAATACAACTAATGACTTAGTAATAGGGCACAATTTAGATAAAAAAGTGAGAATTGATGGCTTTTTTTGATTTGGTAATGCCTTTAGAAGATGGAGTAGGAGGAGGTGGTGAATTAATTTGGAGAGGTGTTTTCTTATGTTTATTTAGTGGTGTCATAGGTGGCTGCTTAGGTGACTCTTGAATAACCAAAGAATGCACATTAGGAGTGGTATGGTGATGGCCATTAGATGGAGAAGGGAAGACTTAGGAACCCATTGAGATGTAAACATGATGTTGGGAAGTGAATGAGATAAACCCTTAAAACTCAAAATTTTTTAATCTACATTGTAAGTCATTGTTATTGTTGTCATTATGTCCATTGATTCGATGATAGTTGCAGATATAGACAACCCCGATACTTGGTTAGCCGATAAGGAGGATAGTAATGAGTAGGCGGAAAAGTGATCAATTGAAGACTAAAGAGCATAGTAAGAATTTCATTTTGTTTAAAATTATGCTCAAATATGAGAGGCTCAGGTAATGGCATGTCTTGAGGTTTAGCTAGATGACATGTCATGGACATAGATTGCGTATACGATGTAGAAGGAACACAAACATGTGATTGAGAAGCATCCTTAAGATTTTGAATTTCATATCTAAGAGATGTGATTGTGGATTCCATGGCTGCAAATTTATCTTGAAATAATGTATGTAAGGCTTGAATCGAGTGTAATAGTGGTTAATTAGATGGAGGATCATCAAGACTAGGGTCGAAAAATAAGCAATGAAGCATATAACTTAATTCGTGTGGTGGCATATTGTCATCAAAAATAATTGCGTCTAGGAATTTTTTTAAAACAACCTGACAATTGGGATGTGTCTTAAGTAAATTAGATAAATAAACTTGACAACGCATGATAGAAGAAAAATTCGGATTCTAAGCATGAAATACGTCATGTTCATGAAAATGATCAACTATCATGTGCTAAACTAGGTAGCATATAGATAGTTAATCTAAGCTATGAAAAGTTGTAAATGAAGTAAATAAATGCAACAAATAGTATGCTAATGATCTAAGAAAATATTTAAAATGAAATACTAAACCCTATTGTGCAAGAGAGAAGAGGAAAGAACTCAACTAAATAATAGATGCTTGTCGGAATGGGTCGCAGTGATAAATAGAAAGAAAGAACAAATGTATCGAGGTCTTATAAAGGATATATATGGGTGATGTGGCTAAACTAGAGCACCTATGAGAGGACTAGGGCACCCACAAGCACTTCAAAAGTAAAACAGAACTCTGTATGGGTAAAACATCCAAAATTGGCCTTCATAGGTCTGAGATTACATAACCTTCACCGCCTATTGCACTATTTTTCCTATACTACGTCGAATGCTCCAAATATTCCAAGAGGATGAACAACTTGCAAAAAACCCAAAAGAAAGTATCAAATTCCTAAAAAAATATTCCAATGAATGGGTCGGACTAACCTCACCGCCACAAAAAGTGGGCTTACTAACTAAGTACTACACTACATTTCATACCTAAATGTAGTTCGGTGTGTGTGCATGTCTTTCCCTAAGTGATCTTGTGCCAGTCACACTTTGTGAAATAGCGAGCAATAGCTACATGTAGAAAATGTAATAGAATATGTGCATTGAATAGAATAGAATCCCTCCCCCTATGAAGTGTGATACATATGTCCTATCTTGTGCCTTAATGATGGAGATATGTAGATGCCAATGCAATAGATGGATTGATAGTAGTAGATGATGCTAGGTCCCTCATTATGGTATCATAAATTTATATTTATAGGGTTTTCTTGCTCTAATTTTTTAATTAACTCCAAAAAGGCCAACCACAAGAAAGATAAAGTTGAAAAAAGCTAGAAGAGGCCCAAAAAGTGGCAGGAAAGTGGAAAAGGACCGTGGCACCCCTAGGTGGGACAAGGCACCCATGGGTGCCCTAGTATAATCTGGGTGCCCAGATTGAGGCTAAAATAATGTGAAATGTCAAAAAATGGTTGGGCATATGGGTGCAATAGGTTGAAAATTACAAAATACAATAAACAGGATGGCCAAATGGACAGGGGTTAATTAGTAATTTCTTCTCTCAATAACTTTCTAAATAGTAGTATGAGACTGGGATAAATAAATGTTTAAAGTGCATGATGTTGTGACTACGGACCAAAAAGGAGTGAGTAAGATATAAAACAGGTCTAGGGTACCTAGAGGGGACAAGGGCACTTGGGCGTGTTGTCCCCTCAAAATCCCCCTCTTTTGAGAAGTTCAAAATTGAACATTTTTAAGTTAAACGCCTTTTTTGTTGTTTTAGTAAAGGGAAAAGTCAAAAGTTTGAAAAAATCTACGTTTATGGGTCACTTTGTGTGATTTGCGGGTCCGTCGGACATTTCTGTCCCAGATGTCCCAAGTTCATTCGGGCTCCCTGTTCGCCGATCGGCCGCTTTACCCGAAGTCTGTTTCTTTTGGGCCCGTCGGAACTTTTGTCCCAAATAACACAAGTTCACCCAGGCTCAATGTTCACCTTTTGCCCGCATCGGCCGAATCGCGCACTTCATGTACTTTCATCCCTCATGTCCCGAAAGCATTTGTGCATCCTTTTCCGCATCGGCCGAATCGTGCTTTCACGTCCCGCGTGTCCCAAATGAACCAAAGGCCATCCGGGCTAATTTTTCCCACTCTTCCCAAATATCTTGCTTTTCAAGTTGGTAGATGTGTATTTAATGCACATTTATTATCTTTCTCTCTCCTAAAATGGCTATTTAATAAACTGCCCTCCTACGCATTTTTGCACACTGCTTTATTGTTATCAATTGCTCATACCCTCGCAATCGATTTTCTGCGTATACCCAATTCCTTTGCAATTCCATCGAGAGTTCAGTTTGTGACTGTGTTTTTCAAGCCGCTATCAACATGAAGATTAAATTTCAAGGTCAGGAGTAAGTTTCACCACTCGAGTCTGCATTCCTAATATCGGGATAGTGAAGTTCACCACCTTGACTTTGGGGATTTCTGGACTAGGATGACAGACTCAAACCCCTCTCCTATGGCACAAATGATTCATGATAGTGGCTTGGCATTTTCCGTTGGTTTCCCAATCTCGGTGCAATGTGTAGATATCAGATGCTCACTATGGTGCTCATTTCAATCCCGACTTGAGTGAGCTAACAAATGTGCATGGGGAACTCATTGCCAAGCTCGATGTTGCCACCATTAGCACTTCCCTAAGATTCCTAAGATGGACAATTCTATAGTAATCTCTCAGAACCAGGCACAGGCCCTCTTCGACCAGGACAATGAGAAATACAAGGCGAGGGTGGCGAAGTCTTGGCTTAAAAACCCTAAAAAGGGGGCATCTCATCTATCCAAGGTTCTGTTTCGTGCCGATTTCAATGAGGAGCTGTCAGATTTTATAATCCTACTAGCTCAGGTCATGGGCTTACCCTCTACCAATGAGTTCCATTTCTGGATGTGCCCCCTTATCAACATGGTGTGTAAAGGAACTCAGAATATCAACTGGGCAGAAATCATCAGCATGAACTTAGCAGAGCAGTTGTCCAATGTACAACAAACCAAGAAGTTCTACATGACTTCATACCTGATGTATACCCTAGCAAGGATCAAGGCAATGGTTTGGATTCACATACATTGATGCTCATAAGGGTGACCACGTATATGCCTACTACCCTCAATTCACCCCTGAACTAGCAATTGTAACTTCGGAGGGTGAATGATGCTTTCACCATGTACATTGTAAGGCTTATGAGAGTGACACTGCAAGGAGGTTCTCAGATGAAGCCATGAGCCTAATAGTGAAGTATGGTGCTTACTTCATCCAATTCAGAAAATTCTCCTATATCAAGCTTGCAGGCTATGAGAGCACTCCTCTCAAGCTTCCTATGTTCTGCAACGATAAAATGGCCTTGATCGAGATATGTAGAAACTAGACAAGTTGCACAAAACCTGTAGGGATAAGAAAATTACTGGCCTACACTTCCCCATATCTTTGGGAAACTACACCTGCAAGATGGCTCTAGATGCACGAACATAGAAAGAGCCCTAGCTCCCATCATTGTCCATTTCTTCAAGCCAAGAACTTGTTTTGACTTGAATAAATTTATTGAACAGAACATCAAAATCAATTACTATCATAGGGCAGACATAGAAGACTATTGGGCTGACTGTGCTGATGATTTTGAGGCAAGAAGGAGACATTACGACAGGTTTTCTCTTCAACTGATTCAGGAGCTTAATTTGTATCAAGTCCCGGAAGGGCTTCAAGATGATAATTCTGACCTGTTTTCATATGAGTATGACACCTTGATCAAACACACTCCCTTGGAGGATTTGGATTGGTTCAAAAAGGAGAAAGATGATCTAGCTGAAATCTTAGCCCCTGTCTTAGTAAGAACCAAGATCTGGTTTGATAGGAAAGTCCGTGAGCTTAGAAGGCATTCAGGTGAGTCCTCCTCCAAGGATACTTCAACACCAAGGAAGGAAGCATTGACACCCAGTTCGGAAGCACCTATGTTGACTCCTCCTGCCTCCTCAACTAAAGGTCCTACATCCTCCACTCCTTCCTCATCTACTCAAGTATATCAGAAGAAAATCAAGGAGGTCAAAAAGGATCCTGTTGAAGAAGATCCCATGATGAAGCATTCGAATTTTCCTCCAGGTCCAGAGAACATTATTGTTCTCAGTGAAAGTGAAGAGAGTGAAGTGCTAGTCTCCATAAGTGCTCCAGAAGCCCCAATGGATAAAGACAAAGAAGTCCAAAGCACTGAGCTTCCAAGCGCCATTGAGTCCTCTATACCAGAAGCCCCGAGTGCTCCACTCATATCTCAACTGGAGGCAACAATAGTGCACACTTTGAGTGCCATGAGTTCCCTTTCTCTCGGCCCTCTTGCCCCACCTTCCTCTTCCTCCTCCTCTTTTGCATGGGTGCAGCCTTTTGTTGATAGTAGGAAGAGAAAGTCTTCCTCCTGAATCTCAGGACCCAATTTTGATGTTGTGGCAGCCTTATTAGGCACTACTCCTCCTACTCCCACCAAGAAGGCCAGGACTACCTCTAGAATAGTATCTGATGCTCAAGGCCAGCAATTCCTAGAGATATCCAAGCCCAAAGTAGACAAGCTGAGCATGATTTGCAAGCATCTGATCTTGAGCTCTTAAGGATCCCTATGGGAGAGTCCACCGCTGAAGGTGAGATTCACAATCTCTAAGAAACAGTCACCAGGGTCATTGGGAGAGTAGAAAAAGGGCAAAAAACTATAGAGCAGCTAGAAGAGCAGGCTCAGGTTCTTGCAGGTTTTATCAAGTCACTGTTGTCCAAGGATAAAGTTTTAGACCCCACCCCACTGACCACTCTTCCACCACCTGTAATCCTCAGTCAAGATGAAGTCTAGAGTATCAAAGATATACATAGATATTCCATCTATGGAAGAGCTATGGAGGCTATGGTGGATGATATGCTTGTTGCAGGGTTGAATTTCATTAGTGAAGCCTTCAAACTCAATGAGAAGGTGAATAATCTGCAACAGAAGCTCTCCTCCACTATTGGAAATATAGATAAAGAGCTCAAACTCTAGAGCAGCTATATAGTAGACCTTCGCCTTATGTTGCGGCGATGAAAATATTTTAATGGAAAGCAAGGTCTTTGATGATACAAAAGATAATTTGTCAAAATCATGGGTATACAGTGTGGAATGGAAAATCAAGGTGCTGGAGGAGGCTTTGGGAGAATTGAAAAATAGCTGGCAGAAGGGTGAGGCCTTCAAGACTTTGGTGGTATCTACTTTTAAGGATATCCATTGTCACCTCCAAGATGAAACCTCAGGTGTGCCCTTCTCATTGCAAGAAATCAAGGCTCAATTCAAAGCTTTTGTTAAAGATAATGTTCAGAGAAGATTCCATCACAAAGGAAAAGATGAAAGAAATCTACTCTCTCCAGTCTGCTATCGAAGAAGCAAGCAAGGATTATCATACGCACGTCAAATTTGACAAAGAGATGGAGAAATGTCTCGGATTTTGGACTCAGTCCACCACCAACACATCAGTTCCACATGGCAGAGACATAGCAGAGGTGTTAAAAAGATTTAGACAATGGATCCTCAAATCAGTGGGTCCTCCTCAGTCGTGAACACTTGTCTTTTCCTCCTGATTCTTCTCCTTTCTTCCTTTCTTCATCTCGGATTTATTGTAATTAGTTGGGGTATTGCGATTAGCAGCCCTTTAACTAAGCATTAATTAAAAGAAGTAGTTACCAAGAGTAACTGATTTGTAAACTATATAATGGTCTCTCTTCACCATTTTGAAGGGGGGACTTGGCTTATTTTTAAAAGTGTAAGAAATAGAAAAGAAATCAATACAAAAGGATCTTCTTTCCTTGTCCATCTGATTCTTTCATTCACAAGCTATCTGTTGAATATTATTAGATCATTTGTCTGTTATGCTGAGAAGCTTTGTATTCTTGTAGATGTTATTTATGGAACTGTGTGTCCTCTTAAATTTCATCTTATTTCGAGTATAAATGATCTTATCCCAATTCGCTATATTCTAGCATACATAAGGAATTATTTTGTCATCTATAATTCTGGATAATGCTTTTCTGCTCATTTTCATATCTTCATTCCTCTGTACTTTTGTGATTGCTGATCTATTAAGAAAATGCTTTCATGATATCCAAGTTCCATGGTAAAACTATCCTCTGTTCATATGTAAATAAGTTTTGCTTTTAAATAAGGGAACCTCTCCCATCAAAGAGGAGGGACTTCTTGTCCCCTGACTATTGCTCTCATTAGGATCTTCTTTTGACGACCAATAAGGTGTTGGTGTCCGGAGCTAAAAAAATTTGAAGTGTCAAAGGTCAAACTATGTAGTAGGGTGTGCAAGGCCAAGAAGGGACCAGAAAGGAACCTAAAATTCCACAAGGTGGTGATTAATTAGTACTTTTATCCCTTAGGAATACTATGAAAGCAATGCATCCGATTAGGAACTAGAAATGTACCCAAATGTGTGATTTAGTGTCTACACCTCATACATCGAAAAAAATTCAAGTGCGATACATCATTAGAAATATCTTGGAACTAGGATCATGAAAAAAATTGAACCAAGTCTTAATTCCACATGTAGCTCCTCCAAAACCACTTTTATCATAGATTTCAAAAGCGCCCAAAATTGCCTAAAAACCAGTTTTCATAAATAGGGCACACTTTGTCATTTATAGGCACAATTATGATCTAAAATCATCATGGACATATATTAAAAATATTTTGCTTCAATAAATGGTAAATTAGTAAATATGTCTAATGGGAAACTTTTGCACAAACTAAAACTTTCCAGAAATAAATTTTTTTAGGTGGGGCCCACAAACAACCAAAACCTATAAAATACATCATTGGAAATATATAGGATTATTTATCATCATAAAATCATCACACTATAAAAAGGAATCAAATATTGACTCATACAATCAATTTTCTCCAAGTCACTTTCAACCTAAGGTTTTGGAGGGTTTCAAACATGTTTACCTTCTTAATGATTGTTCATAAAAATGTGATAATAAAAACACCTCATTATTTTTGTAAAATCTTCATAACTAACCTAAAAATATATGCCAAAGATCTTAGGTCCCCATGCAAATCACACAGTCCACAATGAGAATTTGAAAATCAAATTTTACCTCAAATCTTCACTCTTGCAAACCTAGTTTTGGTAAAAACCTCATAACTTGAGAAAATATCTTCACACTGACTTGAAACTTGACATCAATCATCTTGGAAACCTCCTCTAACTAAAAAAATCATCCATACTCAAATGCATTTGAAACTCTCCAACCCCAGTGACTTACCTATGCAATCTTTCCTTGTTCTCAACAAACTTGCTTCAAAGGACCTAGAAACCTCTTCAAACCTATGAGTAATGACCTAAAACTATTCATAAACATCATATAAAATTCCAAAAAACCTTCCATGTGCTTATAAAATACTTCCTTGTTTCATTCTTTATGCTACCATGCAAAACTAATGCACTAGGTCTAGGAATATGCCTAAAATGATCTAAAAACCATGTCAAATACATGTACCAATACTTTAAGACACTTTTAATATACATGATCCTCATGATTTTACCATGCTTTACCAATTGCTACAAGCTTCACTTCATCATTCCATGCCTCATACTGCTCACTAGGCCTCACAAACAAGCACTTGAAACAAGCTTGTTTCACTAAAACTGACCTCAACATCACTTGGCCAACCTTGAACACCTGTAATGAGCTTCATCACATTCCATGACCTCATACCACATCATCTAATCCTTACATTATCTCAATAATCCTCAATGATCGACTCAAGACACCATGAACCATGACCAGGACCAAACAATTCTCAACAAGACTCAACACTTCATGCTAGACAATGAATAACACCTCATGGAGACTCCTAAACACTCTTGACTCCCTTTTCCATCATTGGATTTGACATCAATGACAACACCTATACCCAAAGGCCAATATAGGATGTACATATAGGAGGAGGGAATTGCAACTACTACCTAGATCAATGGCAAAGAACTCCCAATAACCGATATTAACAGTTAACTCCAAAAGACTAGTAAGCTAACTCCACATAAGAGGGAAGATAACTCAACATAAATAGTAAGCTAACTCCACATAACTAGTACACCTAATCAAGATAACCCAACAAGTGTAGGGATAACCCAAATGCAAGAATTGTCTTAGTAAACAAATTAAAGGATAAAAATAACCTACACTAACAAAAATCATGATTGTAATTCAAATTTCTCAAAAATTAATTTCCACTTCCAAAATTTCTTCAAGCTATAACAACTTTGATAAAGATAGTAATTCAAAATATAGTAAATAGTCATGACTCAGATGGTCATCAGTACAGTCAAACAAAATCAAGTAACAATAAGTAAAAAACTCTTATTCTATTTTTAAACTTGATCAAATAGAAAAGGAAAAATAGCTATCATGTCATCCATATTTTCCCAAGTTGTACTTTCTTTAGAGTATTGGTCCTATTAGACCTTGTGTTGTGAAATATCACAATTTCCAAGTCGCAACTTGCGTGTTTCCAAAATTCTTATGGGCTTAACTTTTATGATTATGAGATCCTACACCGCAATGAATCCCAAATTAGTATATCGATTAAATAAACAACATATTTTTTAAGCAGAAATACATGGAAGACATGGTGCATTTTGGACAAGGTAGAAGGTAAAGCTAGCAAGTATGATAGAAGACTTATAACTTCTAAAATTTCAAAGGGTCCCACAAACCTAGGTGACAAGTTGGCAGCCTTGTCAAAAGTAATAGAACTCATTTTGGGTTTTACCATAAAAAGTTTATCATCCACTTTAAATTTCCTTCCTACTCTTTTTAAATCAACATAACTCTTTTGTCTGTAAAAACATGTATTTTAGACCTAAATGGTTTTTTTTTAGTTTAAAAGGTTTTCACAACAAATAGTGTCTCCAAACTTGCAATGCATGGAAAATAACAACAAGATATAAGTCATGGGGAGCATAGTTCTGTTCATATAATTTTAGTTTTCTACTCTCAATGACACTACATGTTCATTTTGAAGGAATCCTCCCAGTCATACTCCTAAGCATTAGTTACTATTGTAAAATTTCCATTTCAATCCCAAACCTTTAAGATTGAACCGAAGTTGACTTTTCCTTTAATAAGTTGAATGTTTATTCACACTTATCATCCCAAACAAATTTCTTGTTTTTCCTTTGTAAGGTAATGATTGGACCTACCACTTTTCCTTTAATAAGTTGAAGGCTTCTTCACACTTATCATCCAAAAAAATTTATTGTTTTTTCCTTGCAAGGTAATGATTGGACTTGCCACTTTAGATAAGTCCTTAATAAAAAAATGTGTAATAATCGGTCAATGCCATGAAGCTTCTTACTTCATGTACATCTTTAGGAGTTGGTCATTCCATGATAGCCCTTATCTTAGATGGGTCAATAGAAATTCCTTCTTTATTGATTATGTGACCCAAATATTATAATTATTTATGATAAAAATTACATTTGGACCACTTACCATATAGTTTATGCTTCCTTAAAATCTATAAAAATGTTCTTAAATATTTTTCATGTTCGTTTATATTTTTTAATATACTAAAATATTGTCAAGGAACACTAACACAAATTGATCTAAGTATTCCTGAAACACATTGTTCATTAGATTCATGAAGGTTGTAGGTGCATTAGTGAGTCCAAAAGGTAAAATAGTGAACTCATAATGCCTATAACATGTTCTAAAAGTTGTTTTATGGATGTATTCATCTTTAATTCTCAATTGATGGTAACTAGATTGCAGATCGATCTTTAAATAAACTGAAGCACCCCTCATTTGATAAAAAAATCATCAATTCTAGGAAAGGGATATATATTTTTAATTGTTACTTTGTTTAACATGTGATAATCAATACATAATCTTAGGGAACCATCCTTCTTATTTACAAATATTACTAGTGCCCCCCAAGGTGATACACTTAAGCAAATAAATCCTTTGGAAAAAAACTTGAATGAAGTTGATCTTTCAACTCTAGTAACTCAGTTGTATTCATTCTATATGGTGCTTTTGATAGAGGTTTGGTTCCTGGTTTGAGGTCTACGACAAAGTCAAACTCTTGTTTAGGTGGTAAACTAGATAGTTCTTCAGAAAAACATCTCTGAATTCACTTAAAAGTGGAAAATACTCTATTTTTGGCTCATTTTCTTCACTGTGATCTATTATTTTTACTGCATATAATATACAACCTCTATTTTTATCCCTTTTTAACTACATGACAAATATTTGTCTCACTACGAAATCTCTTTTTATACCTTGGATCATTGTTGTTTTTTGTTGATCATCAAGGCATACTATTTGTTTTCTTAGGAAATATACGGATGTTTGGTGTTGAGATAGAAAGTTGATGACTATAACAACATCATAATACCCCGAGTGGGGATACAAAAGTTTCAGCTCTATAGTAAACTCAAGCAGCTTCATATGTTGCTTCAAACAACCATTGAGTGACGTTAAAGATAATATTATTTTCATATTTAATACCACATATTTTCCATGTATCTCACATTTATTGACAATTTAAAATCCAACTTAGAAGAAATAAAACATTCAGTTGCACCAATATCAAATAAAATAGTAATAGGTAATCAAACAACTTACCCTTGACTTCAATGGGAGTGGCCTATTTCTCTGCTTCATAATTTCCTACAACAACATGCATCCTCTGCTGAAATGGTTCTTTAGACCCAAAGTTATTTTTCCACTATTGATTATTCCCTTGGTTATTCTAGGGACAATTACTAGCATAATGATCACCTCAGCATTTAAAACAACCCCCAACAGGCCCCTTCCTCTCAAATCTATTTTGAAAACCAGAATTGTTTTGTCCTTTTATGTTATTTATAGTAGATTTATCTACAATATTTTCTTTTCAGATATTTCATTTTTATCAAATCTCTTTTACCATGTCTTTTTATCAAAGGGAGGAGAGGAGGTATTACTTTATATTTTAAATTTTTCTTCTCTTGAAGCAAACATCCCATGAAGTTTTTGTTCCTATTTTATAGCTTTTTCAAAATCTACCTCCATAGTGGATGGTCTATGCACATCCACTTCACTCCCTATGCTAGGATTTAAGCCCAAAATGAAATCACGAATCTGAAACTTCTCATCTTTTTATATTGGGAAACATATTTCAGAAGTCTAGTGAATTATTCCCAATACTCAATTATTGATAGTTTCCCTTGGACTAAACTATGAAATTCAATCATTTTCTAGTGAAAATATATTTGGGGTAATTAGCATTAACAAAAATATCCTTTGAATTTTTCCAAGTTATAATTGATGTATCAATTTCTAGTTCCATTTTACGGCTGTCCCAATAAGTGGAAGCTTTGTGAGAGAGATGAAAATAACCCCACATAGCCTTAGTTTCTTCCAAGAAATTTCTAATCTAAAAATATTTTTCCATCTCACTCAACCAATTTTTTACACCATCCCCTAAGGTAGTCCCATCAAACTTTGGTGGAATAACCCTTTTTATAGCTTTAGCCATTCATTAGTCATGTGATCTTTCTTATTTTCTCACTGATTTTCATTATCCTACTTCCTAGGATGTTCTTTTCCACTTTATTCTCCATGTTTCTCCTCATAACATTCATTTTCACCCCCAACCTACTGCTATAAGACAACAATTTAGTTACAAGTATCTTGAATAATCAAGAGGATCTCATCCAATTTTTACTATCCAAACCTTAAGGATTTGTTGAGCTACTTAACATCATTTTTCATTATCCTTCTTACCATTATATCATAATGAAATAGGAATAACTTAATATTAGCATAATGAACCCATTAATTCTAAGAGTTGTAACCTACACCTATGATACCAAAATGTAACACCTCAATTATTTCCCAAAAATTGAATATATATTTTAAATTAATATTCATATTTCAATCACAAGTATGCAATAGAGTTAACTCAGAACAAACCAGTCACAAATTTAAACTAGTTATTAGTTAGGTTTGATCCATCTGATATATGTTTTTGTATAAACCTTATACAACTAAGAAGGGTCTATAATTTTCTCCCTTCGGTCCACTCTACGCGAGTAACCATAAAATATTTATTATGTTCATGTTTACCTTTTTCAAAGTTGAGACACCTATGTTTTCCATCTTTAAATTTATACCACGAAAGTTAATTTCTTAACTTCATATTATAGTATCCAACCTATATAAAGTAAGGATACGGTGAATAAACAATGCATTCAGCTACTTACATTACTTTGGCTAAATTTTCCAAATTATGCATAAACAACTTATCCCGAGACCGCACAAAAGCCTTAGGGATATAGTCTTTTGTCACCAAACAATTATCTAGATATTTTTAGTTTTTTGTTTCAAGGTGAATATGTTAATAAAGAGGAAGTGTTTTCTTTACAGGCCATTTTAATAAACAAAAAAGAACCACAATTACTTGGTATTTATGGAATAGGGAGAGACCACGTAATGAAATTACTGCCATTATGTCCTCTTTCCCTCTTCCATAACTACCCCTAGTTAGCACTATGTCAAGATGTTTGTATGTTGATGTAAGATTACATCCAATCTATGTCATATTAAAGGTTTTCTACCGCAACATATTTCATCTTGCGAAAATTTCTACGAGAATTAAATTACTTCTTGTTTACCTAATTCATAATCATGAAATTTTACTTTACAGATTTTTTAAGTCATTTCATTGTGTGTTTCCAACATCCTTTACAATTTATTCATATTATAGAGTAAACTATTATTCACCCTCCGTAATAATTATAGGTTGTCCAAGTCAAGAGTTGGTTAAGTTTACAAACTGATTGTTGGGGTGTGGAGCCTATTTTTGGTCTTCTTGAATCAGTGTTGAAGTGTTGGAGCTTGAACAGTTAAGTTTGGAGACTTTAGGATCATTCTACGCTTGTTTCTTTGTGGTATGTGGCTATGTCATTGTTGTCAACATGTTGTTAACTAGTTGTCAACGTCGGGACTATTTTTTTCCAGCCATGGGAAGTTGAAATATCATGACTTTCAATCTTCTAGGGTCGGATTTATGGCTTCTTAGGAGGATTTTAATCCTATAAATAGAGGTGTTAGGGTATCTTAAAGATATCTTGAGTGTTCAAGAGGTCTTGAGTCTTAGAGATCAAGAGGTGATCAAGAGTGATCAAGGTTAAGCAATTGGGTGTCAATTGTGGTTTAGATGTGGTTTAACATCTTTGGAATTCTATTGTGAGTTCATAACTAAGAGAAGATTGTAAGAGTTGTTTTACTCTTGTTGATAATAAAATCTGAGCAAGTTCTTGGTGGACGTAGCCCACATTGGGTGAACCACGTTAAATCTTGTCTTGTCTTCTTTTTGTGCATTATTTATTTATGCTGTTATATTTCAAGTATAATTATGCTATATAGTTTCCTACTATTGTGGTTTGAGGAATTGTTTCTGCATATTTGTTCTCTAATTCCTAACAATTGGTATCAGAGCTTTGGTGGTTTTTTTACTGAAGTGGTAAATCACAGGGAAAGTTTAGCTTAGTGGGAGCTATGGCAGATGAGGGAAGATCGAGGGTTGAGAAGTTCAATGGGTAGAAATTTTGTTTGTGGAAGATGCAAATGGAGGATTACTTATATCAAAAGGACCTCCATGTTCCTTTGGCTGGAAAAGCAAAGAAACCTACAGCCATGTCGATGAGGATTGGGAGTTGCTTTGGATAGAAAGGCACTCGGGGCAATTTGTTTATGCCTTGCATCTTCGGTTTCTTTCAACATATCGCAGGAGAAGACCACGAAAGGTCTCATGAGTGCGTTGGGGAAGTTATATGAAAAACCCTCTACCTCTAATAAAATATTTTTGATGAAAAAGTTATTTAATATGAAGATGTCTGAGAATGGTTTTGTTTCTGATCATTTGAATTAATTTAATATGGTTGTGGGTATGGTAAACTCAGTAAAAATTGACTTTGATGATGAGGTCAGGGCTTTGCTGATTTTGTGCTCCTTGCCAGATAGCTAGGACAGCTTGGTTATGGTTGTAAGTAATTCAGTCTCTAATAACTCAAAGCTGAAGTTTGAGGATGTAATAGGTGTGATCCTAAGTGAGGAAATGTGAAGGAAGAGCACTAGAGATTCTTCTACTTCTGAAATGCTTTGATGGTGGAGAGCAGAGGGAGACAAAAGAACAGAGGGAAAGGTAACCATGGGAAGTCAAATGATCGCGGAAGGTCAAATTCCAAGAGTAAGTTAGAATGTTGGCACTGTGGGAAGGTTGGTCATGCTAAGAAATATTGTTGGGCTCTTCGGGATAAGAAGAACAAGGAGGAAACTAAAGAGGTAAATGTGGCAAAGAGGGAAAATTTTGTCAAGATGCCTTAATTCTTTCTTTAGATAATATTGTTGAATCTTGGGTGTTAGATTCAGGGGCTTCTTTCCATGCCACCCCACATAGACATTACTTTACTGATTTTGTTCAAGGTGATTTTGGACATGTATATCTTGGTGATGATGAACCATGTAGCATAGTAGGGAAAGGTTGTGTTCGGGTGAAAATGTAGAATGGGAACACATGGTTGCTTAAGGACATCGTCAAGCATGTGCCTAAGTTGAGGTAGAACTTGATATCGCGGGATAGCTAGCAGTGATGGTTGTATGGTCAGTTTTACAAACGCAAATTCTTGGAAGGTTACCAAGGGAGCTCTTGTGGTTGCAAGAGGTAAGAAAAAGGGTACTTTGTATTTAATCAGTGGTGCTGATTATTGCAATTTAGTTGTTGTAGATGGAGATGCAAATTTGTGGCACTAGAGACTCAGTCATATGAGTCATAAGAGCATGCAGATTATAAAGGACAGCCGCCTAGATAAAGGAGTTAGATTTGGACTTCTGTGAGGACTGTGTTTATGGGAAACAAAAGCGGGTGAGATTCCTCAAGGTTGGACCTACCAGGAAGGAGGGTAAGTTGGAGTTAGTGTATACATATGTATGGGGGCCAGCTAAGGTAAATTCTATTGGTGGTTCATGTTATTACGTCACTTTCATTGATGATGCAACTAGAAAAGTTTTGGGTATATTGCATTAGAAATAAATCTGATGTGTTTGAAACTTTCAAAAGATGGAAAGCCTTGGTTGAGAATGAAACAGGTCTCAAGCTGAAATTTCTTAGGTTGGCTAATGGAGGGGAATATTACAGCAATGAATGTATAGATTACTGTTTGGTAAATGGGATCCGCAGGCAAAGAATGGTTCCAAATACTCCACAGAAAATGGAGTGACAGAGAGAATGAACAGGATAATCATGGAGCGTGCTAGGTACATGAGGTTACATGCGGCTGCCACTCATGTTTTGGGTGTAAGCAAGAAGTTAATAATCGTTATCCAAAATTCACCCCCTGGGTAAATTTTGATAACATGCACCAGTAGTTTTGTAGTTCCAAGCAAGTAGATTGATCCAGAAAATCGTGAAAATTGGCTAAGTCCTAGTCCTTGAAAAAGTTGGAACAGCTTGGGACATCGAGGTGCGGATCGGCTGAAAATCCTCCAGCAGCCCGCGAAGCAAAGGGACATCCGGGACAAATGGACGCTGAAGGGCGCGAACCACCCCTGCTCGGCCGAAAAGGGGAACTTTCGCAAAGGAACAATCGGGTTGTTTGGACACGGAAAGCCGGTTCTACCAAGGAAAAGAAAATCGACTAAGCATTTGGGACATCCGGGAAATGAGGACGCGAAAAGGCTTAAGTGGCCGAGAGCAAAGGAAGCCCATTTTGGGCGGTTCGAAGAACTTGTCCCGTATAGTCCGAGACAGCTTGAACAAATGGACGTGAAGGACGCGAACCGACCGGTTCAAATTAAAAGGAGAACTTCAAGATCGGGACAGATTGGGACAAAGGGACATGTGGGACATGGATAACCGAAGGAGCAGAAAGCCAATCAATCAACGCCATGTGTCATCGGCCAAATGAGGGACAGGGAAGCCCATTTTGGGCGGATTAGAAGTTTCTCCCAACAAAGACTGGACATCCAGACAAATGGACACGGTGGATGCGAAAAGTCGAAGACTCAATACCAATCAAATCATGACATGTGTCAGGAGGGAGAAAGTCCAGAAGTCAAAGGGTGAGGTCTCAAGCACTGACCCGAACCAATGAGATAGTGCCACGTGTCCAAGCTAGGGCCCATAAGGAAATTTCTAAGGAAAGCCCGCTGAAATATGGAGGAGAGAGAATTACTCAGCGAATCAGAGCCTGCCACGTGTCATCCAAGTGGCAGAGCGCGGGGAAGTTCAAATATTTTTTCCCGCCGACCTATTTTTGCCTGTTTTGCCCTAAATCTTCAGATCGACATATCTTTCGATCCAGAGCTCGGATTTGCACGTTCTTTATATCAACGGAAAGCTGTTGAAATTATCTACATGATTCCTTAGATCAATCTTGCATTTTGGTTCAGTTTGGAGAGATAAAATTGAGAAATGCCTCTGGCACGAAATAATGGACAGAAGTAATGCTTCAACAACCAACTTTAATGCAGTGAGGATTCACCGCTCACATTAGACACCCATTGCTTGCCAGATCCGTCGCTTCGCCATAATGTGATGATTTTAAATGCGACCTAGAAGTGGTTGGGGTAGATTCTGAATTTCCTCTCTTTTCCCTCTCTCATTCTTTCTATATATTGTAAAGAGGAGCTTCTTTAAAAGGTCGAACATTTTCTGTTTTGCTCCTCCCTTCTTCTCCTATCAGGTGAATTTGTGGAGTTCGAACCTCCCATTTGAATTGTAATACAATTCTTCCTCTTGGCATTCTCAGAGTGTATTGTATCAATCTTTGGAGCAAGTAATACATGTCTATGGATGATTCTCAACCCTCTCGTGTTCATTTTGCATCCTCCTGGTCTTTCACTACAAGTTTTGTTATCTCAGTGCATGATCTTATATCACATTTGAATGGTCTCGTGTTTACTCGGCAAGACAGTTTTTCTTCATTCCTCGCATCACCTCTATTAGCTTAGATTTATTTTTATGCATCTTCTTACCTGTCTCCTTGGCATATTAGATTAGGTTTCGAGCAAACCCGCTGCATATTTCATGTGCATCCGAATGAGAGAATAGAAACAGACCTTCTCTCGGAGAATCCTTTCTCACTTTCAAGTCCCACACTTAGAGAGAGGATTCAATGTTATGCAATCACACCGGATGATAGTATGGTCAACCTAGAAACCGACCGACAAAGATCCGTGGGTGCCGTGATTCTGCACTAACAGCTTTTGACACACCGTGGGACCTAGAGGTCTCATTTTTATCAGAAGCAGGTTTGATGTGCATCTTCGCATTTTTCTTGCTATCAAGAGAGCTATTATTTGCATATCCGCGACTCCAAAGGAAAAAAATTGACCGGTTTCAGCAAGATAGGCCTAAAGACTCATGAGAAGAATCAACACAAGGTCAAGAGTTGGAGAAGAAGAAGTGCCGTCAATACCTACAATTATCTCTGTAAGAAGAAGGTAAAGAGGAAGAAGGATTTAGAGGTCTCCATCTCCACCAAATGTAACTCTCTCAACTCCTCCACCCGATCAGCCTTTCATTTAGTATACAAGGGTTTTAAGAGAAATTAGAATGGCTCGTAACAATCCCTACGTCAACTTCACAGGTAGCAGCCCACTTGCTCTCAATGCACAACATCCAGCCCTATCAACTTGAAGAACATTCCCTACTTCACCGGAGAAATCAAACCATTCCAGTGATCATGTTAAATATATTGCTAAGCTTTGTGCAATCCATGAAATCAATGAGATGCAAGTGGTCATGTCAAGTTACTGCATCTTCATTCAAGGGTAAAGCATTACAATGGTTTAGGGGCCTTGGAGCCGGTTCTATCACAAACTAGAATCATCTCATGTATTGCACTTCATGAGCAATTTGGAGACAAGGGAGACAACTTGTCTCTTTTGGAGAAGCTGAAAACTATCAAGAGAGCCCCCAACGAGTAGGCAGATCGAATTCAACTTTAGATTTCAAAGGTCTTGGGATAGGATTCCAAATGTGGCGCTGCCAACAAAGAAGGTGATTTTCTCTACTATCTCAAAGCTTTAAATTCTGATATTTCTATGTTAATTCAGTCCATGGGAGGCACAACAATCCCTATGGCTTATAGCATTGCCATTAGGGCTGAAAATTGTTTGATTCAAGCTAGCAAACTTGCCCCTAGACCTCCCATGCCATTGTTTCCAAGTTTAGAGAGTCCAAGCACTAGTCAAGCACCTAATTTGGCTCCTTCTCCCACTCCTAGAAATCAGAGTTCAAATGAAGCTTCCACTTCATCTCCAAGTGCCCCAAATGAGCTTCAAGAGGTCATGAAGCAATTGCAAAACCTAGGCAATGAGCTAGTTACTCTCAAGAGGCAACAAGCCCAAGGTTTTAGACCTTCTTATCAACCCCAAGCTCAACCAAATAGGCAACCATACCAACCACAGAGACCACCCAATCTAGCTGCAAATATGAATCAAAAAGGCCTCCCGCCAATAGACCATTTCAGCCCTATAATCCAAATGCCATATCTACCTCTAAGGCATTAGTGCCAACACAGAACAACATTGCTCAGGAATATGATTGGTGTTTTCCATGCAATGAGCCTCATAACCAATCCATGTGCTTCAATGGTGCTCTCAATCAAGCATTGATGGTGACAACTACTGGTGTGGAGGGCGAGGGCAGTCAAGGAAACAACCAACAACAAGAAACATTCCAATAGCTATCAGCCCCAAATGACACCACATTAGTGAACTGGCAAGTAGAGGATTTCGTGGCATGAATCAAAGTGCGAGTTTCTCAAGGTGTTGTGGCCAACACAAGGTCAAAGAGGAGGAATTTGGGTGAAGAATAGCTATTAGCCCCAACAATCCACAACCTTTCATGGCCCCACAAATGATTGGCAAGCAAAGCCCCATTTCAAATGCACAAGGGCAGCCAAGAACAGCCCCTAGGCCAACTCAAATGCCAACTGTTGCTGCCCATGTACAAGGAGTAAATGTGCAAACCAAGGGACAGCAGAGAGATCCTTCATCACCATTCAGTATCATTGATCAGATGAAGAAGACAAACGTCAATATATCTATGTGGGAATCCCTATCCATCCCAGGCCAAAGAGATCTGCTGCAAGCTGCCATGAAGGATTGGCCAACTTCAAATCAGCAGGTTCAGATGTAAGACAAAGTGCTTACAAATGCTGCCCAGCCTAAAGGAAGTCATGGAGCACAACAAGGTAAAATGTTGAAGCCCCCCCCTTTCTATGTTTTGTTAATCATTGGAAATCAGCTAGTACATAATTGCATGATAGACTCCGGGGCAAGTAGCTCAAGAATGCCTAAATAGATAGCTAATCGCTTAGGGCTCCAGATGAAATATCATCTAAAGGGGTAGTGCAAATTTAGATGGGACAGCAATAGCAATAGTTGGAGTAATTAGAAATTTGAGTCTTACTCGCACGCATGTCCAAATGTTGTTGTTTTACAAGATGTATCAATCATAGACCTTCCACCACTCTTTGCCCTTTGCTTGTCAAGGGACTTCATGTACCAAGATTGGGGGTATTTGTCTCACGATTGGTCACACATGCTATTCTGAACAAGATATGGAACTAAGGCCACAATAAGATCCGAACCTATTACAAATTTCCACATTGAGCCTTACACTCCAAGTCGATTAATGCCAATTGCTCAAAGATTTGATCATGAGGATCTCCTGTGCACCGATGAGACCGACACCAAGGTTGGAAGCATCCTGATTTGAATCTCGATGAATGGGCAAGCAAGGTGCATGCTTTTGATCCTTATCAAGAAGTAGAAGAATCGAGCTAGGCATTTATTATTTACATGAAGAGGATTAACCTCTCCCAAAGATCACCAAGCCGGATCATAAGGACAAGAATGAAGTATGGCAACTATTCTTTGATGGATCAAGGAGTAGACAAGGTGCGGGAGGAGGATCTATGCTCGCTTTCACCACAAGGTATAAGGTATTACTCACCTTCCATTTCCAGCTTTTCTGCTCAAATAACACTCTGAATATGAAGCCTTGGTGCAAGGGATACATTGGGCAATCAAGAAGAAAATAAAGAACTTGCAAGTCTTTGGTGATAGTGAACTAGTCGCAATCAAGTTAGGGGACAACATGCTACAAAGAACGACTTGTGAAGAGCTACAAGAATAGGGTATGGGACCTCATTGAAGATTTCAAGCTTTCAACATTGTGTCCATACCCGTGAAGAAAATGAAGTCGCAGATAGGCTCGCAGACTGGAGCAACGTTGATTTGGTTGACAACATCGTAAGGGGAAAGCATAGCCACATATCCATGTGATTGTGAGGCCAAGTTCCAGATAATAACACAAGTCGGCAGTGTTTGAGAACGATCAACGTATCGTCAATTTCTTACAAGAAGAGGCTGAATTCTCGGCTAGAATCAAGACAGATTAGAGCAAAGCAAGATGGGGATCAAGTAGTGAAGCCGCAGACAAATAAGCTTCCTAGAGGTTTAGTAACATTGAGTCTATCTTCAACCCTAATGACAAGTTCCGTAAGGAAAAGGCTAACATACAGTCAAAAGAGAAGATTCGTGAGCCAATTCCAACTGGGAAAACAAAACACTTCAAGTTGGCAAGGTAGCCACTCGAACAGAGAAATCAGATTTCATACAACTTTGCCAATAATTTCCAGATGTCTTCGCTTGAGCTATGAAGACTTGAAAGGTTTCAATCCCAACCCGGCTCAAAGATACCATAGAATTGGATCCAGATGCTAAGCCCATCGTGCGGCAGACCACCAACCCTCACATCGAGCCTCTAATGAAGAAAGAGCTAAATAAGCTAATAGAGGCAAGCATTATATTCCCGATCAAGCACTCAAGGGGTCGCAAACTTGGTTCCTGGTCAGAAAAAGAGAGGAGAAATCAAGTTGTGTGTAGATTTCCGAGACCTAAACAGGGCATCTCTCAAAGGCCATTACCCACTTCCTTCAATGGAACAAATATTGCAGGTAGTATCCATTCGAGAGATTCTCTCTCCTAGATGGCTACTCAGGGTATAATCGTAATGGTGAAGGAGGATGACCAGCTCAAGATGGCTTGCACCACCAAATGGGGGACCCATGCCTACAAGAAGATGCCATTTGGGCTATTAAATGCTGGAGACACTTTCCAAAGGGCAATGGATATGGCATTCAAGGGGTTGATCAATAAAATAGTTTTGATATACCTTGATGACATCACCGTATTCTCCAAAATGCGTGGATCACCTCTTTCATCCGAGGCGTATTTCAGAAGTGTAGAAGATTTGGGGTGTCATCAATCCCAAAAATGCATATTCTTGGCTCATGAGGGAAAAATTCTTGGCCATATTGTTTCAAAAGAGGGATTGATGATTGACCCGTAAAGAGTTGAAGCAATTCGAGCGTTGCCATTGCATAAGTCATAAGAAGGCTCTTCAAAGCTTCTTAGGAAGGATCAATTTTGTCTCGCAGTTTGTTCCAAACCTCGCAGCCTCTCAGTAAAGCCAATAACATTGATGTTGAAGAAGAGCATGGCATTTAAGTGGACATCTAAAGGCAAGGCAAGTTTTAAGGCAATAAAAGAGGCTATATCTCAAGCTCCAACTCTCATCAATCCAAACTTCTCCAAGGATTTCATGCTATACGCCTTTGGTGGTGGAGATACAATTTCTGCAATCTTGGCACAAAAAAACAAAGAAGGATTAGAACAACCAGTTGCTTTCTTCACTCAAGGCTTGAGGAATACGAAACTAGGTACTCTTTCATTGAAAAGCATGTACTTGCAGTGATCAAGAGTTTAAAGAAATTCAAGCACCTAGTCTCAAACAACAAAATCCAATTATTGGTCTCTCATGTGGGAGTCAGGGACTTCCTTCTAAACAAGGATCTGAATGAGAAATGTGTAGGATGGATAACTCCGTGTCATGGAATATGACATTGAGATCAAGGTCACCAAACTAGTACGTGGGAAGGGACTATGCGAACAACTAGCCTTGAGTCAACAAGTTGAAGCAGGTAATGAAGAAAATGTTGTCTTGGTACTACAAGATGGTCAAGAATAGGAAAATGATAATGTGCCCACTCCCTGTTGGACTCAGAGTATGATACACTTCCTACAGAAAGGCCTATGCCCTCCATAAATGAGCAAAGTGAAGAGGAGATACTTCAGGTTGCAGGCTGTTCCATATGCCATTGTTGATGGAGTTTTGTTCAAGAAAGATGTGAATGGAGTGCTGTTGAGATGCATTAGCATGAATCAGATTCAAAGGGTGTTGAAGAGTTTCATGGTGGACCAGCTTGGTGGTCATTTTGCACCGAGAGTGACAAATTTCTAAAAATCATGAAGGTTGGTTATTATTGGCCTAAAATCTTCAAAGGATTGCTATGCATGGATCAAGAGGTGTAAGAATTGTGCATTCTTCACAGAAAAGAAAGACTTTCTGCCCTTCCATTACATCCAATCTCAGCTTGACCAACCATTCATGCAATGGGGTTTAGACTTCATCTGAGTCATTAATCCCAATTCAAGCCAAGGGCACAAATGGATTTTGACACCCACGTACTACTTCACCGAGATGGAGAGAGGCGAGCACTTGTTGGTCGTCGATATAGGACTTTATGAAGAGCAATAGTCAGGGGACAAGAAGTCCCTCCTCTTTAATGGGAGAGGTTCCCTTATTCAGAAACGAACTTATTTACAAATGTACAAGACATGATTTGTTGGTTAAACTTGGATATCACGAAAGTGTTTTCTATGAAGATCATCAATTACAAAAGGACTGAGGAAATGAGAGTACGGGAAAGAGCAGAAAGGCAACATGCAGAATTATAGATATCAGAGTAATTCTTTATGTATGCGAAAGTCACAGTGAATTGAAACAAGATCATTTGTATTGAATAAATAAGATGGAATTTAAAGACACAAAGTTCTGTAAATAACATCTGCTTAGAACACAAAGTTTCTTAACACAGATTCATTAATCAAGGACACAAAGTTCCTTCTTGGTTATACAAGATCACCGAGCTTGCAAAGTTGAAGAGTATGCAATCGGTAAGACTAACGAGCTTGAGACAAATGATCTTCACAAAGAAAATAAACGAAAACTTAGGAATAACAGAGACCAGATAGACAAAGAATGGAAAAGTCCTTCTGTATTGATTTCTTTGTAATCTATTTACACTTTCAGAAAATATGCCAAGTTCTTCCTCCTTCAAAATGGCGTGGAAAGGCCATTATATAGCTTACAAGTCAGGCTTACGCTTTGTCAGAATTACTTCTTTTAACTAAAGATTAGTTAAGGATTTCCAATCGCAATACCTCAAATTATTACAATGAATCCGAGAAAAAGAAATAGAAAAGAAGAGAAGAATAAGGAGAAGAAGACAGTGGTCGGTCACCGAGAGGGAACCACCGACTTCATAATTCGCTACCCGAATTCGCTACTTGTGCATATCTTTGATACTCGCACTTCATCTTGGCTTAGAATTACAGGAGGTGGGAGAGTAAATAATGGGGTAGGGTCCAAAACTTTGTCCTTAGACAAAAGAGACTTGATGAAACTTGTGAGAACTTGGGCCTCGTTCTTCCAACTATTTTATAGTTTGTTGCCCTTTCTCTACCCTCCCAATGACTCTTGTGATCAAGCTTCCTGGAGGTTGTGAATTTCACCTTCGGGGGTAGATTCTCCCATCGGGATTCTCGAGAGCTCAAAGTCGATACCTGCAAGTCCCGCTCCGATTTATCTCGTTGAAGGCCTCGGAAATCTCCAAGAATCGCCGACCTTGAGCATCGTACACTATTCTCGGAGGTAGTTCTGGCTTTCTTGGCACGAGAAGGAGTGGTACCCAACAAGGCAAGAGGACAAGATAAAAATTTGATCCCGAGCTTTGAGAGGAAAATTTTCTCTTCCTTTTTCAACCAAAGGTTGCACTCCACGTAAAAGAGGAAGAGGAATCAGCAGGAGGTGCAAGGGGACCAAGAGACAGAGAGCTCATGACGCTCAAGGTCTGCGCAGCTGTTGACTCGAGTTGAGAGGTGAGTGGGGCACTTGGGACAATTACGGCGAAGAGTCAACATCACCTGAAAGCTCAGTGCTCTGGATTTCTTTGTCTTTATCACCGGATCTTCAGAGCACTTACAAGAGTTGGTACTTCGCTTTTCACTTTCACCGACAACAATGATGTTCTCCGGTCCCATAGGCAACTCTGCCTACTTTCTTTGAGGGTCACTTTCCACAGGCTCCTTCTTAACCTCCTTGAGCTTCTTCTGTACACTTGAGTGGATGAAGAAGGAGTAGAAGCTGCAGGTCCTTGTATTGATGAGGCAGGAGGGGTCTTCACTGGTGTTTCGACCTTGGAATAGACGCTTCTCTTCTTGGCGTTGAAGCATCCTTAGAAAAGGATTCTCCTGAATGCCTCCTAAATTCTCGAACCATTCTCACAAACTAGACCTTAGTCCTGACTAAGACCGGAGCAAGGATCTCACCGATGATCGTCCCTCTCTTTTCTCGCTCCAATCCAGTCCTCCAAAGGAGTGTGCTTAACCACATTTTCATACTCATATGAGTATAGATCAGATTTTTCATCCTGGAGACCTTCAGGAACTTGGTACAGACCGAGTTCTTGGATCAATTGCAGGGAGAACCTGCCACAATGCCTTCTCCTGGCTTCAAAATCATCTCGCACAACCAGCCCAAAGAGTCTTCCTCGTATCAGCCCCGTGATGGTAGATTATCTTGATGTTCTGTTCAATGAACTTCTTCAAGTCGAAGTAGGTTCTTGGCTTGAAGAAATGAACGGTGATAGTACTGTGGCTCTCTCTATGTTCGAGCATCCAGAGCTATTTTGCAAGTGTAGTTTCCCGTAGAGATGGGAAAGTGCAAGCCAAATCTTCTTATCTCTCGCAAGTTCTGCGGCAAAGTTTGTCTAACTACCCGCATACTTCTATCAAGGCCATTTTATCATTGGCAGTAACATGGGCGGCCTTAGGGGTGCCCTCACAATGCATGCGAGCCCGATATAAGAGAATTTCCCGAATTAAATGAAATAAGCACCATATCATTGCGATATCGGTTCATGGCTTCATCTCAAAACCTTCTAAAGAAAGATCACCTTCGAAAGCAATCGACCACGTACATGGTAAAAGCGCTATCAGACCCTTCCGAAATTACGATTGCTGGTCTCCAAGGTGAATCATGGGCGAGGCATATATATTTGGATCATCTTTGTGTGCATCTATATAAGAAAAACGAACCACCGCCTTGATGCTACCGTGCAGAGTATACATCGTGCACGAAGTCATATAGAACTTCTTCGCTTGCCGCACATTGACAACTACTCACAAATTCATGCTTATGATTTCCGCCCAATTGATATTCTCGCGCTTCCTTCACACACCATGCCGATGAGCGGGCACATCCAGTGAAATTCCTTGGTAAAGGGCAAACCCATAACCCGAGCCAGAAGATTATGAAGTCTCGACAACTCTTCATTGAAATATGCTCAATAGGGATTTGGTCGACGAGAAGCTCCCTTCCTAGGGTTTTGCCGTGACTTCGCCACTCGTGCCTTATATTTGTCCTTTGTCTTGGTCTAACAGGGCTTCGTGCTTGATCCCGGAAACGACTATGGCATTATACATCTCTTGAATCCTCGAGAGCAAGCTGTAATGGCGGCAAGATCCAATTTAGCGATGAGTTCCCCATGTATATTAGTCAATTTGCTCAAGCGGGTCGAAGTGAGCTCCGCATGAAAGCACGGTATCAAGACACTATACCGAGATTGGGAAACCTCCAAAGAAAATCCAAACCACTATCATGAATCATCTGCGTGCCATTGGTGTAGGGTCAAGGCCCGCCATTCTTGCCCAAAATCGCCGAAGTCGAGATGACGAGCTTACTTGTCCCCAATATTACGAACGGCAGCAGACTCAAGTGGAGAAATTTGTTCCTGTCCCCGAAATTTGATCTTCATATTGATAGTCTCGAGCCGTAACCTAAACTTGGAAAGGAATTACAGAGGAAGGGATACACGCATGGTGTTTTCAAATTGCAAGGGTTCGAGCAAAAGATAACATGGAAGTAGTGCAAAAATGCAAAGGGGAAATGCTCATTATATAGCCGCATCATAAATGTGCATTTAATACATACCCACCAATTTGAATAAGCATGATATTCGGGTAGAGAAGGAAAAATAAGCACGAATGACACTTGGTACGCTTGGGACATGTGAGACGTGAATGCGCGAAACACGCGGTTCGGCCGATTCGGGTGAAGCAGGGAGAAGACGATAAATGCATTCGGGACATTTGGGATGAAAACGCATAAGTACGCGTTGGTGTGTTTCGGCCGAAATTGGAACAAAAGGCCCGTTTGAACTTGGGACATTTGAGACAAAAAGTTCCGAGTACGCGACTCGGCCTGTTCGGGCAAAATGGGAACAAATGCTAAGCACTTTTAACTTTGGGACGAAAAGCTCAAGTACGCGACTTTTACGGATCGGCCAAAAATGTTACAATGGGTCTAGAGAAGTTTGGGACATTTGAGATGAAAACGCGTGAAGTACGCGGTTCGGTGTTTCACTAAATTGGAACAACTCACACAATAAGTTTTGGGACAATGGGACAAAAAGTTCACAGTTCCCGAAAATCACACAAAATGACCCAAAACACAGATTTTCTCAATTTCACGACTTAGGCACTTCAGAGAAAAACACTTAAACTCAAAATTTTGAAATTTTTACTTTCATCGTAGCAGGTGGAATTTTGAGTGGACAACAAAGACTCAAAGAGGTAAATGAGTCTAGCATCTTAGACTTTTATGAGGGGATAACTACCAGATTTGGCGTACCTGCTACAATAATCTCTAATAATGCATTGGCATTCATTGGATCTAAGGTGACTGAGTGGGCTGTCAAGAACGGGATCTACCTAAGCACTTCATCAAACTATTACCCTCAAGGTAATGGCCAGGCCGAGTCTACAAACAAGAACTTGTTGAGGATCATTAGGAGGACTCTTGATGAGAATCGAGGGGTTGGCATACCAAAACTAAAATCAGCCTTATGGGGCCGATAGGATAACTCCCAAGAGATCCACAGTAACTCTCCATTCGAGGTTTGTCTATGGAAGAGAGGCAATCTTGTCCATGTCACTTGAGTTTCCAACATTGGAACTCATGAAGCAAACTAGAGTTGCAAGAGTTTGGGCCCATGGAGGTAAGGTATGCAGAGTTGATGGAGCTGAAGAGATCGAAATCGCATCCCAAGCAATGGAAAAGGATCAAGCTTTGATCAAGAATACCTTTGATAGAAAGGCCAAGGATAGATCTTTTCAAGTTGAGATCTAGTGTTGAAATGGGATGTGGACAGAGCAAAACTGGGAAGGCATTCAAAATTTGATGCCATTTGGAGTGGCCCATACATGGTCACAAAGTGCAAGAACAGCAATGCTTTCCAATTGGCCTCATTGGATGGTGAAGAACCGCAGATTCCATCAATGGAATCTATCTCAAGCGTTGCTTTCTAGAGGAAGTTCACTACCTCTCGTAAATATTAATTAGATTTTCATTCCTCCAAGTGCTTTGCACATTGTCTTGTTGTAGTTAGGTTTCGCTTTCCCTAAGTGCTTCGGCACAGTTTTTTTTTCTCCTAGGTTGAGTTTTTGCCTTCAGCGTGTTCTCGTAGAGGGAGTCAAAAATATCGCTCATTTCAGGTTATTATTATGACTCCATGCCCAATGGATCGCTAAAAGGCCACTGATCTTCTACCTAGTAGGCGTGTGACCCCAAAAATTCACCAAATTGTTATCCAAAATTCACCCCCAAGGTAAATTTCGATAACATGCATCGAGTTTTGCGCCCAAGCAAGTAGATTGATCCAGAAAATCGTGAAAATTGGCTAAGTCCTAGTCCTCGCAAAAGTTGGAACAGGTTGGGACATCGAGGCGTGGATTGGGCTGAAAAGCCTCTAGGTGGCCCACGAAGCAAAGGGACATCTCGGGACAAATGGACGCGAAGGGCGCGAACCGCCTTGTTTGGCCGAAAAGGGGAAATTTCGCAAAGGAACAATCAGCCATCGTGACGCGTGGGACACGTTGGAGCCGGTTCGGCCAAAGGAGAAGAAAATCGACTAAGCATTTGGGACATCTGGGCCATGAGGATGTGAAGGACATGAAAAGGTGAAGCGGCCGAGAGCAAAGGAAGCCCATTTCAGGCGGTTCGGAAGAACTTGTCCCAGCATAAACCGGGACAATTGAAAAAATGGACGCGAAGGACGCGAACTCACCTTGTTTCAGGCCGAAAAGGAGAACTTCAAAGACTCGGGATAGTTGGGACAAAGGGACGCATGGGACGTGGATAGCCGAAGGAGCCAAAAGCCAATCAAGCAACACCACGTGTCATCGGCCAAATGAGGGACAGGGAAGCTCATTTCGGGCGGATCGAAAGTTTCTGTCCCAAATAGCACTGGGACATCCAGGACAAATGGACGCGGTGGATGTGAAAAGCCACAGACCCGAATACCAATCAAATCATGACACGTGTCAGAAGGGAGAATGTCTAGAAGTCAAAGGGTGAGGTCTCAAGCACTGACTCAACCAATGAGATAGTGCCACGTGTCCAAGCTAGGGCCCACAAGGAAATTTCTAAGGAAAGCCCGTGGAAAGATGGAGGAGAGAGAATTGCTCAATGATCGAGCTTGCACGTGTCATCCAAGTGGCGAGTGCGGGCGAAGTTCAAATATTTTTTCCACCGACCTATTTTTGCTTGTTTTGCCCTAAATCTTCGATCGACATATCTTTCGATCCGTAGCTCGGATTTGCACGCTCTTTATATCAACAAAAGATGTTGAAATTATCTACTTGATTCGGGATCAATCTTGCATTTTGGTTCAGTTTGGAGAGAGAAAATTGAGAAATGCCTCTGGCACGAAATAATGGATAGAAGTAATGCTTCAACAACCAACTTTAATGCAAAGCAGGGCAGCCGCTGATTAAACCCGCCGCTTTTGCCAAGATCCGTCGCTTCGCCATAATGTGATGATTTTAAATGCGACCTAGAAGTGGTTGGGGTAGATTCTGAATTTCCTCTCTTTTCCCTCTCTCATTCTTTCTATATATTGTAAAGAGAAGCTTCTTTAAAAATGTCGAACATTTTCTGTTTTGCTCCTCCCTTCTTCTCCTATCAGCGAATTTGTGGAGTTCGAACCTCCCATTTGGATTGTAATACAATTCTTCCTCTTGGCATTATGTAGTGTATTGTATCAATCTTTGGAGCAAGTAATACATGTCCGTGGATGATTCTCAACCTCTCTCGTGTTCATTTGCATCCTCCCGGGCTTTCACCGCAAGTTTTGTTATCTCGTGCATGATCTTATATCACATTTGAATGGTCCGTGTTTACTTGGCAAGAAAGGTTGTTCTTCATTCCTCGGTGCATCACCTTTATTAGCTTAGATTTATTTTTATGCATCTTCTTACCATGTCTCCTTGGCGTATTAGATTAGGTTTCGAGAAAACCCACCGCATATTTCGTGTGCATCTTAACAGAGGAATAGGAAACAACCTTCTCTGGAGAATCCTTTCTCACTTTCAAGTCCCACACTTGGAGAGAGGATTCAATGTTATGAAATCACACTTTGGATGATAGTATGGTCAACCTAGAAACTCGACTAGCATCCGTCTGATTCTACACTAACAACAACTATTTATCTAATTAATAGAGGACCCTCTATGGCCTTGGATGGAGGTATACCCGAGGAGGCTTGGTGCAGTAAGAAAATTGATTACTCGTTTCTTAGAGTAATTGGATGTGAGGTATTTGTTCACATTGATAAAGATGATAGGACCAAGTTAGAGGCTAAGTCCTGAGAGAAATGCACTTTTGTTGGATATGGTGAAGATGAATTTGGTTTCTGTGTTTGGAGTCTTAAAGACAAGAAAATATTTCGAGTCTAGAGATATTGTCTTTAATGAAAAAATCATGTATAAAGATCACTTGCAGAAAAAAAGAGGAATCAAACAAAGAATACACAGTGTTAGAGGACATTGTGGAAAGCAAGGTGTCTAAGGGGCCGGTTTAGGTACAACATGTTCCAAGATAGCTAGTTCAGTACTACTCATCAAGAACCCCAAACTCTTGAGGTGAGAAGGTCTTCATGGTAAGAAGGAACTCGAACGATTTACTCCATCTTTGAATTATTTATTTCTCACTGATAGTGGAGAGCCAGAGTGCTTTGAGGAAGCAGTTTAGGTGGATTCTAGGAAGAAGTGGGAGCAAGCCATGGATGAAGAGCATAGATCTCTTATGGAAAACCAGACTTGGGATCTGGTGGAGCTACCCGAGGAAAGAGAGCATTGCAGAACAAGTGGGTGTATAGAATCAAAGAGGAAGATGGAGGTAGGAAAAGATACAAGGCTTGGTTGGTGGTTAAAGGATTTACACAGAAGAAAGGTATAGACTTTGATGAAATTTTTCTCCAGTTGTTAAAATGACTTCTATTAGGATTGTTCTTGGTTTAGTTGCAGTAGAAGACCTGCACTTAGAAAAGTTAGATGTGAAGACTACATTCCTTCATGGTGAGTTGGAGGAGGAATTATACATGCATCAGCCATAGGGTTATGAGGTCAAAGGGAAGGAGAGGTTAGTGTGCAAATTAAAGAAGAGCTTGTATGGCCTGAAATAAGCTCCACGGAAGTGGTACATGAAGTTTGTGATTTTATGTAGGAGCAGTGGTTATTCCAGTGTCACTCAAACCATTGCGTGTACATCAAGAAGTTTCTTGATGGTAGTTATATTATTATGTTCTTGTATGTAGATGATATACTTGTTACGAGGAAGAACATGCAGAAATAAAGGTACTTAAGAAGCGGTTGAGTAACTTCTTTTCTATGAAGGATTTGGGGGCGAAAAACAAATCCTTGGTATGAGAATAACTCAAAACAGGAAGGAGAGGAGCTGGTATTATCTCAAGAAGAGTACATAAAGAAGGTTTTGGAGAGGTTTAGTATGCAGGATGCTAAACTGTTGGTACTCCTTTGGCAGGTCACTTTAAATTATCAAAAGAGCAGAGTCCCAAGACTTCGAGAGGATAGAATCTAGATGTCTAGGTACCGTACTCATCAACAATTGGTAGCTTGATGTATGCTATAGTATACACTAGGCCTACATTTCCCATGTAGTGGGAGCGCAAGAGTGTAGTTTATGAGTGATCCGTAGAGAGCACTTGTAGGCGATAAAGTGGATCCTTCAATATTTGAGAGGGACCATGGGAGCAACATTATGTTTTAGTGGATCAGACACTACATTACGTGGATATGTAGATTCGTACATGGCAGGATATTTGGACAGCAGGAGGAGCACGAAAGGTTATGTATTTACGGTTGGTGATACAACAGTGAGTTGGATTTCATGGTTACAAAAGGTTGTGACTTTGTCAACCACAGAGGCTGAGTATGTTGCTACCACAAAGGAAAGCAAGGAGATGATTTGGCTACAATATTTTCTCGATGAGTTAGGGCATAAGCAGGAAGTTAGGATACTACACAATGATATTCAAAGTGCTATTCATTTGGAAAAGAACTCCGCTTTCCACTCTAGGACGAAGCACATTCAGCTGAGATATCATTTCATCAGGACAACTTTGGAAGAAGACAAGTTGAAGCTGGAAAGGATTCATACCAAATCGAATCCTATGGATATGATGACCAAGGTGGTCACAAAGGGAGAAGTTGAAGTTTTGTTCAACTTTGATTGGCCTTAGTGGTTGATAATGAAGGGTTAAGAACTTTTCTCAAAGTGGAAATAGTCTCAATGGGAGATTGTTGGTGTGTGGAGCCTATTTTTGGTCTTCTTGAATCGGTGTTGAAGTGTTGGAGTGTTGGAGCTCAAACGGTTACGTTTGGAGACTTCACGAGCATTACTGCATGCTTTTGTGACATGGTTGTTCGTTGTTGCGATGTTGTTGTTAACATGTTCTTAACTACATCTGTCAAATGTTGGGACTGTTTTTTCCAGCCATGGGAAGTTGAAAGATCGTGACTTTCAATCTTCTAGGGTCAACTTTATGGCTTCTTAGGAGGATTTTAATCCTATAAATAGAGGTGTTATGGTATCTTAAAGATATCTTGAGTGTTCAAGAGGTATTGAGTCTTAGAGATCAAGAGGTGATCAAGAGTGATCAAGGTTATGCAATTGGTGTCAATTGTGGTTTAGATGTGGTTTAACATCTTTGAAATTGTTTGTGAGTTCATAAGCGAGAGAAGACTATAAGAGTTGTTTTACTCTTGTTGATAATAAAATCGAGCAAGTTCTTGGTGGACGTAGCCCACATTGGGTGAACCACGTTAAATCTTGTTTTCTTCTTTTGTGCATTATTCATTTATCTTTGTTATATTTCGTAAGTATAATTCTGCTTATATAGTTTCCTACTGCTTTGTGGTTTGAGGAATTATTTCCACATATTTGTTCTCTAATTCCTAACATTGATGTCCTATTTAGTAGAAATGATGATTCCACCTACTTATGATTGTTAACTTATTATTTCTTGAAGAAATAACTAATAAGAGTAATCATTTACATTAACCATGCTCATTTTATTTATTTCTCAACTAAGATTTTATCAACCACATTAACTATTACCATATATTAATATTATGAAGTATAGATTATTTCATTGTTGTTTACGATCAACATACATTGTATTTCATAAAATCAATAATGATCATTATTATTATATACATGATAATCATCGTGTTTAATGATGTACTTTGTGTTTTCTAAGTTAATCATAGGATTGGTAAGTAAGGGATTCAAATTAAGAAATGACTTAATAAATCATCTAAAGGTCTTTTAACCACTTATTTAATTAATAGATCAACAACAGTTTGTATGAAGACATAGTCATTATAATAAGGATGTAGATAATATCTACTCATATATACCAAGGTCAATTAAATAATCTATTCATTTCTTTATTAACAAAAAATCACACGAAGTTACAAAACCAACTTCCATCATTATAAGTCAACAAAATCCATAATTAGGATTATACATTGGGGTCATATGCCCATCCTTACAATTAGGACTTCTTCGTGAAATCATTTAAAATGAACAAGATATTTATTGAAATGGACTTTTTACAAATGACCACAGGCGTAATCAACAAAAGTATTAAATCAGTCCAAGTATTCACTTCATAACTTCTTCTATTTACTTGTACATCAGTTAGGAGAGAGAAAATACATGGGTCAGTTCGAGAGAACTAACATGAGTCAACTCACTCATTTTCTATATTGTAATCATTATATAATGATAATAATAGTCAAGGTTTGACCCTATACTGAAACAAATCAAATTATCAAATGGGATTAAACCAATTTAAGTGAACAATTATAATATCATCAATTTTATAGCAATATGAAATAACTCATATATACTAAATTTTTAATTATATATCATATCAAATCATAGTAAATCATAGAATAATAACATTCAGTTTATAATACCAACACCCATTTGATTATACTTTGGAATAGGCTTGTATTGATTGTCCATATTTTTGTAACCCCTAACAATTGGGATTTTAAATCAAGAAAGCATTATCATCCATAAGCTAAAAATCAATTTTATAATAATAATATTTTAATCATTACTAACAATTTTATTTTTGCAACCAAAACTAATTTACATAACAATACAACCAGTACTATATTTATCTAGTTGTAAGTGTAAACAATGAAAAATTACCTATAAATGGAAGACAAACAATAAACTTACAAACCTCCTGGAGCTTTTCGAGTAAACCTCAAGTAGGTTGTATGAATATTTAAGTTGTGTAACCTTTCAAAATTTTGGGTGCTCTTGAATGGCCTCTAAACATGAGTGCAATTGTTATGAACACAATGAATTGGCTTGAATTGTTGCTTCCAAAATAGGAGAAGTTAGAATGTAATTTGACAGAGTAAGTGTGCTTAAATCCAAGAGGATTTGTAAGATTAAGCCTATAATTTATTGAAAAGAATGATAAGAATATTGTTCCAAGTCGTGATCTCAGATGATAATAGCACACCACATTAGATTTGTAAAACAAAAGAGCTAAAATACCATATATGGAAATTCATCATAATCCATAATGCTCAATACATTACAATAGAATGACTTGAATTATTCAATACGAAAGATGTACATATAATAGGAGGGAAGTGAAACTACTACATAAATCAGTGGTGAAGAACTCCCACTAACTGATATTGGTAGTTAAGTTAACTCCATAAGACTAATAAGCTAACTCCTCATAACTGAGAAGCTAACTCAACACAACTAGTAAGCTAACTCCACACAACTAGTACACATAAGCAAGCTAACCCAACAAGTGTAGGGCTAACACAAGTGTAAGAATTATCCTAATAAATAAATAAAAGGATAAATAATAACCTACACTAACACCCTCCCATAAGCATAGCTTAGGTGGGTGGAAAAAGGTGGGTCCTGAGGCAACAAGGCCTGATGAGGTACCCACGTATAACAACTAGGAAAAATGGACACTACAAGGTACCCAAAACTAGTAATAAAAAAGTAGAGAAAAATCCTGCTACAAGATATCCTCAGAAGCTCGGATCTAAAAACTTGTATAATGTTGAAGAAGTGTGGTGCGCACTATGGTCTAAATCCACTACTCAATCATAGAACTCAAAAACAACTGACACTGGGCTTCACTAGAATAGCTCCATGCAAGGAGACTGTCAATGGAGTGATGTCAAAATGTAAAAAAACATCAAACATAATTTGATCAAATTCTACAAATAGGTGTGCCACGATCCAAGAACAACCAAGGCAAGAATACAAGGACATGAGATCCAAATAAATAGGAGTGCCATGATCCAAGAAAAGCCAAGGTAACAAGGCAAGGACATGAAACCCGAAGAAGCAATATCAACACCACACCCTCCCATACTACTGAATGAGTAGAGTGATACCACAGATATGTATGAGTTGCCAAAATCAACTACTTGAACACTGACAAACTAACACTGGCTTCACCAGAATAGCTCCCCCACAAGAGATACTATCAACATGCCAAAAAAGTGTTGAAAATACATATCCAAAATATCTCAACAAATAAGAGAGATATAAATGTATACACTCATACATACAAGAATGCAACACCCAAAATTTTAGGACATCGAGCTCAACTCGAAATTGCATCCACAAGTGATCATAACACCCTCCCGAATTTGGCACTTTATAATTAAGTGCATGTAAATATTACAATGAGTAAAATTACCTTTTACATTTTAAATATGTGTAAAAAAATTTCACCAATGCGTAGATCTCAAAAAAATACACAATTTTAAAAAAACATCACCTTAATCTGAGCTACAGATCAAAAGTTATGAGCTCTAGAAGGTTTTTCTATTAAAATAATATTTTAATGTTGATTTTTTTAAAAGGTACACGTGACACCCAAATGTCAAAGGGTAAAATGCATCCACATGATACATGCTTGCGACCCAAAGCATGCTCCCAAAACCTAAATGTCCAAAGGATAAATCATTGCATTCGGAGGGTACACGTTAATATCCAATGGATAAAAGAATGCACCCAGAGGGTATAGATCTATGTCTAGTGGATAAAATATTGCATCCAAAACCAAAATGTCCATAGGGTAAAATAATGTATCCGGAAGGTATACACTTATATCCAATGGATAAAATAATGCACCCAGAGGGTACATATATGCGTCTAGTGGATAAAAGACTACATCTAAAACTAAAATATCTAGAGGGTAAAAGAATGCATCTAGAAGGTACACATTTATATCTAATGGATAAAAGAATGCACCCAAAGGGTATAGATTTGCGTCTAGTGGATAAAAGACTGCATCCAAAACCAAATATCTAGAGGGTAAAAGAATGCATCCGGAAGGTACACGCTTATATCCAATGGATAAAAGAATGCACCCATAGGGTACAGATCTATGTCTAGTGGATAAAAGATTGCATCCAAAACCAAAATACCCAGAGGGTAAAAGAATGCATCCAGAAGGTACACACTTATATCTAATGGATAAAAGAATGCACCCATAGGGTACAGATCTGCATCCATATTTGACTATCTCAAAACATGGTCAAGTTTACAATCAATTCTAGGGTTTTGGCACCTTCCAAATCCAATGCCGCACTCCGTTTTGCATAAAAATGTACTCTGTAGAAAATTTCCAACAAATTCTAAATACATGAAAAAAATAAACCCTTGCTTGCAAAGAAAGACTTACAAATGGATGTCTACATCATCTAATTCTCTAATACCATGAAAGGAATGATAAGAAGATTTTTCCAAGTTGTGATCTCAGATGATAATAGCACACCACATTAGATTTGCAAAACAGAAGAGCTAAAATACCATATATGGAAATCCATCATAATCCATAATGCTCAATACATTACAATAGAATGACTTTGAATTATTCAATAAAAAGATGTACTTATAGGAGGAGGGAAGTGCAACTACTACCTAACTCGGTGGTGAAGAACTCCACTAATTGATACTGGTAGTTAAGTTAACTCCATAAGACTAGTAAGCTAACTCCTCATAACTGAGAAGCTAACTCAATATAACTAGTAAGCTAACTCCACACAACTAGTACACCTAAGCAAGCTAACCCAATAAATGTAGGGCTAACAAAAGTGTAAGAATTATCCTAATAAATAAATAAATTGATAAATTGATAAATAATAACCTACACTAACATGTATAGAGACAAGTAGTTGGAAGTTGGTTGAAATGTGTTGAATGTGCATGTTAAAAATAGCTTTGGAGGAGGTTGCAGCAGCACCTGGGCATTTAGGGGCAACATGATGGAATTAATTATAGAAGTTGCATCCAGAAAATGGTTGTACATGTAATTCAATTTCCCTCACCTTTCTAGGATTCTAGAAGTGTAGTTAACTAGGATGAAGATGTGGAGTCCAAGTGGAGTCCAAGTGATTGTTGACTAAGTGGCAGTTGACTAGGATGTGCACACACTAACTAATTAATTAATCATTTAATTAATAAATGATAATTAACTTATCTAAAGGGGTATGAAAGGGCACATGGAATTAATTTAATTAATCTAAAGCGGTGCAATCTGTATGGATTAATTAATTTAGTAAATTAATCACAAATAGGTGAATAATAGGGTGTATTAGGATACCACTAGGAACAAGTGAGTAATTTTGGGGTGTCTACATTTTGCCCCTCTTTAAAGTGCTAGCACAAAGTAATAGTGTTTTAAAGATAATAGACACATGCAGATCAATGAGCATAAATTTTTGAAGCATTATGATGTCCCAACAAGAAATGAAGCATTAGGATGCCCTTACAAGTAGGAAGAAGTTAAGAATTTGGATGCCCCAGTGAATAGAATGGTAGAGGAATGCCCCCTCAAGAAGGTGGATGACGCATCAAGGTGGTGGACAACTACTTGATAGGAAGGAAAAAAGAGATTAAAACAAGGATGGGAAAATGACCAACTGCTCATAGCATGAGCTTGATATAGTTGTCACCATGATTATGAAAGAATCAAGATGGTTAACCTAGATGTGCGTAAACAAACACACATAAAATAAAAGATAAAATTGGAAAAAAAAACCAATATACAAAGTAGGTGCAAACATTAGGGTTATAAAGGAACCAAGATGTAATCACACTACTTACAAGTGGTCCAAAAAGAAAACATCAATAATGCAACACAAAATTGAAAAAAGAATACAATCAACTATGCCCCTAATGTGTGCCACAATGATGATTAAGTAGTTGCAAATTCTCCCAAGAGGGAATACTATTAGATTCAAAGAGCGGAGTTAAAGTGAATCCTTATGAAACTCTTGTTGGATCCATTGTGCAAATGATCAAAGTTAAAGTTGCCCCAGGTGAAGTTATATTGCAAAAAAACAATTTGTGACTTGTCCCAAGCAAAGTCAAAGCATATCATGCAAGGGAAGAAAGTGATAGTTGTAAGATCGGAACAATCACTAGGGTAATAGATAAAGGGATGAATTTATCAAGATTGTATTGAGATGTTGAAAGATTCACTTCAAGGTTTTTCCAATTATAGGATTTTTGTGATAAGTGAATGCTTGTTCAAATTTTTGTTATTTTTTTAGATTTTGAATTATTTGATTTTTTGGATTTTGAAATATTTGATTTTTTTATTTTTTTGTAATTTTTTTTAAAATTAAATGCAAAAAATGCAAACAAACATGAATACATAGCAAAAAGTTAAATATTTCATGGCTTAAATAAACTAGGAGGAAAAACACAACATGTGTAAGTGACAAGAAAACATAAAACAAACATTGAAAACAAACCCAATATGAACAGGAAGGAACCACACCAAAGTTATATGTGAACTGAGATGTAAATAAATTTTCCTACAATTGGTCTACAACAAAGGTAAACAAAGTACAACAAAATAACAAGTTGAAAGAAACAAAAGCATCGTCACAATGTTGACAAATAACAACAATCTGACAAAATGTGCAAAAATGACTTCAAATGTGTTCCACATTAAAGAACTACAAATATTTGAATTCCCCAAGCAATAGCTTAGAACACAAGAGAACTAGATTGGGCCAAAGAGCAGAGTGATACTTAGATACTCCAAATGATACTATTTTTGGATCCCATTGAAGCTTGATATGTAATTGGATTAAAATGTAAAATCCAAGTGCACCCTAAGAAAAGTTATATTACAAAAGGGTAAATAATTATCTCGAGCATCAATATACACCACAGAAAATAAAAATGAGTATGATCCGGAATGATCACAAGGAGTGCCATTAAATGGTCAAATTGTTCAATTGTGTTATCCAGTTGCTAAAATTTTGGTCAAACATTATTTGAATGTTTTGTTTGTGACAATTTAAAACTATTTGTGGAGTTTTGAAACAATTTTATATTTTTTGGTATTTTGCGAGACATTATGAATTTTTTTTATATTTTACAACTCGGTAGAAATGGTACCCTGTTTGAAAGTAGGTGAAAATAATTAGAAACATTGCATTCCATTGGAATAATCATAGATGATAAAATGATAGGATGTTTCACTCCGCTTGTGGCTCCATGCAACTAGGAAGATGTGAGGGCTCATCACCAAGATCCAAGAAGGATGTGAAAATGAGGTGAATAGTGATATGAAAGTTGAAGATAATGGATGCGACAACACAAGGTGTAACAATGATCCACATGAGAAAAATGTAGCTCATCTCTAGTTAAGATTCTCTAATTGATTCCAAGATGATTCCAATTTATAGGTTTTTAAAAGACTTAGATTCATAGATGGCCTATTGATTAGTGAAATATGGGTGAAGGACTTGATGTCTCTCTTTAGCATGAGCAAACTAAATTACTTCTAGGGATTTTATTTGATCAAGCACTTTGATTTAAGATTTCATAAAGGCTTTATTGATTAATTATTGATTGATTTTTATGAAGGACCTCCTACTTGTTTCCCCATACCATCAAAGAAAAGGCAAGGCTCAACACCAAAGACAAAATGTAAGCGAGTAAGGGCTTTCTCCATTCCCAGTCTCATACTACCAGTAAGAATTATGGGCTTATCACTAAAAACTGTGAAGGACGAAAAGTGTAATGAGTTTATAATTTATATTTATTTTTAGATTGTGTTAATTTGCCTTGTATGTTGATAGTGTGCTTGTTTAGAAGGAACATTCTACCCCCAAGTCTCATCCTTATGCGCCTAGTATGATAAGGGTTTAACAAGTAGATTGAGATGGGTGGTTAAAAAAGTCTGGGTAAAGAATTTTAATGCTTTTATTTAAAGAGAGAGATTATTTGAAAGGAGTTTTCCATCAATAAGCTTTGAGACAAAACCATAGATAAAAAGAGTTGAAATGGTGTAAACCATGAAAAAATGAGACATGCAATGCCCAAGAGGAACAAGGTTAACATGTGTTGTAATAGGTGAAGAAGGAAAATATATGATAATGGTATGATTAAAATATCTGCCAATAGATGGAATGCTTAATATTATTCATACGTACTTTGTCATTTCTAATTTATGAATAGTAATTTGATATAAAGTTTTGTTTTTGATTTTTAAATTTTCTAAATGTTGGTGGAAGAGGATTTGAAATGGACTCATTAAGAAAAAGTTCCATGTTTATTGAAGGTGAAGGGTCTTGAAATACGAGACTTGTGCAGATGAAATCCAAGTCAAGAGGGAATCAAAAGATTTGATAAGTCCTAAAATATGATACTTGGAAGAACATGAACCAAGTCAAAGGAATGAATCCAAAGATTCAATAAGTTGTGTAATACGAGACATGGATAGACATGGTCTAAGTAAAAGGAGTGAATCAATTGTTTCGATGGGTCTGAAGGACTATACTTGGGTGGATAAATTCCAAGTCAAGGAATGTGTGATTAGATAAGTCTTCGATGAGATTGAGAGACATATGCAATGCTAGAATAATATTATCGATGCGAGAGAATATGTTGATATGCATATTCACCTGTGAGTGAAAGAGTGTGAGGAAAGGAAGATGGATCTCTAGATGTATACCCATGGCTCCTTATAGGTTGTAGAAAGGAGATGGTCAATGTTGCTCCTTCTAGGTTGTAAGCTAGTTGATTTGACAAAAGATTTGTAATTAAATCTTGAAATGGTTGAATAAGGGTATTCTCTGGGTATATGCACCTCGAAAAATGTATGCAATGTAGATGTCTTGAAAATTAGGAAGCATCATTGATAATATTCCTGTAATATTTCTCATGTGAGGTATAATGAACATAGAAGGTTATGCCATCACAAGTGTCCAAACCTTTTGTGGTTGTATTTTGACAACAAGACTAGAGATGTTAGGCACAAAAACTGAAATTGGAAGAATGGAATAAAGATCAATTATGCTTGATGATGGACCCTCTTCTATTATGTCAAGGGTTGAAAGAGAGTCTTGGATAAAATTCAAGCTCTCATTCGATGTTAGAAGATTATTTTCTCAAGCGGAGTTCAATGTCTATTAGGACTATAAGAAGAAAATTTGTGGAAGAGATGAATTGGTTTGACGGGAGAGATACGTGACCTTCTTCATGATCTCGTGGGATGTTAGTATGAATAGAGTGTGAATAAAATTCAAATCTTTGTTTGAATTTGTGGGAGTTGACATGCCATTGGTTGCGAGATCTTCGTCATCGAGCTCTATAGATATGGTTTTGGTGTCAATTAAGTCTTGGACATAATGATGAAGAGGTGTAAAATTATTAGTAGAATGACCATACATGAGATGGTATTCATAATATTCGAACGCATTGTATGATGTGGGATTAGGTTCCCCATTAGAAATGTGTCTTGTAGGTGGATACTCGATCATTTTAGCCTTTACTAATTATTGAAAGGCACTAGATAGACTTTCTCCGAGAGGTGTACACTTGATGTTACGATGTGCGGAGTAGTTTCATCAATATAAGAAATGATGGATGTATATTTAACGTTGTTCAGGATTCACCATGTTTGTGAGATGTACTCTTTGCACCATGGTTAGATGATAGGTCTCCGATTCTTATGTCTCCATTGTCAAGAAGTTCTTGAATTTATTTGTGCGATTGTTTGCATTTATCTATTCGATGACCATATATGCGATTAAAATCACAATATGTGTAGGTCTATACCAACCTGGCTTAGGTTCACCTTTAGGTAAGGATTGTGTAATAGGATAAGTGACCATATTGGCACTTACCAGTTGTTTTAAGACACTTGAAAGAGATTCCCCCAAGTTTGTATATTGTCTTTGATTGTAATCATGAGGAGGAGGAAAAGTATCTCATTTTGGAATAGTGACAAATGGTTGTGACTTAATCCATTTCAACCGATTGATCTGTAATTGTTGCACATTGTGATTATCTATAACACTAGCATTAAAAACAATATGATTGTGGTTGATGGACCTAGATTTATCTTGAGAAGTTCTAGGGTTTTTGTTGTTGTTGTGATGATTATGATTGTGCCCAATGTCTCTATAATGAGGCTTGATCAAGCCTTTAGAAATGAGGTCCTTTTTGATTTGGGTTCCTTTTTGAAAATTCCTTTTGAGGTAGTGCATCTACATATGAAAGGATAAATCATTGTTAAGGTTAGGGATGAAGATGCTAACCATCTATTTTTAAGGATTGAACATTGGAATTGACTTGTGATTCCTCACCATTTTTGTAAGAACTGTACAAAGCTCTTGTTTTCATTGTTTGGAATTGCAAAAATCCATCATATTTATTTTAGATTCAAGGTGGAAAGAGAAGTGTTTGAAAAACTTCTCGAGAGATGTCTACGAAGGTAGAGATAAATCCCTTTGGAAGGTGTAAAAACCAGTCCAAAGTTTTTCCACCTAGACTCTTAGGAAAGAGGCGCAAGAGAAAGATGTCATTGTAAGCCACCTCTTGGCATGCCATGAAAAAATCCTTGACATGTTCTCTAGGATCAATTGTTCCCTTGTATTTTTTGAATTTGGGCATCCCAAAAGAGCACGGAAAGGTATGTGTAAGATGTCCATGTCGAAAGGGTATGGATAAAATTCATCAAAATTGATTTTTTACGTTGTTTTTGCATGCCTAAAATAGTGTCCTTCATCATTTTCCACTCTTGAGAAAATGGTGAATTGTTTTGTGGGATGAATGGTGATTTATCATTCGTATGATTTTTGTTCTCATGATTGGTCTCAAAATGATTTTTGAATGTGTCTTCACTTTTATTCATGTGTTTGATACCTTTGGTATCAATGTTAGTGTCTGTGGAGGATAGATGAGCCAATTGTTTTGCCATTGCATTTATTTTATCAAGAAAGGATTGATTTGGATTAGAAGACGAAGCATTAGATTTTCCTTTATCATCGGTGTTTTTTTCATTGGTCCTTTGTCATGATTTTTGTTTGACTTGGGTGGTGGAAATTTTGGGGATGTAGATAAAGTATTTTAATTTTTCTTCATCAAATTCCAAGGTAAATCTTTCTCCCATTGCAAGGAGACGAAGAAGGAATTGGTCTTTGTTTTTCCATAAAGTGGCTTCTATAAAAGAATTTTTAAGTTTGTCTTCATCTTCTTTGTCTGAGCTGATATAGAAAGGGTTTATTTCTTCCCATAGAGAAGGACTATAATCATGATATTGTGTTCCCAACATTGTTGAAACATGGGATGAACAAGAAGAATTGTGATAGAAAACTCAACCTTTAACAAAGTGTATGCTAATATGGAAGAGGAAGAAGATGAATTTTTTCGAACCTTAGTGAAATGAGTGCTAGAAGAAGAAAAAATTATTAGTCAATGGCTTGACTCTTAACAAAATGGGAGTTAAGAGAAAAGGTGTAGACAAAAATTAGATGTGCTCAACTCGTTAACAAAAATAAATGTTTAAGAGAGAAGATACTTGACGAGACGAACGTGGTTAACTCTTAATCAAAATGAGTGATAAGAGTGACAAAGAGATGTGAAAATGTTTAAATCTTAACAAAATGAGTGTTAAGATAAATGAGAAAGGGGTGAAAATTTAAATGCACCCGACACTTAACAAAATGAATGTTAAGGGAGGAAAGACTCAACAATACGAAAATGGTCAACTCGTAAAAAAATGAATGGTAAGAGTGATGACAAGAGAGTGGAATTCACAATACTTAAAAAATTAATGATGTTAAGGTGGAAAATGGATTGAAATGTTAGTTAGAGATGGTTCTTAATAAAATGAGTGTCAAGAAATGTGAAGAGGTTTAAATGGCATTACGATGTGTACAAGGTGAATGTAAAGGGGGAAAAGATGAAAGGAGTTAGTGTGTGCAACTTGTGATAAAATAAGTGTAAGAAGAAGAGACTTAAAACACGATGGTCAATGATCAACTCTTAACAAAAATGTGTTAAGTGAAGATTAGGATGATGTTTCTCAAAACAAGATGGATGGTAGGGAGACTTAAGAAGATGATGAATGATGTCAACTCTTAACAAAAAGTGTGTTAAAAGATAAGACATGACAAGGAAGTGAAAGTACTAAAAGAATGAAAAAGTAGATGTCGTCACAAGAAGTGAGGTAAACAACAATGAGAAGGTCCAAATCTTGCAAAAGTGGAGATAAGAGACAAAGGGGAAGTAATTGATTAGTGATCTCAAATCAAAGAAAAGTGGATGCTTTAAAGAGAGAAGTGAATAAATAATTAGGATTTCGACAATGAAATGAAATAATTGCAAAGTACGACGACAGAAGATGATGAAAGAGAGATAGAGATGTTAGAGTAGGTATTCACCTTAGCTCATGTTCACCTAGGTACATTATTTAGCTTTATTGTATTTATCCTCACCCACTTATGTTTGTGGATATTTCCTTTTATTTATTTAGATATTAGGAGATATTATCTAGTTGTTAGGTATAGTTTTTCCTTGATCTATGGTATTGATTAGATCCTTGATATCTAGTTCTCTCATAAATCTATGGTCTTGACTAGTTCTTTGATGACTAGTTAATTCCTTTATTTATGGCTTGATCTATGACTTTGACCGGTTATTAGATTGTTATTCATTTCTTATTTAAGCAAGGCCCATTCTCAATGTATTGCATTGAGTTCCATAATAATATATGATTTTATGTAAATCTATCACCCATTAAAATCCTTAGCCCTTGGTCATATGGTATGGTCATATGAGGGCTTAAAGCTTGTGATTCCTACTAGTAGGTGCTTAACTTCAGCCCCTTTAATTTTATTTGTGTGGTGAAGGCAACAACATTTTATTTTGTTTTAGTGGCACCTAAAATAAATAACAAAGCAAAATATTAAAAAGCTTGTAACTTTTGATCGGTAACTCGGTTTTGAGTGCCGTTTTTTGCAAAAGTGTTTGTTTTTTCATGCTCTTTCCATTGGAAATATTTATTTTGAGACTTAAACTATAATTATAAAGTGCCAAATATGGAGGAGTGTTGTAATCAATTGTGGATGCAATTTCGGTTGAGCCCAACGTCCTAAATTTTGGAAGTTGTAGTTTGTACCTATCATGGATTCTGAGAATGATATGCTTTTCTCTGAAGTATGTGGAATTCAAGAGGATATTGTAAAATTTGTGGAATAAAATAGATCTTCAAGAAGCGAAATTATCTTCTACAATCACTCATTCACAATAAGGATACAATAATACACTCCCACAAAAAAACTTGCTAGCCTACAACATCACCATCATATTGTGGAAAACCATATCCATGCTCCTAGTCCACTTGCAGCTGTTGCTCTTGTACCCACTGACATTGATCTACCAATCTTTGATCCTGAACCTACTTTTGATGCTTCTAAACCTATGAGGCTTATCACTGCATGCTCTTCCACATCTGTGCCTATTACAGTACCACATATTGTGTATCCTACTTCTGCTCAGTTGCATGGCTTTTTTAAGAAGCATACCACTACATTCAGTTCTCGCATGCTCCATTATATGGGTCTCACTAGAGGAGTCATTGGAAAACATTCACAGGGTATTATTTCCTCTATTCCACATGTTAAGTGGAATTCTCATCATGACATTGGTTTTCGAGCAGATACTTCATTGGGATCACACATTAAAAGAGCTCCTTTTTTGTTCACTCGACTCTTTCTGAGGATCATGAGCAACACATGATTTTTGCACCTTCACTCAGGATTGAGAAACCTAATATTTCAGTTTTCGACATGATCAACTCCGACACACATTCTCGATGTTCTTTTACATGCACCCATTGTGCATTTTTCACCAAGTCATATGTAGGCATCTTCTTCATCCATCTCGTGCTGATTTGGGGTGGATATCTGATCACTCATGGAGGCGACATAGGCATTCATTGAGAGGACTCTACAGCATGGATCCTCCACCATTCACCTCTTTTGCTCCACTTTCTATACCTTATGCATTGTGATGCTTCTTGTTTTGAGCATTTTTCTTTAGCAGGTGTAGTGTATCTCTCTTGTTTGTTGAGAGATTTTGTATCTGCTTCTTTCGACACTTTTGGCATGTTGACAGTCTCTCTTATGGGGGAGCTATTCTAGTGGAGCCCAGTGTTTAAGTAGTTATTTTTACAACTCATACATATTTGTAGCATCACTCCACCCATTCAGCAGTATGGGAGGGTGTGGTGTTGATCCTACTTCTTCAAGTTTTGTGTCCTTACCTTGTTACCTTGGCTTTTCTTGATCGTGACACTTTGGAGTTTGTGTTATTGCCTTGTTTCTTTGGTTATTGTTCTTAGATCATGGCACACCTATTTGTAGCAATTGATCGAATTATGTTTGGTGTTTTTTTGCACTTTCGACATCACTCCGTTGATAGTTTCCTTGTATGGAGCTATTCTGGTGAAACCCAGTGTCAGTTGTTTTTGAGTTTTTGATCGAGCAAAGAGATTCAGACCATAGTACACACCAAACTTCTTCAACATTGTACGATTTTTTTGAGCCAAGCTTCTTTGGATGCCTTGGAGTGGGTTTTTACTCTCTTTACTTTGTTGTTATTTGTTTTGGGTACCTTACGGTGTCCCTTTTTCCAGTTATTGTACATGAGTACCTCATCAAGCCTAGTTGCCAGGACTCATACTATGGACATGACACTTCTATTTTATTCCCCTAGCTTCACTTGAGGGGGTGTTAGAGTAGGTATTCACCTTAGCTCATGTTCACCTAGGTACTTTATTTAGCTTTATTGTATTTATTCTCACCCACTTATGTGTGTGGATATTTCCTTTTATTTATTTAGATATTAGGATATTAACTAGTTGTTAGGTATATTTCTTTCATTGATCTATGGTATTGATTAGATCCTTGATGTCTAGTTCTCTCATAAATCTATGGTCTTGACTAGTTCTTTGATGACTAGTTATTTCCTTGATTTATGGCTTGATCTATGACCTTGACTGGTTCTTAAATTGTTATTCCTTACTTATTTAAGCAAGGTCCATTCTCAATGTATTGCATTGAGTTCCATAATAATATATGATATTGTTGCTCATTTGTTTGCAAAGGTTTTATGTAAACCTATTCTAGTGAATTGCTTTCATCTTATTGATAGTGGTATTTGATTAGCATCTATGTTCTTGGCTTGGTATGATCTTGTTATCGTTCCTTTCAAGAGAAAATGTCTTCAATTCAAAAAAGTGAATATACAATGCGATGATGTAAGAAGAGCTATGAAAAGGGTTGTCAATTCAAAAAGTTGACATGTAATGAGATGACGTAAGATGGATAGAGAATGATAGTGAAGAATGTCGATAAGTCCACAAAGTAAATATGAAATGTGATGATTTAAGAATGAGGAATGCTTAGAGTTCAACAAAATAATGTTAAACTTAATACTTACGATAATGAAAGATAAAGGTGATCAAGAGATTTCTTAACTGTGATAAAGTGTGTATTTTGATGCCAAGACTTAGATGAAAATGAAATTACTCAAGTGTGAATATGGATGATCATAACCCAAGACTTAGACACATGTACAAAGTGAAAAATTCTATGAGATAGAGAAACATGAATGACATAACATGGAAGAAAAATGAAAAATGGTAAAGTGAAAGTTGTGGCGTTTACCTTAGATTGGATTGGACAAGGTGTGGCTTCCTAAGTGGTTCACTCAACTAGGTGTCAATAGTATACCCAAGCGAGCGTGACACTATTTCTAGCTAACGAATTTACTTTACCCCCTGTGAAACCCTGAGAAAAGATGTTGCTCCGAATGAATCACACTGGGGTCACCACTAAGGATATATGTGACTCTAACTCACAAGGATTTACTATTCAGGTAAGAGAAAAGGTTCTCATTTTGTCCACCAGCTCCCTCAAGGTGTGGACTACTTTGGGGTTCCTAAGAGCATCCCCTTTGTTGTCTTAAGGCTTATTCCAAAGGGAGTTTCTCCTAGTTTAAAGCGGATGGGTTTACCCTTATCCAAACTTGTATATACAATGTTTTGAATGTGGTGTATTTTCTTATCTTTTGAGCTTAATGTGGTTTAGTCGTACACTTTTTGGAAACCTGCAGTTAGTAGTTTTAAAGTTTTTATCAATCTTCATGAGAGTGGTTTCTTCAAGAAAAGATTAGAATGTTTTCCTGAAGGAGGTAAAAAAAGATAATAGAAGTGAACTTGTGTTTCGATTTTCAAGATCACTTAAAAAGCACAAGGAAAGAGCATATGTGTGGGTGGATTTGATTAAGGGAAACATTAATTTCCCAAAAACAAAAATAAATGACCACATTTCTGATTCCCAAGATTTCTTAGAAAGCTCTTTAGGGAAGAGCATACACATGATCATTTCGTGATTAGTCTTTAATAATGACAATACAAAAAAATACAAAACACATGAGAAAAGGTTAGTCTAGTTTGTAAAGTGACTAAATGTGTACAAGAATGACAAAAGAGCGAGAAAATTTGGATCGAAAATCTAATAAGGATAAATTTAAAACTTTCACATTAAATTGAAATGAAAATTGTGAGCGAAAAATGGACAAAAACCGAGTTGAGGGTGATAAAATGTCTAAAAAGTGAAAAAAATAAGTTGGAGGTAAAAATGTATGGTAGCTCCAAAAGCAAGTATGCACAAGTAGTTTATGTGATAAAAAGTAATGAAAAATTAAGAACATGGTTCTAATTGAAAAATCCTACTTTAATTAAACAAAGGAATCATGAATTAAAACAAACAAATAATTATTAAAAATCTAACACCGGTAAAATTAATCTAATGGGGCAATAATAAGGAAAAGGAAATGAAAAAAACACCTAAGGAACTAAAATAAGTAACTAAATAAGATAAATTTTAAAAATGAATGACAAGAGAAGTTAAAAGAAATTAATATGTGAAACTAAACTTAAGTGGAAGTTAAGTGATGTTGAAAGTTTAAATCCTAAGCGTAGACTTAAGATTTAGAAATAAAGAGATGAAAAATAAAAATAAGATGAGGAGATTTATTATAATGAAAAGGATTTAAAAGAATATTAATTAAGAACTCAAATGATATGATATTCTAAACAACCTAAACCTAAAACATAAAAATTAACAAAAATATACTTAACTCTAAAGTTGATAAGAATGGAGATGCGTGTGTTTTGTTCACTATATTGTTTTTAAAGCGGCAAGTGGGGCGAGCTTATGGTGGTGCGATGGGTTCGTAGGGAGGGAGCTCTATGCACTCGAGGGGACAGATCAAGGGTAGGAGCTCAAGGGATTCTGGCAAGGGTGGGGAGCGAGTGAGGCACTATGGGGTCCGGGTTTGGGTAGGGGGAGTTATTTGGGTTAAGGGTGAGGTTAGGATTTGGGCGGAGGCCTACGTGGGGAGCTAGGGAGTTAGGTGGTCGGGGGATCGAGTCATTCAAGGTGTGTCGGGTCCGTCCAAGATGGGATGCGAGAGGGGGTGTGGGGGTCATTGGGTGGGCCGATTCGGTCGGGGTCGAGATGAGCTTAGGGCTCACGGGGTAGGGATCGGGGGGTAGAGCTAGAGGGATGGCCAAGGTATCATAATGTAGCGGGATGATTTGAGGGAGGAACCATCTCGAGAGGGGGAGAACTAGGATAAGGGATCAAGTATGGAAACATGGAGGGGGAGCGTTATGGGAAATGAGGAGGGTCGAGACGGGAGCCAGGGTTCGGTAGTTAGGTAGTGGAGGGAGGTGAGGTGATTCACACATCCCGAGCTCGGGGGAATTAGGGGGTCTGCGAGGGGTGTCATGGGAATGGGGTAGTCTAGGTGAGCTCGTCGGATGCGCTAGGAAGGGGTCAAAATGGGGTAGGGATCTGGGGCCGAGGCGTGATTGATTCGCGTTGAGGGTAGTTTCTTAGGGGATGGACGGTGAGCTTGGCCGAGATGGCCAGAGAGGGTAGGGGAAGGGGAAAGGGGTATGGGGTTTGGTTTAAGTTTTCTCAAAGACATAAATTACAAACACCAAATCTAGGCATATAAGCACCATGAATGTAAATAAACATTGTAGAAAGCATAAAGAAATTAGATCTAGTACATAACAACATGAATAACACAAGGGTTTGGTCCATAAACACTAATATCCATAATAGAAATTCACATATTAATCACATTCATTCACAAGAGCCATATATTACATATAGGGTCATCTCATACCATATACATCAAGAAGTATAGTTCGGCCCTACAAAACTACTCCGAACAGAGATCCTAGTTATGCTTTCCCATTACAATCCTTTGTTTCGCAGACTCCGAGTGTAGACACCTATAGTTTTATCAATACACTATTATTTCTAATGGTGCACTAACACTTCTTCCCTTTGTAAATTGATGGCACACCGCCAATTAGACCTATCTAACTCCCCTCTCACGACACCTTTTTGGTTGTTTTTCCTCTTGTAAATGATTCAAATAGGTTGTTATAGCCTTGTTCTAACTACATTAGCTTCTTATTCCTTTCTAGCTTGCTTCTATTAGCTCCCTAGAATATCAATCCACTTCGTTGGATTGATTAAGCCCTTCAGAAACCCTTCCAAAACCCTAATTACTCTCTAAGAGATATTAATTAGTCTCAGCTAGGTTAAATACCTTAAACATAGTCAAATCACACTTTGACTTGCTAAAAGTGCTTTTTGGACTTTAGCCTTTGTCCCACATGCACCCAAATCTCCCTTTTCTTCCAAACCAAAAACTATAAATAGGGCTATACCCCCTCCCTCATTTCCCAAGAATTCTCTCTTCTTCTAGCATAGATTATAGCAATTTGTTTAGGCTTTAGATTATATTTCATCTTCTTCCATTTGAGCTAAAAGCATTTGATTTTGTATTTCATAGTATTAACATGGAGTAAAAGGGAAGATCCATTAGCCTTGAAGCCATTAATGGGGATATCTCTTTCTCTTATCATATAAAATAAATGCTTAGATTCTCTTAGGTTCATTATTTCAAGCTTTCAAAGAATAGAGATTAACTTCATTTGCTTAGTCTACATGTTTATTTCAAATTAATGTATGAAACGAAGAAAACCTTGTTCATTTCTTATCACATGGTCAATTGATCGATTGTCAAAAGCCTTTGGGGTTTCGTTAGATATTCTTACCCCGAATCCATGGCTTTTGCAAACTTTTCATCGAACACATTTGGCACGCCCTGGTGGGACCTTTATGTCCACCCTCCATTAATGGAGGTCTTTTAGGTTTTTCAAAGTTTATTTTCAAGTTTTTTGTGCTCAAATCATTTGTTATTTCCTCATTTTTGTTTCTAACCCTAGATAAATGACCTTCATTTATATACATTTTATGGGTTTGATATATAAATAGGATACTTTGACTAACAACTAACCTGTTTGCTCTTGAAAATTAGAAAATCCATATTTTTTGCAAGTTTTTCACAAGGTGTGCGTAGGTGTCAAACAAGGGCGCATACACGTTGAAACCCCAATGTACCCATCGGATCAAGTGCGTACCTATCAAGAGGTCCTCATCATTTACAAATTTTCTCTCTACTGAGAGACACGCTCACATCTCCATCATCTAGGGCGTATCCACCTCTCTCGGGTGCGCAGTGTAAATGGTCTAACTATGTAAAAAAATTTACAGTTTCCTATTTCAGGCTTAGGTGCGTACATGTAAAAAATTTATCGTCCATGTCAATATGGGCATCTCTGTCATGTTGCAAGTGTCTATGTTTTACAACATTAGGTTTTATTAATTTTTGACTGCATGCGTACTTGTTAGGTAGGGCGCGTATCCATCGGTTGGGAAGAAATGATGTCAGTATAGGAGTGCAGGTGTATGTATTAAAAATTGAAAATTTTTACAGTCTGTAAAAATCTTTCTCTCTGATCCATTACTGTAGGTTTCTAGGACTAACAATTTGAAAAACAGGGTTTTTTCTCAACATTTCAGTTTGTATAGTTAAAGTGTTTTTGTTCTTGGCTTAGAATTAGCTTTGTAGAAGTGTGCATGCTCTCTCCTAGCACCTTCCAAGGTGATCTTGAGATCAAAAACACTTATAAAAAAATCATATCAATTGTTCAAAAAACACTTGTTTTATAAAGGTTGAAGTAAAACTTTCATGTGATTTCAGTAGAATTTTTTCACGTTATGTATGCTCTTCCTACGCACCTTTTAGCGATCTTAGGAATCAAAATCAAAGTGAAAAACTCTCTTTCTTAACATCAACCTACAAACTGGAAAATTACTAAAAACTTGTTGTCTACATAACCTATCGCTTGTCAAAGAAAGGTGTCAAAAACAAAAACACAAACCCACTAATACACGTGTTCTTATAGGTTGCTAAATGGTGTGCTACTTAAGACCACATTAAGTTAAGCAAGATAAAAAACACACCATATTCAAAACATTATATTACAGTTTCAGAAAAAGGCACGTCCCTATCCGCTCAATCGGGAACATAACCCCTTTGGTATAACGCCTTAAGCTACAACAACGAGGGTGGGTCCAAGAACCCTAAATTAGTCCATCATTTGTGTAACCTCATGGATAAAAAACGAAGCACTATGCTTACCCACTTGATTAGTTTTCCTTGTGAGATAGAGTTACAATTTTTCCCTATCCCGACCCTATTAAAAGTACACGATGGATGCATTTACTTCCCACTGTGCTTGAAGGGGGCAAAGCCGAGATACTCCCAAACTAGTCATTGTGAATTTTTGGGTAAATCACCCCACTCGTGGATAACTTTGTGACACCTAGTTGAGAGAACTTATTAGGAAATCAATTTTTCTTGGAGCCCACTTTACTAGTCCTTGTTACGTCAAGCCATCACGAAGTGACAACTCATCTAGAATCTAAACCTTGTTTTTCGAACAAGGCAAAAGAACCCTTGTGAGTTTGATCTAAGTGTCTTTCATCATGAAACTAAACTACGTCTCACTTTTGTTTAGTTTTATTCTTGTCTTTGGATAAGGCAAAGCTCTGCCTAAGTGGTGTTTGGTTTGTTTCCATATTTTTTATCAATACCCTTGCATTCTCACCGCCCATTGTTCGGAGTGAGAAAAGTGCATACATTGTGTGTTTTTGTTAGGGATAGTGCTCGCTACTTTTTTGTCTGTTTACGCCCATCCACGTTTGCGGCTGGGTTGTTAAATTTATAAAGTGTGTGGGTATGCTTTTTGTATCTTTGATAAAATCCCGTCCATCTTGATTTCAAGATCATCTTCACTGTTGTGTGTCTGGTTCATCTTTTATCTCTTCTTGAGTTGATAGTTTTGTTTGCATCCTGATGTACAATATCGAGTTTACATCGTGTTCTTGTTTTGTGAGAAGATGGTATAAGTCCCTTATTACATGGTTACACTGCTCACACGATTAAAAACTCCTCACTATACTTATCACTTGGTTTTAGTTTCGACGTCATCTGAATCTTTCTTGAAAAGTGTCGATAATGCCTTACATATATCATAATAAAGTTGTCATGGTACTAACACCTTGCTTTCTTGGTTAATGTATCACGGTGACATTATTACGCTATATCTATTCACGACTTCCATTTTTCAGAAGGTTTGGCTTTCATCGACATTCAAACTACTTTTAGGTACATCTTGTCGAGGGACTGCGACAACATCACATTAGTGTTTAGACCTTATTGGGGTTCTAACTTGACTTACATATTGATACATCATTATCGCTATCTATTTTTAGGGCATAGGCTTGGTAACAATGAATTGAGTGATCATAACATTTAGGTGTGCATATGAGTGTTTCTTGATAAAGACGATTGCATAAAACTACATCTAGGATACACTGTAGTATAATTCCAACATCATCTTGAATGGCTTATAGAAAACCATACACTTAGGGGTTATGCTAGCTACATACAAACATCTGCTAGTAATGCCTAAAATCATAAAAATGGCAGCCAAATCAAATGAGCAGGATATGGGAGAAAACCCTTTCGACACCTTCCCATTCAGTGGTCATAATTTAGGATTGATCTTCTCTCAAGTCAAAGATACAAAGAGGTTAATTGATCATAGTGGAGAAGAGTCGATTATTCCGAGAACAACAAACAACAAAGGTTAGACCTAAGTAGATTTGATGAAATCTTATATTATAATAAAGATCAAGTACTTACAAGAGTCTTGGCATTAGGAGCTAAAATTCCATGAGCATGAAGAAGAAACAAATTCCATTAACCCTAACTTAGAGAGTGAAGATTCATCTTAGACATAGATAATCCTTTTGATGTGGGGTAAGCTTCCACTTCAAGGAAACATAAGGCCATTGTTGAAGGTGAACCTTCATGGAAAACGTCACTTTAAGGCTTTACGTAAAGTAATAACCGAGTGGAAAGCTTCCCTCTTCTAAAATTTGATGAAGATGAGGACCCCTAGTTGAGGAGGAGATCCTCTAAAAATAGATCTTGAAGTATAGTCAAAAACTAATAAACCTAGGCTCTTTAAAAAGAAACACATGTAAAGACAAAGACAAAAAAAAACTTAACAAGTTTCAATTTGATCCGCATATAGACTATACCTGTAAGGCAACTCGTGCTCAAAGGTAAATATCACCTACTAAAGAGCAACTCATTCAAGATGAATTGAAGTCTATGAAAGATACGCTTACTACATTACAACAGGGAAATATAGGCCAAAATAGAAAATATTTGTATGAAGAACTATGTCCTTACCCCTTTGATAAGGACATGTTACAACAACCTTTCCCAAAACACTTTACCGTTCCCAAGTTTGATAAGTATAAGTGCAAAAGTGATCCTCGTGATCATATAAAATACTTTTACATGGCTTGCCAAGAGGTTACATATAGCGATAATTTCTTAATACGACTTTTTCCTCACAGCCTAGGAGCCGTGGGATTGGAATGGTTTTATAGCATACCCAAGGGCTCCATTACAACATGGCCCGCTAGTAGAGAAATTTCTAAGGCATTAATCCTTTAATATGGAGAGAGACATTACAATGAATGATCTATGCAACACAAAACAAAAACCCAATGAGACATTTGCAGGATTTTTGCAATGATGGCGTGGGTTAGCTATTCATTTTCCTTATGCCTTACCAAAAATAGTTAGTGAGCATATTTTTATCTAACTTGAACCCATAAATAGCCTTTCACTTGCAAATGCATTATGGCTCAAACTTCAAAGAATTCATAGAGAAAGGTAGTCAAATTGAGAAAGTGCTCATTGCCAAAGGAACACTTAAACCCTTTACTAAAAACAAGCATGAAGCCAAATCCACAGACAAACCTAAATTCTTCAATAAGAATAAACATGTTGTTGGTGATGGCATTATAGACTCCAAGAGATTCCAAGCCATACATACAGGCCCACTCTTAAAGCTTTCACAAGGACCTCATCCCAAAGCACCTACAAAATGTATGTTCACATCCTTGACAAAATCTTTATCTACCATCCTAAAACAATTAGATGGTGTAAAAATGGTAGAGTATCCAACTGCAACAAAGTATTTCATATCCGTAAGATGATCCAAAACTTGTTTGGTTAAAAGAGCATGAATATTGTGACTTCCACTATGTCAAAGGACACAAAATGGATAGATGTTCGAGATTTCCCCATTATATCCATTAAATCATAGAGGAAGCGAAGATTGTTGTGAGTCTCCCCTAAGACCGGTAAAAGCTCAAATGAAAAATGGGTATTTACAAAGAACCTTTTCTTGAATGCAAATAAAAAGAAAAAGAAAAAATCAAGGGAAAACTTCCAACAACTATATGACTACCGCCTATGTGTACCCTATGAGTGATAGTCCTTACGATTCATTGGATGTATTTACTCATCTAACAATCAAATCAACACCATTCATATTTTAGAAAAGAGTTACGTATTCAAGAAAAAACATGTCTTCTTAATCATACCAGATCTTGTGCCTAGCCCTCAAGAAAGTTAGTATCACTTAATAGAGTAGTTAGAGAAAATGTCTACTAAGATATCTATTCTCGATATCCTCAAGATATCTAATGCCCATAAGAATATACTATACAAAACTTTACAAAATTCAGGGGTTTCCATGAGGTAGACCCCACGAACCTTCAAGCCATGATTGCACACTTAGACACCAATGATCATATTACTTTTGATCATACTACAATCCCACATAACAACCTAGAGCATAACTTTCCATTGTATCTCGAAGTGGTGGTTACCCATCGCAAAATCAAAAGAGTACTTGTAGATGGGGATTTGGTTTGAATATTTGCACCTTGAAGTTGGTAAAGTAGCTAGGCCGTTCAAAAACAAATTTGGGTGCTAAAACTATCACAATCACAAAGATATGAAAATGAAGAAAGAGAGTCAAAGAAGGATTGTAGTAGTCCCCATGGAGGTAGGACCAACATGTCATAACACAACGTTTCATTTTCTTGATTTGGACCTTCCGCATAACATGCTATTGGGATGCCCATGGATCCATGCCATGGAAGCTATTCCATTAAATTTTCATCGGTGCATCAAGTCATATAATGAAGGGAAGGTGGTTACCATTTTGGGCAACCCAAAACCTTTCACACATTGTAGAGCATTGCACAATTTTTCTCGTGCCACTTATGAATGTCCTTCTGTGGATATTGTTGTTCCTCTACGAACGGAGGCTATAAAAATCTGAATAGATTCGAGTCTCTCACGCCTTTCAATCAATATTTCCCCTCATTGGTCAATCAATTTTCTTCATGGGAGGCAACATCATCGAAATATGGCCCAAGTAAGCCATTCACTCTTGAGCAAACTTTGTTGATATCAAACTTATCAGTATCCCCAGACAAGGGGTAAGCCTTATTTTTAGTTTAAGAGAACCCATGAGCAATTCCTAAACCATTGGAAATATTTGTCCATAATGGCCTCCTATCTCGAGGAGAAAATGTTATAAGACCCTACTAGTAAAGTGTCGAAGGTAAAGCATGGCTTCATGTAATCAAGCACCTCAATACATCAAAGATCCCCGCATGATGTTTGTCATGAGCTATAGTGGTTTTGGATGTGGCACTAATGCACATAAGGCCAGCTTGGAGCCTATCCCTATCCCTCATTTTAAAACCGATAAACATGGCCTTGGAATAAGGACCCATGACGATCTACCTTCTAAGAATGACACCACCTCTTCCGAACGTTAGGATGTTTCATCTCATTTTGATAGTGACACATTCCAAGGTCCCTCTTACCTATGTCACCAGTGTGTAGATTTTAAAATTCATTATGAACCATCTCATATGCCATTACAGGATCCCCTTGGCCATTTTCACCGATAATGGTAAATCCTTCAAAAATAAAATGGTTAAAACATTGTGTCAATGCTTCGCTTTCACCCGATTCTTAGATCGTTTCTTTGAAGATTTGATGAAATAGATAGGGTAACGGGCGTAGGAGGAATACCTGTTCAAATCTTGGTTGATGGGTTCTTACGTGCGTATGAATTCTGGATCCACAAATGATCATGAGAGCTTATTTTTGACTAGGAGGAACTACCTATAATGAAAACAAGACCACCATAAGGAATTAAACAATATGGGCAGTGAACTGCCTAACGTATGCTAGATCTAGGAAGTATGATACTTCCTAGATGGTCACATCCACTATTTTAAACAATTTAATTTTGTAAACAAGTATATCCTATTGTTATTTAAAATGATTTAGGTATCTCACTTAAAAATAGAATAAGAAATAGATCTAATCTAACAGGCTAAGCTAGAATAGAATCCAAAGGTCAAATGATTGGTTCCGGGTCTCTACAGTTTGATAGAGGTCTCGGGTAGATCACAGGTGAATGGGGATGAGATGAAATTTGGTGGGTAGGTCTCTATTCTAGGTTGTGTGGGCAAATACAGATATCGGTGTTGGTCGTGATGACCAATCATGGTTAAATGTAATCGGTGCCGATTCGTGAGATCTAAAAATGTCACAAAATAAGTTGTGGTCTCCTTTGTGATTGCACAAAGGAATTTGGTGAGTTGGGGTGAAATATTGGGTTATTGGAGTAGCCTTTTGTGAGGTTTTAATGGGTATATGGAGGTGAAATTGTCAAAGAAGGTCAAGAGGGGGCAAGATAAACAATGGATGATAAAATGATGATGAAATGAAATAAACCAAGAAAGTATGATGTTATACTTGATTCCATTCATGAATGTCTGTGTGTGAGGGATGGAGGTGTTGATGATGGGTTTGAAGGTTACAATTGATCACTAATTAAGAAAATATTTCGCATGGGCTGCATGTACACTCCTCTTTGCTTGGATAGTTTAGATCATGGTCGGATGGTCATGCAGAGAATATCTCAATCTCCTTCCTTGCATGCAAGTTTTTGCTAGAATTTTCTCTCTGAAGATGCGTTATCTCTTTGAGATGTGTTCTTTCTCATCAACTTTCTCCCAATGTTTTCCAACCTTGAGAATAAGGTATTTTAGGGGTTAAAAGGGGTAACCGCAGAAGTGGTCCGGGCTTAACCAACTTGACATTTAGGGGTAACCGACGTTGGTCAAGGCGGGATTTCCTAGGTTTACTAAACTAGGGAGATCCTCCTAATTTCCTTGATCTCGTGTCATTATCCCATAGATTAGACTGAGAGCCTCTTGTGAGCATGTGGGAATGTGGTTAGAGGGAATGTAGGCATTGATTTTTAGGTTTTGGGTAAGTCTTAGTTAGTTATGGCAACTTACTAAGAATAGGTCTTAGGTTGAGTTGGTTTGATGAGGTGTCTAAGTGAAGTGTATGTGTGGATATTATTTAAATAAAATATTCAAATAATAAATATAGTGAGGATAATGCATTAATTTAATTAAATTAATATTAGTGGGGTGAAGGGGGGTCATGGCTAGGTAAATGTAATAAAGGGTGCTTATTGGTCGAGGGATGAAAGGGGAGTGTGACCTAATTTTAGTGTCTACATTTTTCCCCTTTTTTCAGCATAGCTTGTATTGACAAGTTACACTAACAAAAATAAGATGTGGTTGCCCCATGTGTGGGAGAAGGTGATCCCCTCAAACTAAGAACCGATGAGGTAGTAGGATGAAGCAATGAGTGGTTTGATAAAATGTAAATGTGAGGAAAAGGTAGGTGGGAACAGGAAAAGGGTGAAAGGCATACTCAAGAAATCTAGGTAATGGGTCGTGGTCAAAGGTAGAAACAAGCAAACACACACACACATGTATAAACTACAACACACTACCGGGTTGAAGAGCAGGAAAACTCTACATCATACAAGGTCGATAGGTTTATCCGAACAAGGTTGAAGTGAATATGGTATCCAAGGTATAGGATATGGTCAGGAAACACAACGTAGGTTGGGTGCTGAACGTTTAGGTATGTTCCGCACACCAAAGGTAGGGTCGTGATAAACGGTCACGGTAATAGGATAGGTAAGGTCATTAGGTCAATCAACACATGTAATAATGCCATAAGGTATAGAAAAACATGAGGTCAAAGGTCACTAGCGATGGTCCAGTCCAAATATCTAGGTCACGGCATGGGTAAGGACAAGGTAGGGGTAAAAGAATAAGAAGTCCCTAAAGGAGGAAAGATTGAGGTAGGAAGTGACGAGGTCGAAAGGTAAGGTAATGGGTTGGGTAAAGGTTTGATGGGGTAAAGGAATAAGGTAAAGGGTGGGGTAAAATGGCAAAGTAAGGGCAATGTGTAGGTGAGGGTGACCAATGGCGGTCATGGATAACCGACATCAAGATAGGAAAATTGACGATAGTTAGGTAGGGCATGTGACCGATGTGGTCAATGGTAACCAACATCAGTTAGGTCGAGTGGGTTACAAAAACAAAAATCCACATTTTTATTATTCATTTGTTATTTATGAAGTGAAGAAATGAAAAAGAGAGAGAAAACAGAGAAAGGTTTCGGAAGAAATGGGACAAAGGAGTCGGCAGCTTTGATTTGACGAGGGTTAGGGTTGGTGAGTAGTGGGTCCACGGATTAGGTTGAGAGAGAGTTGATTGGTGGAGGTTACGAGTAGTTATTCGGTGATGGCAGAGACTAGAGAGGGATCGGGCATACCACCACGAGAATAGCGCCGACATGCCACCGAGACAACAAAGCAGTGCAATACGACGAGGTAAGCGCCTAACTCGAGATTGGTGATTAGATAGATTAGAGGTTTTCGTATTTTTTTTTTTGAGGGTTTTGTGGGTTTTGGGTTTTGTGGGTGTTTAAAAATAAATTGTGGGTATGGGGGAATAACAGGTAAAAATAGGGGGAGGGTAGTAAATTGTATAGGTGGGGTGGGTAGGGGTCTAAGGGGAGTTTAGGTCATTGTAGGTGGGGTAAAAGGGGTAGGGGGAGGTTTATAGAAAAGGGGGTTTGGGAAGTCACCTAATTTTCCGCAACAGCATCAAGCATCACCAAGCTTGGCCGTGTCGGTTGGGTAGAACTGCATCACCACCAAACAGGTGATAGATGTCGGTAAGTGGTAACCATGGTTGGTAAAGATGAACCGGTAGCTGGTCACCAAACAAGTGACCGTCAATTAGAATAAACCGGTACCGGTCAGGATTTTAGGCACAAGGGTGGAAAAGTGATGTAGGTTAGGTAGTTGAGATGAATAGGGTAAAAATAGGGTGGAGGGTAATGATAATTGGTGAATATGGTCATGGTAAAATAGGGATTAATGTCGTGCTTGGATTGGATGCAAGGGAGAGTGCGTATTACACATGCGAGATGGGGTTCTACCTCTACTAGCAAGATTACGTGACTTAGCGATCCCTTTGGAGCTGCAACATGTGGAGGCAGTGGGCTTGAGTGGGATTTGGTGCTATCGACATGTTGTTTAGCAGCCCATCTTAATGGTCGTGCTCATTGATAGATGGGACTCCACGACCAACATGTTCCACCTTCCGATGGGTGAGATGACTATCACCCTGGAGGACGTGTTCGGTTTTACAAGCTACCCATATTGGGTGCCCAGGGTTTACTTTATCTCCTTTGAGGCCTCGAGGAATTGATCGGGATAGTTTTTGGTGAGGGGGTAGCGGATATGAGATTCCATAGTGCCAGTTTGAGCTATGGCGAGATGTACCTAGCCCATCCGGATGAGACGAGGCTAGTGGTTCTATTAATGGAGGCAATGTGCTACTATGCACTACTAGATGTAGAGGGTGGATGCTTTCCCGATCACCGATGGGGGTTCTCTAAGATATGATTGTAGAGAGAGACCCGGTTTTCCTGCACCAACATTCTTGGTGCAGCTATACCAAGAGATGTGGGCATATGGGCGGTTACAGTTTAGCATGTGATGTACATTTATACTACACTCGCTTAGGCCTATGAGCACATAGTATGTTTTCAACCTATAGGGATACCTCAAGTAGATGCATTTCCCGTAAGATGTGTGTGGGTGGGATACAGGAGATGGGTGCCGGTTGTAGGAGAGTGGAGATCGGATAGGCCAACATATGATGTGGCCCATTTTTGGCAGTTGTTGGAGGGGTTGTCTAGACTGGACATTATCGGGAGGCCATATGTGGGATTCCCCTCATATAGGCACATGCATGAGGAGCTAGCTGAGCTCCAACTAGAGAGGTGGATACAGGGTCACCGTGTTGGGGAGGATGAGATGATCCCGAGAGATAGGGTCCCATGCGGCGATTCAAGCTTGTGCACAGATAGTCCTATGTCCTTCCCACATATGAACAGAGAGATGATTTTGAGAGGCCTCTACCTCTACCATAGCCTACAGTGCCTACAGGGGACGAGGAGTAGCTAGTGGATCGGTGGATAGATGATGTCGATGTATAGACAGTGTATGTAGTGGTGGGTGGCTCGGCTCATTTATCCATACCACCTGACCAGTAAGGCAACTTCGACTCGACCTACCATTACAAAGGCAGAGAGATGCCCTATAGGGGTAGGTAGCGATGTTGATTACCTGTGCCTCGTATACTCGAAACCACAATTGAGGGGTTAGAGGTGGAGGTAGTAGAGCTACGAGTACATGTGGCCAGTCTGCAGGCCTAGATGGTGGAGGGAGAGGATGGAGGAGATGGAGGAGATGGAGGAGATGGGAGATAGAGATGGTCAAGTGGCACCTTATTGGCTCGGTGTGGTAGGTTTACAGGCTGGCCATTGGCCATAGCCTAGGCATGATTGGGGCCTTATAGTCACAAAAAGGGGGGCACCACCATAGGCATAGGAGCTGGTCCCGCTTCATAGGGCAAGCGCAGGCGCGAGGTCATTGCAAGGCATGTATAGGGGTCGAGACTATGGGACTCACAGTTATCCAAAATTCACCCTCCAGGGTAAAATTGATAACATGCATCAGGATGTCCAAATTCCAAGAAAAATGACTGATTTAGAGAAAAATCAGGTTTCTAGGGTCCCTTCAGGAATCTTTCTAAACTCCCCAGGCCGAAGAAGGAGTAAGCTTTGAGAAAGTGCGGAGAAGGTTGCAGAAAGCAAGTAGTTTGGGCCAGAAAAAATTGTGAAAATCGGCTAAGTCCTAGTCCAGCACAAGGTGGGACAAGTGGGACAAAGGTACGCGAACCGCCCGAACCGGCCGAAATGAGTCCAGTCGGCCCACAAAGCATTTGGGACAAGTGGGACGAAAGTACGCGGCGGGCGCGAAATGCCGATTCAGCCGAGAGAGAAAATCGACTAACTGCTGAGAGGGGCAGTTCGGGACGAGTGGGACAAATGGACGTGAAATGCCCGAACCGGCCGGTTCGCGTGAAATCAGCACAAGGAGCCCAAAAGCAATTGGGACGCGGGGACAAAAGGACCAACCAGCCAACCGGCCGAAAGGAGTCAAGTCATCCTGAAACAAGTGGAACAAGCGGGCCGAGAAATTCAACCGGCCGACCGGTAAAATTGTCCCAAGAGGTCCAAAATCAAAAGGGACGTCCGGGACGGATGGACGCGAAGTACGCGGAAGACCCGGCAGGCCCGAGAACCATTGAGAAATTGCCACGTGTCATCAAGAGAAGCCAAAAGGTCAAAGGGCAAGGTTTGAAGCGCTGGCCCGAGCCAATAGAAATTGGACACGTGTCCAATGGAGCATAGAAGTGCGGAGCTCGGGGAGGAGTTGGAAAGTTTGGCCAAATCTAAGCCAAAAAGGGTAAAAGTGAAGGAAGACCCGGCAGGTTCGTCAACCAACCAATGCATGCCACGTATCCCTAGTGGCGGGGCGTGGGAAAAAATGTGGAAAATGTTCCAAGAGCACCAAAAGTCAAAATTCAAGAGACAGCCCGCCGAAAAGTAGAGGAGAGAGAATTATTCAGCGAATCAGCAGGTGCCACGTGGCGTCCAAGTGGCAAAGCAGTGGGAAAATATTTCAAAATCCATTTTTGCCTGCTCTGCGGTCCGTGTCCTAAATCTTCGATTGACATATCTTTTGATCCAGCTTGGATTTGCACGTTCGATATCAACGAAAGCTGCTGAAATTATCTACACATTTCCAAGGTCAATCTTACATTTTGGTGTAGTCCGAGGGAGAAAATTGAGAAACACCTCTGCACGAAATAACAAGTAGAGATAATACTTCAACAACCACTTTAATGCAGCAGACAAACCCGCCGCTCACAGTAGGCAAACCGCCGCTTTGCCGTAACCCGCGCCGCTTCTGCCATGATGGATGAATTAAATGCAACCTAGAGGTGGTTGGGGCGCAATTCCTCTCTCTTTTTCTCTCATTCTTCCTATAAATTGTAAGGAGGGGTTTCTTTCTAAGGGTTGGACATTTCTATTTTGCAACCCCTCCCTTCTCTCCCTAGCAAGAGAATTCATGGAGTTTTCAAGCCTCCCACATGGATCAGTAATGCCACTGTGCCTCTATGCCATTGCAATGTATTTGAATCGATCTTTTGAGCAATATATATATGTCTGTGATTAAATCCTCTCATGTATTCATTGTTGTCAGTCTGATCTCTCATTTTCGGTCACCTGTGCATGGTGTGGTATTGCATCTATATGATCTGTGTTTATGTTGCAAAGCTTATGTTCTTCATTCCTCGGTGCATCACCTCCATAGTTTAGGTTTTATTATACGCATTTCTCTCTCCCTGTCTCCTTGGTAGTTAGGTTAGGTTTCTTTTTGAGTGAACCTCTGCGTTTTATTGGTGCATCTGAACAGAGGAATAGGAACCAGCCTTCTCTGGAGATTCCTTTCTCACTCTTCAAGTCCCACACTTGGAGAAAGGATTCAATGTTATGCAATCACACCGGATATTAATATGATCAACCTAGAAAACCGATCAATATCCGTGGGTGCTTGATTTTGCACTAACAGCTTTTAGCACGCTTGTGGGACATCACAAAAGTTAGAGTTTCATCTTTCGAGAGGTGTCTCATTATCAATAGAAAATCTTAAGCCACCGTGCGACCACTAACAGCTGGCACGCACGGTGGGACCTTAGAGGTCTTTCACTTCATCTTTTGCAGTTGATGTGTTCCCGTGAAGATTTCAGCCTTTGAGGCACTTGCAAACACATCCGCGACTCCATCCGATCAAAACCCATTTCTCCGAGCTTGCAGACCCTTTTCCATACATTTTCATCCATCTTTCTTTCCATCCCTTTCATTATTTTCCATTCCATGAAGTTGTGCAATCATGACTTCATTTCCATCATGGATTTCACATCAACAACAGCAGTATATTCCACCTCCAACACGTTTTACAAATCCTCCAGATCAGCATGCATACTCATATGAACAGCAGTGCCAAAGTCAGTTTGGCTATGGAGCTTTCCAAGAGCAAGGGTGTGCATACAATGAAGACCATCAGATCCAAGATGCTGGTCTGTTGGAGAAAATCCAAAAGATGGAGGAGGGGATGGTGCATCCCGTGGCTCGAGGCACAGATGAGAGCATTTGGAATCGGTTGTGAAGCACCCTGTCCATGGGTGGGACCTTTTCCAAGTCATTACAGCCCTCAGGAGAAGCTTGACTTCATGATTGCAACGCTGCCTTTGCTTGCAAAGTGGATTGAAGAAATAGAAGTGTATGAGAGAAGTATTCAGCAACCTTGTCAATAGGTAAGCACATCATCTCATACCTTTTCTTTCCTCTTTCCCAATCTGTATCATTTCAGCAAAGGTCAAGTTTCAAAACCTCCATCCGCTATCCCAAATGTTGAATCCATGTCTCCACCTCTCGCCTTCCATCTCATCCGGATTCTTCTTTCTTTTCCCTTCCAAACAGTCATTCCCTCCACAAGAGCCAACAGAAACACCCCCTCCTCCAAAGAAACAAGAGGTTTCACCGCTCCACCACCACACAAAATTGTCAAATCACTGAGTTTCAACCTATCCCTCTTGCATCCCCAATTCCATGTGGGAAAGAAGAAATTGAAAAAATCACCATCAAGGACAACAAGAGGAAGAGCCAAAAAGAAAAGAAATGACGATGACACTTGAAGGTTTGGGCTGCCAAATTTGGGATAACAAAGATTCCCTTGATGGTTAATCCTACGAGAAGAGGCCAAGGTTGAACAAATGGTGGTTAGGACTGATTTTGTTGAAGAAGAAGATCTTGCAGCCCCAACTTGCCCTCTGAGCAGCAGATTGAAGAGTTTGACTTGACAAACTTCATGTCAAGGAAGAGTTCAACCAAGAGCAAGATTTCCTTCAAACATTGAGGAAGGAGAAGTCTGCTCCAAATCCAAAAGAAGAGGAGCACATTCCAGCTATGGGGAGAAAAGTGCAGATCCAAGGGCTTTGAGCACAAAGCAAAGCTACAGATAACCTTCAGCTTCTTCTTTCCACTTCATCTCTCTTAAGTTCTAGTATCCGAAAAGGAGTTTGATCTCTCAAACCCAATATTGAGAGTGAAGGAAACCATGGTGGTCAAGTTGCGATCAAGAGGACACCATGGAGGAAGTTGAAAAAGAACAATGGACAACAATGAGGCAAAGCTTTACTCTGTCGCTTTGGAGGACTATTTTGATGAAGAAGAGCCGGTTGAGTTTTCACCATTCTCTCTTTCATCATCCACATTCCAAACACCGCATCCTCGCTTGCCATGAAGGAGAGCTTTCATTTGCAATGACTGCATCTTACAATAGCCCTTTGGAATCAAAATTGGAAGATTCTAATCTTCCCTGTTCTTCATTGGAGGAAGAGAAAGGACAGAAGGATTCCACCATTTCTTCCACACCATCCATTCAAGGTCTGCAAGAGAACTCCATTCCTGGAGTTGAAAATCAGAGCAATGGGCATACTCAACGGATCAGACCTTGCCCAATCAGGTACTTGGCTTCATTGGAGCCAAGGGAGAAGCCAAAACCAGTCATGCTCGCTTCTGAGCATGAGGGTGAGATACAAAGTACCGAGGATCAGCTGCCATACCTCTTCAATTCAAATGCAGAGCAACTAAAAGAGGTATTGGATTTGCCTTCAGCTGATACCTTGATGATTTGGGTAGAAGACCAGCTTCTTGTTGATTTTCCATCCATCCAAACAGCCATGATCAGTGCCAAATCAATTGCATGGCTGCCAATTTTGAAGAAAGGGAGCTATTTTGCACAACCAGTTGCAGGGTTTGTTTAGCTTGCCTTTGCTTCCAGTTAAAGTAGAGTAGGTAGGTTTGCTTTCAGCAGAAGAAGTGCTTGTGCACACTCTGCATGTTCCATTTGGGGCATGTATGATTTTCAGTTTGTACATAGTTTTGGTGTCATTGCTCCGTTCTTGCTCTTTGCACAGCTTCATTTCAAAGTGGCATCTTGGTGAAGACACTCCAGTTCAATGGGTTTCCAAGTGGCTCGGAGGAGGCTTTCAAAGTTCGAGATAAGTTGCAGTTGCAACTCATGACTCCATGCCCAATGGATGCTTCAGCCACCGATCTTCTACCTAGCAGGTGTAACCCCGCCGAGTCGACAAATTGTTATCCAAAATTCACCCCCTGGGTAAAATTGATAACATGCATCAGATGTCCAAATTCCAAGAAAAATGACCGATTTAGAGCAAAATCGGGTTTCTAGTGGTCCCTTCAGAATCTTTCTAAAACTCCCAGTGCCGAAGAAGGAGCAAGCTTTGAGAAAGTGCGGAGAAGGTCACAGAAAGCAAGTAGTTTGGGCCGAGAAAAATTGTGAAAATCGGCTAAGTCCTAGTCCAAAGACAAGGTGGGACAAGTGGGACAAAGGTCACGCGAACCGCCCGAACCGGCCGAAATGAGTCCAATCACCCACAAAGCATTTGGGGAAGTGGGGCGAAAGTGCGCGGCGGCGCGAAATGCCGATTCAGCCGAGAGAGAAAATCGACTAACCGCTTGAGAGGGGCGATTGGGACGAGTGGTACAAATGGACGCGAAATGCCCGAACCGCGGCCGGGTTCGCATTTAAATCAAAGACAAGGAGCCTAAAAGCAATTGGGACGCACGGACAAAAGGATTCCGAACCGCCGAACCGGCCGAAAGGAGTCAAGTTAGTCCGAAACAAGTGGAACAAGCGGGCTGAAATACCGTTAGTGCAAAATCACAAGCACTCCGGGACGCACATCGTGCTTCTAGGTTGATGTTCGAGCATCCAAAGTGATTGCACAACATGGAAACCTCTCTCCAAGCGTGGGACTTGTAAAACCGAGAGAGGAATCTCCAGAGAAGGCTGGTTCCTCGCTCCTAAACTACTCGCCACAAGCTATTCCAAAGTGTAGGCAAGCTAATCTAATCCTAATCTAACCATGCCAAGGAGACAGGGAGAGAGAGAGAAAGGAAAAACAGCAAAAAAGCCTACACTAAAACGGTGATACACCGTAGAAGGAGAATGTTGGACATCTATCAAAACTGCCATGGACAAAGAGAGGTGAGCAATGGGAAGGATGGACGAGATGCATCACGGAGTGCCCAAGGATAGATTTCACACGTAAAAATGTCCCAAAACTCCATGAACACGCCTGCACTCCGCAATGAACATTCAAACATGCACAAATACTCGCAATGAAGAGAGGCAAGAAGAGAACAAGCAAAAACGAGGAAGGATGGATATGCATCACAAAACACGCTTTTGTTGCTCCGTAAGTTTGCACGTAACATCATTCCATTAGTAAAAGGCAAAAACACACATTACAGAAAGGTGGAGGAGGTTCGAACTCCATTTTCAACCCTAGAGAAGAAAAGAAGGGAGGGCAGAGCAGAAAGAAAGAACAACCTTTTATTTTGCCACTCCTTACAATATATAGGAAGAATGAGAGAAGGAAGAAAGAGGAAAGTCAGATCTACTCCAACCACCCCAGTGTCGTATTTTAAATCATCTCATTATGGTATAAGCGGCGGATCCTGCAAAACGGCAGGTCTCGCTGCATTAAAGTCGGTTGTTGAAGCGTACTTCGCAGTATCACGCGCCGAGCTGTTTCTTGATTTTCTCTCTCCAAACTGCACCAAAACTCGATATTAACCCCAGAATCATGTAGAGAATTTCATGAGCTTTCCGTTGATATAAAGAACGTGGAAATCTGAGCTCTGGATCAAAAGATATGGCGATCTGAAGATTTAGGCACTGAGCACCAAGACAGATTTTAAAATGTTTTCCCGCTCTTCACCGTCTGGACGACACGTGGCACGTGCTGATTAGACGAGCAATTCTCTGTCCTCCGTCTTTCGCGGGCTTTCCTTTTGAAATTGCTTGTGGGCCCCTTAAACTTGGACACGTGGCGCCATTTCATTGGTTCGCCCAGGCTTCGATAACTCGCCCCTTTGACCTTTGACTTTTTCTCCGTGAGGACACGTGGCGCTTTCGATCGGTCCTCGCTCCTTCGGCCCTTCGCATTTCCCGCGTCCATTTGTCCCAGATGTCCCATTTGATTTTGGGCCCTTCGTGCTCATTTCGGCCGGTTCGGGCATTTCGCGTCCATTTGTCCCAGATGTCCCATTTGATTTTGGGCCCTTCGTGCTCATTTCGGCCGATTCGGGCATTTCGCGTCCATTTGTCCCAGATGTCCCATTTGATTTTGGGCCCTTCGTGCTCATTTCGGCCGATCCGGCCGGTTCGGGTCTTTTTTTCCCAAACGTCCCGAGCAACGCCTAGCCAATTTTTCTTCCTCCTTCGGCCGGATCGGCTTTTCGCGTCCTCCGCGTACTTCTGGCCCGATTGTCCCAAATGCAATTTGGGCCGCCTGGAGGCTTTTCGGCCGATCCGCGCCTTGACGTCCCAAATGTCCCAATTGCTCCCTTGAGTAGGACTTAGCCAATTTTCACACTTTTTCCTGGGTCAACCTATTTGCCTTTCTGCAACTTTTTTGCATTTTCTCAGAGCTTGCTCCCTGTTTCTTCTCGGCCAGGAGTTAGAAAATACCAAGGGACCACTGAAACATGAATTTTGGCCCCAATCAATCAATTTTCCCGATTTGGATATTCTCGATGCATGTTATCAAAATTACCCCTGGGGAATTTTGGATAACAATACCAACCAGCCGACCAATCAAAATTGTCCCAAGAGGTCCAAAATCAAAAGGGACGTCCGAGACGGATGGACGCGAAGTACGCTGAAGACCCGACAGGCCCGAGAACCATTGAGGAATTGCCACGTGTCATCAAGAGAAGCCAAAAGGTCAAAGGGCAAGGTTTGAAGTGCTGGCCCGAGCCAATAGAAATTGGACACGTGTCTAATGGAGCATAGAAGTGTGGAGCTCGGGGAGGAGTTGGAAAGTTTGGCCAAATCTAAGCCAAAAAGGGTAAAAGTGAAGGAAGACCCGGCAGGTTCGTCAACCAACCAATGCATGCCACGTATCCCTAGTGGCGGGGCGTGGGAAAAAATGTGGAAAATGTTCCAAGAGCACCAAAAGTCAAAATTCAAGAGACAGCGAAAAGTAGAGGAGAGAGAATTATTCAGCGAATCAGAGCATGCCACGTGGCGTCCAAGTGGCAGTGCGCGGGAAAATATTTCAAAATCCGTTTTCGCCTGTTCCGTGTCCTAAATCTTCAGATTGACATATCTTTCGATCCAGAGCTCGGATTTGCACGTTCTTGATATCAACGGAAAGCTGCTGAAATTCTCTACACATTTCCAGGGTCAATCTTGCATTTTGGTGTAGTCTGGAGGGAGAAAATTGAGAAACGCCTCTGGCACGAAATAACAAGCAGAGATAATGCTTCAACAACCACTTTAATGCAGCATAACCCACGCTCGCTTGGCAAACCGGCCGCTTTGCCGTAACCCGCCGCTTCCGCCATGATGGATGAATTAAATGCAACCTAGAGGTGGTTGGGGCAGGTTCCTATAAATTGTAAGGAGGGTTTCTTTCTAAGGGTTGGACATTTCTGTTTTCGAACCCCTCCCTTCTCTCCTTCTAAAGAGAGAATTCGTGGAGTTTTCAAGCCTCCCACATGGATTGTAATTCCACCGTGCCTCTATGCCATTGCAATGTATTTGAATCGATCTTTTGAGCAATATATATATATGTCTCCGTGATTAAATCCTCTCATGTATTCATTGTTGTCAGTCCGATCTCTCATTTTTGGTCACCCGTGTGCATGGTGTGGTATCGTGCATCTATATGATCTGTGTTTATGTTGCAAAGCTTATGTTCTTCATTCCTGTGCATCACCTCCATAGTTTAGGTTTTATTATACGATTTCTCTCTCCCCTGTCTCTTGTAGTTAGGTTAGGTTTCTTTTTGAGTGAACCTCTGCGTTTTATTGTGCATCCGAACAGAGGAATAGGAACCAGCCTTTCTGTAGAGATTCCTTTCTCACTCTTCAAGTCCCACACTGGAGAAAGGATTCAATGTTATGCATCAAGCACTGATATTAATATGATCAACCTAGAAAACGATCAATATCCAGGTGTCTGTGATTTTGCACTAACAGACCATCATGTGACCATGCCCGTATCTAGGTTACGAGATGCCCTAGGTGAGGTGAGATATTATCAAGATCAGCTCATGGTGGCTAGGATAGACTTCCTATCCTATGGAGAGTACAGAGTACAAAGAGTAGGAATCCAGTGAAAGGACAAGATCCCGCACACAAAGCAGTGGAGAGCACAGGAGGTCAGCGAGCTCGAGGCCCAATCAAGGAGAGGCCACCAAAGTATATCGACCAAAGCTAGGTGATGTGCTAGTAGGGACACAAGAGACCGAGGGTACATGTGACACAAGATATGGAGGACATCTGGTGAGATGCCTGAGATGCGGTCACCTGATTTTTTATGTATACTAGTGATTTTGGATATATATGACATCCTCAAGCGTGAAGAAGGTAGTTGTATTTTTATCACATACGCTTTGCATGCCAAGACAAAGTGAGGATGTATGAGTGATGTCTCAGTATATTTTGAGCATATACCCAACCTACGTGCCAATATATTTTATATTGATTCATTCATTCTTTTTGTATATATGAGACCGGCCTGTGTGCCGATGACATTTGTATTATATATATATATATATATATATATATATATCAGCTTGTGTGCCGACATTTTTGAGATGATGGATAGGATGAGATAGACATGTATATTGAGATACACATTTATTGATTTGTATGATGAGATTCATGGTATTTCGTGATTTGTTGATGTGTGTATGAGACATTGGTTTATGGCTTGTATTAGATGAGATATGGATTTGTTACTTTAATGTGGTTTGAAATTAGGTGAGTTAGGCATGATGGAGTTAGGTTGGTTTAGGAATGGATCGAGTGGATCGAGTCAGGTTTTAGTTAGGCATGGTCGAGTTGAAAGTAGGTTTAGTTATGATTCATTATTTTTTGCAATGAATGATACTATGGGTCATATGTGAAATTTTGTATAATCTATGCATAGTGATGATAGAGGGATGGTAGGTGTAATAAATGTATGTTGTGGTAAGAAACTTGTTATGTATGTGGCTTAATTTCCAATTTTGTTAGAAAAGGGGAACTAAGTGAAATGTGATGTAAATGGTGAGTTAGGCATGGTTGATGAATTGTTTTAGGGTAGAGAATGGTCGAGCTAACCTCTAAGGGCCCCATGCCCTCAGTGTTGCCTACATAGTCCCAATGAAAAGGGACCTCAGGCCAATGTAGTTCTCCCATGAGCTAGGGAAGAATATGAAAATGAGTTGGTAGGTTTTTGGGCATGTTGTGGGTTTAGGTTTAATAGGTGTGGGTAGATTATAGGTAAAAGGATGCAAGTGAAGGCGATTATGGTGAAAGGGGAGGATTACCTCAAAGGTAAGCATCGAGGACCAAGTCTTGTATAAGGTAATCAAAACATAAACAAAGATGGTTAAAAGATAAGAGGGGGAAATAAAGCCACCTAATTGGGTAGGATCATACCGAGTAGATCATACCTTGGAGGAGGTGAGGAACATAAGACCCTAAAGACATTGCACGATTGACATGTTCTACGATGACGGTAGTCACAAGATCACCAAATGTCTAAATTCCAAGATGTCCCTTGAGGTAATTGAGGAAATGAGAGTGGAAATGGTAAGGTGGGTGAAAGGTAGCTAATTTTATATGTTTTGAGTGATAGGGCCCTTGGGAAAGGGGTCCTAGGTCACAATGGGCAAGTCCATGACTAAATTTTTTTTTTTGATAGACTAATCGATGTGGGAAGTCTATATGGGATAATGAATATGGTACTCCTTGAGGTCTTCGTGAAGTTGATCGATGCGGGAAGCTTCGGTTTCTCTCATTTTTTTATTTTTTTGTTTAAAAGCTTCACATAGCTATCCTTTGAGGGAGCAATCTATTTATAGCAGCAATTTTGTCAAGAGGAAGATGTCCTTTTGAGGGAGTCATCTTTTATTAGAAGTTTGACTCAAGGAGTTTAGTCCCATGTGAGGTCGTTGAAGTCATGGACAAGACCAAGGTGGAGGATAGGACTCTTGTTCAAAAGGAAAGGTGGAATGACCATGGGATCTCATCTAAAGGTAGATGAAAAGTATCCATGAGAATCATATTATGTGCGCATACCATGGTACACATATTCAAGAGAAGATAACAAGTGACGGGTACTTACATGATTCTTGTTAAATCGTTAGGGAGGTGTATGGAGTGAATAGTGCTCAAGGGATGAGCCTGTAAAGAGATAAAGGGTGAGGTAGGACAATGAGTCTACAATATAATGGTTGAAGATGTAATGTGTTAAGGGGCTCAGGTTCGGGTTTACCATCAAGTGAGGATAAATGATAGGCACCCGATCCATAGGTATGAGTTACGATGTATGGTCCAAGCCAATTAGGAGAGAATTTTCCCTGTTTACTTTTTTCTGCTTTGGTTACATGTTGATTTTCTTTCAAGAAAAGGTCACCAACTTGGAAGGTTCGTTCATGAACACGTTTTTCATAAGCACGTTTGATACGTTATTGGTAAACTTGAAGGTGATACGAGAGCTTTAAGATGACGTTCGCCTAATAACTCTAGTTGTGCTAAGCGGTCCCGAAAAAATTCATCATCAATAAGCATATCATGGAGAGAAATGCAGAGTGAGGGATCTATACTTCAAGAGGTAGAACAACCTCTGTATCATAGACTAGCAAAAGGGTATGGCCGCATTGAAGTGTGAATACTAGTGCGGTATGTCCATAGGGAAAAGGAATGTGCGCATGCTAATCCTTCCCAAGATCGCCAACCACTTTCATGAGAATTTTGTTGAGGGTTTTGTTAGTGGATTCAACTTGGCCATTGGTTTGCAGGTAATAAGGTGCTAAAAAACTAAGTTGAATGCTGAAGGTGTCACAAAGTTTTTGCAATGTTTATTTTTGAATTGTTTTTCACCATCGGTGATGAGGCGATGAGGAACACCAAAGCGACAAATGATGTGATGGTTAATGAACTCACATATCTTCTCGAATTTCATGGAGATGAGTGGTATGGCTTCCACCCATTTTTTGTAGTATTCGGTAGCATTTATGATTCATTGATGGTGTTGGGAAGAATGAGGATTGATTTCTCGACAAGATCCAGACCCCATTGAGAGAAGGGCCAAAGGTCACGAGCGACTGTAAGGCATGATTGGGTGTATGATGAAGGTTGGAATGTATGACTGGGTATATGACCTGTAAGGCATGAGTGGGTGTATGAGTAGGGAGGAGAATTTCAAGGATGGCCTTGAATTTAGCAGAGTTAACTTCTATACCACCGAGGGAAACAATAAATCCCAGGAGCTTTCCCGAGAGAATCATGAAGACACACTTTTAGGTCAAGGCGGATGTAATATTGAATGAGGTGGTCAAAGATGGTTTTGAGGATGGAGAAGTTCTTAGAGTGATGTTTATATTTGGCCAAGAGATCATCCATGTAATCTTTTAAATGTGTGATGCATGATGTCATGGAAGATGTAAGTCATAAAGACGATATGTAGCACCGGTATTTTTAAGCCCAAAAGCCATGACTCGATAGAAAAGGTTCTCTAAGGGGTGATGAATGCGGTCTTGTGTTGATCTTTTGGGAAAGAAAAATTTGGTTATAACCCGAGAAGCCATCCATGAGTGAGAGCATCTCATGACCAGCGGTGAGGTAAACTAGTTGATCAATACCGGGCAAGGGAAATTCATCATTCGGACAAGCTACGTTGAGGTCACAAAAGTCCGTGAAAATGTGGAGTCCCCTGTTGCTTTAGTAATAGGGACAATGTTAGAAATCCAATGAGGATAATCAATGGGTAAGATGAAAGAAATGGAAAGAAGGCACTGAAGTTCTTCTTTGATGAGAAGAGAAATGCGAGGGTGCATTTTCCTCAACTTTTGTTTGATAGGTTTCTCATTAGGAATGGTTACAATATTATGGACCACTATGGTGGGGTCAATACTGGGCATGTCTGTAAGACCAAGTGAAAGTGTGGTTATGATCTTGAAGAAAAGAAGTGATGGCTTCTTGTTCAGTAGCATCTAAAGATTGTCTGATCTTTAGGATGTGTGGGTCATCCTGAGTATGAATGTTGATCTTGATAGTCAATTCATTCAACATGGTTTACATCTCAGAGGGTAACGACTGATGAATATATGAGTCTTCTGCACCAAGGTAGGTGAGTATGGATTCATCATCTTGACATTGAACGACGTTAATTGTAGGTGTGTTGTCATCGATCATTTTAGGATACAGGAATGGAAGAGTGGAAGGGGCCTCGCCTTCGTCGTTGATAAGTCAAAGGCCCCAAGGAAATGGTGTTTATGAAAAAAAAAAGTTAGGGGGGATAGATTCAGGATCCATCAACTCCATCGGTGAGGGTGGTGATGAAGATGAAGGTGGAGAAGGGCTAGGGTCCTCAATGAGTTCAATATGAGCCTGTTTGGTAGAGGTTCAGGAAGCCGATACCACTACGGTTGTTATGCTTATGTTGCGGTTGGTACATGGAATAACAAAGATATGGCGGCCTTGATCGTAAAATCAAAACCAAAACCCTTCCATGCACACAGGTGCAGGGAAGGTGTGGGAAAAACGGTGATTGGTAAGTGATTAGAAGTTAGCGGAAAATGGGTGGGTTTGTGATGGTGGTTCAAGTGTGTAAGTGGTAGTATCAAGCCCCCATAGGTGAGACTAGTACGAAGATGAGGAGGACCATAAATGAGGCATTCTCCTATACGGTGATCATAGCGAGGGTGTTGGTGAAGGCTTCCATACTCATGCGGAGTAAGGAATGTGTTGACACTATATAGGCGGTACTCCCCCAGAGTGAGGTGTTGAAAAACACCTTCCAAGGGATCAGCGGTTGGTATGTAGGAAGCTTGTATGGATAATGTGTCAGAGGTCAATGTGGAGGTGGAGTTAATGGATTGGGAAGCTGATGGGTCAGCCGTGGAGGTTATAGCAGCGGTAGGAATGGAGGAGGTATGTATAGTGAAAGTAACAACCGTATTTCAGTAGGTGGAGGTGTAGGTGAAGCGGTATTGGTTGCGCAGAGGTAGACGGCTTATCGGTATGAGCACATCATTCGGTCAATAAAGCATGTTGCATGTTTTGAAAGGTGATGGGTCAGCCAGAATGGTATAAGTGTGTCCTTCGTGTTCAAACTTTACACAATGATGCAAAGTAGAAGGAACATAACCCATGACATAGATCCAGTGTCTACCAAGCAACAAGTTATATTGGAATTCCCCCTCCAAAACGTAAAACAATTCTGAACAGAAGCAGTGGGGGCCCATGCAAATGTGAAGGATGACAATTCCTAGTGTGGAGGTGATAACGTCATTGAATGAACACAACATGACCGATGTTTATGCATGTAATTTTCAGGTAAGTGCATTTGAGCAAATGCATGGGATGAAATGATGTTAATGCTAATGCCTCCATCAATCATCACACGGTGTACCCGTATGTCATCAATGTGGATGGAGATGAAGAGGGATGGGTCTAGGTCATCATTTTGGTGTGGTGCGATCTCTTCCTCTGAGAAGGTAAGGGAGGTCACTTGGTGAACAAGATGGGGTGAAGATGAAGGTGGTAATTTGGTGAGAGAAGCTACATGATGGGGTTTGATAATGGAGGCTATGGGTGTAGTGTCATTGGGTAAATCCTCAATAGATTGAAGAACCTCCATGAGGTCTTAATGATAGGATTCTAAGGTTTGGATGAGGTCATATAAGGACATTTTGTGGGGAGATTGGTGTAATTGTTTGAGCCTCAGGTGCGAATGTGTGACACCATTAGAAATGGGGTAGGTGGGGTGCATGGGATAGTTATTTTAGGTTTGGGTGCGATGGTATGTTGGGTATAGGATTGGTTGGTAGGTCGGTTGTCTTTTCTTTGCCCTTCTTTGCATGTGTAGTGGCGTGTATCATGTTGATTTAAGGGGAGTTAGCAAATGGATAAGGTGTAGGATGAGTGGTATAATGACATGAAGGGCAAAAACCTATTGGAGGAGAAAAGCCTTGTGAGGTGAGCTAGGCGCAACGACATTGGGGTGGTGGCATGGAAAGTTCTCTGATGTGAGCCATGTTAATTTCAAATCTTGGGAGTGGTTGTAGGAGCTGTGAGGGTGGAGGTTGTGGTTGTTGAGTGGGAAATGTGGGAATGGGTGTTAATGAAGAAGGATCCTCGTCAAGAAAGTCGTCATCATCAAAGTTGGTTTCTAGTGGACACAATTGGATAAGGATGGTTTTTAAGGCCTTGTAGTTCTCCACATCATGCCCTGGCACATGATGGTATGCACAAATTTTAGTATCATCAAACCCTTTTGGCTTGGGTTTGAGGGGGTTGTAAGGTCGGAGTGGCGGTAATGTGATAACAGAGGTCTCGAGGAGGTTGGTTAAAATTTGGGCATAGGATCCTGTTAGTGGATCACAATGGGAAGTGAACGTGGGTTTGGGTGCAAGTGTGGTTGATTGTTGAGGAACTATTTTTAGAAGAGGAGGAATTTGTCGAGTTATGGGTTTAGGTGCCGGTGTGGTTTTAGGTATCGGTCATGTTTGTGCGGGTAGGATACTGATAGATGAACGGGTAGGAGGGTGTGTGGTTGTTTTGAATACCTTATTGTGGGGTAGTGGGGTTTTGTTTTTGGGTTGCACTTTCTTGGATAAAGGTGATGTGGGTGTACAAGGTCTAGAAGGAAAAGTAGATGGATGAAGAGGGTGCAGTTACCCATGAGGATAACGGGGTGATGTGAATGTAGATGACACGGGTCATACTTGGGGTGTGAGGTACAATGATTGAAGTCTAGTGGGTAGTGAAGCAATAGATGAGGGTATTAGAGGTATTGGTGGTAAAAAGACTGCTGCGGTGTGGGTGTAAGTTGTTTTGTGTGCCTAGGTAGGTTAGAGGTTTGTGAGGAAGGAATGGGTTGTCATGTTATTGGTTTATGGATGGGTGAAGGTTGCTTGACCATGTTGGGTAGCTGAGGTCTTAAGACAGATGGGACAAGTGTGGGTGTGATTGGTGCAGTCGGGGTATGAGGTCGATGAGTTTGTTTCTTTGGTTTGGGTGTCGGAGTAGGTGTGGTATTGACATTGGAGGATGTAGCTAAATCCATTTTAATAGGTGGATGAGTAAGGTTGGTGGTCGGGTGACCCCTAAAGTGGTAATAGGTTTAGTTGAAGAAAATGTTGTAGGTGTGGGTGTTATCACCGAATCACAAAGCACCCTTCATTTATACAAGCGCAGAGATACTTGAACTCACGGTGTGATTGGATAACATGGGTACTATCTCCAAGTTGTGGGACTTGCTACTTGAGATAGACCTCCGAGAAAAGTTGGTTCTTACTCCTAAACTACTCGCGCAATCTACTCTAATGCAGGGAAACTAACTATTCTAACCTAAATTTCCAAGGGACCAGGAGAGAGAATGCATAAAATGAAATCCTACACTAAAGTGGTGATACACCGTAAAAGGAGGGTGTGAGTAGTCTTCAAATGCGTGAGATACAAAAGAAACGTGCACACTAGAAGGGGTGATGACAGTTCTCCACAATCTAGCAAAATGCATTCACAAAAATATTTCAAACATACACAATGATAATGGATCCCTGCAAGAGCATAATAATAGACACAATATTCTTGTAAAGAAGAGGTTGAAGGGGCAAGAAGAATGCAAGAAAACACAGCAGGGGAAGATACATCCACAAACTTATATTTTATTGCTTCCTGATATGCACAGTTCAATCGGTTACAAGGTAAGGGCCTGGATCACCATGCAAGGAGTCCACAACAAGGGCCTGCAACACATTGGCTTCACAAAGCAATTTTGGCAGAGCTTTGCTACAAAAACTACCTCTTTTACAATGAGCCCAACACTCCAATTTATAGAAAAAATGAGAAGAGAGAGAGAAGGGAAAATGGAAATCCCAAAATATGTCCTTCAACCACTTGTAAGAGGCATTAAATGGAGTAAAATGATTATATATTACTTGTAAAATGCTCCCCATACTGTCCCATGTGCTGCAGCAGAGAAAGAATGATGACCATGCCTCTTAATTGCACTCCCAACCACCAAATAAAACACTGTTATAAACCCGTCCACGTTTTATGAAAAATCCCCACCAATATCTCATCAAATCTAGAATTTCTTGATTTCTGTACGTTGGGCTTGGAGCCATGATTCCAACAGTACCAATTTTGTGCGATTTCGTTGAGAAATGCAAAATTTATGGCCTTCTGAGTGCGGGCAGCTATTTTGGGTCTAAAGCAGGTGTTTTGTCATTTTCGACGGGAATGAGCATTAACTCGGCTAGAGCCGAATATGTTTATTTTATTTAAATATATCTGCCCTGTTAAAAATAATCTAGTTTTTTTGGTGTAGAGGATGTCGTGTTCGTTCCAGAAAGTCCAATTTTGTGAAAATCGGAGCTAAGAGTCAAAAGTTATGGCCGTTTGAAGTTCATGTGTCAAACGTTGACTTTTCTTCTTTGCCTTGGCCGCTTCACCTTTTCACGTCCCGCGTACTTTTGTCCCAGATGTCCCAGAAAATTATCTCTCGAATCGGCCGATTTGGGCTTCCTTGTCTCTCTTTTGCGGCCTTCTTGCATTTTCGCGTCCTCGCGTCCCGCGTATTTTCGTCCGCATTGTCCCGGATAATTATCTCTCGAATCGGCCGATTCGGCTTCCTTGTCTCTCTTTTGTGGCCTTTTCACCTTTTTTTAGCGTCCCGCGTACTTTTTTCCCGCTATCCTGGACAATTATCTCCGAACCGCCTAAATGGATGTCTTTGAAAATCGGCGGTCGCGCCCCACGCGCGTTTTTTGTCCCTAGGCTGTCCCAAACCGCGTGAAACAAGACTTAGGATTTTTATTGCTTTTGGCATTTCAGCTTTTCACGTCCCGAGCGTCCCAATCTGTCCCCGGACCACCCGGGACAAAAATGTCCGACTTAGCCGATTTTCTTTGTTTTTCGGCCCAAGCTTGAATGACGAACCTCAATACAACCCGAACCCTTCGACCGAAATGCTTTAAAACAATCCCGTAACCTTGTTTTTGCATTTTTCCATTTATTCCAACTCGTTGGGATTTCTTCCTGGATGGGAGAGTTAGAGAGAAGCCGAGGGTACCCCAAAAAGCATGATTTTGCCTTGAATCAATCTACTTGCTTGGGATCGAATGTTATCAAAATTACCTCGAGGGGTGATTTTGGATAACAAAGGTTTAGGTTTAGATGTAGGTTGGGTTATGGATAAGGGTGTGGTTTGAGCGCTAACAGGTAGCATGGAAGGGGTTGCGATAGAGGTGGTTGTATTTGGTTTGATTGGTCGAAATGTGTTTGGGTAGATAGTGGAGGTATCGAGGATCTCTGCATCTCGTGTTGAGACAGGGCAGTAGAGGCACCCTATAGTAAAGCCCTATCCACATAATCTAAGTGATCGGCCAAACGTGAGAATGACACGTCTAGGTGGAGTTGGTGACGACCTAATGGAAATTCCGTAAATGTGTCTTAGAGACGGGAATTGGCTAGCTTGAACTTTCGTGGGTAAGAGAACCAAAAGTAGGTCACAGCGGGATTCTAGGTACTGATGGAGAATGCTCGGCAAGAGGCATAGATATCTCAAACCGGGTCGATGATAGGTGGAGGAGATGATGGGAGCTCCTCTATAAGTGGGGGAACAGATGGGCATGCTCTGTGGGTGGAGGAGGCAATGGGTACTCCTCTGTGGGTGGAGGAGATAATGGGAGCTCCTCTATGGGTGGAGGAGGTACTATAGGTAAAGGTTCTCTAAGTGGTGAAGCTAGGGGTGAGATGGGCTCAATGTTAGCAAAAGACCCTCTTGGTGATGAAGGAGATGAAAGGTGTTCCTCTATTGGTGAAGGAACAGGGGAGGTTGGTTCCAATGCGGAAGGAGGATTTTGTTCTAGGATCTCCTCTATGGAAGGAATATGGGGTAATTGGGAGGCAAAAGGTACCTTGTTAAAGATAGTGTGAACCTTGCATGGGTATGGGTATCATGAGTTGATGTCTCACCGGTTTGATTGGATGAAGGGGCATGATTGGGAAATGACTTTTTGAAGATTTATAGATTTTGGTTGGGGGTGGTGTTGGGATTATCCACAGCTTAACTCACCTTTATCGAGCATTTCTTGGACAATATTTTTGAAAGTGATGCGATTTACACTATGACCCTTTACTCGATGATAGTTACATAAATCATGTTATTTATACCATGTGGGCATGGGACGAGCAGGGTCAAAACTAGTGTGTGGTTTTATAGGTGGAAGGGTGATGGCTCCGGATTTGATAAGCTTTTCTAAGACATAAGAGTAAGGTTCCCCAATTGGGGTATATTTTCGCCGCTGCTCTCATCCGAATTAAAAGTCCGGATAGGTGAGAGATTACATGAGGGTGTAGCTGATTTGATGGATGAGTCGGGCCAGCCTTAAGTACCATTGCGTTGGTGGTGCCCTTAGATTTTGAATAATTGGTTTGTGGTTTGGAAGAAGAAGAGGTATCATTCGACTTGAATGTTGAATTCTTATTGCGTAATTGGATTTTCTTCTCTTCGATGGCCCAAATCTCTAACTTTTGTGCCATAGTGAATGCCTCATCGAATGTTTGGTAGGTTTGGACCTATAAGTCGAGGATATATGTCTAGCATCGAGCCCATGTGAAGAGCTCAATGAGTTCAGTTTGTGGGAAATTGGAAGGTAAGTTGATTGATCAGGTTGTGCAAGGAGTGAAAAAAATCTATGATAGATTCATCCTCATACTGACATGTGGAATATAGATTAGTCATGGTAACCTTCTTGATGATATTGATAGAAAAATGATCCAAGAAGGCTTGAGCTACTTGATTGAATGAGAATATAGAGTGTTTAGGTAACCCACTATACCAATCTAATGCAGGTCCAGTGAGAGACATGGGAAAGGTTCTCAAAAACAAGGCATCATCATGAGCGATCAGATAACACCCATGTTTGAACGACCACAAATGTTGTTGTGGGTCTTCTTTGCTATTAAAACGATTGAATTTAGGAATTTCCCAATGCACATGGTATGAACAAATAGGAATGGATGGGTGAATAGGCTCATTGCAAATATCGTCGTAGGTGAGAGTGTCATGAGCCGAAACCGATGCCTCCAATGTCTGCATCTTGTCCAACATCAATTTAATTAGGTCGTTGGTGGGTTGTGATGATTAGATGCCTCCCATAGCATGAGAAGGTTGGTTTTGGGCATATAACAAGGGTGGCACTCTAGTGTATGGGGCTGCCATGTAGGGTGGTGGAGAAGAAGGCAATGAAATAGGGGGTACATACCCATAATGAATAATGGATGAAACAGGAGGTTGTTGGTAGTATGTATATGGGGGTGGAATGGTCATGGTAATCTGTATGTACCCAAAATTGTAAGGTACTACACTACCGGAACAACGTAACATGTGCCCCAATGATGATACAGGTCTCCTCACAAGGTGTTTGGGATCCGGAAAAGCTCCCCAAGTGTGCGTTAACATCTTGCATGCCCCACTTATCCCCTGTGTACTTTGTTGTTCTCTTTTCCCCTCTTTTCTTTGTGTTTTATTCTTCAGTGACGAAACCGCCACCCTGCCTGGGCGGCGGTCTCATGATCGCGCCCGCCTTTAGGTGGCACTCTCGTGATCGCCACCCGGAAGGGCGGTGGTCCCAGAACCGCCACCCTACTCAGGGTAGTGGTCCTTCACGCATTTTCCAGAATGTTCTTTTAACATGACTCACATAAATTTCAACGTTTACCAGCTTTTTTCACCACCTTTGGCTTGCATTAATGATTCTGGTTCCCTGGAATAGTGTTTTGGCTTTGTTTATGGTTTAAGAGATCAATTTGGTTTTTACCTTTGGGTAAATGCAAATGCTATAAATAGTTGGCTTGTGCTCAAGCAAATGGCCCTCAAATTTACCTCTCAATTTCTCATTTCAAAGAGTTCACTTTTTATTTTGCTTAGGTTTCATATTTTAGTTCATTACATGCTTAGTTAATGTTATTTTGCTATTAGAAAGCCACATATCCATCTTGTGTAAATAATTTCATTACTTCATGTAGTCCATTGAAATAGAGGAGTTTAATTCTCGATTGGAAGCCATTAAAGTTGCGCAGTTTTGCTCACAAATAGGATAGTTTCGTGTTCGGATGTTTTATGTTGCATGACTCGCAATAAATCCCGCTAGGAATTACATAAGCCAAGCTCTGTACTCTTGTGCTATCCCTCTCATACTCACATCAGTATTCAATCCCAGTATCCTAAGTTGCCTTTGTTCCAAAATCTACTGATGCTAGCATTACACGCTTTTCTCGATCCACGTGAGCACGAAGGAATGAGGAGATCACACCGAGGGGACAAAACCACACACACCATTGGATTCGCCACTGTTCTACAAAATCAAGTTCTAGATTTCAAAGTTCTAGTTATAAGCATATCAAATAGAGTATCCAATCACCTTATTTCAATCAATTTTACTTTCGATATTGCCGTGGAAGTCAGATTGATAGTTTCTGAGAAACTATGATTCATTCCTCACTTCTGAGGTAGGATCAAGAGTCTTTCAAATAGATTAGATTAGTTATTTCATTATTTACAATAGATTCACAACTGCACAGGCAAGTAGCTATACTCGGTTGCTTTGTTTGTTTTAAATTCATTATTATATTAGTTGTCAATTTCTAGATATATTAAAAATAGTTGCTCCTTCAATTTCATTCATATAAATTCATCAGAGAAATACAAAAATAGAGAAGTTATATATGCTATAAATACACTTCACATAGTTAATTTTACTTTGCTGCATTTGGATTTACATTGTTGATTTTGTATGACAATCACGGACCTAGAGAGCCCAGAGAATACGTATTCGAGCCAATCGTGCCCCAACCCAATCTCGTCACAATAATAACTAATATAGATCAGAATCTTAGGATCCAAGTCTTCCGAACAACGGAAAATTTACAACAGATCAGCCTCCAGTTAAGCGGGTTAAACATAGAAGATGACCAAGCACACATGTTTTGGTCAAATCAACCAAACTATAGATTACCCTAGATATATATCCGCATGACTGTGGAAGGGCTTGAAAGAGAGAAAACGTTCAGTTGTGATCCTTTGGTCCCATAAAAGAGCGCAGGAGACACTCTCACAGATATAGATACCAACTTAAGAATTCAAGTTGCACGAACGCCTGTGAGATACTCTGAAAAGATCACACAACTGTTAATTCTGAATATAGAGGCTGAGAAAGCATATGACTATTAGATACTAGGGATTAGGGACTGAGTCCGCACATGACCATAGCAGACCACAACAAACGCGAATCTACGGTTGTGACCCACAAATCCCATAGCCCAACGAATCCATAGGTGAATCAGACATAGATGCTGGCCTACACATATTAGTATTCAAATCTACTCCACTTCCACCTATCATCATCGAACAGTTATCCTTGTTAGACGTAGCAGCTAATAAAGCTAGGGAATTCTGGACTAGGCCAGATAATCACCCGTAGAGTCCACTATACCCATCATCCACCCTATGACCCTATCTGGAGATATACATGAAACTATCCTAGGTCATTTTCCGTGTATTCCACAACCCATAGACCGAATCACACCAGAGCTCGATATTGATTGGAGCCTTCGAGCAGTCATCCTTGCCGATCGATCTATCACACATCCTTACCGACGATCTATCACACCAATTCGAGTTAGGAGGGCCTTCTTTGTCTTAGATTCAGTAACTTCCACTAGTGTGCGTCGAAGACATCAGATTGCCTAACTAGTTTGTCTGCATCCCACGCATATTCCATCCCCACCGGCTGTCTCAGCACGACCTCGAGAGGTCGGTGCGAGGAAGAGTTACTTGTAGATTCCCACGCTCGCTTGTCACTTTTCCATCGTACAAAATTGGTGAACCCGACGTGAACGAAATAGTTCTTCCTTTTATTTTCACTTCTTCCTTCCACCTTCGCTCTTACCCATTATTCTATAGGTATTCATATACCCCCGAATATGTTGGATTCGATGCATATGGTAGACCTCTCCTAGGTCTTGAAGCATACTACGCTCAACTGAATAGATAGTCATCGCCCTCGCTCTCAGTATGGGGTGACAACTATTCAAATAACCAATTATCAACACAAACTCCATCTCCAAGGATCAGATATGGCTCATCTTTCCAAATAGAGGAGTTGGATTAGCTCGCTCAAACACAACAAATAGAGCCTTCAGGCTCAAACAATATGACGTTCACAGGAGAATCTGGTTCGTCTCCTCAGGTACTGCTTAGACCACAAATTAGTAGACAATCTAACCCATACCTAGTTTTAGATGATGAACATTTGGTATGTTATGCCAGGAATGAACAACGCTCTCGAGTATGTACCCACCCATAGGGAGTTTACAAACGCAACCCGAGGTCTCTTTTCAAGAAAATACCTCCATGCCACTACATATAGGAAATTCCCTCGGGAAACTTGGTAGGGCAGCGATCAATTCATAGCAGGATATCACATGCCTATACAACATCAGGATATACAACAAACGCCACTAAGGAAAAATATCATGACTTCACCAAATGAGGTCATTTCAACTCTAGTAGAAAAAGTTAGGGGGTTGGAACTTGCTCAGCAAATCACCATTCTCAATTCATACAGGTAGGAAATTATAATCCTCCACGCCATCCTAGCCAAGTAGACCTCCTCACAGGAATAGGCACATTAGGCATGACTCCTCAGTATTCACAACAAATGCCAACAAGAACCGCCATTTCTAACACCGTTCCGATACCTCCCAGTCTAGTACAAAATAATCCATTCCTAGACAATACCCCTTCATACTTAAACATGTACTCCAAATCACCACAAGGGGACATGTTCTCCTCTCCCAGACATGTTTTCTCAAACACAGGGGCTTCCTTATGCCCCTGCCAATGCATACGCTACGCCATACCAACAACCCATTCCACCGCCACCCTCAAAGGGCACCATCAATGGTCGAAACCTATGCAATAGGGACTTATTCAGAATATTTGAAAGAACCCTTAGACTTCACCATACAAAGCATTATGCTTCCAAGACCTCTTCCCGATTTTCCCAAATACAAAGGTGAGGGAGATCCGAATGCACATATCAAGGCTTACGCCACAGCTATTCGAGAACTACTCCCTTGAGATGGGGTTGTTGCTAAAATATTCCCCAAAACGTTGGAAGGTATCGCTCAATCGGTATTATAGAATACCTGAGGCTTCCATCCATTCATTTAAACAACTCGTTTCAGTGTTCATCAAGGCATTTGACATGAACAAACTATTAAGAATAGGAATCGGAATTCTTGCACATAAGCAGAACACAATGAATCATTTGCTCATTTCATCCGAGGTGGCGTACAGTTCTTTACTCTTCAGCTAGTGCTCCAAATATGGACCAAATGGAACTATGTGATTTATTCCTTCATTCTCTTAGCAGAGAAGTGAAGGAAGAAGTCTAGAAGTTCCCACTAAGGACTTACGATGAAGTACTTGAGAGCGCTCTCCAAATAGATCAAGTGGCAATAGATAGTGGTCGTAAGATGTATGGAACAAACGGGAGGTTAATCACCTCCAACCAAAATACTACGGCTTATCCTACCACCACAAATACCAATCAAGGACCTAAAATCCTTAATAAAAATTGTGGAGTGACAACAGATGGAGTAACTGATCAGCCCAAAAGGGTAAATGTTGTGAATACTCCACCACTAGTAAACAACCAACGAAACAACAACTTTACCCCAACAATCAATGCAGTGGATTTTAATCATCCACAACAACAACAACGACAATGGTGAAACCCTACATAGGGTCCAAGCCAAAACTCAACTGGATATCAAAACTAGAACCAAAACCAAAACAAGAAATGCAAAACTTTAATCCTAATAGGGAACGGTTTGATCAGAGTTTTGGGCCACAATATGCACCAAACCAACAAACTAGGAATTACAAATCCTAACTCAGATATTGTGGTTTTCACAAAATCCGAGGCCATGACACTAGAACATGCCATGACTACAATAAATTCATGCAACGTTTTCCAGAGGAACAAAGACAACTTTTCATAGATATGTTCTTGGCAGATCCTACATCACCGGCACCAAATACTTTTACAGGGGTAGTTTCCCCTCAAAATGCACCCCTTAAGATCTTCAATGATCCGCTCCCAAATCACAACAACAAAGTTAAATTCAATGGGAAAAAAAGGTTGTAATGACAGGAAACCACGATCATGAAGCCTCAACTTCACTAAATCCATTAGTTGCGCCACAATTAGGAAGTCAACCACGACCCAAGATAGTCAATTTAGTGGAGTTAGACGCCGAACTACCCATAGAGGTTGTAACAAGGACACGAGATTATTCCTCTTAGCCAAGTCCAAGTTACCTACCGGAGACAAATAACATCCAACAAATGTTAGTAAGACCCGTAGGTGCCTACGATTTAATTAGTGATCTAACAAAAACCTTCTCGCACATTTCTTTTTTGGACTTACTAAAGAATTCTCCTGCCCACAGGGTTACTCTTTTAGAGGCATTAGGTTTAGGCCATCTAATTAACATCACTCCACCTCCCGAAACACAGGTAAACCATATAGACTTTGATATCCACCCTCTGGGGCAGCCGGATAGGGATACCAAATTCATATTCGAAATAAACAAAATGCCAACAGATGCTGAGATTACACGCCAAGGTGATCCAACCTTACATTTGCAAGTATGGGTTTATAACAATTATGTGAAATGCGCGATGGTTGACGATGGGGCAGCGGTTAACATAGTCCCCTTCTCTTTCCTTCAAAAGCTAGGGTATGGAGAAATGAATTGTTCCACAACTTGAAATACGCTAAGAGGCTATGATAGCCTTAAAGCCACCTCGATTGGAACTATAATACTACCGGTCACCTTAGGACCCAAAACAATCCTGACTGAGTTTTATATTATAGATCGGGAAACTAACTATAATATGATCCTCTACGACCATGGATACACCGTATGAAGGCAATCCCTTCTACGTTATTTCAAGAAGTAAGATTCTTGCATTTAGGAAAGGTGTTCATAGCCAAAGGTGATCCAAAACCATTCGATGTACACCTGGTTGACCTAAAGAAAAGACCAGGCATGCACTCGGAGTTTGAACTCCCAACAAACCAACTTAATAAACCTACCGACGTGAAACCGGAAGAAAAGTTGGTACCTACGACAGATCTTGAGACTATGAGCCTAGCCAAGATAATCCCAGCCCTCAAAGATGAGGTTAAGATTGTAGAAATAGTATCATTAGGAACTACTGCAAAAATTGTTGAATTGCTAGAACAGGATCTACCAATGTTCCTACCATTTGATTCTGTAGGCATGGGATACACCCTAGGTGTTGGTTCTCTTCCAAAGCCAAGTGATCTCTCGCATGGTAGAGGTAGAAGATGTTAACACAACAAATATCCCAACGCCCATATTCCCAACTAAGTATTGACTCTCCATTTCGATGGAGCTAGATGTCACATTACTGAGCTAGGTAGTGTAATCTTTACTTCTCTCGAGGGAAAATTCCTACCATTTTCCTTTAAACTAAATTTTGAATGTAGAAACAATGATGCTGAGTACGAAGCCCTCCTCCTGGCCTCATCCTAGCTAAGAGGATCAAGTTAATAATATCGTGGTGTTAGAGACTCACAATTGGTAGTAAACCAAGTCTCTCGAGATGTATGAAACCAGTAGCCGAGCACTTATAGCTCTACAAAATAGCTGTATTGAGTTTAAGCAAGGAGTTTGACTTCATATCAATTAAAGCAATCCCACAAGAGAAAATCTTCTCACCAATTCAATAATGACCTCAAGTCACACTTCACTCCAAATAGTGAGTTAGAAGATACCCATTTCATGGTATCCCTTCGTACCGAACCATTAGTAAAAATGTCAAATCCTCTTTAACAAACAGAAATGAAAACAAATCTACTATCCTAGACCACATCGATAGTGATAGAACCACTCGAATTACTTAAACGCCTATGCAAATACATCTCACCCATCACGCAATAGATTTATCCTTAATCCCACATTCATCTTCCTACTTCAGAAATCCCATGATAGAGCTTCCCCCATAAAAGGAACTTAGCATATACACAGTCGAGAATGGAGATGATCTAAAACTACCTCCAAATTTCACCCGAGTTTGAATAAGGTAACGCTTCTCTAATCGAAGAAACAATCGATATTAACATCGGAACAAAGGATGAACCAAGGATATTGAAGTTAGGATCCTCGTTAACTCCATCGGAAGTAGAAATACACACTCAAATCCTCAAAGAACATCGAAGGCTTCTGCATTTAATTATAAGGAAATGACAGGGGTTGCACCACACATTGCGGTACATAACCTCGTCACTAAATCAGATGCAAAGCCGATTAAACAAAAATCAGACCAATGAAACCTAAGGTAGCTCTCATGGTGAAAGAGGAGGTAATGAAACTCCTCCAAGTAGGATTCATCAAGCCACCGATTACTCTCAATGGGTATCTAATATCGTTCGCTTCTCAAAAGAATGGGAAGATACGATCTGCATAGACTTCCGAGACATTAACAAGGCATGTCCTAAGGATGACTTCCCGTTACCATCCATAGACGCTATTGTTGGACGCAACAAATGATTTGAGCTTTTGTTTCTCATGGATGGATTCTCGATACAATCAAATCAGAATATCCAAACAGATCAAGCCAAAACCATATTTATAACTCCTTGGGAACCTATTGCTATGTTGTTATGCCATTCGGTCTCAAGAACGCCAACGCTACATACCAAAGAGCTATGACGTATATATTTCATGACCTTATTCATAAAATTGTGGAATCCTACGTAGATGACTTGTTGGCTGCCAAGGCCAAGAAGCGTAGTGACCATCCGGAAGTGCTTCACATCATTATTTCACGTCTGATAGAATACGGAGTCACCCTAAATCCGTAAAATGTGTCTTTGGTGTAACAGAGGAAGCTCCTAGGTTACATTGTATGATCGTCACGCGGGATCAATGTTGACCCAACCAAAATTAGGGTTGTTTTCAAAATGGTCCCACCTTCGGATGAATCTGAATCGTGTCATTTCTTGGAAAACTCGGTGCAATCCAAAGATTCATCCTTGATTTAAGGTTCGCCATTCATCCAATCAACAATCTACTCAAGAAAGATTATAGTATTGATTGACCAAAGATCGCAATGAAGCTTTCGACGTAGCTAAGAATTTCTTGTTATCACCACCTACGCTTAAGGCCACCTAGGCTGCATCGCCTGCTATTTTTATATTTGTGAGCTACCAATGTCTCGCTAGCTATATGCTGTTGGCTCAAGAAGATGATGACAAGAGAGAACGTGTAATCTATTTCATTAGCCGAACATCGTTACTCGACTATGAAACATGTTATACATAAAGTGCAGAATGAGAATTCCTTGCCATAGTCTTTCGCAACCAAACGCTAAGACATTACATGCTAAATCAAGAAACAAAGGTCATTGTAAAGACAAGAGCATTTACGAACTTTCCTCATGCAAGGGTCCTTGTCTAAAAAGGTTGATGCTTTATGACCTTAATGGGTGAATTTGAATTAACATTCATAAATCGTAAGTCCGCTTAAGGAAAATCATCACGGATCAAGTTAGCCGATAACCCACTAAATGGATGCAATCTAGTAGATTTGGACTTTCCTGATGAATGTGTATACTACATCGAAACCAGACCTCCCATCTCTGAGTGTCCTTGGTATGCTGATATTATTAATTATATCATGGACCATACGTATCCGGAAGGTGCTACACCACAACAAAGAAGGCGGTTACACATTATCAGTAGCAAAATACGTCATTATAGAGCAAGTGCTCTATCGAAAAGAATTCGATGGAATGCTTCTAAGATGTGTCGACACGAAGAATCCAAGAAGATTCTCCACGAATCTCATTGGAAGGAATGTGTGGAGGCCACTTTGGTGGCCATGCCACCACTCGTAAAATACATCGAATGGGCTATTTCTGGCCTACTCTAGAACATGACGCAGTAGAGTTTGTACGAAGGTGTCATAAGTGCCAAGAATTCTCCCATGAGATCCACATGCCAACACAAGCTCTACAACCAATCACTACTCCATGACCATTTTCTACGTGGGGCTTGATTTGATAGGGAAATTCTCTCCTCATCCACAAACGCCATAATTTCATAATCACGCCACCGAATATTTTACCAAGTGGGTAGAGGCTATGCCTCTACTACTACTGTATCGAAGTTATGTAATCGCCAAGTTCATTTTGAACCAAATCATTTGCAGATACGGTGTCCCACAAGTCATTATCTCGGATAATGGGACTTCTTTTAAGAATGATGAAGTTCACGAATTGTGTAATAAATTTAAAATAAGCCATCATACGGCCTCCTTGTATTATCCCCAAGCCAACGGACAAGTCAAGCAACACACAAAACATTAAAAGCCATTCTTCTTAAAACGGTGAAAGAAAACAAACGAGATTGGCATTTGAAGTTATATCTGGCCTTATGGGCCCACCGAACCTCAATAATAACACCAACAGGAGTGACTCCTTTCTCGCTAGTATCGGGGTAAGCAGCTTCTCCCACTTGAGGTTGAAATACCCAGTCGTATCTCATTACAAGGGATCCTGGACAAAGATGCTTACAGAGAAGCACATCTCTCCCAACTAGAAATCCTAGATGAAGCTAGGTTAGATGCTGAAATAGCGGCACAAAGTCTATGCTGACCGGATGTGCCGGCAGTATAACAAGAAGGTCTATGAACATGACATATATGAAGGTGATCTAGTTCTAAGGCTAGACAACCAGATCGATAAAAAGACCGTGAAGGAAGGAAGTTCCGGCCCAAATGGTTGGGCCCATACCGAGTCATGAAGGACTATGGAAATGGTGCATATCTCTTATGCACACTAGAAGGTGAAGAATTTGGTGAAACAGTCAATTCCCTACACCTTAAACGATTCTATGCATAAGCAACCAGCACTACTTGTATAATTATATCTACATTGCATCTTCATATAGTTAGGATCATTTTGTCCGCTTGTTTCGTATAATTTTGTGATCAAGGAATTTATTCTCAAAGCAATTCATTACAAACTTCTGATGGTATTGGCATAAACACTCTAATCATACTTCTCCATTTCCATGATATCATCAACTATTTCGAATCATTTCATCAAATAAAGCTAGATATGACAAAGTCTTAATGGTAACCATACCAAGGTCTGCATACTTGTTCTCACTTTTGGTTTCTTCTTAGGATAGGTGTCTTGCCTATGGTCTGTTCTAGAAGCTTCATCGTGTCACATCTATCTTGTATGTATATCTCTTTGGAAGTAAGAGCATGCTGACACTTTGCTCAAGTAAACGAGTCAAATATAGATCAAACAGAAAATTTTAAATTTACACATTTCCTTGCCCCACCAACCTTTGGTGATGAGCTTGCGTCTCTTACTAGTGACGTAGGGTTGGGAAAGGATGGAAATGCCCTTACTCGCCTATGCCTTGCCCATGGTGATAAACCCACGCTTCTTACTAAAGAGATGGGGCAAGGTGTAGGGGTCCTTGACAAACAAATGTTAAAGGTCATAAACAAATAATTCAAATCTTGAAGTCTTGAGTCAAAAACAAATGAATCAGATGTCCAAAATTCCAAGAGAGTTAAAAATCCTAAAACCATATTTTGTCTACCATGTGGCCATCTACAGATCTAAGTCTAGATAAACCGCAAAGCAAGTTGCATCCCAAACTATGGAGTCACTTGAGTAGAGTAGGCTTGTAGCATCCTAATTTGGTTCCACCAAAGCTTTGTCTATCTTTCATCACTATCATTTCAACACATTTCATAACTTGTGCCCTTTCTAGCTCTCGGTGATGAGCCCTCGCATCTTACTAGTTGCGTGGAGTTAGGAGTGGGGCAAGTTTATCTAGCTCATCATACCGGCTTATCTTCACCACTTTGCCAAAATAGATATGAGGTATCAAAATTGCTTAAAGAAACTAAAAATTCAAAATCACATTGTATCTACATTATCATATATCAGCACCATGAAATACAGAAAGAAAGTAAACACTTGTATCATTTGTTCTCCATTGCATACATTCTAAAAAGCATATAAGCATAACATCATAGTTTACATGTGGAAACGGAAATGGAAGCAAGGTCATAGATGCCAAGAGTCTGATCCAAAAGAATATATATATATATATATATATATATGGTCAAAATTCCTATACAATGCCATCATGCACTAAGCATGGTCAAAATGCTCAAAGAGCCCGGAAATACAAAAACATCATACAAAAATCTAAGAGAGCCAAGTGGCTTCTCAACCCCTATGAGATCCCTCTGAGGGTGCACACCCATGCCTAGGACTCTAGCTACGCCGGCGCTTTGAGTGCATGGAGGGCTCACGATCCCGAGGGACAGCTACGGTCTCACCATGAGAATGACTCCTCATTAGGTGCTCTGTTGTCCTATACCCCGCCACCAAGACGGAGCATGATACCATCATGGCCACATGCCATATGGGGAAAAGACATCGTATGTTTTCCAGCCTGTGAGGGCTCCCCTACATCCACAAACAGCTCCGCATGGGTCCTCTCCATAGGGATCATCAGGGTATCGGTGCATACCCTGCGAATCAGGTCTCGCCACTCATCGGTCTCTACAAACAAAGGAGAAAATGAATAAGAAATAAAGCAAGAGATAAACACATGATCCAGAGGATCCTCACAGAGAAACACCGATCTAAGATCTTCTCAGAAATTGTTGCAGTCATTTTTAAAACGTGGGGAAAAATTATACGACTCCAACGATAAATTGTCAGGAAACGGAGCTCGTTTGCAAAAGTTATAGCCCGCTGAAATTTTTGGGCAACTGGCAAATTTTGGGGTTTTTGTGCAGGTTGGACGTGTGCACGCTCGCCAAGTGTTGCGATCGTATTGCGACACGTGGACAAATTGTGTGACGTATTAAAAAAATGGGTTTTGGAACGCCGGTCTTGGACACTCGATCTCGGACAAATGGACCCCGCTATTTTCTGGCTGGGGGCCCTCAGCCAGGTTCGACACACTCGATTTAGGAGGGGTGCCTTGGCCTCCTTCTCATTTAACCATTCAACCAACTGTGTATATAAACCTCTATATTTTCTATTACGCCATGCATGTGGGATATTGGGCATACTTGATTTAAATTATCCACGCCCTTTTAAACTTCCTTGCTTTCCCACGCCTATATTTTATCATTTCCAAGCATATATGAAATTTTCCACGCATTATTCAAACTGTCCAAGCCATATATGGTACTGTCCACCTTTTTAGGGATTTAGGCGCCTAAATGAATGCTATGCGCCACCCAATGCGCCCCATGGTCAAAGCGCCTATTATATAGGCTTAGGTGGCTTACTTGCCACTTTAAATGCGCCCTCCACCTATTTTTAAACCATGAGATATGCTCCCAAGCGCCCAATGTGGGATTTTATTCCCAAAAGGATCAGCCAAGGGGAATGGAACTCGGGTGGAGGTGGTAAAAGGATATGCGCCCAGCCATCAGACCAGGAGGTGCACAAACAGTATAAAAAGGGTAATATTTTATTTGTAATGGCATTCGGACTGTGTAAGAAATATTGTATTGCTCATATCTTGAGCTAACGGTGGAATTTGAAGGAGATGTAAAAGGCAACCCCTGTTATTTTCGACAGAGGAAGACTGTGAGAAGGTCTAAATTTTGTAGAATTCTTTGTAAAGGATTATTTTCAAGATTTTAATAGATCGGTCCCATTCAACCGGACCCGGAGACGTAGGCCTCAAGCGCCGAACTCCGTTATCAATTCTCGCGTCACGTTGCTGGTGAATTCTCTTCATTTATTTCTGTATTTGCACAGTACTTGCAGTTTTTATTCTTTTATTAAAAATACAAAAAGAAATAATGCACAAATTTAAATCGAAAATCAATACAAAGCAAGAAAAGTGTGTGTGCACAATTGCTAGTTAAATTTGGTTTTCAGATCATTGGTATCAGAGCTGGTTTTGACTGATTTTTGGTTCAGTCTAACGTGTTTTGGATTGCAAGTTGTGTGTTTTGGATGATAACAAGGTCTCGATCTAAGAAGGGTGAAGGAGAATTAGTTGAAGGAGATCCCAAAATTGGTACCAGACGATCTCGAAGTCCGACAATGGAGGATCGAGAGGAAGTGGAACAAAATTTTCAATCAACTTCCAACAGATGAAGGAAATGGTGGAAGAAATGTACCAAGAAAGGAAAAGGGAAAAGGGGACTAGAGAAGGTAAGAAAGAAGAAAGCTCTAGTTCTGACATTCCAAAAAGAGACTCCTTAAAATCTGATTTTCTTTCATTAAAGTTAGATATCAAGTTTGAATTGCGGCTATGTATAATTTGGAGAGCTAAATGCGAGAAATTGATAATCGGTCAAGCAAATAGAAGTATATTGCAGGGTTCAGAAAATTGTTGATGATGAAGCAAAGATTCATCTGGCAACTCTTCGGATGGGTGGAACCGCACTCATTTGGTGGGAGAGTAAGCTTCAGGAAGTGGAAGAAAACAAAGGTAAAGAAATCACTTCTTGGCCAATTTGTTTCAAATCTTAGGCAACAATTTTATCCTCTTGGTTATAAGCAATAAGCTATGATGGATTGGCAAACATTAAGACAAACTAAGGGACAAAGTGTTCAAGAATACACACAAGAATTTAGGAAAAGGGCTCTAACTCTGGGAATTTCCCTGAACACAGAAGAAACACTGCTCAAATATATTGGTGGATTGCATAGTTATCTAAGGCATATGATACTTGTTTTAGGTACTACTAATCTTGATGCAGTATGTGTTCAAGCAACCCATCTGGAAGCACGAGGGAAAATGACAAAGGAGTCCTCTTTCTCTTCTTTTAATCAGAAGAACAAGCAATCTGAAGGAAAAGGTTCGAAAGAACAAGGAAAAGGAAAGGGTAAGCATAAAACAAACTCTACTGTTAAGAAAGAAGATGAAAAACCATTTTGCAATCATTGTAAAAAAAACCATGATGAGTCTAAATGTTGGAAATTACATCCTGAAAAGAAGCCCAAATGGATGGTTAAGAAAAGAAAGGAAAAGAAAACAAACGCTATAGTGCATGATCTTGGTTCTGATTCAGGTGATGAAACCAAAATCACAGCTATGGGTTTACAAGGTAAGTCCACTCTTTCAATTTCCAACAATAGCGTTTCAGATGTTGCATCTTCTTCTAGTAAACAAAGTACACCGGACGATAAGAAAAGAAATGAGCTTTTCCACATTAGAGTAATTTCAAAGCATACAAAAATTGATACTCTTTTTGATAGTGGATCTCAAGCTAATTTGATTTCAGAGGAGGTTGTTAAAAAACTAGGACTCAAAACTACACCACATCCTAAGCCTTATCCTTTGGGCTGGGTTTGTGATGATGCAAAGCTGCAGGTAACTAAAACTTGTACTTTCAGATTTGCCATTACAGACAAGTTTATTGATGAGGTTGAATTGGATGTAGTTCCTTTGGATATTTGTGGGGTGGTTTTGGGAAGTCCTTATTTGTATGATCGTAAAGCAATCTTCTATAGGGAAGAAAATAAATATTTGCTTGTCAAGGATGGAATTGAGTTTATTATTAGAGCTCACCGTGAAAAGAATAATCTATCCTCGTGACTCACCAAATGAAAAGGCTTGTAAATTCAAGCAAAAGTTTTGTGCTCATGGTGGTCAAAGCCAAGGAAAAAGAAAATGAAATGGCTTTTGAGACTTGCGATCTAAAACATAAGGATGAATTGGTAAAAATTGTTTCTCAATTTGATGATGTTTTCGTGATCCACAGGTCTACCTCCCAAAAGAGGGGTTCAACATGAGATACAAGCTTGCTTGTGGATGCACCTCTTCCCAATATCGGAATGTACAGGTTGTCACAAGTAGAGAGAACGAGGAAATCAAGAGACAAATAATGGAACTTTTGGCTCAAGGTATAATTACGTCCAAGCACATCCCCATGTGGTTCACCAATTATATTGGTTCCCAAGAAGGATGGCACTTGCGAATGTGTGTTGATTTCGTGCTTTAAACATGATTACTTATATGTGGTAAAGGATGATTTAGCAAAATGTGTGTGTTGGTTCCATGTACTAAACAAATAACTGGTGAGGGAACCGCACATTTATTCTTTTCGAAGTTTGTTTGGGTTCATTTTGGTTTACCTAATTCAATCATATCTCGATCGGGATTCTAGATTTCTTGGGAATTTTGGTCAGCATTGTGGGGGCTTATGGACACAAACTCGAAAAAAAATCGCTTTTCATCCACAGACCGATTGTCAAACAGAGGTTGTAAACCGCACAAAGGGTACAATTACTTAGGGCTATAGTAACAAACATCCTAAATTGTGGGATGAACATCTTTATTATGTGCAACATGCTTATAATCGTGCCTTACATTCTTTCTACTTCAAGTCTCCATTTGAGACTTGTTATGGTTATCTCCGCCTAATTCTCCATTAGATATATATTATGGACATGAAACTGTTGTTAATGGTGCAAGTGATTCCGACAAGGCTAAAAGATTTGTGCAGAGAATACAACAAAGTTCATCAGATGTCCATGAACAATTGGAGAAAAGCCGTGCTAAGTACAAAGCTAGGCATGATAAACATAGAACCGATCAAAGTTCAAAGTTGGTGATTCAGGGGCTTCACATCAGCAAAGAAAGACCGACAGAAGGTAAAAATTGAAACCTATACGGTATGGTCCATTCCAAATATTGGAAAAAATTGGTAACAACGCTTTCCGGTTAGATTTACCTCCATATATGCAAATCTACTCAGTTGTGAATGTTGAGAATTTAAGATTGTATGAACCGCCTATGATTATTGATCATGATGATTCTAACATAATGCCTTCCATTGATGATTTTGCTCCTGAGTATCTTGATGAGTTGCAGGAAGACATCATTTTGGACAGGAAAGAAAGAACTTCGCGAAGAGGTGATATTGAGTATCTTCGTGTTGGGTTCAAAGGCATGCATCCGAACAAGGCAAAATGGATGGAAACCGGAAAGGTGAGGGAGAAATACCCTCACCTATTCACCAATTAGGTTGACTTTTGGGGTCCAAAAGTTTCTCAGTGGGGAGGAATGATCCAGAGAATCCTCACAGAGAAACACCGATCTAAGATCTTCTCAGAAATTGTTGCAGTCATTTTTAAAACGTGGGGAAAAATTATACGACTCCAACGACAGCTTGTTTGCAGGAAACGGAGCTCGTTTGCAAAAGTTATAGCCCGCTGAAATTTTTGGGCAACTGGCAAATTTTGGGGTTTTTGTGCAGGTTGGACGTGTGCACGCTCGCCAAGTGTTGCGATCGTATTGTGACACGTGGAAAAATTGTGTGACGTATTAAAAAAATGGGTTTTGGAACGCCGGTCTTGGACACTCGATCTCGGACAAATGGACCCGCTTATTTTCCTCAGTGGGGCCCTCCCGAGTTTCGACACACTCGATTTAGGAGGGGTGCCTTGGCCTCCTTCTCATTTAACCATTCAACCAACTGTGTATATAAACCTCTATATTTTCTATTGTGCCATGCATGTGGGATATTGGGCATGCTTGATTTAAATTATCCACGCCCTTTTAAACTTCCTTGCTTTCCCACGCCTATATTTAATCATTTCCAAGCATATATGAAATTTTCCACGCATTATTCAAACTGTCCAAGCCATATATGGTACTGTCCACCTTTTTAGGGATTTAGGCGCCTAAATGAATGCTATGCGCCACCCAATGCGCCCCATGGTCAAAGCGCCTATTATATAGGCTTAGGTGGCTTACTTGCCACTTTAAATGCGCCTCCACCTATTTTTAAACCATGAGATATGCTCCCAAGCGCCCAATGTGGGATTTTATTCCCAAAAAGGATCAGCCAAGGGGAATGGAACTCGGGTGGAGGTGGTAAAAGGATATGCGCCCAGCCATCGACCAGGAGGTGCACAAACAGTATAAAAAGGGTAATATTTTATTTGTAATGGCATTCGGACTGTGTAAGAAATATTGTATTGCTCATATCTTGAGCTAACGGTGGAATTTGAAGGAGATGTAAAAGGCAACCCCTGTTATTTTTGACAGAGGAAGACTGTGAGAAGGTCTAAATTTTGTAGAATTATTTGTAAAGGATTATTTTCAAGATTTTAATAGATCGGTCCCATTCAACCCAGACTCCGAGACGTAGGCCTCAAGCGCCGAACTCCGTTATCAATTCTCGCGTCACGTTGCTGGTGAATTCTCTTCATTTATTTTTGTATTTGCACACAAGTTGTAGTTTTTATTCTTTTATTAAAAATACAAAAAGAAATAATGCACAAATTTAAATCGAAAATCAATACAAAGCAAGAAAAGTGTGTGTGTGCACAATTCTAGTTAAATTTGGTTTTCGATCAACACAAGTGTAAACAAAAGGTGAGATGGAAATTAAAGTGATCCTAACTCCAAGCAAAGGGAAGATAACTTACTCGTGATCACTAGGCCTCCAGGATGGATCTCTAGGGTCAAGCACCTACCACGAGATGCCACCGCCGACCGAGTTACTCCTCCCGTGGCCGGAGTGACGTAAGATCCCGCAACGGATTCATCCTCCCCACCATGGCCCCGAGAGAGTGGCTCCTCTCGAAACTAGAGTCACCCTCTCTACACTCGCCTCGCCCTCTCTCGCCCGTATGATATCCCGAGTTTCATGCCACTCAGATCACTTGTCCTCCTTAGTCTCCTCCTCCATCTCCCCCTCGTGAACTCCTCGGACTCGAGTCTATGTCGATAGGTTCGTCACTGCTATGAGCGGGATCCGGCGAACTGAATCTAAGGGTGCCCGAGGAGCACCAGCTCTCCTCGGGCACGTACTACCCGCCTAGCTGTAATGGGAACACCAAGGGTAACAACTGTCCAACCCCGGCCTCAGGACCCTCTCGGCCTCTCGAACTAACCTGTATACTAGCACTACCGGGGGAAGCATACCCATATAAGGAAGGCCAAACCGGCCGAGGAACTCGGCCAAAGGGGTGTATCTCCACTCTCCCTACTCTGTCAACAAGTTGTCCTGTGGTGGAGCAGGAGATCAAAGTAAGAGCCTCCTTGCCCCATAAACCTGCCATGGCCTAATACGGTGTGGCCTCTATGTCATCAGTGGTCGTGGAAGAAACCGGCCGGTGAGGTTCTCTAAGACCGACATGTCCTGTCCATCTAGCTACCCTCACACTCTCCGGATCTCGCCACCTCTACACCTCTATCGTAGGGGATGAAGCGCCATAGACCCACCATAACCAAGGTCCGGTGGCTCAAAGATTGCCTCTGCAAATGGACTACCAGACAAGTTTTGGTAGGTAGTCCCAAGTATATCGGCTTCTCGTGTGTAAATCTAGCCATGTCCCTCGATCTCGTGCAATGATGGGGGACCAGCAATATAGTAGTGTGTCTCCTCCTTGTCCCCGATCAATCTCGAGGCAAGGATCCCCATAATGGCCTCGGTGAATCAAGGGGATGGACAAAGTAGGAATAGATCGACACTCACCCCCTTCTTCGATCCAAAGGAGATAACTACATCTCCCATGTAAAAATTCCACCGTGCTATCTCGGGCCCATAAACCTACCGTCTCAAGAGTAAGTCGTCTCCCCCGATGATCGGGACCCTAGAATACTGGTAGACATCCTCCAAAGTGATGGTCCACTCACCTCGCACTCTGTAACCAAAAGGTGTTCTGATCAGCATCCCAATAAGAAAATAAGTCACAAAGTATGTGACTGGACGGAGCAACATGTGGGACGTGTGATATACGCAGTATACTGCCCTCTGAAGAGTGTCCACCTCATCCTGTGAAAGGGCATCTAATACTATTGGGAGCTAGTCACACTCTCTCTCTCAACTCCATCGAATGTACTCCTCCCTCGCCTACATACACCCAAAAACACACAAAACAGAGCAAGTTAGCATCCAAATGACATTAGAAAAATCATGAAAACACATAAAGATGCTAAAAATGCAAAAACAATTTCAAACAAGTGTTCCTTTGGCATTCTCATTAGAACCGCCGCCTGAGCGGTGGTGGCGGTTTAAGCCAGAACCGCGCCTTAAAGGCGGTGGTCTTGTAACCACCACCCTGAATAGGGCGGTGGTCACATGACCGCCACCCTGTTCATGGCGGTGGTCATGTCCCGAAAACCCACGCGGTTTTATACCTTAAATAAGCCTAAAAACATAAAAAGGGACTATTTTAACTAAAATAAAGCCTACCCAGTAGGCGCCCCCCTAGATAGACCTTTTGAAGATAACATTTTCAAAAATAACCCCCACGACAAAGATTTTTACATTTTAATAATTTTTGGTGCAAAATGATAAATTGATAAAAACTAACATGTGATCTCGTGGGTCGATGATCTGCTCGCGGAGGCAATATCACTATCTCATCATGAACGTTTTGACTCTACTCTCGTAAGAAACCGTCACCGTGGGTCCCAAAGCTCAAAACCAACCAAATCAACACGCACAAATGAATAGGAAAATGGGCCCACTTTCATATATATAGCAACCTGACTCATTTTTGAATCCCCTTTTCACAGGTTTGGAGCACCAACGGAGGTAAGTTCTTACCCCCGCACAAATGGTACATCCTCATTTCCCATTATTTTAGAATTTAGTTTCCAATCTATTTTGTCTATCTACACTTGATTCCTCTTTTCATTTTGCAGGTGGTGGAAATTTTGGATGGCATCATTTTGACACACCTGACGTATCGTATAACTTCCAACTTCCCATTTCGGGACCGCCACTGAGACCCACCGCTTTACGCCTCTTCATGGCTAAAATGCTTCTCTAAGGGGGCAATATGTACGTACCCAAAATTACAAAGTACCGCACCGCCAAACAACGTAACATGTGCCCCAATGATGATACAGGTCTCCTCACAAGGTGTTCGGGATCCAAAAATCTCCCAAAGTGTGCATTAACATCCCGCATGCCCCGCTTAGCCCCCGCGTGCTTTGTTGTTCTCTTTTCCCCTCTTTTCTTTGTGTTTTATTCTTCAATGATGAAACCGCCGCCCGCTCGGGCGGCGGTGGTCTCGTGACCACCGCCACCCAGAAGGGGCGGCGGTCCTTCATGCATTTTCCGTATGTTCTTTTAACGTGACTCACGTAAATTTCAATGTTTACCACTTTTTCACCACCTTTGGCTTGCATTAATGATTCTCGGTCCTCGAATAGTGTTTTGACTTTGTTTATGGTTTAAGAGTTCAATTTGGTTTTTACCTTTGGGTAAATGCAAATGCTATAAATAGTTGGCTTGTGCTCAAGCAAATGGCCCCTCAAATTTACCTCTCAATTTCTCATTTCGTAGTTCACTTTTTATTTTGCTCAGTTTCATAGTTTAGTTCATTGCATGCTTAGTTAATGTTATTTTGCTATTAGAAAGCCACATATCCATCTTGTGCAAATGATGTCATTACTTCATGTAGTCTATTGAAATAGAGTAGTTTAATTCTCATTTGGAAGCCATTAAAGTTGCAGTTTTGCTTGCTGGGATCAAATAGGATAGTTTCGTGTTCGGACATTTTATGTTGCATGACTCGCAATAAATCCCACTAGGAATTGCATAAGCCAAGCTCTGTACTCTTGCGCTATCCCTCTCCTACTCGCATTATATTCAGTCTGTATCCTAAGCTGCCTTTGTTCCAAAATCTACTTTTGTTGATGCTAGCATTACATGCTTTTCTGGATCCACGTGAGCACGAAGGAACGAGGAGATCACACTAAGGGGACAAAACCACACACACCATCGGATTCGCCACTATTCTGCAAAATCCAGGTTCTAGCTTTCAAAGTTCTAGTTAGAAGCATATCAAATAGAGTAGCCAATCACCTTATTTCAGTCAATTTTACTTTCGATATTGCCAGGGAAGCTATGGGGATTGATAGTTTCTGAGAAACTATGATTCATTCCTCACTTCTGAGGTAGGATCGAGAGTCTTTCAAATAGATTAGATTAGTTATTTCATTATTTACAATAGATTCACAACTGCACAGGAAAGTAGCTATACTCGGTTGCTTTGTTTGTTTTAAATTCGTTATTAGATTAGTTGTCAATTTCTAGATATATTAAAAATAGTTTCTCCTTCAATTTCATTCATATAAATTCATCAGAGAAATACAAAAATAGAGAAGTTATATATGCTATAAATACACTTCACATAGTTAATTTTACTTTGTTGCATTTGGATTTACATTGTTGCTTTTGTATGACAATCATGGGACCTAGAGAGCCCAGAGAATACCTATTCAAGCCAATCGTGCCCCAACCCAATCTCGTCACAAAGAATAACGATATAGATCAGAATCTTAGGATCCAAGTCTTCCGAACAACGGAAAATTTACAAAAGATCACCTCCAGCTTAAGCGGGTTAAACATAGAAGACGACCAAGCACACATGTTTTGGTCAAATCAACCAAACTATAGATTACCCTAGATATATATCTGCATGACTGTGGAAGGGATTGAAAGAGAGAAAACATTTGGTTGTGATCCTTTGTCCCATAAATGCCGACGCAGGAGACACTCTCACAAACATAGATACCAGCTTAAGAATTTAAGTTGCACGAACGCCTGTGAGATACTTTGAAAAGATCACACAACTATTAATTCTAAATATAGAGGCTGAGAAAGCATATGACTATTGGATACTAGGGATTAGGGACTGAGTCCGCACATGACCATAGCAGGACCACAACAAACGTGAATCTACAGTTGTGACCCACAAATCCCACAGCCCAACGAATCCATAGGTGAATCAGACATAGATGCTGGCCTACACATATTAGTATTCAGATCTACTCCACTTCCACCTATCATCATCGAACAGTTATCCTTGTTAGACGTAGCAGCTAATAAAGCTAGGGAATTCTGGACTAGGCCAGATAATCACCCGTAGAGTCCACTATACCCATCATCCACCCTATGACCCTATCTGGAGATATACACGAAACTATCCTGGTCATTTTCCGTGTATTCCACAACCCATGATCGAATCACACCAAGCTTGATATTGATTGGAGCCTTCGAGCACATCCTTACCGATCGATCTATCACACCGGCTCAGTTAGGAGGGCCTTCTTTTCTTAGATTTTTAACTTCCACTAGTGCGCGTCGAAGACATCGATTGCCTAACTATTTTTCTCGCATCCCACACGTATTCCATCCCCACCGGGTCTATCTCTCAAAGATGACCTCGAGAGGTCGGGTGTGAGGAAGAGTTACTTATAGATTCCCACACTCACTTGTCACTTTTCCATCGTACATGAATCCTAGTGGAAATAAGGGCTAATGATTGTGGAATGGAAAGAAGCACATTCTCAAATGGAGAAGGGGTCACCGACACTCGGAGGTGGTAATGTAGCTACAGGTGTATGTGTGAGACATTAGGGGTGGATGAGGTTGTGTTTGGGGTAGTCATCAAGGGTACGGTGGATGTAATGGGGGCCATAGAGGTAGTAGACACGTAATTCATAGCGGGTATAGGACCTAACCGTGAAATTACCGGGGGTAAGGTGGATGCGGCAGCACAGAGCGATGGGGCCGATGCAGAGTGGTTGCGTGAGTCGAGGGATAGAGATTGACATGTCATATATCAACTAACATGAGGCGTCTAGAGTGGACGAGTGGGAAAGGTAAAACTACAAGGTGATAGGGTTCTCGTCAAGGAGTCATGTGAACTCCTCATCTCCGGGAGAGGATAGTAATAGGTCGGATGGAATCCATGGCTAGTGATAAAATATAATGTGGTGAAGGACTAGGTGGGAGTGGTTGACAACTAGTGTGAAATACGAGTGCGCTTTCTTGTCTTCAGTGTCACACCATGTGAACCAAGATCGATCGTAGTAAATCGCTTCTCTCGTAAATGACACAGAGAATAAGTAGGAACAGTGAATATGGCGACAAAAAGTAGATTAAGTACCAAATGGTGGCTGGAATGTAAAACATGATAATCGATGCCAATTAGGGCAAACCAACACCGGTCAGGTGTAATCGCGCTGCCATCAGTAGTAAATGGACAAAGTGAGTGAACAACAAGGCAAAAGGTAAAATCGACAAGTATGCCAAATCAATATGTTTAAAACGTGTCAATGGGGATAATGATAAAGTGATGGGACCGTGAAAAGTGGAATAAAGTGAAGTAAAATTTCCTTTTGAGTATGTTAGCAAAAGTTCCTAAACCAATGTCGGTTGGGTATAACGATGGTGGTCAAAGGTAACCGATTTACTCACACTATGAAATTGAAACAATGATGAAAGAAAAGTGGTTGTGAATTAAAATCTGATGTAGAATCGACCCAAAATTCCGAGAATGATGATGATATGGCCTGTGCACACTTAGGTGAAGCCGAAATACACCATCTCGTGATGAGGAGCATGCAAGGATGAACAAAAAGTGACGAACGTGATCTCTCACCTCAAAATGCAAGCCAAGCAAAACACTAAGAAAATGCGATCCTAGGAGTTCCCTTTCTATTATGTTTGTTTAGCTTATGCTTTTAGGGACCGACACATGAATTGTGAACTAGATTTTTGGTGAGGATGGCTTCCTACAAAGGAGATCTAAAAGGTGAGGTTTCGTGTATGTTATGGTGGGGCGGGCTTCGCTCTCAAGTATGACTCGACGTAGTAAAGCGAGATGGGTGCCCACCGTGTTTTCATCATGTGATCACCTACAACTTCTTCCAGGTTTTGTTTAAGAATGTATGTATTTTGAATTTTTGTGTGGTTTGGTAAGACTCGAGAAAGAGAAAAGGATAGAAGTGCTTTTCTACGATTTGTTTGTCAACCATCAGCTAGGCATGACTTCCAACATATAGGTTGCCCTCAATTAATGTGAGCTAATGCAATAAATCAGAATGGAATGCACTTATTTTTAAACCCAAATTGAAAATGTGAAATTGGATGACACAATAAGATGAAGAGGAAGAGGGATGCTCTTTCACTACAATGCAAAAAAAACATGAAGAAATGGTTCTTTTTAATCACACCAAAAGAAAAGTTTCCTTTAGAGCAAATAGAAAGAAGAGGTGGGTTACCAAGGAAGAAAATTAGTGTGTACGATTTTCAAAAGGGAAACAAACACACAATTTTTTCCTAGGAATGAATGAAATGCAAGGAACCCCAGATGGGTCCCACTAGGTGTGCCAAAATGTTTCACCTGATTCTTAGATCATTTTTTGAAGCATTGATGAAATAGATAGGGTAATGGGCGTAGAGGAATACCCCTGCTCAAATGTTGGTTGATGGGTTGTTGTGTGCGTATGACTTTCGGATCCATAGCTGATCATGAGAGCTTCCTTTTGGCTAGGAGGAACTACCTATAATGAAAACAAGACCACCAAAAGGAATTAAACAATATGGGCAAGTGAACTGCCTAGCATATGCTAGATCCGGAAGTATGATACTTCCTAGATGGCTATCAGTCCACTATTTTAAACAATTTAATGTTGTAAACAAAGTAAATCCTATTGTTATTTAAAATGATTTAGGTATCTCACTTAAAAACACAATAAGAAATAGTTCTAATCTAACAGCTAAGCTAGAATAGAATCCAAAGGTTAAATGATTAGTTCTAGGTCTCTACAGGTTTGATAGAGGTATCGGGTAGATCACAAGTGATTGGGGGTGAGATGAAATTTGGTGGGTAGGTATCTGTTCTAGGCTATGTGGGAAAATATAGAGACCGGTGTCGGTCAAGGGTGACCGATGGCGGTTAGGTGTAACCAGCATTCCGCCATCGTGAGATCTGAAAATGTCACAGAATAAGTTATGGTCTCCTTTGTGATTGCACAAAGGACTTTGGTGAGTCGGGGTGAAATATTGGGTTACTGGAGTAGGATTTTGCAAGGTTTTAATGGGTATATGGAGGTGAAAATGTTGGAGAAGGTCAATAGGGGGAAAGATAAACAATGGATGATAAAATGATGATGAAATGAAATAAACCAGGAAAGTATGATGTTATACTTACTTGGATTCTCATCCCGAATGCCTCGTGTGTGAGGGATGAGGTGTTGATGATGGGTTTGAAGGTCATGCAAGTGATCACCAACTAAAGAAAAGCTTCGCGCATGGGCTGTATATACACTCCTCTTTGCTTGGATAGATCGATCATGGTTAGGATGGCTACGCAGAGAAGATGCTCAATCTCCTTCCTTGCATGTGAGTTTTCACTGGAATTTTCTCTCTAAGATGCGTTATCTCTTTGAGATGTGTTATTTCTCGTCAACTTTCTCCCAATGTTTTCCAACCTTGAGAATAAGGTAGTTTAGGGGTTAAACGGGTAATCGATAGTGGTCCGGCTTAACCAGTGACGGTTAGGGGTAACCGACGTCGGTCAAGGTGGGATTTCCTAGGTTTACTAAACTAGGGAGATCCTCCTGATTTCCTTGATCTCATGTCATTATCCCATGGATTAGACTGAGAGCCTCTTGTGAGCATGTAGGAATGTGGTTAGAGGGAATGTAGGCATTGATTTTTAGGGTTTGGGTAAGTCTTAGTTAGTTATGGAAACTTACTAAGAATAGGTCTTAGGTTGAGTTGGTTTGATGAGGTGTCTAAGTGAAGTGTATGTGTGGATATTATTTAAATAAAATATTCAAATAATAAATATAGTGAGGATAATGCATTAATTTAATTAAATTAATATTAGTGGGGTGAAGGGGGTTATGGCTAGGTAAATGTAATAAAGGGTGCTTATATGTCGAGGGACCAAAGGGGAGTGTGACCTAATTTTAGTGTCTACAACTTCCATATCCAACTTAAGTGGTCTACCCATTATTACCCTCAAGTTAATGGATAGGAAGAAGACACCAATAAGACCCTTATACGAATCATGGAGAAAATGGTCAATAAAACTCGGCCGTAATTGGCATCTACAGATATATCCCGCCTCCGGGCCTATCGTACTTCCATCCACACTCCTACTGTGTGACCCCATATTCACTTGTCTATGGCACTGAAGCCATCATACCTTTGGAAGTGGAGCTTCCTCCCGAGAATATCTCTCAGGGACTACCTTGATAAAGATGAAGACTATAGAGTTGCTCGCCTAGCAGAGTTAGAACTATTAGATGAAAGGCGTATCAGAGTGCTCAATCACCTAAAATTCTATCATAATAGAGTGTCCATAGGATATTAAAAATGCATCATTTATCAAGAATTTGATTTAGGAGATCTAGTTCTCAAAGAAAATCAAGAACACCATCAAAGACAGAGAAAAAGAAAGGAAAGTTTGAGACTAACTGGTTAGGTCCTTATGTTGTAATTGCAAAATATGGATCAGAGCCTACAATCTTACATATTCGGATGGTGAAGAGCTTCCTAACCTATGAATTCCATTCACTTGAATCATTTCTATTCTTAGGCATGACGATAATATCAAATAAGAACTAAAAATTTGAAAACAAAGAAAAAAAAGCTAAAAATGGGAAAATGAGAAAATAGTAAAGAAAAAGCAGTCATCCTCATGTGAAAACCATGCAATTGTGGTGCATAAAGGTGCAGGTCTTTGAGTGAAAACTAGTTTTTGGCGCTCAAAGAAGATTTTTCGACACAAGTTACTCTTACTAAGGACGGGTAATCGTTACCACTTTTTATATGTGACTTTTACCGCTAGGTCTAGGAACCCTATTAGGACCACCTTTACCTTGCCATGATCCGGTTTGCTTGCTCTTATATCTGCATGGAAGAAATCACCTTTGTATACTCCCATCTAACATTGGGCATGAAATTACCATCGCCACCTTCTCGCATATTACACGTGTGGCATTATGCCTGCTGTTGATATTCCCACATCACGTGGGGCATCCACGCTTCTTTGTTCTTGTACATTGTCAAAACATGACTCTTGAGAATACAAAAACATTTAGAAAACGATACACAAAAATCTAAACATCTGGAAAATTTCCCTTTTTCAGGGATAAAGCTACATTCATCTCACAACGTTATTCTAGAAACACCTAGACAACAATGGAAAAATGTAGCTACGAAAACTTATCTTTTTAGATAAACCCAAAAACATTAGAAAATATGTCAATGTTGTCCCACAAAACAAAGTAGTGCTTTAATTACTTTTAGTTGTTGGTTTGTATAGTTTTGATGTACTTAGTCTATTGAATTGTTTGTTCTTTAAGTGGATCATTTGCTTATTTGATTTTGAATCTTGTTTGATTTAAATTATGTATTGCATTACATACATTTAGGAACTCTCATGCTTGTAAACAATTGTTATAGGCTTCTTTATTTGTTATGTGCATCTTTTTGAGGTTCATTTTTACTTGCTTAGATTAGATCTCGTTTTTAATCTCTTGTTAGGCTTTTGCATGTGTTTGTTTAGTTGTAGTTTGTTGTGTTGTTTGTATGTGTATATTTGTTTAGTTTTGTTAACTTTTGCTTGTGTATTTTTGCATAGTTGTTTGTTATCACATCTATCATCTATCATTGCATCACATTTTCTAACATTTTCTAACATCATATATATACAAAAATGCTAAGTATTACATCATGCATGTATGCTAAACTAATCATCACAAATCGTATCATCAATGGGGGCAAGAGGGGTTACACATAATCACAAATCTATCCCCCACACCAATATCATCTAGTATCATCCCAAGTGCTAGAATAAAAACTCAGAAACAAATCATGAATCCAAAACATGTGGTGTTATATACAGATACATCATCAAAAATGAAAGTAGGAAATATACACATTTCTAAATCTAAGGTATGCCACATACATAAAGGAAAGAACAAATCATACATCATAAATCCAACATAATGTGATACATCAAAAATGTCCATATATACATGTATAATTGTCCGTGTCGACTCAAAATAATACATCATCAATACACTATGCCATTAAAAAGGGGCATGCGTCAAAAATATTCGAGCCTTCATCATGAGACGTCATCAAAATAATGGTATACATAGTTATACATCAAAATTAGCCTTCATAAGAGGCATAAATACAAGATATATGTACATAAAAGGAATATAGAGCTCAACCAAAGCTCTCGCCATCATTAAGGGCTCCTAGATCTATCACCTAGTTGACATAATAGTGGTGGTTATGATGGACCTCGCACTGTGGGTACCACCAAACTGTCTAGATGGTCCTTATCCAGCCGGATGCTTTGGTATAGGCTACCTAACTGATCTCACTAAATGACCTGATCTCCGCGACCTAGAGCCTGTCACGCTAGCCTCTGACTACTAGAATGAGACTACTCGCTTGATCTACCGAAACTACCCTAAAGTAGGCAGTCCTATAGTACATGGCCTCACCACCGGATCTCATCACATCTCGTATCAAGTTTGCATCTCTAGAAGCAAGAGCTTCCTATAGGGTGGCATCTCACTAGCTTGTCAACCTCCGCCAATATCATCTTGAGCTTGTCTCAAGGCAACACCCTCTCGATCTCTATCTGCGGTAATGGCCTGCACCTGGGCTCGTGCCTGATCTCTCTATGTAAAATAGCCCTGTGACTGTGCATGTGCATGGTCCCTCTGAGCAACAACCATCCACACTTGAGTCTGGGACTAGTGTAGGAGGCTCAATATCCGATCACCCCGTGCATCCGGATCTCACATCTAACTCTACCATGAGGCACTATCACCGCTTAGGTAGCCTCGTGCGCTAGCCTAATCCTCTCTCTGTCAAAATCTACACCTAGGTGAGTGCCTGATCTCGCTCTGACGAGGGCCTATACATGTGCCCTAGCTGCATCTCTCTCACCAGCCACATGTAATTGTACAACAATGGCCACTCAGAATCGTTCTCAAGAGCAGCCCACTTCCCATCAGCATTGTTACTCTCTAGAATATCAAGTGGTGGCCCTACTCTAGAAGTACCTACTGAAGAGGGGTATATATCCCCACTGGAATGCCCATTGGGGGCAACTCAATATCCACGGCCCTATATACCTATCTCGGCTTGGACCTAGGGCCCTGTCCCTTTGGTTGTCGTGGTACGGGACCCTATCCCCTACCTCTAACATGGTGGTGCGCATCGGGCCCACCTCATCATCATCATCATCATCACTATCAGCTCCACCCTCACCACCACTAGGAGACCCCACTAGAGGAGGTCTCATGCCGACATCATACGTCATTCGGGAATATTCAAATGACATAGAAGCATACCATGGTACCATGGCTCATACTCTAATGTAGTGCCCGGATCTCTAATTTGTCATAGTGGTACCTATATAATAGGTACCAAATTGTCAAAAATCGGCTAGTGCTCACACGGAAATTTGTGGACCCATATCAAAATGCTCTCTGGCTCTGCAGCATACCATCTATCTAGCCTAGGAACATCTTGGGTAAGGCCAAGCTACCTCTGCAATCGATCTACTCAGATAGCTTCCACATATAGTTACGGATTCCCAAGATAAAATTCTCAATGGTAGCAGTGCTGAGCTCTAAACCATCCTCTGGCCACTAGAAATGTCTATAAGGCCTCCATACAATGGAAGCCTACCGCAGCTCATCCAACTCGCACCGGTAATGGTATGTAACTCCCATAAACAATCACACATCCTCCCCTGTCGGGACCCAACCCATCATAGAAGGCTCGTCGATAGTCCGTACTCTCAAAACACCTAAGGGGTGACCAATAGCAATGTGGTCCCACGCCCAAATATGTAGCAGTGAGCAGGTCCTACCATCTTCTAACGGTAGTAAGTAATCAAATGGAGGTCCCAGTATAGATGTGCTAATATGCACTGACCCCAACAGTAGGTCTCTCCCTCCACCAAACCAAGAATCACTCCCAGGAGTCCAAGTAGAAATGAAGCATTGGTCTTGTCAGGGAGTAGAACTCCACTGACAAAGGCCATCATGTAGACCACTACTCGGTCTAACTCTGGATCATCTATACATCGGGATAATCTGATGGACATCCCACATCATGGTATAGTAGGGAAACTAAACAAATATGTGATATGTCACCGAATGTCGGTCCAAGCAGCTCGTAGTTCTGGATAAGTTGTCCCTAGATCGGGACCCGTATGATGCATCATAATCCTCCAAGGTAATGGTAATCTCCTTGGTCGGGAGGCAAAGCACTGACTCTCATTGTGTCATCACTCTGCTATGGTTGTCAAAAGTCCATGATCTAATGTAATCTATGACATCTCGCCACATGAGATAGTCCCATCGCGTGTAAGAGGCTCTCCGCAGTTTCTCTATCATCATCGCAAACCGCACCTCTATCACAGCCTAACCGAACCGTAGTGTTCATGAGTCTCAAGAACTGCACATACGCTATAAAATCAATGCAAGTGTTAGGCACTTATCTATTTCTATATATTTTTCTAAGGAAAAATAATTCTTTTAATGCATCTAACTTACTAATTATTCCTTCCTTCTAATCTACTCGTCTAAGTTTTTTTTATATACTTGGCTATTTTATCCAGCTTATCTTTTCTCACTTCAAATTTAACACCTATGCGCCTCTTTTGCACCTATGCTTCTAAACGATGCATACGCACCCTTATGGACGCATACGCATACTAACCTCTTTCTTCTCTTTTTTTTTAGGCATAGGCCATACAGATGCATATGCGCCGCATGATGCATATGCACCTGCTTCCAACGCGTACATGCCTCCTCTAACTTTTCTACGAGTACGTGTGTGCATACCCACCTTTCTCTACAGATACACATGCACTTACCTACTTCTTCCAAATAGGTATGTGTATGTGTTCCTACCTCCTATGAACGGATGCGTGTGTGCTTCCATGTTTATTTTAACGCATGCGCGTGCGTGTACCTGTCAAACCGATGCATATGCCCATGCATATGCATCAAATTTCATCCTACCTACCCTAGAAAACCCTAAAAAATAAATAAATGTGTAATTAATAGGGGGATAGGCCACTCACAAAAGGTCCATCCGCTAGGTCCCGCATGTACTCTCGGATGTGATCCACGTGCCTTATCCTCCTCGGTATTCTTGTCATCTCACTCCAGGGCTATCGCTTTCACTCACGGTAAAAATTTGCAAAGGCTCTAGTAGAAATGAATTGGTCGTGATTGTTTTACCGACCCTGGGTATATTAACTGTCGCGATACCCCTAGGGCATGTTTTCTCTTCCGTGATCATTCTAGCCTTCCTCTATCCGCTATGATAATTATTTTTGTATTAAAATAATTATTTTTACTAATTTTCACATGTTGGGGCACTTCGTGCCATCCAACGGTCACTTCTCCGTCACGCTTGAGATAATTTACGAACCTTTTTAGGCACCTTTTCCTCTATTTTCATCTATTTTCCCCGTCATGTGATAATTATTTACTAATTTATTTTAAATAAATTATTCTCGACCTATTTTTCTTCTTGTGGGAATATATTCTAGCTTTCTAACAACTTTTCCTTCCCACTATCACCCTTGCGCATATTTTTAGAAGATCTTAGATCATTTGAAATTCTTCTTACCGATCAAAAATTGAAAACATTCAAAACATTCAAAAAAGTCAAAAACATTAAAAACTTCAAACAATGGCTAAAAATGGTTAAAATCATTCATCTACGGCTGAAAATTTGTGTTTATTACATGGCACTCATCCCAGATCTTGCTGACATTTTCAAATCGTTTGAAACAACGACTCGTGCATCACCAAAATCTTCAATCACCTACACCAACTATGTTGTTTACTTCATCTATACTCTAGGGCACTATCGGTTACCTGGTATTGTTTTCATCATGCACATTGCTTTTTTAGGACCCAAGTGTCCTCCATATTTCCCCTTGCATAATACACCTTGCTTGGGGCATCATTCTTCACCCTAGTCATTTATCAGAACATTTGGGAGTTCATCTTGATAACAAAATATTTGTGCAACTATCTTAAACATTGTTGGTTTAAGTGTGTGTGGTTGTACTTATTTCCTTGTTAGGTGATTTTGTTTATTTCTTGTATTGCATTGCATTCATGTATGTTGCATGGAGTTGGACATTTTTAGCACAGACGGTTATTTGTATCTTGGATTTTCATGTCATTTTACGCTTCTGTCACATGCTCACATTTTAATAAGGACCCATGAGGAGGATTCTAAGCATTATGATGATTAAGTATTGATAGCAATTGATTTGCGCATAGCTCAATATCCCTTTTTTCTAAGTTCTCATCTTCTCAATTCACTTTCTCTCTTAGTTTCTTTTCAATCATTGATCGAGTTTCTTCGTCACCCCATCGACACTTGAGGGGGCATTCTTCATCCTTCATCCTATTAATTTTTCTTCTACCCCTTCAAAAAAATTCTACTTGTTTGCATTTGTCTACTTTCTTTAAAGTGACGTAGCTTACGTCACCTCAAAGAGGGGCAAATGTAGACAACTGTAGTTTGATCTATATACTATTATTTCTAATGGTGCACTAACACTTCTTCCATTTGAAAATTGGTGGCACACCGCCAATTAGACCTATCTAACTCCCCTCTCATGACACCTTTTTGGTCATTTTTCCTCTTGTAAACCATTCAAACAGGCCATTATAGCCTCGTTCTAACTACATTAGCTTCTTATTCCCTTCTAGCTTACTTCTATTAGCTCCCTAGATTATCAATCCACTTTGTTGATTGGTTAAGCCCTTCATAAACCCTTCCAGAACCCTAATTACTCTCTAAGAGATTAATTAGTCTAACCTAGGTTAAATACCTTAAACATAATCAAATCACACTTTGACTTGCTAAAAGTTCTTTTTGGACTTTAGCCTTTGTCCCACATGCACCCAAATCTCCCTTTTCTTCCAAACCAAAACTATAAATAGGGCTATTCCCCTCCCTCATTTCCCAAGAATTCTCTTCTTCTTCTAACATAGATTATAACAATTTGTTTAGGCTTTAGATTATATTTCATCTTCTTCCATTTGAGCTAAAAGCATTTGATTTTGTATTTCATAGTATTAACATGGAGTAAAAGGGAAGATCCATTGGCCTCAAGCCATTAATGGGAAGATCTCTTTCTCTTAACATATAAATTGAATGCTTAGATCCTCTTAGGTTCATTATTTCAAGCTTTCAAAGAATAGAGATTAACTTCATTTTCTTAGTTTGCATGTTTATTTCAAATTAATGTATGTAAAGAAGAAAACCTTGTTCATTTCTTATCACATGGTCCATTGATCAAATTTCAAAAGCCTTTGGGATTTCTTTAGAGATTCTTACCCCAAATCCATGGCTTTTGCAACTTTTCATCAACACACCGAGCGCATACATATATGCTTGACAACATTCTTGCTAGCACTTTTTTGCCTCTCCTTCCTCCCTCTATTTCAAACCCAAGTACTCCTTTAAATAGAATCTGGATTCACCACCATAGTTTTACCCAAGAACAGATCGCATGCCAAGTTGAAGTGTGGTCCTCTATGATTGAGTGCTATGCCGCATATAAAGGCCTCCACTAATTTTAATGATTCTCATGAGATATTCCCTACATGGAATAGTCTTGTCTTGACCTCTAAGGCTCCAAGTCGGCACCTTATCTAATCATCATGCCTACTCAATCCCGCGTGTGTTTTCCATGCGATACCACCTTCAAAATGCGGCTAAGTCCCCAAACCTTTTCCTACTTCCTTTTGTAAGCCTCTCCTCCCGTGTGCCTTTCCTTGAGTGTATTTCTATGAACTTGCCTTGTGCACACGCATTTCTTCTTAGGACTTAGTCGGGCCAAGGTCCAACACTGTTTAAAAATATGCAAAACACTCGCAAACACAAAAACATTATAGCAAGTTATTTGAGTTACAACAATATAACAAGTTATTTGTGTTTTTATTAGAACAACTTGTTTGCTTCCTATAAAACACCTATAAACATGCAACTTGTGAAAGTTGCACACAAAAACTGAACACAAAAAAGAGATTAATTATGAAACATAAGAATAAGTGATGAAACAAAAAACAAAATAAGATGGGGTGCAAGTCCCACTAGGCATGCCAAAATGTAAACAATGAAAATTACCCGTAAATGGAAGACAAACAATAAACTTGCAAAACCTCCCTAGAGCTTTCCAGAGTAAACCTCAAGTAGGTTGTGTGAAGCTTTAAGTTGTGTAACCTTTCATAATTGTGGGTGCTCTTGAATGGCCTCCAAACGTGAGTGCAATTGCTATGAATATAGTGATTTGGCTTGGATTATTGCTTTTGAAATAGGAGAAATTGGAATGCAATTTGACAAAGTAAGTGTGCTTAAATATAAGAGGATTTGCAAGAGAGTAAGCCTGCAATTTATAGAGGTAGAAGTAGTTGGAAGTTGGTTAAAATGGATTGAATGCACATGCTAAAAATAACATTGGAGGAGGTTGTAGCAGTTCCAGGGCATTTAGGGGCAATGATGGAATTAATTACAGAAGTTACATCCAAAAAGGTGGTTATATGTGTAATTCAATTGCCCCCACCTTTCTAGGATTCTAAAAGTGTAGTTAACTAGGATGAGGATGTGGAGTCCAAGTGGTTGTTGACTGAGTGGTAGTTGACTAGGATGTGCACACACTAACTAATTAATTAATCATTTAATTAATAAATGATAATTAACTTAGCTAAAGGGGTACTAAGGACACATGGAATTACTTAAATTAATCCAAAGGGTGAAATGCGTATGAATTAATCAATTAATCACAAAATGGGTGAATAAAAGGGTGTATTAGGATAACACTAGGAACATGTGAGTAATTTTGGGGTGTTTATAGTAAGAGAGTACAACTAAAGTACAATTTCCTTCAAGTATTTATATTCTCGAGAGAGAATACAGACATCCAACTTAATATCTTGTAGATACTCAAATCCAAATTACAAATAACATTCTTAATACCATGAAAATGGACTTAGATCCAAAAGATAAATAGACAACAAAAACCTCCTACTATCCTTATTTCACATACCCATACAAGAAAATAAAACAAAGTTGGTTCCTCGTATCAAAATATATGCACTCATACATGTAATAAATCCTTATCACGCAGCCCATTATGGGTGTATTTAAATTGCCTACTAGAAGACAAATGACTTTAAACATTGAAACATAGTCCCAAATGAGATATTCCCATGCATTCTTCCTACAAAAACACAAACAAAATGCATCTCTTTCATTTCATTCATTTATTTTTCAAAATAAGAAAACCCAAAATGAAACACATGTTCAAAAGTATAATATAGTCAATTCACAAAATCTTCTATTTCATAAAACAAAATACACATACCTAGATAATAAAACAAAACCCAATTCCATGATCTCCTATTTTTCTATTGAAATACCCATACCCGATAACAATACACAATGAACACTCATACACTTTTATTTCTCACAAAAATACGCCTACCCGGATAATATTATAACCTTTAAACACGTAAATCTATATGCCATTTCCACATGCAATCCAAGTAACAAGTGTAATCCATCACAAACATTTTTGATATAAAACCCATATACAAAAATACCACAAAACATTAATAACAGAATATCAATATTTCACCATGAAAACAAAACTCATAAAATACCTAGTATGCCATTATCAAAATATAACTATTATATTATAGAGAATCAAGGAGAATCTCATGCCCGTAATGCTCATGTAGTCATTTTTGCACCCCACTAAGAACAAGGGAACCTCATGCGTGTCGGCCTATCACCTAATGGGCGTTGGGCGCTCACCCGAGGCACACGAGAGGGAGCCAAGTCTCTCTTTTATGTGAGTTTAGTGGAAGGCATAATTCATGATCTTGACTTAGTGATTTAACAGACATGAAGAAGTTATAGAGCTCAGAACGGATTCTACACCCCTTTAGTCATAACAAAAGAAAAGCACACAATAGAATTAATAGAACTAAGAAGTTGTAAATCCACAAATATACTCAACATTCAAGTAAGGTTCATGATTATACAAGATCAAAAGCATAGTAGAAACATGCAGATAATACAGAAAGGAGATCTTAATATAAACACAATGGTAACCTTATCATATTCATTCATAGTCTTACTACAAAGCATCACAGAGAGGCAGACCATAGTCATGCGCCATATCTGGATCCATACATGTATACTCACAAAATAAAAATTTCATTCCCCATTCCCTCATTACATCCTTCCTAGAATCATCTACCCATTCTATCCCATAGTTCTCGCAGTAATTCTGCAGAGCTTCGCTACCTCACTTCTGTCTCTGTTCTTTTGCCAAGGGTGCGTGTATAAATAGGCATCTGAGCTCTAACAAACTCCTCTGCAGCCTCAGATATGGCCCCAAGTGTCAAGGTGTGGGTCGCCCTAGGCGCATGCCTCTCCATGTCATGATTAGATTTTTGGATCTTCCTATCGCAAGGTATATTCCTTCCAAGACACCCTGTCACTAGGCTGGAACCTTATCCAAACGGAACACGTTCTTCATGTGTTCTATCCAAAAGGCCAAAACGGCTAAGTCCCAAATTATTCTTCACGTGCGCGCACGTCCTTGGTTCTCCAAGAACCCTTTTGAATTCTACCTTGCGCGCTCTCCCCGACCATGCACGCCTATACGCCTTTAAGATTTGGTAGCTACATTAGGGGCCCAACATTACCCCACACTTCACCTGTTCCACCCTCCTCGATAACCTTTCAAAGAATGCAGTACAAAAATTTCAAGGCCTTGCCTTGGAAAAGAATGGAGGGAAAGAATAAAGAATGGGGGAGAGAAAGAATAGAGGGAAAATTTCCTAAAGAAGAAGAAGGGGAAAATTTTTCCGCAGGTCGGCCTCTAGTGTACTCCAAGCATTGACTTCATCCTATGCTCTAGTGCAGATATCGCCAACCAAGGTGCTCACCTCATCAAGGTTAACCCTTCCCCCTTCATGTTAATGGTCTCCACCACAGTCTCCAGCTCCTTGGTGTGATCCTCCAGGGCATCCATCTTCCTCATGATGACCTTATAGAGCTCTTTTAGCCGAGGTTTTGATTGAGACTCGCTGGTTCTCAATAGCTTTAGACTTCTTTTCCACTTCGGCTAGGATCTTTTCTCGCTCAGCTCTATTGCCCTTATTCTTTTCCCTGAAGTCCTTTAGCTCGGCCTTGTCACTGGCAAGCAACATGCCTATCACCTTGTCTTGATCCGCGCAATGGTCATAGGTGACCCCCATGGTTTGTGCAGCTATTTTCACATCAGCGAGCACCTTGTTGTATTCATCCACAAGCGCAATGACCTTCAACTTGTCTTCCTTCTCCAAGCGCATAACTACCTCCTCTGCCGACTCCAAGGCCAAAGGTTGCCTTTCCATGGTGAGGATCCGAGTCAAGTCCTCTAGGCATTCCAAGGAGGATCCATACTTTTGTGCGGGAGGGTTAAGGTCCGGGTGCTTCATGATAATAGCTTGGGAGATGAGCTCCACCTTCTTGGAAACTTCACGTACCCTAGCCTTTTCCTCCTCGAAGCTCCCTCTACAGCTTGAGCACCGATTAGTCTCTCAAGGCCGAGGTCCTTTGTCAGCTTCACTACTTCTTCCTTTCTCTTCTCCAACAGGTCCTCCAAGACTTTAACCCTGTCATTCCTACGTAGAAGATCCTAGCCTTAATTTCCATGGAGACTTTGTTGAGCACGTTACACACTTGCTCATCCAATAGTTGTTGCGTGTTTACAATGGGGTTGTCCCCTTTTCCTTCGGATGTGCTAATACTACTCCTTCGTTAACTTAAAACTCGTGGCTCGCAAGGTGGGAGTCGAATGCCCATGATAAGCATCTTCCTTGTGCATGGGTACCCACCCTCAGGGTCAAAGGATTCCATGGTGGTGAGCTCCTTGGTGGGCACGATACTCTGAAACATGCACGTAAAACTTTTTTGGGGTCATCAATGTATCCCATCATTGTTCTTCCCCCTTCTACGCGTTTACTTCCCGTGCACACACCCTGGGAATAGTTACTAAAAGAGTTGGGCCTTTTGTGCTACCCACACTCTTCTCCCTCTGCTCTTCTTTGAACTCACCAAGTACGAGCTCCACGCTGCGCTCCAACTCCTCTTCGACCAAGGTATTAATTATCTTCTTTGCCTCCCTTGTCACTTTCTCATCTACTTCCTCCTGAGTGAGCTTGGGCATATCTGGCCCCTTAGTACTTGCCCCTTCACTCCTTTCTTCACTTCACGTGCCTTCCTCCCCTTGGGTGCCCTTCCTCCTTACAAAGATGAAAGCATCATTTGTATCCTTTTCTCCTTCTTCCTCCGAATCATGGACATCAACCGGTTCCTGATTCACCTCCAACTCTTCCCCTCATCAACATCCTTCTCACCTATAAAGGCATTTGGGTCATCTGTATCTTTAGACTCTTGTTCCTCTGTCTCTTGTTCTTATTCCTTTGCGTAAAAACTCCAAAGTCAGGATGTTTTCTTTCTTCATCTGAGGATTCTTCAGGGATGGTGGCTTCACAGGCTCCGGGGTCTTCTCCCTGACCACCGTTCTCCTCTTCTTTCTGGACATAGGTACTTGGCCCCGCGGTATCTACATTTTACCTCTCCACCGCCCTTTGTTCTTCCTCCTCTTCCCTCTCCTTGCGCTTTGGCGCTGGCTTCTTTCTTCCCATAGGGTCATCCGGGATGGATATCTCATTTTCCACGTATGCGCCCTTTTCAAACTTTGGCCTTATGCGTAGGTAGATCCTTGCGGCATTGCTCCCAGTAATAGGTAAGGTCAATGGCCTTACAATATGCACATCCTGCGACACGTACCTCTCAACGTACACGCACTTCCCTAGGTAGACCAACTTCTTTCTCATTTCCCTGTGCTCTCTGTCAAGGGTGGACAACTCCAAGTTTAATTTCTTTGATTCCTTGTATCTGTTTACCCCTACTGGAAAAATTGGGCAATAAACAAGAATGGGAGTTTGCACCATGGACTCCAACTGCCATCCACCAAGATGAACCTGCCAATGCAGAAGTGCTTGGTAGACCGCGAACTCTACTTCTCCTTCAGCTTGCCGTGGGAGTTGTTCCGGACCCACCATTCAGCCCCAAATGTGTTCCTCAAGTGCTTATACCATTTTCTACTAAGCACCTTGTGTACCCTTTGATTCACATGTGTATTTCTGAATCTGTCCATGGGCGAAGGGTCTTCAGTAGGGTATTCCCACATGAACTTGTCAGAAGCATCCGACACCCTAATTTCTGAGAACACAATTGTCAACAGAATGTTCCCAAATAGGATTTTTCCCCTGTTCTCACGCGCTACTTATGATTTCATCTACTATGTACGGGAGATGTTGTATACGGTGCCCTCTCGCTGACCTTCCTATAGATATTCAGCCATGGATTGCTCACCTAGGTCCACCTTTCTTGTCCATTCAGCTTGGAGACAAGGTGCATGGCCATCTTCATCACCGAATCACTGATATCCGAGACGTCATAGTACCTTGATCCCTTCTTCAATTCCTGGGATGCTATGGTTTCCCGATTGCCTCCTCTCTTAGAGGTCATCCATGAGTGTGTCCCCTACATAGGTTAGGCCTGTGAAGTGAGAGATTAACTGGGGAGTTATGCACATTTTTTTCCCTCCGGAAGTAAGAAGTCTTCATGTACGCACGTCATCACGCCATTGGTACAAGCGCTCGGCTTCCCGAAATATCGTAATCAGAAAGTCTAGAGAAGCCCTACCTTCTCCATTTTCACCTTGACCACGCCATCAGTAGATTGGCAACCCATCAGTGTGTTCTTTTTTGTTTGGGCACTAGCTCCAGCCCATTTCCTTCACATTATGCTTGACCAATGATCAGTAGTCGATCACGGTCATCTGTCTTATGTGGGACTCCCACTCTTGCCCTAGCAAAACCCCATCCAGGTATTACATCTCCGAATACCATTCTTCATTCGTATCTAAGGGTATTTCCTCTTGTTTCTTCTTCCCTTTTCCTTTACCCTTTCCCTTCTTGGATTATTCTGCAGGTTTGCCTACTGGTTTTGTGGCCATCATTGTACCCTTTGCTTTCATTCCTTGGTTAACTTGCGAGTTTGTTTGAGATTTTTCCTCACGTGCCCCATGTGCCCTAGAACACAAACCCTAATCTTTGATTTTCCTCCTACGATCACGGCGCTCTTTCACAATGTTCCTCACACCCGTGAATCACTTCTCTAGTTTGTAGATCTAATGGACTGATTGTGCTTAATTTTTGGGATTTTCCTTCGCATGAGTCAGTTCTCGAAACCCTAGCTTTGAAATAAAATCACTCTTCTTGTTTTCACAAAGCAAAATAATGAACTTCCCACTCTTTTATTTATAGCTTTTTCCACTTTTACACATTAAAGGCTAGGTTACCTACCACCGTATGACTATGTTTAATGCAACATTTCCAAAAAAACCCGACTTCAACTTCTCCTTACGTGCCCAATCCTTGCGTGAATTTTTTTTCACCCGCGCCCAATCCTTGCATGAAATTTTTTCACCCACGCCCAATCCTTGCGCGAAACTACTTCCACCCGCACCCAATCCTTGTGTGAAAACTTTTCCAACCTTCTGGTGTGTAAACAATCCATCTTGACAGAAGACTCTTGCACGCATGTTACTAGCACAAAGGCACCTCTTCCATCCTCATGATTCTTGCTTTCACCTACCTCATGTTTTTGTGCTTTTTCTCCTTATACGTGGATTTCCAATGTAACCTTATTTTGCCACCCATCTACCTTCTTTTCTCCTAATGCATCTTTTCAATAGGGCCAATTCAAACGGTCTACCAACCCAATCCTCCTGGCGAATAACTCCATGCTTCCCTTTATCACCTCACCCCACACTAAAATGATGCGCAGTCCTCTGCACATTCATAAGTTTAAAAAGTAATAAGGTTACCGGTGCCCAAGGCACAAAACAAAACAACAACGCGAAAGGGAAATACAAGAAAGGAAAAGAATAAAAGGAAATTCTAAACTAACTGAAAACTACCTTATTTACAAACACCAAGAAGCATTATTTATAATAGGGCTTCAACCTACTCCTATCAAGTGTCCAAGTAATTTTGTTCCATCCAAGAAGTGAATCGCACACACTCAAATCAATCAAGGATATATGAAATTACATAAGGACCTAACCAATGCACCTTCAACTTTCCCAGATGGTGTAGAAATTTTGAATCATATAGCAATACCATCTCGACCAACCTCAAACTGTTTTTGTTCTTAATATGGCGGTCATGCCATGCCTTTTGCTTAGCTTTTTCAGTTGTTTGGCTCCATCTTGCTAGTGAGTTCCTTTCATCCAACTTTATCAATTCATCTATTCTTTCTTCCAAAGTTCTAATCTTGTTCATCATCTAATCCTCCATGCGCGGTGAAATGCTATACGCATACGTTGATGGCCCAAAGATAAATTCAATGGTAAAACAACCTTCGTAGTCCCATTTTACTAGTTGGTGTGGCCTTGTTCAACCTTTTATACGTTGTCCTCCAACAATCCCACCATGAGCTTCTTCTATTATGGCCACATGTTCATGTTCTAATACACACCTCGCAAAATCTCATCGTGACCCATTTTATACAAATCCCCATTGATCAATGCAATCTGGTGAATCGTGCTCCCACATGAAGGGCGTGGCGCGTATGTCCTCCAAACATCCTCTGGCGCCACACCTTCCTTAAGAAAAATAACAATGTCTCCTAACTCCAAGGGCACACGCCCTTCCTTAACATGAATAGTTACGCGTCGGCCGATGGTTTCCTCGATACTTTACACATCCTCTCCCCGAATCAATCCTTGATAAATGATCTAGCCCACAATTGTTCTTTCCCGTGTTTACCACCACTTTGAATTCAAATTCTCGAAATAAAAGTACCCAACGGCATATATCCTCTCCGCACCTTGCAAAAAGCTTTTTGTTTACTAGATACTTCAAATCCATACGATCACAGTAAATGTGAAGGAGTCACCAAAGCAAATATTGCCAAAATTTTTGGAGCGCGTAGATCATTGATAATGCCTCGCGCTTTATAATTATGTTCTCACGGTGTCAACTTTCTACTTGTAAAACACAAGGGATGATCAACAATCCCCTCTCTTGGTTGAGCAAGAATGGCTCCCATTGTTGTACCAGAGGCATCCACGTGGACATGGAAAGGTTTATCCCATGATGGGAATCATAGAATAGGTGTGGTGATAAGTCTTTCTTTTAGAGTGTCAAATGCCCCCTGCTGCACCTCTCCCCACTGAAAGGCACTCTTATGTCTGAGTAATATTTCCAAAGGTGCGTCAATCTTGGCATATCCTTTAATGAACTTTCTGTAGTACCCAGTGTGTCCAAGAAATCCACGCATGACGCTTTGGCTGGTGGGCTCCTCTAATCCCACAATAACTACAAATTTCGTGGGATCCACCAGTAAGCCTTCTTTGCATATGATATGCCCTAACAACGTTCCAAAAGGAGTTTCAAAGACACATTTCTTAATGTTGAGGGAAATCCTCAACTACCACATCTTTCAAACATCAATCTCAAGTTATCAATGGTCCCCGACCAACCCATACACTATCCAATCATCCAAATACACCTGAAGGAACTTGTGGATGAAGTCCTGAAATGCTTGTACCACTATGTGTGAAAATACAGTAGGCACATTCCTCAATCCAAAGGGCATGACCATGTATGCAAAACTTCCCCACTCGATGGCGAAAGTTGTCTTATCTTGGCCTTCCTCGCAATCCTTACTTGGTGATATCCCAAGAATCCATTCGTGGAGGAATAGACCTCACGCCCTAAGAACTCCTTCCAAAATCTCTTCAGATGAAGGGGGTGGGAAAAGGATCTATGATACAAACAACATTCAATTCCATGTAATCCACACATATCCTAATCCGTAGATCCTTCTTTATCTTGATCACCATTGACTTATCCATTTTGATTCCTCCATAGCCTCAATGATACTAGATGCTATCATTTTGTCTAGCTCTTCTTTAACCCTTATGCGCATGTTGGGATTCATCCTGTAAGGCCTCTTCCTGACCGAGTGTGCACCATCTTTCAACTTTATCCTCATTTCCCCCAATGAATGGTGGATGCCTTTCAACTCATGGTATCCACACGGGAATAAATCCTCAAATTCATGTAAGAGATCGATGATCTTTGATACTTCCTTATCCAACCAATAGTCCCCAATGATAGCTTCCTTGGGCTCCTTCTCCAAGCCGATGTTAACTTTCTTGGTTTTGAGTGGTTCATGATACACACGTGCACATGCATCCACACTATCAACTACTTCACGCATTCCAACCGAATGGTCGACATTCAAGCTCTCCATCTCCTCTCCATCAACAACATATACCATCTTTCCTTTCTCCTTTTCAGCACACACGCACTCGAATTGTATGTCTTCTGGTTCCTCCTCTTCGAACCACGCTTCTAAGCTAGGTCCACCAAGTAAGTCTACTAACCTATCTTCCACATGGCACAATCCCCCAGAGTGAGGCATTTGATAGTCTGACAATGCCTCATCAACCGGTTGCATGGTACTTCAGGGTACTCGAATGTGTGAACCAAGTCAGCCGCTAATTCCTGCCAATTTCCCATTTGGTGGTGTGTTTCAAAATGGATGTACCAAGCGCGCGCATAACCTTGTAGTGTTGAATACAGCTTGTGCACCCAAAGGGAGGGTGGTAAAGCTTCCGCGCCTTCTCCCCTGACCTTCTCACATGCCTGGATGTGGGAAGAGGTGGGTCCATTGCCATTGTAATCCTTGATAGCGGTGGGTATGTTGCTCTTTGAGAATTAGACAGTGAGTGCAATTCTAACTTCACGCCACTCCAACAAGTTTTCGCTATGCGCGGCCCACCACCTTGTTGTTGTGCCTATCAAAACATAACTCAACATACCTCATCGCTCATTCTCCCTCCAGTGAGCTTCCATTTCCTCAAAATACCTTAGGGTATGCATCCCCATAATACTTGGTTATTGTCTTTCCTCCTGTGCATTGAATCATACGTGCCATATGGTTACCTTGGTCACCGATCCTTTCAGATGTCACCCAATCAATTCATAAGTCCCATGTGCCCAATTATCACATGCTATACTGGTAGTATCACTGATAGATTGAGCATCATCAAACTGGATGACTCCTTCTGTAGGGTGGATGGTCTCTAGATCTCTTATGGAGTGCACATATATTCTATCTAGGACTTCCTCTCCAAGGGGTTCAGTATAGGGTGTGGAATTTCCATCAGCAAGCGGTATAATCACCCTCTCTTCCTTGTTTTCAAAGCTTATGTACCCCTTGTTAAACCAGAGATCTACATTATTCTTATAGCACCACGAGCACCCAAGTAAAGCTGGGAAATTATCTACCTCGGCAAGCGCTAAGACTTCAAAATCCCCAAAGGAACCTAGTCCCTCGAATGGTAATGGTCCGTATCCTTCAAGACACCTATGGGCATTGCCTTTGTCTTATTTGCCATATACATCACATTTGAAGATGGTTATAATGCAGGTCTTCCCATTTGATGCCAGGCATCCAGAGTGAGAACATTAACCTCTATGCCTATGTCAATGAGGATGTTGCTAAGCAACCATCCATCCACTACTACGTTCAAGGTGATCTCTTTGTCATAATCAAGGCTGTGAGGTGGGAGGTTTACATGCAGGATTTGCCTTTCGTGCTCCTCCCCGCAACGTGCGCGGCACCTTTTCTCTCAACCATGCCCCTAGTAAGGGAATAATATTCTCCTACCTCAGCAGTTTACACACCTCCTTAACCTCATCCAAGTCATCCTTTGGTGCTTCTACTGGTCTTCTTTGCTCATCTTTTCTAGTTTGATTTTTAAGCATTGACTCTCCCGTAAGCTTTGAATTACGTCCATGGTTTCCGGTAGACTTCTTTTCGGTGAGCCGATTTGGATACTTCCCATGTACTACTTCTTCCCTCAAAAGCAGATGTCTCTACTAAGGTGCTTCCCTTGTGTGCGCGGACTCCTCCCTTGTTGTTACCATAACAGGCTCTAGTTCTAATTCACGTATTACTCACGGGAGCCATTGCGCGTCAGCCTTCTTAATACTCACCATGGCAGTGCCCTTATCCTTCCGGTACTGCTGACTCATATGTTCGTATAACTCTGGGCACTCTTCATACTTATGTTTTTTTCCACACCAGGAGCATTGTAGAAGATCTGGACATTCACGCTTATAATGGTCTGTGGCTCCATAATTAAAGCATGTTCCACGTGGGAACTCACTTCTTCCCCCACGTTACCATGACCACGAAATCCTCCACGAAACCCTCTTCCACGCGTACCTCCATCTCTCATGCTCTTCATACCCATGGTCATCTCCTTTGGAATTGCTGGCAATGCTAGTCTAGTGCACACACAAGATCAATTACCTCATGAATTTGGTCAATCAATCTATAATCCTTGGTGTCATGTGTGGTTGAGGTACATATCTTGTAATAACAAGACATGTTTTTGTGGATCACGCACTGTAACAGGGGCACCTACTTGCATCATGGTCCCCGTGACATATTTCACAGTTTACTATTACGGCGCGTACCGCCTTCCGAGTACATATCCCACCATTATCCTTTGTGTGCCCTTCTACGTTACAATCCGTGCACCACATCCCACCGTGAGTCTCTGAACTATGTTGGCAAGATAATTTCTCCAATTGCTTAGCCATGGTAGTGATCTGAGCCTCCAGAAATGGGCTAACACCAGTGTCAACACTACCAACTACCTCAAGCATAAAGCAACTTCCAACACTTTGCGCAGGTCCGTAAATGTTTTATGGGATAAAGCCCTCCTAAAGGGTGTGATCAACCCTCCGATAAACCACTTGAGCATGTTGTGAAGGGTGGATATCATAAGACAGTTTATACAATAGAGTTTTAAAGCACACATCATATTCCCGCATGCTCTCTACCATTCCCTGCTAGATTTCCTTGAGAGAGCTGATGCTCTTCTGTTCAAACTCAGGTATGTGGAATTCCACCAAGAACGCATTTCTCAACGCAGTATAATCCACAAAATTCTGATGAGGGTCATACTTTCTATACCAACTATGTGCTCATCCTTGTAAGGTCATCAAAAATTGACTAGCCTTTCGATCCTAGGTCGTGATCCCCTTCGCGCACCATAGCAGCTCACACTTATGCACATGCTCTATGACATCCTCTATCCCATTATAATATGGTAAGTGTAGAGACATCTCAAAAAAGACTTGAGGAGGTGGCTGAGGTCCTTGCCCTCCCAATCCAGTCCCTTGGTTCCCTCCGGTGTTTCCTCCTCCACCGGATCTACTAGATCCTGGGCCACCAGCTCCACCACTTCCACCTCAAGATCCTCCTGTGTTAGGTACAGGGCTTGTGTTTTTCATGCCGAACGCTCCCATCGTCCCACTAAATTATGCGCCGACAGTTTGTGAACTAGTGCCACTCCCAGTCATATTTCCTCCACCACTTCCTAACGTGCTTCCAAAACCAGCTAGGTATGTGCCTTGTCCAAACATTCCACCAAATACTGGAATAGTGTGTGAAGCCATAGAAGTCCCAAACAAGAAGTCAGATTGTATCTTACTGGTGCCGATTGGTTGCTTCTATTCATATCAAATGGATCAACTATACTTTTCCCTCGTTCAAACAAACCAAGCGCCAAGGTTTGGTCACTAGGTGGGGTCAGATGCACGCCAATGACTCTTCTTTCTCTACGCGACAGACTCTCATCAGAAGCCGCAAGGTTTTCTCTCCCGCGCTTACCAAGATGGGGTATCATAGATTGTTCGGTTCCACATCCTCTGCGTGAACCTCAATTCCTTTCCACCATGTCTGGCCCATAACCCACTTGTAATCCCATGTTGTCTATCGATCTCCCTTTCACACACTTTTTTATACTTAAGCCGCTCTCCTCCCTTTCCTTTTCAAATCATTATATCATCCATCCTCCCCAACTCGGCTTCCTCGCCAAGACTCGAGTGGCTTAGCCGGCCATAGGAAATGCCTCTAAACCCATGGTTACCATCAAGATTTTGATTTTCAGGGGGATAACACACAAAATGATCCTCTAGGATCCCACAAGAACTCAAACTCAACAACTTCTAGACAAGAGTATGTGGAAATTATGTATTCCAGAGTGTAGCTAGTCAATATTCCTTCCACTAATGATCTATAAAGACGGGTCCATGTTAGATCAACATCTTGCAGTTCTCGATATGCTTCTTGGGTCCAAGGGTATGACTTATAATACCACCCCGATCTAGATGCATAAGACGAGAGCCATTCAAATAACTCTACTGGGAAACAACAGAAGAAGGTTTCATATAACTCATGATAAAGAGTGTCCTCCACCCATCTTCACATGTTAAACCCAGTCCAGTATTGAATCTCTAGAGCGAATTTGTCCTCCGTGCTTTTAAACCAATCTTCAACACCTTCAAGTGTTAAGTGCTCCGCCATCACTTTTTGCACAGATCATGATGTATGCCATGTTCCACTACAACTTCAAAAGAGGTCTCGGCAACGGAACCAAGATGTATTCATTTTTGCACCCCACCAAGAACAAGGGAACCTCATACGCGCGCCCCTATCACCCAAAGGCGCCAGGCGCTCACTCGAGGCACGCGAGAGGGAGCCGAGTCTCTCTTTTATGTGATTTTTGTGGAAGGCATAATTCATGATCTTGACTTAGTGATTTAATAGACATGAAGAAGTTATAGAGCTCATAACGACTTCTACACCCCTTTAGTCATAACAAAAGCAAAGCGCGCAACATAATTAATAGAACTAAGAAGTTGTAAATCCACAAATATACTCAACATTCAAGTAAGGTTCATGATTACACAAGATTAAAGCATAGAGAGAAACATGCGTAGATAATACAAAAAGGAGATCTTAATAGAAACACAGTGGTAACCTTATCATATTCATTCATAGTCTTACTACAAAGCATCACAGAGAGGCAGACCATAGTCATGCGCCATATCTGGATCCATACATGTATACTCACATAATAAAAAATTCATTCCCCATTCCCTCATTACATCCTTCCTAGAATCATCTACCCATTCTATCCCATAGTTCTTGCAGTAGCACTGCAGAGCTTCGCTACCTCACTTCCTCTCGTTCTTTTGCGCTAAGGGCGCGCGTATAAATAGGCATCTAGCTCTAACAAACTCCTCTGTAGCCTCAATCTGACCCCAAGTGTCAAGGTGTGGGTCACCCTAGCGCATGCCTCTCCATGTCATGATTAGATTTTTGGATTTTCCTTTCGCAAGGTATATTCCTTCCAAGACACCACACTCAAAGGCTAGAACCTTATCCAAACGGAACATGTTCTTCATGTGTTCTATCCAAAAGGCCAAAATGGCTAAGTCCCAAATTGTTCTTTGCATGCTCGTGCGTCCTTAGTTCTCCAAGAACCCTTTTGAATTCTACTTGCGCGCCTTTACTTGCACGCTCTCCTCGGACGTGCGCGCTACGCGCCTTTAAGATTTGGTAGCTACATTAGGGGCCCAACAAATAACGTTCTTGATCAACTTAGCTTCCTTTTTCCTACAATCTTCTCCAAAAATCAAAATAGCCATGTGCATTCATTCACATATTGCTCTTTGAAATGAAATTTCCCTATATCCATATAAAAAATCACATTCATGCCCGCAATTCATGCACAGTGGGGAGAAATTCCACTATATCCATACCCCAAAAATAGCTCAACGAGAACAAAATAATGCAAATGAGCAAAGGGAGATGAAATGCAACCGCATTTTGAGTTGGCTTCTCCGGAAGCTAGCCATTCCTGAGGATTCAATCCATACATTAAATTTCCATAAATCCAAAACCTCTCATAACAATTTCTGTCTTCCATGTATTCCTCACAAAACTCATTTTACATTTACACGAGCATAGTTCGAATAACACTTATCTAATGTTTTATCCATGTCACTATTGCCTCCTTTCAAATATGACACCACGAACTATACAAATTTAATATATATACCACGAATTTTAAACAAGCTTTCTTACATGTCATAAAATCAAGTCCAAGTTCCCAAGACCATCCAACTCATGGACTATTCAAACAATGCCAACTCATTTAACTAGGTGCACTTAAAAAAATGTCAAGATGTGGCCAGAGCCACACATTTTAATAACAATGAAAGCTAAACATAGAACTTAAGTATATATGCCTATTTTTCATCCATTCTATCAAGTGAATCTACATGTTAAGTTAGAGAAGTCCACTTACCCCTATACTTATAAATTAAAACCCATGTATTTATTCATGCTCGCATGCCACAACTATTAAATCAAAACTTTATATAGACGAGTCACAAACTTGTATCTTATCAAAGCTAGTGCCAAGTATTCTAACAAACGACGTGAAAAAAATTCTAAGCAAGAGAAATAACACAATTAAAATTATTGCCTTCTGAATACTTATCATTATCCAACATACAATTATATTTATACATATACATATACATATGTATATCTATATGTATGCATATGTACATACACACACACACGCACGCACGCACACACACACACACAATAGAAAATGTTAGTGCGAGCTAAGACTCTCGCTATTAACTTTGTTTAAATTAGGTGACAGCCTATTGGTCGTCTATATGGTCATCAATTTCGGGACTCAAAAGGGTGGAATGTTACATTCGAGATAACGTATATAAGTGTTGTTAATTCTTTACCCAAACAAAAGTTTGCAAAAAATGTTCCTTCATTTTTTATGTGACAATTGAACTTAGGGTTAATTAAGTTATTTATTTCAATTGTATAATATTCATAAAATTGTGCTATGTATACTATTAAATCTAATTTATCAACATGTTGTGGTTACTTCCAGAGCATTACTTGTACTATAAAACCGCCTTTCGTATATACATGATGCATAGTAGCCCCACTATGAGATGGATGAGACGATACAAATAGAGGGGAAAATTACTATAAAAACATTCATCTTGGTCACACGTTTTATGGTGAAATCTAATATTGTTTTGAATGTCCTTAAGTCAACAGCTTCTATAAATTACATCCCATAGTTTGTTAAATAAATTACAAGGCAATATGACATTGTTTAATACGAAAAGAGTGCTAGTGAGGGGGCTCATGGAGGGGATGTTGCTCCTATTTTTGTTTAGCATGTGGTGCTGTGAAAAATAAAATTTAAGGAAACATGGAGCCATATAATATTTTTCTTAAAATAAGAAGTAACAAATTTTAAAGAGGAGGGTTTTACCTCATGGTCCCATTGAGGGGGCGTCCTAAATTATCTTAGCAAATGTTTGTTGAGGGACATTTAAGCAACAATATGGTTCCATGTTTTTGGTTTAAAATTACTCAGCAACACTCGTTGAGATAATTTAGGAATCCCCTTTGTGGGGCCACAAATGATTATTGCACCCACACAATGTAGCTAAAACATCTTCTATATATTGAAATTGATTCAACAAATATAAAAACATAATCCCACAAATTATTGTCGAGAATGCATATTACATGCCAAGTGGACAAAAAAACGTAAATAGTAGGGGAAAACTTCCAACCCCACCTCCAAAACGAGCTCTTAAACTCCACAAACAAAAAATTAGATCTCTTATTTTCCATGGCAAGATTTCATTTTATTCTCTAGCTAACTTTAAAAAATCGCATGGGACATGTTGTTATAAAAATATCTGGTGTGAAAGCCTCTCCATAGAGTTGCGCTTTGAATAGATGGTGAGGAGGGGCTAAAAGTTTTGACACCCACTCTTATTTGATAAAAAGACTAAATGAACAAATTTATTTTGATTATTTATTATAAATTAAAATGGGAAAATTTGACATATGTATCTTATAAAAATTATAACACACTCTCAAAAAAAAAAAATTGGTAAAGTATATTGGAACACCGGCTGAGAAATATTAGGAGCCCCTCCCATGAGACCACTTCCTTGGTAATTGGTAGATATCTGGTCCCTCTCCACTCTGTACCAGATCCAATTTTATACTGTCTTTGCGCAGTTAATGTTAGAGTGGGACAAATCCACACAACACCTCCCCGTACTTAGTTGTGGTCATATACTATTAAAATAAGGAAGAATAAAGACATAAGTGGTCCCTAGAGAAACACACACCACATGGAAACGTCGATAGTCGACAATGCCCACGTGCACCTACAAATCTTTCTCCATCACGTGCTGCCGCGCGCAGAAAAAGGAATACAAGTGACTGCCCGGGCCCTCATCTGCATGTGGACAAATACATAGTGGACCACCACCTCTCGGGACCCGCGCCGGCACGTGTCCTCTTTTGGCGATGTGTTTTGGCTACGCCGACGCCACTACCTAGAGCGGTGCATTGCAATTTGCAATGCCGCTCTTCCTTTTTACCTGTCCACATAAGTTACCGGCAATGGCACGCCCTGGACTCGTCGTGAAAACTACCGTATTATGCGGATGCTGACTCACCTGCCATATTTAATGACGGCTGAGACCACCTGCTATAACAAGTCTGTGGCTTCCTTCAGTGACTCGTTAATCTTGTTTGAATATGACGGAGGAGGGGGCTCCGATTCTGGCGCTGTTAATGGATGACTGTTCGAGCTTCGAAGAGGAGATTGTGGACGGACTTATGCGGAGCCTGGAGAGAGATGTTATTAGCGTCGACGCTAATGCAATTTTTCCGTCGACTTCTCTGTCGTTTAGTGTTTGTTACTTGCAGAGCGACTCGGCGTATTCGCTGACGAGCAGCAGCGCTCGGGTGTCTGATCCACACGACGTCAATGCAAATGCAATTGGGTGTCAATGTGTTTGTCAATTGGGTTATCTGATGGAGGCCTCTGACGAGGAGCTTGGGTTGTCGCCGCCTGCAATGGAGAGCTCTTCTACTTATTTTAATGAGATGGTGGATTTGGATATGGTTGGCGACGGACAGGACGTTTTTATGGGTGTGGAATTAGAGGGCTTTCCATTCCTTAATCCTAATAATTAACAGCCATTACTATTTTCTTTTTCCCCTTTGCTCTTGTTTTCCTGCCTTACCTCTTTTACTGACCCTCTTGGCTTTGTAAATTAACCAACTGTGTCTGAGTTAAAAATTTGCTTCTTCAAGAGCATAATTTTGGACTCACTCACGTTTTGGTTTTGTATATATAACCTCAGTTAATTAATAATATTAATATAGTGATATTTTCATTATATATAATGTATATACATTTTAAAGATAATGTTTTGTGAGAGGATGTTATATACTCATTCGGAAGGGCTATAAACATAAACGTGAATGATCCAACAAATATAACCTTCAATCAATGTTAAATAAACTATTATGGAAGACAAAAAGAGACATCCTTTAGGACTTACAATTGTAAGTGAGTATTTTTTCCCACAAATAACTATCCGTCAACATCCCTAACTTATAGCTATCTCAAAGACTTGTTTTTATTAAGTTATTTATGGAACTGGTGTTACTCATATTTTTAACTTTTATTTAGAGAAGTAGTGTTATCCATATTTTATGGCGAATAGTTTGGCATAACCCATGTCTCACCTCTCACAACTATGAGTGATCTACTTGGCATTCATTGTATTTATGTGATGACAACAGGGATTAAGTAGTGGACTTACAAGTAGGTTATTTATTGAGTCAATTTATATTTTATGGATATTTTATGGAGAGTGGTTTACAAAGAATTTATTTTCCATTAGTATGAATGGTCTATGTGACACTAATTACATCTAGGGTGTATAAGGATGAAAGTGTCGATTTTTTTAGAGGTCACTACTCAAGTACTATTCCAACTAAAATGTACTTAACTATGAAGTTTTCCCTACAATCAAAATAACCTAAGTTCTATTCAATTTATTTTAATATAACAAAGATGTTATTATAGACATTATGTTTTTGTCTATGTATATGTAGCAAGTGGTTTTTTGCTAAACTAATCATATTTAATCATGTTGGTAGGCATTGTTTATAAATCAAATTTGGGTTGTTTGGTTTCCATCAACGTATGGGGACCATTTTGTTTGTGAGCACGACCATTCTCGTGTGTTTTAGGTCGACATACATATCTCGGCTATTGGGTTTCTTCTTGTCGACATGTTATGGACCAAATTCTAGTGTGGTTGGTCTTGGCATTGTGCCCTACACATGCGGATATACGAAACGGATTTTCCCTCGTGAGAATGGGGGATTTCAAGTGCTCTTTTTGCATTGGCATCTCTTTTGGTGGTGGACAAGTTATTTCAATTTTATGATGGTTGGAATCCCGACGTGCTGAGCCCACTCCGTAAAATCGTTGTTTTGGATTTGGGGGTTTGGTGGTGGTTTTGGTGATCGTGTTGTGTGTCTCGCATTAATCCTTGTGGGTGGATTTTGGTGTGTTTGGATCATGTTTTGGCGGTTTAGCAATTAGGTTTCATTTTTTGAAAAACCTTGTTGCAGCAGTACCAATGCTTATATTATGATACATGTGAGTCATTCATTCTTCTATGTTATAAGGTTATTGACTTAGAACAAAATCTTCTCTCCACACACATCATAGATCCCACACACCTCTATGGCTATTGCCTCGGCCTAGCTCTCCAAAGATTGTCTTCGGTTGAGTATCCTACAAAGTCTCCATATGTGCCTCCCAAGCACAATGAACAAGCTCAACCCATTCCACCACAAAAACATACTCCTTCTCTGGCTCCGCAACATGTTACCCCTCCTACCACTCCACCTAGGCCGTATGAGCCTTTGCATTTATCTCATCACACTCGACCACATGATGTGCTTTGCATGTATTACTTAATGAGCAATTAATTCTCTTACCTTCCAACCAACATCATCCACAACACCGATTACAACGTCAACGTGACCAACACTATTGTAATTATCATCAGTATAAATGGCCATAGAGACAATGAATGTATTTCCCTTCAGGATAGATTGCAACAATTAGAGGATAAGGGCATCATCTCCTTTAGTTCTCGCCACAAGAGCAATCAATATCTCATCTACCTCATCGTAGACTTTATACCACTATTCCGTCATCTCCTACATATGGTTATTTGACTATGATATATCCACCACAGCTTGATATTCATACGTGTTCCCCATCGCATCCATCATATTCATTACATCCATCACATTCAAATTATCCACCGCATTATGCTACTACTTCACATTGGTTACCACAACAACCCACTTTCGCACATCCCACCGCAGCTCCATATGACATTCATTCAATTCATACACTCATGTTTCTTCCATTCCACATGCTTCCACCACTCCATGCCACCTTGGTCTTTTGTAGGTGAGTACTCTCACCTCACCTCTCGATGACGCACTTGTGTTTTTACAGTTCTTACACAACTATTGAGGTTTTTCTTTAAGAACTTCTCATCACGTGCTACATCATTCATCTAGCGAACCTCAATCATTTCCCGATGATGCACTCTTGCTTTTTGTGGTTCATTCTTGACTGTTGAGGGATCTTAACCAAATGAACCTAATCATCTATATGTTGGGGGCATCACTACTTTCCCCCTTCCCATTCATCACATTGATATATTATGATTACATTATATTATTACCACATACATTCATCACAACATGTTAATTTGATAATCATATATCATCTCTTTTCACATACATTTTTCTATCATTATCATATTAACTACACATTATGTATGTGTAATGTCCCCATTCCTACCTCCACGACTTGCAACGGTTTTCCATCTTAGCCTTGGTCATACCCAAGGGGCTAGTGACGTAGATGGTTGTTGGGTATGGTTTTCACCTACATTTCACTTATATGTTATGTTTTGGCATTATGCATGTACTTTATGATGACTTAAGTGAAAAAGGTGGGGTAATGTTCTATTTCTTCATTGGGGTCACTTAAGTGGACCTTTTTTTGGCCTAGAGAAATAAAGTCACTTTAAGTGATGATTAAAACATGACATATCTCCAAGGGGGGTCGAATTAGGGTTTTATGGGCACTTTTATGATGGAAAAAGTTATAAAAAGGTGATGTTTGGGGATGAAAAATGATACGGGATCATTTTTCCATCTTATGTTGGAGCTTTCAACTTGCTTTCCTTGCTTGTGGAGGTGGAATTCTGTAGGAATCCTAGCTTCAGTAGTGAAATATCTACCCCTAGCTATTAGAGCATTCTTCGGTGGTGAAAGATCCAACCCTAGTTTTCTCTTGTGGAGTTTATTTAGATCAGGTTGTCAAATTCAGAGTTTCAGAGGCTTGTTGATCCAGTTTCAAGTCCAGAAAGAAAAGACAACCATATTCAATAAAAGAGATCATCTATTTTATTAGTGGAAACTTCTTGTTATTGCATGTCATTGCATGTTGATGCATGTTGTTACATGTTAGTTTAATTGCAATAAAAGTGAAGATATTGGTTATTTTATGATTTTATACCACGCTGCCACAATCGTATTCTTTATTGTCATATTTTTCTATATACCGATGTCATAAAAATCATATTGTTATTTGTGAAATTTTGGTTGGAAATATTGAATATAAAATAAATCTGAAAAGGGATATTTTAGTGGTATCAAAGTGGTCTTTTCTGCAGCTTGTTGGGTAGTGTATGAAGGTTTATTCTAGGAGGAATACACCCAAGAAAGAAGGTCCAAACATGGTAGATAAAGATGGAAAATATGATGAACAATTGAATGAGGAGTTTATGAAGAAAATGTTTATAAATATGGTGAAACAACAAGAGACTACAAACCTCTACTTGAGCCAACTCACAGAGAGATTATCACATGGTGGCCTTGGGAACCATATGGAAAGAGGTGAAAACAATAATTTTGGGCTGCGGACTCACAAAGATGAAAATGGCAGATCAGGCAGCACACTCCTTCATCCCAAAACACATGGTTGAGCATGCATGAACCGGTTTTCCTGAAAGATCCAAAAGTGACACTGGTAGGGAAACAAGGGGATATTGTTGATGAGGAGACTTTTTGGGAGAAGTATGAATCCTTGAGTGAAGGGTTCAAAGCTAATATGCCTTTCCCAAAGTATTGTAGGATGAAGATCGGTAGCCGGCCCAAGCGGGATCACTACCCTCATGTTCCCAAGCTATAGAGGTGATTGGGGCAGATTTCAGTTCCACACTTCGATGGATCTAAGAAGTGTACCACGCAATCATGGATTCAGAAGTTAAAAACTTACTTTGAATTGAATCCCATGCATGAAGAGGATGTAATAAAATTTGTAATCCTACATCTTGAGGGAGATGCACATGATTGGTGGTATCATGGCCTTGTCACACAGGGGACACATGCATATTACCACTTATGCGGATTTTGCAGAGAGACTGGTGGGCAGGTTTGACAGGCGGGATCCTAATAGATTCTTCAGAGAGTTAACTCATTTGAGATAGACAAGATCCTTGGATGGGTAAATTGTATATTTTTAGTGGTTGTCAGTGATGGTTACTGATGTTTTTGAGGTGAGGTTGAATTTAATTTTTATTTCAGGGTTGACAAATTCACTAGAAAGGTTTGTGAAGGCATTTGAGCCTTCTTCACTACACGATGCCATCAGGAGAGCTCGAGATTTGGAGTTAGCCACTCCAAAGCCGAGGTTTCCACCTCGAGTTCAACAGAGAGGACCCCCATCTAAACTTGATGGTTTCCAGCCGAAGGGGCGACCACAAAGACAAGAGATGGCTAGAAATCCATTTATTTCACGAGAGCATAGGGATGAGATGAGGCGAAAGAATTTTTTTCGATTTCCGTTCACCATGGGCCTCGAGACATGATTGCATAGGAAAGGGAAAGGCCCAATTCATTATGGTCTTTAAGGATGAGAGAGAGAGAGAGTGATGGAGATGAGAAGTTAGAGACCCAGGAGATGGATGACAAAGATTAAGATGCTTTGGATGGTATTGATGAGAAGGAGGAGGAGGTTTTCCCTTAGGAGACTATAGCCACTTTGTCTAGTTCCCCGAGGTATAAGGTATTCAATGTTAGGGGAGTTAAATAGGGGCAACGTGTTGTTGTCATACTTATTGATATTGGGGCTACCCGATGATCATCCTTGGTTGAGAGATGCAACCTATAGATAGAGGACTTCGAGGGCTTCAATGTTGTTGTAGCCAATGGTGAGTCTATGAGATGCACCTATAAAGTTCCATAGTTGAGCATCACCATGGGGAACTACACCGCTACTGATTATTTCTATATTGTTGGCATTGGAGAGACCAACGTAGTGTTGGGAGTCCAGTGGCTTCACTCCCTTGGAAAATTTCATACTAACTTTTAGATGATGGAGTTGAAATTCAAGTCCGAGGGCAAGAATGTGACCTTGAGGGGTCTATCTACAGGAGCACCCAGGGTAGTCACAACTAAGAGGATGGAGAGGATCTTTCAACACGATGAGGTGGATTAGGTCATTCATTGCTTGGTTTTGAACAAGAATATAGGGAGTGACAGTCTAGAGTATCATGTGGATGTCTAAGGCCTATTAGACAAGAACAATGCATTTTTCAGGATATACCTCCAAGTGTACCACTAGACATGGGGTTTGAGCACGTGATTGAGCTTGGGGACAACAAGCCAATGGTTAGTACTCCTTACCATCACCCCAAATGGTTTAAGGATGAGATTGAGAGGACTATACATGAGCTTCTAGACATGGGGCATATTAGACCTAGTTCTAGTCCTTTTGCTTCTTTAGTAATGTTGGTGAAGAAGAAGGATGAAACCATGCAAATGTCCATAGATTACCGTGCACTAAATAAGAAGAAAATAAAAATAAGTATCATGTGCCACACATTGATGAACTACTAGATGAGCTACATGGAGAAGTCTATTTTTCCAAAATATACTTGCGATTTGGATATCACCAGATCAAGGTTAGAGAGGAGGATGTGCATAAGACAACTTTCAGGTGCCACTATGGCCACTTCAAGTTTTTGGTGATGCCATTCGAGTTGTTGTCTAATGCACTGGCCACATTTCAGTCCTGCATGAACCATGTGTTCAACCGCCATTTTTAGAAGTTTGTATTGGTCTTCTTTGATGAAATTTTGGTCTACAATAGGACGTGGGAGGATCACATTCAACATCTTGATGAGGTGTTGGGAATTTTGGAAGCTAATTTGCTTTATACGAAAGCTTCTAAGTGTGAGTTTGGTATGACAGAGCTGCTATATTTGGGCTATGTGATCGAAGGAGGCTGAGTCAAGGTGGATAGGGAGAAGATTCAGGCAATTTTGGATTGGCCACCACCTAGGACTTTGACACACTTGAGAGGATTCTTGAGACTATGCACATATTATAGGAGGTTTGTGAAGAACTTCTCTCACTTGACTACACCCTTGATAGACTTGACCAAGAAGGGGGATTTTGCTTGGTCAAATTCAACACAACAAGTTTTTGATCACCTTAAGGGGGTGACGAGTTCTTGTCCAGTTCTTACATTGTCATATTTCACTCGGCCATTTGTAATCGAGTGTGATTGGGTGTTGGAGTAGTGTTCATGTAGGATATGTATCCCATTGCCTATGAGAGTCAAAAATTGAGTCCAGTAGAGAGAGGATTCTTAATTTACGACAAGGAGATGTTGGCCATTATGTATGCATTGGTCAAATTTAGACAGTATTTAGTGGGCAGTAAATTTGTGGTTCATATGGATCACAATAGCTTGAGGTTCTTTTTGGAGAAAAAGGATCTCAATGACCACCAACAGAGATGGGTAAATAAGATACATGATTTTGATTTCGACATAGAATACAAGAAAGGTAAGAATAATGTGGTGGCTAATGCACTATCTAGGAGACCTTGCTTTGATTCTATGATTTGCTTTATGTCAGATATTTTAGCTGATTGGAAGGCTCATATACTTGTTGAATACTCCAAAAATCAGTTTGCATGTGAGATTATGGATGACATTATTCAGGATGATTGATACAGAGTTGTGGACAACCTCATCTACTACAAGGATAGAATTTTCCTTGTACCAGAGTCCAAAATGAAGGAGAAGATCCTTCGAGCAGTGCATGATACACCCTTGGCTAGACATCTAGGATATTTTAAGACATACGTACATCAGAGAGAGATTCACATAGAAGGGGTTAAAGGATGATGTCCTTAACCATGTCAGGGAGTGTTTGGTTTGTCAACAAACCAAGGTAGAGCACTCTTTCCTAACAGGACTTCTACAACCTCTACCTATTCTAGAATAGAAGTGGGAGAGTATATCCATGGATTTTATCATAGGTCTTCCCTCAATGTATGGGCATGATTGCATATATGTGGTGGTTGATCGGTTGACTAAATATGCTTGTTTCCTTTCTATGCCTTCAGGGCATAAGGCAATGCAGTTGCTCAGACTTTCTTCACAGGTAATTTTCGACATCATGGGTTGCCTAAGAGTATTATCAGTGATAGGGATAAGATTTTCATGAGTACATTATGGTAGGAGATCTTCAATCTTGTAGGTATGGAGCTGACACCTAGTACCAGTTATCATCCACAAACTAATGGGCAGACTGAGATAGTGAACAAGTGGATAGAGGGCTACTTGCATAGCTATGTTGCAGAACATCAGCGTGCATGGGTCAAATGGATACATATGGGTGAATATTGTTACAATACCACCTACCAAATGAGTATTGGTATGACTTATTTTCAAGCATTATATGGTTATGAGGAATCCTCATTTGTATACCTAGTATCATCGTATAGTGAGCTCCCAAAGCTCATGATTGGGTACAAGAGAACTAGGACATTCTAAAGGCTCTCCAGAGAACATACAGAAAAGCACAAAATCAACAGAAGGCATATGTAGAAAAGAACAAATTTGAGAGATCATTTGAGGTTGGAGATTTGGTATTCTTATGGTCAGCAACCATACAGACAATCCTCACTCAAGAAGAGAGGTGCGAGAGAAGATAAAACCTTGATTCTATGGGCCATACAGAATAGTGCGCAGAGTTGGGGTAGTAGCATATGAGTTGGAGCTTCCAGAGCACGGTAAGATTCATAATGTCTTCCATGTTTCATGCCTCAAAAGGGCACTTGGAAAACATATTACGCCTTCCACAAATTTACCACCATTGGATGATGAGGAAAAATTGGTCTTAGAACCAAATCTATAATTGGGGTAAGACAAAGAAAGCTTCTGAATAGGGTAATCACATAATATCTAGTGCGGTGGAAAGACTTACCACTAGAGGATGCCACTTAGGAGGGAGAGCACATTTTATAAAGACCCTAGTTTACGTTCGCTTGAGGACAAGCAAAATTTGGGAAGGGTGGACCGTAATGTCCCCATTCCTACCTCCATGGTCTAACAACTATTTTTTCATCTCACCTTGGTCATACCTAAGGGGCTAGCGGCGTAGATGGTTTTTGGGTATGGTTTTCACCTACATTTCACTTATATGTTATGTTTTGGCATTATGCATGTACTTTATGATGACTTAAGTGAAAAAGGTGGGGTAATGTTCTATTTCTTTGTTGGAGTCACTTAAGTGGACCTTTTTTTGGCTTAGGAGAAATAAAGTCACTTTAAGTGACGATTAAAACATGACATATCTCCAAGGGGGTCGAATTAGGGTTTTATGGGCACTTTTATGATGGAAAAAGTTATATAAGGTGGTGTTTTAGGAGGAAAAAGGATATGGGGTCATTTTGCCATCTTATGTTGGAGCTTTAATCTTGCTTTCCTTGCTTATGGAGGTGAAATTCCGTAGGAACCCTAGCTTTGTAGTGAAAGATATACCCCTAGCTAGTAGAGCACTCTTCGGTGGTGAAAGATCCAACCCTATTTTACTATCGTGGAGTTTATTCGATCGGGTTGTCGATTCGAGTTTTAGAGGATTGTTGATCTAGTTTAAAGTCCGTAAAGAGAAGACAACCATATTCGGAAGAGAGATCATATATTCTATCGGTGGAAACTTCTTGTTATTACATGTCATTACATGTTGATGTATATCATTGCATGTTACTTTCATGTCATTGCATGTTGATGCATGTTACTTGAATGTTGTTGCATGTTTGTTTAATTGCAATAAAAGTGAAGATATTGGTTATTTTCTAATTTTATACCTTGCTGCCATAATTGTACTTTGTTGTCATATTTTTCTATATACTTTTGTTGTCATAAAAATCAGATTGTTATTTGTGAAAAATTGGTTGGAAATCTTGAATATAAAATAAATCTGGAAAAGGGATATTTCAGTATTCCATTCAACACACATGTGCTTAACTCATCATCATACTACATGTTACACTTTCTATCTAGATGTCCCTTTTCACACCACAAAACAACAAAAAACACGATGTTATAACATCCTACATATACAAAACTAGCAACCCATAACACCAACACACATCATTTTTTACATTTGTAGCACTTTGGACTTAGCCCGATCTTTCTAGACGTGGGCACCCAATTATAGTACTAGGGTGCCCGGGAGCAGACACTACCGCCCATGTCTAGGCACTCATGTCTTGAAGGTCATTACCGCCATCACCGATCTTGTATAGGTCAAAAACTCCACAAAAAAATTCATCAAAAACAACTAGTGTCAACACATTTTTCAAAAAAAAGGTTTTGCTTACCAACTCCATCGTCATACGTGATGCCACGATGCAAGCTTTACCATCTTGAATCGACTCGCTTCATGGTACTCTAACTTGTAACATCTTCACACACCCAGAGCTCACACTCACACTCGCACAATAATCAAATGAGTTTCCTAATCACTTTATCACATTACTATTTATAATAAATTTTCATTATTCACTTTACTATAGTCATTATTCACACTCATTTTCTCCACTAATACACATCGCATGATTTCCCTCATATCTTGGGCATCCTTACTCCAATTTTTATCCCATTTTTTGCATTCTTTCCAAAATTCCACCTACTATTGTACCATACACATTAACTACCTAATATTTCTCCTTGAAATCATTTTCTACTCATTATACATGCACTTTTGCGATATTTCTCATATATTTTCCATTACATCATTACGTGCTTACTTTCACTCAACGTTCATTCTCCTCATCACTTGTGATTTTGTCAAAAGGGGGGCATATAATTGGGGTCATCCTATAATTCCCCTTACACAATTATGTGATCATTCTACATTTATAATTCATCATTATTGAAAATTTTCTCATACACCATTCGACTTTTCACTTGAATTTCCAACAATTCCCCCTAATGACCTAACTTGGGGGCATTAAGCGTAAAATCTCTCCATTAGTAACTAATCAATAAATCATATACATTCAAATTTTGATAACACAATCCTTTTAATATTCAAATCACATCAATCAATCAACACAAACACACCGTATTTATTCTCCTAGATGACCTAACATGGGAAGTTATTCTACATTTGAGACCACTTCCAAATGACCTAACATGGAAGCCAACACATACACATTGTGGTGACACCTTGGAGTGAGGGAAATGAGACATCATTTCCTTTCCTATACTGCTCCTATATGGGTCAAAAATTTTGATAAAAAAAAATTGGATCCAAAATCAACCAAATTTTGATTTTTTCCCATCTCGCATCGGTTAGATCTTTTGAGGATGTAATTAAAGTTGAGAGTAAAACTATACCTTTCTCCCTACACTCTTCCTCTAACAAAGAAGATTCTCGATTTTTCATTCTTTTATATACATGCAATCGCTTTGGGAACCGATCACTCCCCCCCATCATATCTCCATCAACGTCAAAAATCAAAATCTACAATCATCCAAAATCACAATAATCAATATCGCTTAGTGCTCCTCATAATGGTCCCACGTCTCTAGTTATGTCACATGGATTAACCCATTTATCCATGGTCCATCACGTTATACATTTTTACTTAGCATGCACTTCTACTACATTCTTCTCATACTTTAGCAACATGGGATTCTCTGGATTTCTCAGGTATGCATCTCTATCTAATTTATGTTACCAATCTTTCTCTCACCAACATAAAGTGGAGGCAAATGTAGACACAAAATCACACACTTACTACTATTATTATACCGCCAAGTTTTTTATATATGGATATTACATAAGAAAAGTATTCACCGATGACCCATCCCATAGTCCATTCGTTAGTCTTGTTGGTCTTTATTTCTTTTTATCTGTTACACTCGTCACTCACACACATAGTTCCGAGTTAGGTCTCGGGATCCCTATCTCACAATTCTCACTCATTTTTCATCACTTGTCTCTAGACACTAGCGCCTTGAGCTAGACTATAACACTAAGTGCTTCGTCCATCTTGGGTTTCCTGTTTTATTTATGTTTTATCTTATTTTTGAAATTTGAGGTTGGTCTTTTCATTTTTCCTCTTATCTCCAGAGGTACTATTCGGCATGTCGTCATTAGTGTTGAAATTCGAACAAGAGATCCCTATAAAAACAAAGAATACATACCATTATAGGGGAAAACTATTCTTATCAAGGGCTAGCTATCTACATAGAGTAAGGGACTACATTTGGGCCATTATTTTGCATACACATTGCATAGGAAAGGGAATTCATTCTATTGCATCCACACATTTGCATTTTTACGTAGCTATTGCCCCCTATCTTGGTGTCATTGGTGTGAGGGTGACTTAGGAGCACTATTGCACACACAATCACACGAAACTACATTGGCTCTAAGAGATGTAGTGGAATTCTCGATCATACGTCCACCATTGTGGCAACTAAGGATAGTTCAACCACCTCATTTTGCATATTTCTTTTTTAGGACTTGATGGCTATTTGAGGGTTTTACGGTGTGTTTCTTCATTGCGGTTTACAGTACCTTAGTGATCCAAGTGCGACATACACGTGACAAAATTATAATACGTGTGAAGCCCTAACGACCATATCAAAACCAAGTTTTGAATATTTCAGAGACCCGGTGCACCTAGAATCAAGACCAAGGTGCGCTAGGTGCCTCTATTCCTCTCCGGACGCCCCAATATGGTGATTCCACCTCTCGCCGCATTTTTCTCGTGGTTCTTTGCAGAATGGTATGATATTTTTTTCATCAAAATGCTCACCCTAGGTCACTTTAAGGTAAGCGAAATAGAGGTAAGTCCTTTATCCCTCTTATTTCCTTTAATTAATAAAATAAAAAAATTGTTTAGTGTTTATATTTTTTTGTACTTCATTTATAACAACTATGTACATTTAGATTTTAATAAAATAATTAGATGTTATTGAATCACCTTCTTGGGTTTATCCTTCCCGCCTAGGTTTATATAGCCATTTATTGCTAACTTAGTTACTTTGGTAATATATATCTATCTCTTTAGGCTCATTAACTCCATGAAATTGTGTCCTAATTAGCACTTATTATCACACTTTACAATCATTATAAAATCTACCCATTGAATTTTTGCACTCATGAGCATTGTTATCCTCCTCTCGGATATCATCCCTCCTATGACCTCTTAGCTAGGTGATATATTATTATACTAATTATCTTATAGTGTTTATTTTCGGTGTTGCTTATTCAATGTTCCATGCATTTATTGTCCGCTATAGGCAAGTCGATCAACAATGGAAGGTAAGTGTGAGGTAGTTATATTTAATTTTTTGGAGTTCATTATTTATATACAACACATTCATTACTTATTTACTTTCAAATTTTCCTTTTGATTTTTTGTTGCATAGATCTTTTTTAAAGACCATAATGTGTTTCACTATTGTGATATTCATCGATCTTTAGTTGAGGTATATGTATACACATCATTTTAATGATTGCTAACCTTTTCTTGTGTGCATGGGATTTTGATGCATCTTCCTCCTCGAAAGATGTTTAAAAGGGCTATTAGGATTAGGGTGTGATTAGAATTGGTCATGTGGGTTGGACCAAAACATTTGAGAGATATTGATATGATGTCATAGGTTCCCTTAGCATTTCCTAATTTCTTCCCTTTATTCACATATTACATCCATTATTGCATTTTATTATCCCTACTCTTAGTCACCTATAACCTTTATTCTCATTATATATACTTGTTTAGGCCTATTGCATTCTATTATCCCCACTCTTAGTCACCTAGAACCTTTATCATTTCCTCTCTTTACCTTTTGTATTCCATTTCACTTGTTTCACCCCTTTGACTTTAGGGTTCCCTCCATCAACGCCATCACCCATAGGTGATGTTATCGATGTCATCACCCACATGTGATGTTATCAAATTTTATTTTCCTCAAGCCAATGCCATTGCCCAAAAGTGATAGTGTTGGGTATATATAACCCATCACCTTTTTCCCAAACCGGTCAATCAATCATCAATTGATCATATAGAAAAGTACTTATAGATCACATTTTTCACATTATTTTACACCCACTCATTAAATATGAGGACTTGGATCTTACCTTTTTATATTTGGGTCACCATAGTCACTTAGGACTCGACATCTTCTTGATTACTATTATTTTGAATCCGAGAAGGATACTTATCTTTACCTTAGTTATTGTCCTTGAAACCTATAACTATCATATGTTTAGGGTCACTAATATGAATAATTATGACATTATCACTCCTTAAGTACCTGTTATCGTAAAAAAGTAGCACCCTGATATTTGGCTATGTATATCTCTACTTTTTTATAACATGGGACCATCTCCAAGTGTGGGACTTGCACCTTGAGATGGACCTCCAGAGAAGGCAGATTCCTCAACCTAATCCTAATGCTAAAGTACTCCTAATGAAGGAAATGAAACTATCTACTCCTAAAATACCAATTCCAAGGGACCAGGGAGAGAGAGGGGGGGTTAGAAATATGCATGGAAATGAAAGCCTACACTAACAGAGGTGATAGTACTAGAAAAATGGGGTGGAAATATCCTGCCGAGGGAGAAAGGAAGAGGATAATGTAGCAAGGAAAGGCCAAACAACTATGACACAAACCACAACTCCATTCACCATCTTATCTCCATGAAACACAACAAAAAAAACTTGTAAATGAGAAATACATGCACATAATAGAAAAAAAAGAATGGAGAGGTAAGGGAAACCAACAAAATAAATGCAAGGGTTGAGAGAACACCACAAATAGATATTTTATTACTTCATAAAGTTGCACAGCCCATTACATCTGAAAAATAGAGGCACAAATACATTCTCCAGGCTGATGTAAAGGCTTGCAGCTCATGGACATTGAGAAACCATTTTGAAAGAGTTTCCCCATATCCCAGAATATCCCCCTGCTTCTCAAATGAGAAGTTTACAATATATAGAATAAAGTGAGAGAAGAGAGAAAAAGGTAGAAACCCGAAATCCCCCTTTACCCACCAACAAAAATCATTAATACCCTGAAAAAAGGTGTGGGCGGCCTGTTAAAATCATTTTCCAATGTTCCTTTGTGTGATGGAGAAGGAAATGTCCATACTGCATCTATAATGTGTTTTGGCTCACTGACATGTGTTATTTTGATATGGGAGAGTTTTTACCTTTTCTTTCCCAACAACTCCACCTACTTTCCATATTTTATTGTTTCATGATGAAGAGGTTGGAAAGATGTTTCTAGAAAGTATAATTTTGTTGGATTTGGTGTTCGAGGAGTGAGTTATGACCATTCGTGTTTCCAAGACTTCTCTTCTTGACTTAGTTTTACAACCCCCATCGCTTCAAGCTCCATCGATCTCAAACCCCACATAACTCATCTTTCATTTGCCTTTGGCATGGGATTTAGAGATTTATTCACTTGTGGGTTTCCTAGCCCCAATTACTTCTCGGTCATGGCCCATCGGATCCACACATCATTCCTACTTCACCCTTGTTCTACGGGTTTTCACAATAGCTCTACTCGAGTTTTAAAAATCATTACTTTGAAGTAATGCCCCATCAAATTTCCCCACACTGCTCTCCATCCCCTTCCTTTTCGGGTTTATGAGGTTGCTTGACTCACACTTTTGTTTGGCCATTTATTTGAAGTTATATCCAATTAAATCTCCACATAACTCTCTTTGCCTTTGTTCGCAAGATTTCTAGGAAGCTTGATTTGGTCTTTTAATCCCCCACTATTTCGTAGTAGTGTTGAGTCGCATCCCCACAACACTCTTTGCCTATTCCCTTTGTCGCGGGTTTTAGAACTGTTTGACTTGGACCTCTTGTAGTGCTTTGCTTATTTTTTTCAAAGAAAGAAACTTCATTTTTACGCATTACTCCCTACTTTCTTCCCTTTTCTCATGGGCTTTCTCAATAGCTTTACTTGATTTCTTTGAGTAGTAGAGAGACATTGGTTTTCCACGATGAAGGCAACAATATAAATCAAAATTTTGTAATAACTTAGCTTAGTTACTTTTAGTAGTAAAGAAACTTAAAAAACCCAAATACTAAAAGAGATAAATACTTAGCTTTTATACATTTTGAGAAATTTTGGTGAAGTGGGTAATTTTCCAACTACAACCAAGCAACATCCCAAATGATTCCAAGTTCCCAAAAACATGAAAATACCTGAAATCTCCAGATTCTTTATTGAAGCTCCATCACTTTCCCAAGTACAATTTCTTCCTAGTTTTCCATTTTTGCCAGGGGTTAAAAATGGATAACAACACCTTTTTATCTAAATCTTGTGTCTAGACTTATATTTGATCCCTACATTTGAGAACTTATCTCAAAATATATATTTTTCACAATGTACTAAAAATAGAGTAAGAATACATCATTAAAGGAAATCTTCAAGGGTACATATAAAAACATAAAAAAAAATTAGGGTCCCTACACCATAGTACATGTAGGTGGTGGAGCTATTTTCATTCTTTATGTGCAACCATAGATGGGTTTACAACCAATATTTAATGTGAAAATCCTTACTACATACTTCACACATGTGTTGAGCTAGAACAACTCATCATCCTTCTAATTTGATTTTTAGATACTTACATGGTAGACTAAACGATCAAATAATTGAAGTTGCAAAATGAGAGACCGAAGGCACATGTATAAATTGTTATAATTAGTTAACACATGTTAACACACTAATTAGGATACAATTATTATATAGATTGAATCTTATCTCTTACATCTTTATCTAAGGGCACCTTCTTATCACACAAAATTAAGATAGTAATTATGGTTTATTATTTTTCACCTTCTTATGTTGTCGCTTCTTTCATTTTTCAAACTCAATAAAAATATGTGAGGCCAAAAATGGATCTCACAACTTGTTTTTCTCTCACATAGCTAGAGAAGATGATGAACTGTTCTTACTATGAAAATTTAGGTAAAATAATATTTTCATGAAAATTCATTCCTTAATATTTTAGGTCACACATTGGAATTGCATATCAACAATATTCAAAATCTAGTATCAAAATTAGGTTGATATGATTTTAAGTCCCATATTTGAATGAAAATTGGTATCATGAATACAATTAGTCATAATGAACCCATCTTTATAATTTATTGTTGGAAAGAAGATTAACTTTTTATAGAATATGGAACATTGATCTCAATGTCAAAAAAGAAAATGCATGTGTCCTTCATTTTAGATATAGTCCTTACATTTGTTTCTTTAATTACATCTTGATAAAATCTTTACAATGTTTTATTTATAATACCCATAAACATAATCCTCTCTAATCTTATTTAACCTCACTCATGTATATAGGAAATGCATATAACATCAAAATTTTAAAGTTTATGAATTAAAAATCTAGAATGCTAAGGAGGTGCCAAATATAAACCCAAAAGGAAAATTATTCTATTTCTATTTATTTTTATTTTTGATTGGGTAAGCATCGGTAATTCCTAAGAATATATTCATAATTGAATATGTAAACACATTTTTGTGTTATTAATCTATGAATAATAGTGAAGAGTTAATATTTCTAACATTACTTGCAACAACAATGCCAATGTTTTTTTTTTGGTTGTGTGTTGGGAGTTAGTGTCCCCTCCGCTCCAATGTAGTAACTATTAGTGCAAAATCACAACACCCCCAAATGAGTCATTAGATCTAATTTTCTAAGGTAGATTCATTTGGTGTGATTTGCATAACATTGAGTTTTTTCCCCAAAGTGTGGGACTTCACAGGTGGGAAAAACTCTCCAGATTAAGGCTAGTTCCTACTCCTTTGTTTAGGTGTATGCATAAAATCACAAAGGGCCTATCCTAAATCCTACTCTAATTTTCCGAGGAGAAAGAGTTAAATAAGGGATGTAAAGAAAATAAAACTTAAGCTACCAGGTGATACACCAAAGGAGTGATGAATAATTGTTTTGCTGACAGACATAAACCAGAAGAATGCAACACAAAAACACACACAAATAACCGAGTTGTAATGAAGGATCAGAAGAAAACAATTAACATAGAAAGGGATGAAGATCACCCATAGAACATGTATTATTGCTCTCATGACTTGATACGATGCATTACAATAGTAACAAGGAAAAAATTGCATTTATAGTCTATACGAGAGGTCTGAAACTCCACGAATTCACTTGCCAAGGAGAAGAAGGGAACTTGCAAAATAGAAAAATGTCTACCCTTTACAATGAGTCTCGACCCTGTATTTATAGATTCAATCAGAGAGAAGAAAGAGAGAGAAGTGGGAAAAGCAGGTCGAAGCTCAACCACTACTATTAATGCCTCCTAAAAATCTGCCCCCAAATCTATCTCTGATCGATCAATCTCTAGTTCGGTACTCTCGAAGGAGGAAACAACGGAGCGTAGATGAATCTGATTTGGTTGTTGAGGAAGATAGAACCACATTAATGGACTTGGATATGTTTTCCCATTTTTCTTTACCTAACCTCCCAAACTTAAAGTTTTAGATATCCATGGCATGGGTGAGGGCCGATATCTTTCCAACGGTGTCGATTTGCAATATTTCAAGCCCCGATTCAAAGATATGACCCTTCAAGTTTGTATCGAGTCCATATAACACAACAGAAAACCAGTTTGAAAAATGGGCCCCTCTTTAATATGGGACACGTGGTTAGCTGGCACATGTCGAAGGGTGGCCTCTATATCTTGCTTTTGGAATGGCACAGGGGCTGACATGTGGCTTCATCCGTTGGCCTGCTCAATTTCTATATTTCTCGGCTAAGTCCTTTGCTCGGCAAGGTCATATTCCTTGATCGGGGACATGCGGTGATCTGACGCTTGTTTGAGAACCCTCTCTTGGATTCAAATTTGAATTAGCGTCATGTGGACACTTGGCACTCTCCACCGGTCTGCCACTATGCATTGACTATTCAACCCGACTCTATCCCCTTCAAAGAGACTGGACGTGTGGAGGCTCTGCACTCACTGAAACTCTTGATCAAGATTTTTCCTTTGAAGGAGCATCGGGTTGACACTTGGAAGCCTCCATAGGATTTTGGACTTTTCAATGATTTCCTTCCTACCTTTTTGGACCTTGGGCTACGTGGCGAGTTGGCGCTTGTTTGGGCCTCCACATTTGGATTCAAATTTGGAGATGCACCGCTCCAACACATGGCTCTCTCTACTAATACTTCTATACTTAACCTTTTTTGAGGCCTGCCATGTCCACCTTTTGACCTATGTTGACCATTTGCTACGTGGAGGGTTGGCGCGAGTTTGAGTCTTCGCCTTGGGGGTCCTTCTCGGATTTGTGCCGAGCCGACACCTGACACCTTCCTGCTTAGCCAAATACTTTTCAATATCCGTGTAACTTTTGGGAGCCTTGGATGCGTGGAATCTTGGTACTCATTTGAAATTACTTTCTTGGATTCACCCTTGGAGAAGCGCCATTTCAACACGTGGCTTTCTCCGCAACATCCTCCATACTTAGCTGATTTTTGGACTCATTCCTGGAGTGTTTTGATCCCGAAGACTTCGGGTCTTCACCGTTTCTTCCTTTTCTTGCTCCTGGCTTCTCTTGTGATGCTGCTCCGACACGTCTGACCCTGTTGTTCTATTTCCGAGCCCACCTGAAACCTGTAGAATGGATTTAAGGCCTAGATCTGCTCGGAAGAGTCATCTTCTGGATTTCTCCTACACATTGTTGTTTGATTTTCGCAGGCCCATCCACTTCCATTATAGAGTCCCTTGCAAATCTGCTTGTAGGAAATGAACGTGATTTCTCAGGTTCTTTCAGTGCGGGGTCACTCTGATCCAATATTTTTCCCAGGGGGAAAATATGGATAACAATTTGGTGACTCACAGGGTATCTACCTGCTAGATGAAAAGACCAATTGCCTTGTCATATCCATTGGGCATGGAGTCGAGAACGATGGTCTGATACTGATTCTACCTTTGATTCATGAGTTGACTGTTACACTCTCAATCTTCATAAGAAATCTTGAAATGATGGTTTCTGAGAGTAGAAAATTGTTTTGACCCGGGGCTTCATCTTGGATTTGAATGAGCTTGTGCAAGAGCAACAAAACAACACCACAACTATATACAAAATTTGAAATCATACATGCTCCAAGTAGAACATGCAAAGTGTGCAAAGCACTTAGGAGAAAAGCAACCTAAACTATAACAAGACAATGTGCACAAGCACTTAGAGAAAGAGAAACTAGACTAATATGTACAAGGTGAGAACCTTCCTTCTAGTAGTAGTGTTTAAGATAAATTCCATTCACTGGAATCTGTAATTCTTCACCATATAATGTAGACAATTAGAAAGCATTGCTACTTTTACATTTTGTGACCATGTAAGGGCCACTCCAAATAACATCAAACTTGGAATGCCTTCCTGGTTTTTCCCAATCTAGCATCCCATTTCAAAACCAAGTCTCCTTCCTGAAGGTCCTTGTTCTTTCCTTCTTGTCAAAGCATATCTTGATTGAAGCCTGATCCTTCTCTATTGTTTGAAGTGCATGTTCTCTGGTCTCTTCCAATTCCATCATCTCTACATACCTAGCTTCCATTGGTTCAAACTCGACACCTCCAGTTGCTTCATGAGTTCCAATGTTGGTAACTCAAGTGATATAGGCAACACTGCCTCTTTCCTATAGACAAGTTTGAATGGAGAGTTACCTGTAGATCTCTTGGTGTTGTCCTATCAGCCCATAAGGCTGATTTGAGTTTCAGTGTGCCAGGTTTTCTGATTTTCATCCAAATTTCTTCTGATAATCTTCAACAGGTTCTTGTTTGTAGACTCTACTTGGCCATTACCCTGAGGGTAATAATTTGATGAAGTGCTTAGGTAAATCCTATTACTCATGGCCCATCCTATGATTTTGGAACCCATGAATGCCAATGCATTTTCTGATATAATGGTGGCTGGCACTCCAAATTTGGTCACTATCCCTTCATAAAAATCTAGTATACTAGACTCATTAGCTTCTTTGAGTGCCACTGCCTCGGTCCACTTGGTGAAATAGTCTGTTTCTGTGTCGAATCCATTTGTGGCCTTGGCTCAAATTTGGATTGATGACCCCAATGAAGTCCAATCCCCATTGCATGAATGGTCGATCTACTGAAATTGGATGCAATGGTAGTGTTGCTAGCTTTTCCTTGCCTCTAGAAGAACGCACAATTCTTGCACTTTTTGATCCACGCATAACAATCACTAAACACCCTAGGCCAATAATAACCCACCTTCATGATCTTAAGCACTGCTGTCACTTGTGGAGCAAAATGGCCTCCAACTGCTTCATCATGGAATTCTTGTAACACTCTTTCAATTTGATCTGTCCCAATGCATCTTAACAGAATGCCATTGATGTCCCTTTTAAACAAGACACCATCAATGAGCACATATGGGATGGCCTGTAGTCTAAAGTGTCTCCTTTTTTTTATTCATTTCTGGAGGACACATGCCTTTTTTGAAGGAAGTGCACCATGTTTTGAGTCCAACAAGGAGTGGGAACATCCTCATTCTCTTCCTCTTGACTATTTTGCAAGACAAAAACAACTTCCTTTCCTCCACTTGCTTCTTCTTGTTGACTCGAGGCTAGCTGTTCACACAATCCCTTCCCATGGACCAGCTTAGTGACCTTGATCTCAATGTCATACTCCATGACACGAGTGATCCATCCTGCACGTTTCTCATTTAGATCCTTGCTGAGAAGGAAGTCTTTAACTCTTGCATGGGAGACTAACAGTTGGATTTTGTTGTTTGAAACCAAATGCTTAAACTTCTTCAAGCCTTTGATCACTTCCAGGACCTACTTTTCGATGAAGGAGTATCTTACTTCATAATCCTCCAGACCTTGGTTGAAGAAAGTAATTGGTTGCTCTGTATCTTCTTTGTTCTGTTGTACTAGGATTGTAGAAATCGTGTCACTACCACCAAAGGCATACAATATGAAATCCTTAGAAAAACTAGATTCATGAGAGTTGGGGCTTGTGATATAGCTTCTTTGATGGCCTCAAAACTTGCTTTTCCTTCAAATTGTCCACCTAAATGCCAAACTCTTCTTCAACATCAATGTGATTGGCTTGACAAGGGCAAAAAGTTTGGTACAAACCTGTGGACAAAATTGATTTTTCCTAAGAAGCTTTGAAGAGCCTTCTTATGGCTTGCAATGGCAATGCCCTTATTTCTTCAACTCTCTTTGGGTCGATTGCAAACCTTCCTTTGACACAATGTGGCCTAGAAGCTTGCCCTCATGGGCCAAGAATATGCATTTTTGGGGTTCATGATACCCCAAATCTCATACACCTTTGAAACACCTGCCTTAGGTGAAAAAGGTGGTCAGCTACATTTCTGGAGAACACATTAATGTCATCCAGGTATATCAACACTATTTTGTTGATCAACCCTTTGAATTCCATATCCATTTCCCTTTGGAAAGTGGCTCTGACATTAGACAATCCAAATGGCATTTTTATGTAGGCATAGGTGCCCCATTTGGTGGTGAAAGCCATTTTGAATTGATCATCTTCTTTCACCATGATCTGGTTGTACCCTGAGTAGCCATCTAGGAGAGAGAATCTCTCCGATCCAGACACCACCTGCAAGATTTGCTCCATTGAGGGGAGTGGGTAGTGGTCTTTGAGGGATGCTCTATTCAAGTCACAAAAGTCAACACACAACCTAATCTCTCCACTCTTCTTCCTGACTAGGACCAAATTTGTGACCCAGCTTGAGTGTTTGATTAGAAATATGATATTTGCCTCTATTAGCTTGCTCAACTCTTTCTTCATCAGAGGCTCAATATGTGGATTGACTGGTCTCTTGCTTTTACTTGATGGGCTTAACAACTGGATCTAGTTCGATTGTGTGTTGGGCTAACTTCAGATTGAACCCTTTGAGGTCCTCATAGCTCTAAGAAAATACATCTGGAAACTCTTGGCAAAGTTACACAAATTCATACCTTTCTTGCTCAGTGGCCACTTTGCCAATTTGAAGCATTTTGCCTTCTCCAACAAGAATTGACTCCAAATATTCTCCTTTGTTCTATATATTAGCCTTTTCTTTTCGAAACTGATCATTGGGATTGAAGATAGACTCTAATGTCACTAAGCCTTTGGGAAGATTGTTTTATGTAGATTACACTACTTGATCTCCATATTACTTCTCTAGTCTGCTTTGATTTCTAGCTTGAGAATTCAACTTCCTCTTGCAAAAAATTAATGATCTGCTGATCATTCTCGAACACCTGCCAGCATGTGTTATTATCTGGCATTCTTGGCCTCACAATCACATGGATATGTGGTTGTTCTTTGTCCCTCTTGATGCTTTCAACCACATCAAATGTGGCTCTAACTGTTGCGAAGCCTATCAACAGCTTCGTTCTCCTTCCTAGGTATGGACACAATGTTGAAGGCTTCAAAATCCTCAATGAGATCCCATACCCTACTCTTGTAGCTTTTGAGCAGGTCGTTCTTGACAACATTTTGTCCTTTGAATTGATTAGCAACCAGTTCATTTTCACCAAACACCTGCAGGTTCTTGATTCCTCGTCTTCTGGCCTAGTGCAATCCATGAACCAAAGCCTCACATTCTATAGTGTTATTTAAGAAGGAAAACTGAAATTTGAAGGCCGAATAATAATTCATACCTTGGGGGGACATGATCATAGCTCCTCCTCTGGTTCCTTGTCTAATCCTCGAGCCATCAAAGAACAATTTCCATACTTCATTGTCATCTTTGTGTTCTGGCTTGAGGATGTCAAGAAGAGGATGATTCTCCTCATGTAGGTAGTAGACTCCTAGTTCAGATTCTTCCATCTCCTTATAGGGATCAAAAGCATGCCTTTTGACCGCCCATTTGTCAAGAGTTAGGTTCTGATACACCCTACTTTGGTATCTGCCTCAGAAGTGTTTAGGAGGTCCTCCTGATCAAAAGCCAAACAATTTGCATTGATTGGGCTAGGCACATAGGACTCAATGTGATAATCCGATATGGGCTCGGATATGATTTTGGCCTTCGCTCCATACCTTGTTCTAAAGAGCATATGTGACAAGTCAATAGACAAATATCCTCAAATTTTGGCAATGAAGTCCCTGGACAAACACAATGCAAAATGTGGTGGAAAGTCTATGACCGATACGTTCTGCAATACAATCACATTAGGGTAGGCATGCAGAGTGAGGCTCAGATCCTTGATGACTCCAATAGTGGTCACTATTGTCCCATCTAATTGTACTACTCCTTTAGAGATGACTTCATACTAGAGGCCCAGTTGATCAACTATTTGTTTGGGCATTACAAAACTACTTGCCCCCAATCAATCATGCAATTATGCACCAATTTTTCTCCAATGATTAATGAAACATAAAATGGAGGAGGCTTCAGATTCTTACCTCATTGTTCTCCATGGTTTCTCTCAGGTTGGGCCATATTGGTAAGCACTTTCTCTTCTGGCTAAGGGGTTGATTTGAGCTTGACCAATTTTGCATGGCAGTCTGCAATAGATCCCTCTACCCTGGAATGGCCAATGACTCCCATAGTGAAATGTTCACACTTTTCCTCTTCATTTTCTCAATGATATTAAATGAATTATCCTTTTGTTGCCCCTTCCTTGGCACATTTTTCTCTTGTACATGGGTTATTACAACTAGTGCCTGAGTAGATTTGGAAGGTGGCTTGGATTGACTCTATACATTGGGAGTTGTATTTTGAATGCCAATACCTTGTGGAGAAATGGAGGGTTGAGGATCACATGAGCTTGGTGAATGTCCTTCTCCAATATTTCTCTTCTTGGACCATGTATTGATAGCTATACTTTGAGAAGGAGTCTGATTCATTCCACAACAATCTTTAGCTTTGCTTAATCGACAAGCATAATTTCACTTGGGGGTCCTTCTTGCTGAGCTCCTTACTTTTTTTTCTTCATGGCTAGGTTCTTGTGACCCACCAATGGTTTACACCATCGATCCCTAATTTAGTGCACCATTAAAACACATCTATTGATTATGTTGTTGATTGCATGGGAAACACCAATCATACTCTTGTGCCATGTTATTCTTGTTGGAACCAATGCCCTTGATGTCAAAGCTATGTTTGGATCATATGACCTAAAAGGTCTAGCAGCTTGAGGTTTCCCTTGGTGTTGACTCTAATTTATAGCCTAGGTTAGTGGTCTATTTTGTTGATACGAGGGTCTAGCTTGATACTGAGCCTGAGGCTGATATGGCCTAGAACTCTGAGCCTGTTGTCTTTTGATGGTTACTAGCTCATTTCCCAGGTTTTGCAGTTGTTTCATAACTTCCTAGAAGCTCCTTTGAGGTGTTAGATGATGAAGTGGAGGCTTTAGCTGAACTTTGACTCCTGGGGGTGGGTATAGAGCTAATGTGGGTGTTTGGATGGTACCTGGGTTTCCTAACTCGGGGTATAGAGGCATGGATGGCCTAGGAGCAAGTTTTCCAGCCTAAATCAAATGATTTTCAGCTCCCTATGGAAAGGCTATAGGCTGCAGGTAAGGTTGTGCCCCCCATTAACTGAATCATCAAAGAAATATCAGAATTCAAAGCTCTAAGGAAGTATAAGAAGGAACCTTCATTAGTGGGCTTTACTATTGTTGGAATCCTATCCCAGGTCCATTGAAATATGAGGTTGAAATCCATCAGTTGCTCGTTTGGAGCCCTCTTGATTGTTTTCAGTTACTCCAAAGAAGGATAAGTTATCTCCCTTTTCTCCAAATTGGTTGTGAAGAGCTGTGCACAGATGGTCCCAAGATTGAATAGAGCTTGCTTCTAGGCTCTTGAACCATTGTGAAGCTTTTCCCTTGAGTGAAGAGGCTAGCAACTTGACCGCAATGTCCATCTCAGCGATCTCATGGATTGTACAGACATTTGTAATGTCTTGTATGTGGTCACCGGACAAGTATGGTTTTCTCCAGTGAAATATGGGATGCTCTTTAATGCCACCATCGGACTGGGTTTTGTGCATTCAGAGCAAGTGGGATGCTACTAGTGAAATTGACATAAGGATTCGGTTGTTGGTGTGCCATCCTGATCAGCTTGAGCACCCTTCTTGATTGAAAAATGGCCTACTAGGAGGAGGTGTTGATAAGGCTCTATTTGGTGGAGATAGAGACTTTTGGGCTCTTCTTCCTCTTCTCCTTCTGTCTGGAGACAAGTGTATGTGTACAAATTGTCCTTTTGCTTTTGTTCTTGACCTTTTTGTATCCTTCTCATGAACTTGAGAAACTTGGACTACTGAAACTAGTGGATTTTGTCCCTTTTGGAGTCGCCAGATGTGTAGTTCTTAAAAGCTTCTTAAAAGCTAGAATCACAACAAGTGCACATCAATCTTACTGTAATAAAATGGATACTTCTTTGTCCCACTGGGTGTGCCAAAATTGTTAGTGCAAAATCACAACACCCCCAAATGAGTCGTTAGATCTACTTTTCTAAGGTAGATTCATTTGGTGTGATTTGCATAACATTGAGTTTTTCCCCAAAGTGTGGGACTTCACAGTGGGAAAAAACTCTCTAGATTAAGGCTAGTTCCTACTCCTTTGTTTAGGTGTATGCATAAAATCGAGGGTCTATCCTAAATCCTACTCTAATTTTCCAAGGAGATAGAGTTAAAGAAGGGATGCAAAGAAAATAAAACTTAAGCTACCAGGTGATACACCAAAGGAGTGATGAACAATTGTTTTGCTGGCAGACACAAACCAAAAGAATGCAACACAAAAATGCACAAATAACCAGAGTTGTAATGAAGGATCAAAATATAACAATTAACATAGAAAGGGATGAAGATCACCCATAAAACATGTATTATTGCTCTCTCATGGCTTGATACGATGCATTACAATAGTAACAAGGAAAAATTTGCGTTTACAGTCTATATGGGAGGTCTAAAACTCCACAAATTCACTTGCCAAGGAGAAGAAGGGAGCCTGCAAAATAGAAGAATGTCCAACCCTTTACAATGAGTCTCGACCCTATATTTATAGATTCAATTAGAGAGAAGAAAGAGAGAGAAGTGGGAAAGCAGGTCGAAGCTCAACCACTGCTATTAATGCCTCCTACAAAATCTTCCCCAAATCTATCTTGACTATATCAATCTCTAGTTTGGCACCTCGAAGGAGGAGGAAACGGAGAGTAGATCAAATCTGATCTGGTTGTTGAGGTAGATAGATCCGCATTAATGGCCCTAAGATGTTTTCCCCATTTTTCTTTACCTAACCTCCCCAAACTTAAAGTTTTAGATCTCCATGGCATGGGTGAGGCCGAGATATTTCCAACAGTGTCATATTTTCAATATTTCAAGCCTTGAGTCGAAAGATATGCCCCTTTGAAGTTTGTATTGGGTCCGTACAACAGAGGGGAAAATCAGTTTGAAAAATGGGCCCCCTCTTTAATATGGGACACATGGTTGGCTGGCGCATGTTAGAGGGCAGCCTTTGTATCTTGCTTTTGGAATGGCGCAGGCTAACATGTGGCTTCATCTGTTGGCCTGCTCAATTTCTATATTTCTCAGCTAAGTCCTTTGCTCGGCGGGGTCATATTCCTTGACCGGGACACGTGGCGGTCTGACGCTTGTTTAAGAACCCTCTCTCGATTCAACTTTGAGTTAGCGTCGTGTGGACACTTGGCACTCTCCACCGGCCTACCACTATGCATTGACTATTCAACCCGACTCTATCCCCTTCGAAGAGACTGGACGCGTGGAGGCTCTGCGCTTCTTTGAAACTCCCGATCAAGATTTTTCCTTTGAAGGAGCATCGGTTGACACTTGGAAGCCTCTGTAGGATTTTGGACTTTTCAATGATTTCCTTCCTACCTTTTCGGACCCTGGGCTACGTGGCGAGTTGGCGCTTGTTTGGGCCTCCACATTTGGATTCAACTTTGGAGATGCACCGCTCTGACACGTGGCTCTCTCCACTAATACTTCTATACTTAACCCTTTTGAGGCCCGCTTTCCACCTTTTGACCTCTATTGACCATTTTCTACATGGAGGGTTGGTGCGAGTTTGAGTCTTTACCTTGGGGGTCCTTCTCAGATTTTTGAGCCGACACTGCACCTTCCCCGCTTAGCCAAAGACTTTTCAACATCCGTACAACTTTTGGGATCCTTAGACACGTGGAATCCTGATGCACTCGTTTGAAATTCCTTTCTTGGATTCACCCTTGGAGAAGCACCATTCCAACACATGGCTTTCTCCGCAACATCCTCCATACTTAGCCAATTTTTGGACTCATTCCTGGAGTGTTTTGAGCCCGAAGACTTCAGGTCTTCGCCGTTTCTTCCTTTTCTTACTCCTGGCTTCTCTTGTGACACTGCTCCGACACATCTGACCCTACTATTCTATTTTTGAGCCCACATGAAACCTGTAGAATGGATTTAAGGCCCGGATCTGCTCGACAGAGCCATCTTCTGGATTTCTCCTGCACGTTGTTGTTTGATTTTCGTAGGCCCCTCCACTTCCATTATAGAGTCCCCCGCAATCTGTTTGCAGGAACCGAACGTGATTTCTTAGGTTCTTTCAGTGTGGGGTCACTCTGATCCAATATCTTGCTCGGGGGGAAAATATGGATAAGAATAACATATATTTTATTAATGGTGTTTATAGTTATCAATTTTTTTGTGTCCCTTACAATATGTGTCAAATTGTAGTTTTAAATATGATGTTTCTTTATTAATTTTTTTTTCATCAAGTGCTTACATATTTTCATACATGAATTCAATATTTCTTATCAAACCATATATTAATCTAATTGTAGTAATCCCCAAAAGTTACAAAACCATTAAAACAAGATTTCTTAAGTTAAAATTGTTAAGATAAATTTAGCACTTAACAATCATTTGTATTGGAATCATTATTATCATGATTTGAAATGGCATGATTATGGTATAAATTTAATCTAAAAATTAGTTTGTACACGAGGTTAATAATGGATGACTGAAATGGAATTTAACTACATAAAAATGTTAAAAGAGAAATTTAAATAAGCGGGGTTTTAAAAGTCCATTATAATATATGCATATCTCGATGGAGGAGGAATTTGAGTTGGTGGGAGATTTCAATTGGGTTAACTGTCTCCCTAGATTTACATATAGGAACACCTTTCAATTCACTCATGTTTTTCTCAATTTTTCACATTCATCATAGGCTTTATTCAAAATATATTTAAAGGAACATAGATGGATCCTTTATTTTGTTGTGTTTTCACATACCCTAAGAAGTCACCATGCATACTTATTACCGTAGTTTTGAGAAGACAATACTTTTTCATAATATTGCACCTTAAAATATAACACACGAATTCTAGCTCTATACAATTTCAATTTCTCTACTAAAAATCAATGTAAATGACAATCATTACCATGAATAACTCATATTAATAATGAATCTATTTTTGTCATTTATAGTTTGAAGAAAGAATGATATTGTATAGGGAACGTCCTTCACGTAATTCACACCCCATTTCTCCCGTGTAGTTTACACAAATGGCATGTATTCCATAATTAATTTACCATAAGAATGAAGAGGACCATAGATGGAAAAGGAGGGATTTGAGATATTAGGGAATTTTAACTAAGGTAATCATCTCCTAGGCTTTTTTGGTTATATCTCGTTTGAATCCACTCGCAAAGTACACAACTCCTATCGTGTGTGTTGGCATTCTTTCAAAATATAGTCCAAGGAACAAATTCTCAAACCTTTTGTTAGCAGAATTGTTTCCTTCTTTTGTGGAATGCCCCAAATAATTATCGATCATTTCCTCAAAATAATCATGAAACAAAATCATTGTGAAATCAAAGAATTGTGTAAATCTTTCTCTAAATCCTTTTATTCTTGCATTTCACATGAAAAAAATACTTTTGTTGGTATTTTTATGTTTCTAGAAAATTTGGTTTTATAAGAGGAAGGCGAGGAAATCCTTGAGTTCCATCAAGAAACAAGAAAATAATAAAAACAATGATAGGTTGCATGTTCTGAATGCACAATAACAGCGGTGTCAGTGGGAAAGTCAATTAAGACATTTGAAGTATTGAACTAAAAAGGCTTACTTTCAGAGACGTTTCCAGAATGTGTTGCCTTGATGATCCGTGCCTCACACTTTTTTCTCATTCAACCATCTCACACAAATGACATGTAATCTATCTGTAAATTTCTGAAACAAAGAAGAGGATCATATCCATTGCTCCTCTCCCGTGTGATTTCTAGTTTGAATTTATATGCATGAAAATCCTAAAGCAGCATTGAACATACATGGTGGGGTATCTCCAATTTTATTTATGGCGCCTTGAGATAGCTGGTACATAATAATAAAGTTAGATACAATTATTTAAGTAAGGTTTTGAAGTACAAGAAAATTACAGATAATAATCTATAATTACTATCTTAATTTTGTGAGATAAGAAGGTGCCCTTAGACGAAGATGCCAAAGCTATGCTTCAAACTATAATAATCTTATGATGCACTGATGCATGGTAAAACATAGAAATAGACAACATGGTATGAACCTTATTAATATATAATTAAGCAAACATGCGTGGAGGCACGTCATATCCCACCAGAGGATACTTTGACAAACGCAGTTCTGGTGCTGCTTGCACGCCCATCTCTGAGAGGCAACGTCTTCTTCCAACAGTATCCTTGCCCTCCCAGAAATGCATAAATTACTACTGTGCATAGGCAGTCGTCCAGGCATACCTTCTTACACGCAGTTGGATTGATAGGAGTGATGGTTTGCAATCATTGCCAAACCAATCAATATGCCCAATGTCTCTCATTTCTCCGCTGCCTGCACTGCATTTCTTCGTCTGCTGCGATGGATTTTGAAAGCACCCCTTGGAAAAGTCGGCTTTGTTAACAAAGTTGAATCCGGGAGGACAACTGCAGTGGGAGGAATTCTTCACCACCTGACAGATTCCATTCAGACCACACTCGCCATAGCCTTCACACCCGTTTCCCAAAACGCACGTCACCAGGAGCAGGTAACCAAAAGAAAACGCATAGAGGAACATTGTAGCAGTGGCAGCCATGAGCATAGAAATATGATGCAGTAGCTGTGGATACGGTAAAAACATTGAGTGTAATATTGTATATAAGCGAGGCTGTGTTCGGGCAGCATTGGAAAAGACAAAGTGCTTCTGGAAGAACATGCGTATTGACCTTTGGGTCAATGCTTTTGTTGACATTAATTAAATGTTTGTTTGCATCTCAATAGTCAATGTCTCTAAAGTCAACAACGCAACTCATTGCATTGGCAATTTGGCATCCACTATTTTACAGATAAGATTTCCCTTTGACCAGCCTCCGCTAGACTAGACAGCATCTCCGAGTCCCACTCAAAACTCCCGAGTCCTTGTGAAGCCCTGCTCACCCCTCACCAACACCCATGATACCCAATTTTAATATCTAACTTATATCACAATGCAAAAATGACTTTAAACTATTTCTACTTTCACCTAAAACTAACATTGTTTCCATTTATTGTTGATGAAATATAAAAAAAAATCCACCGTGTCATTTTTAAAGCTTAAAAATTCCATACTAGCTTTTAAGTTTTCAGTATCAATAATATAAAGACAATTAGTATGAAGTGCCAAATGATTCATATCATTTAGCAATTTTGATGTGTTTATCAACAATTTTTCCAATTTCAACAATGAATGACACGGTCAATACATTGTTTAGTGTGAAACTTATCTCTCACATGCCATACATTCTAATTCAATATGAACATATAATTTTCAATTTTGGCTTGCTTCCAATTTTAGATTACTTTTCATTGGACTAGGTAGAGCTAAAGCCATGTCAATATCCTTGATGCAAGAACCACGTATCAATAGAATGGTAATAACACTCACAAAGTTATAGGGGTCCAAATCATAGGTCTAAGATAAGGGATGGAGTCTTACTAGTATTCTAATAATAAGAATGATAGATAAGAGATAACGTGTAGATAAATAGATCAAAACTAGGGTTATGAGACACAACTTAGGGTTGTAAGCCAAGGGATGGATCTATGGAAAGTGATGATAAGGATAAAGAAATAGATAAATAATAGGCTACGCTATCCTAGTATATGTACATGATACATTAATCACTCGATCAAATGAGAATATATTAAACACAAACATAAAGGAAAATGAAGGTTAGAGATATTTACCTTTCGGCATGCACTATTGGTACATTAATCTTCTCAATTCCTATACCCCACCCACCCACTAGGATAAGTAACACCTTACGAGACAGTTGATGTGGGGGCTACAAGATGGATAGAGAGAACACCTAAGTAAAATATATCTCGGAACCTCAAAGAAGTGTTGAAATTTGATGGTTTAACTTATATTATTTGGTTTTCTAGATCAGTATGCTCTAAGGATAGTCCAACAAGTGTTAGAAGATCTATTTTTAAGATTCTAATAACTTATGAGAAACTTGGTAAGTGTAAGAAAAATGACAAATGATGATCTTATGATTCAAATAATCTTAAAGGACATATTTAAATAGGGGTCATGATTAATAATTACAATTCTTCATAAATTATTAGTGTCGATGACCATGGTTGATATGCTTAGTCACCGAAAAATATTGTGAGATTGTATCAATTATGGCCAATACCATTAATTCTAGGTAATAATAAACAATGGGGTCTTAAGGAAAGGATTAAGAGGTGGAGGAAAGATGTAGGAGCTAATGTAAAGGTGATATGCTGAAAGTATATAGGTATTGTAAGTAGATATGCAAGTGACAGCTTAGAAAATAGTGGGGAGATGTTGAAGGAGGCATAAAAAACAAGACATAAGAGGTGTAAAGGATAACACTAGTATATTTTAAGATTTTAATGCACAAAACAATTGGTTATTTTGCCTTGTATTTTTTTTTTTTTAATTCCTAACACAATTTGTGTTAGAATCGTTAACACTAAAGCCACTTTTTTCTAATACATCTCACATCAAAAATTTAGCGACTTTTTGTTTTCCTTTTACATAAGATATTATTTCTCATGATTCAATTGTCAAAAAAATTAATTTCATTTTTGGTGGTTTTTGCTATGACATTGTTTGCATCAAATTTTTCTTATCAAAGATATCAATTTTTTTATGATATTAGCATTAGGAGTTTAAGAATTTGGGTTTTGGCAAAGAGTATTTTATTATATTTTAGATTTTAATTACTATCTGCAAGTCAAAAATCTTCACCGGGACTCAAAATAAAGGTTATATCACGTAAAAAAATTCCACACAAATGTAACAAAGTTTTCCATTGATTACGGGATTTGAACCAAGACACAGAGACAAAATCCTCAAAACCTACCTTCTTTAGTATGAGTGTGTTCTTTTTCCTCAGTAACATCATTCACGAGAGTTATTGCAATATAAGTAGACTTCTTATAATATAAATTTTAGATTACATGCAGTAAGAAATAAAACTTTTATACTATTTACCCTTTCTAACATTAGTTTATTTTCGTTGGAATTCAATTATGCAAGAAAGAATGTTATAAATAATTTAGAACATCAAAGACAACCATAAAAAAATTCAATATAGTAGAAAAATATGTGTACAAACTTGAGTTGGGAGTCACATAATACTTAGAGTTACAATTTCATGTACACATTTCTCTCTAAATATTAGAGTTCTTGAAGTTTCTCCACCTCCATATTTTGAGAAACAATAATTTTTCATTCACTCCAATATGAAAAAATAATGAAACAAAATCCAAAAATAGATAATCATGTAAGCAAAATAAATAATTGTTTGAATGCCTTAGTTTACTTATTGGAATAATTATAAATATATAGTCTACCCTAACACCAATCTTGCCACATTGTTATCAACTCTAATTCTTGCATCGATTTTTTTCTAGTTGAATATGAGATTGCATGGATTAGTTGCACAAAAATCTTAGGATTGCGTGATGAGGATTGAGGGATTTCCATTCCACTAAATTCATCTAGGGCATGATCCCAACCTTATCCCTTATTTATTAGTATCTCATGGGAATTGAACCGTGGTGGATTTCCAAGAAACACCTTTACACCATCATTCACATGGTCGGACCACAACCCATTCGATAACATTAGAATTATGAAAAATATATAGGTGAAATTTTAAATTTTAAATGTACATAGGTTTTGACATTAAAACATAATAAAATTTCATCCAAAATAATTATTTCATTATAAATTATAGTAATGGAATGGAAGGATTTACAATTTGAAATAGAAATATTTTTTATGCAAAAATGTGACATAAATAACTTCAACTAAAATTTCTAATGCTTTTGATTCATGATATCTATTGTTTGTGGTTTCAACAAAATTTGATGTACTTTTTGTCTCTTTTGTGATAGTGATAAATATCAACTCAAAGTAATTATAAAAAGGTGACCCAAAAGGTTGGAAAAATCATCAAAATATTGTAGTGTAAGATATCTAAGGTTTGATAGATAGTACAATGAATCTCTTTTAAAGATATCACTAACTAGTTCAACCTTTTATAGTATACCTTGCTCATTTTAATGTCTCAAGAGACATCATTTAGGAGGAAAATGCACATATGGTTTCGTAAAGAGAAAATTAATCCAAAAATGGATATGAAAATACCCAATTCTATGTAATCTTCATATTTGATACTTGTAAAACATACCCTCAACATGTTCATTATTATAGGAAAATGGCTAAGTCAAGTTGAAGGTGATCCAGACACCTTCAAATGAAAAAAGAGACCATTTCTGGTTAAGTTTTGTTTATTAACTGTGAACTATCATAGAACTACCATGAAACTATTGTGGTTTGGCCATGGTTTGATCGCAGAATCGCCACACATTTATATCCCTTTAGCATCAAAATGGAGAATTCGAATAGTTGCAAATGTTTGGGCTTCTCAAATGGTTCATTTCACCTTCCTTCCATCCTTGGGGCAGAGCAACTATAAATATGAGTGCATTTATTCATTTTATGCAAGTGATTTTGAGTGAATTCAAGTGTGAGCAAAGAGGAGTTGTATTTATTTCTTGTTTTGTTCATTGAGAGTGATTTCTTCTTTATTGAGAATTATGAGCAAGAAAATACAATTAGAAGTTTTGAATCCTTTCTGAAGGCCATTTATTGGCATTAGTTTGTATTTTGGATATTTACACAATGAGAGGGAAGCAATTTTCTTACCCACTGGAGTTTTTCCCACATTAGGTTTCTCCAGGATAAATTCTTATGTCTCCTTAGTTTTCTCTTTTCTCAATTTGCAGTTTAGTTATGATTATTTATGCACATTATATTGGCTAAAAGGAACTTAAGTAATTCCATTTAATTATCACTACAAGATTTGTTTATTGTATTAAGAGGTAATTTACAGGATCAGTTCACATCGAGTAGTTAAGATTTCAGTTTTTGTGTGGTTAACTTGTGTTGATATTTCAGCTAGATGCCCTTACTTGAAAGTGAAAAGAAAGCTACAAAGGTATCATTATTTATTTTGAAGTAGATATTTCCATAAGGAAGTGGAAGTAAGGAATCTAAGACATGGCTTGTAGGAAATATGCAAATGATAATAGAGAAGAACATTTCTACAAGCTCGAGGCAAATGTGGAAAGTCTATCTAAGGATGTGGGAAGTATTTCCTTGTCCATAGGTAAATTGGATTCCATCATGGGATTAATCATGGAGAAACTTGGTGTTCCAAATGAGACACCCGAATCCCGTGAAGAAGAACCTCGTGATACGAAGAAGAGAAATCACATATCATTCCCACACCCCCTCCATTAAAAGTAGTGGAAAAGATAGAAATTCATCCTTATGATGGGGAAGTGAATGCTAAGAAGTTATACCATCATCTAGCTCAACTTGAGGTATATTTCAATTTGCGTAAAATTAATGAGAGTCAACAAATTTATTTTGCAAGGCTAAAATTGACCAATCATGATTTAACTTGGTTTGAAAGTTATGTTCATTATTTGGTTGTTAAAAGCTTCCTCCTATTACTAAGTGGGATTCATTTAAAAATATAATAAAGAATCAATTCTATCCTATTTGTTATGAGTAAGAGAGGTCCATGTATTGGTAGTATCTCAAGAAAAAGAAAGGCTAGAACGTGCAGGAGTACACTAGTGAGTTTCAAATAAAGTTGTATAGATGGGTAAAGATGTAGCAGACCGTGACCTTCTCATGAAGTATATTGATTGAATTTATAGCCATTTAAGGAGACCATTCCTCTTGGCTAAGTCAGTGGATGTAGACAAGGCTTGTTCTCAAGCACACTACTTAGAGATGGACAAGAAAAAGATTTCATCTACCTCTTAGCATGCCTTGGAAAAAGAATACATCAAGCCAAATGGAAAGGTAAGTAGAATGTTACTTCCATTAAGGATAATAAAGTTCATTATGGTCATTGTGATGTTAACACTCATTCCAAGGAAAAATGTTGGAATCTCCATCCAAAATTACATCCCTTCAAAAATAAGAACACTAAGAAGGCCATGATTGCCCTCCGTGGAGAGGAAGTGTTTTGTAGCGAAGAGGTGGACTATGTGTTGTGCCTCCGTTCATAGATAGGTATGTATGGGTAATAATAGTAATGCTCAAGAGAATGAACTTACTAATCTCTTTCATATACACATTTAGTTGACGTAGACCGAGTGGATGTTCTTTTTATACTTCTCACTAATTTTGTTAGTAAAGAGATAGTTGATAGGATGATGTTGAAACTTACAATCATCCGATTAACTAAAATTATGAATTTTAGAATTAATCTAAACAAGTACAACAATGAAATGACTGATATAAACTGAAATATAAATGCTAACTAATTTTATTTGATATTCTAAATAAAATGAAATAATTGAATATGAGGGAAAAGGTATTAACTTGAAATGAACTTACCTCGCAGTGATCTGGAATTGTACTTTAGATGATGCAAAAACGGAATGAGCTTTATGACACCACACCTCAAGAAGTTATAGCAGATGAATATTTGGCCAGACTGGGGCACCTGTGGGAGGATTAGGGCACATGTGGGTGCCTTGGTTTGCAATATGGGCACTTTGGTCCAGTAGAATAGCTCTAATCGAATCAATCTGAGTTGGTTCTGCAGGTCTTCACAATAACTCAATATTTTCATGTGTATGTCACACTAGCCGTGTTGATCTCACTCGCAAGTATTTGATGAATAGTCTCTTACAAAACCCCACAAAAAAGCATCAAACCCTAAAAAATAAAGATGCAAATGAATGGTTCTGACTATCCTCGATCGCTAAATGGATGGATTCTTACAACTAAGCGTTGCACTACATCTCAGACCTGATGTAGTTCTATGTGCTTATGCATGCAATCCTTTTCCTAGGGTTCCCTAGTGCCAATGATGCCAAAATAGAGGGAAATAGATAGATGCAAGATGAAAATGGTGGATGGAATAGAATGAATACAACCCTTTCTACGTAGTGTGTGATGTAGAATAGTTCCCAAATGCAATACCTTACCTTATGTAGATAGCTAGCCCTTAGTAGAAATAGTCCTCCCTTAAGATAGTGTGTATGTTGTGTTTATATAGGATCTCTTGCTCAAATTTTGACACTAATGACCTGACATGCCAATTAGTACCTAGGGGAATGAGAGGGAAAACTAAAAAGACCGACCTCGAGACTCTAAATGAGAACCAAGTGCAACCGGGACCAGGGAACCTAAAAACAAGGACCGGGGCACCGACGGGTGCCCTCATCCCTTCCTAGGTGCCCCAAAAAAGACTAGAGATGACTACTTAGTAAATAACAACAACGAAGAATCCATGAGAGACGACCAAAACTGTGTTAGTAAGAATCGACGAATGTGCAAGACACTTAATAACAATGACTGACTAAATTGACGATAGGACTAGAGGATGAGCCATTGGTGAATACTTTTATTACATGATATCCATATATAAAATAACATATTCGGTTGCATAATAGTAGTAGTAAGTGCATGATTTTGTGACTAAATTTGCCCCCAATTTATGTTGGTGAGTGGAAATCTTGGTAACATAAAGTAGATAGAGATGTGTACCTGAGAGAAATCTGGAGAAGCTCATGTTGTAGTAGAATGTGCAGATGTGGTAGTAAAAGTGTGTTGAAAGAACCATATAACGTGTCGAACCATGGATCAACGCATTGATCCATGTAACATAGAGAAAAACATAATGTTGTGATGAAGTGCACTAAAATGAGAGTGATGATTGTAATGTTGGGTGATTGATGACTTCAAATGCATATGATGATGATAAGATGGGGTAGGGAGTGATCAATTCCCAACCCGATTGTGTGTATATGAATAATCAACCGGAGGATTTGGGTGTCCTACCACCAGAGGAAGAGTGTAGGGAGAAAAGTGTGTTATTCTCCAATCTCTAACTACATCCTCAAGATCTAGCCACTGCAGATGAACTCAAATCAAACATTTATGGTTTTGGATCTAGTTAATTTCAATCAAACATTTGACCCATATAGGAGTGGTATAGGAAAGTAACTTTTATCCCCACTCCACGCGTGTCGCCGCAATGTGATGGATTCCAAGTTAGGTCATCTGGAAGAAAATGGGAAATGTAACTCCCAAGTTAGGTCATGTGGGAGATCATATATGATGATTGTTATAGGTTTGAATGCGTTAATAGATTGATTGATTACTCGTAGAGAGATTTTACGCTATTTTCCTAGGTTATGTCATAAGGGGAATTGATAGAAATTTATGTATGGAAATATTTTAATGCTTGTTTCCCCATGTTAGGTCATTAGGGGAAGTGATGAAATGTCGCATAGGGAATTTGTATGATTTTCCCCATATTAGGTCATTAGGGGGAATTGATGGTGAAATGTCACATAGTAAATTAGTAAATGTTTAAAATGATGAATTGGTAGTATTGATCAAACACAGTGATATAAGGGGAATTATAGGATTACCCCAATGTTATGCCCCCTTTTGGAAAAAGGGGAAGTGATGATAAGAATGAATGCTAAGATGAAAGTAAGCACAAGATAAATAGGAAGTGTGATAAAGATCATCAAAATGTGTGTGGATTGATTGAAGGAAAATGTGAAGGAGAGATAACATATGTGTAATGTGTATGGTATAATGGTAGGAAAAATTCTAAAAATAATGCCACAAATGGGGTGTAAATCGGAGTAGAAATGCTCAAGATATGACAAAAACATAGTAGTGTGTATTAGTTGTGAGAATAAGCATGAAATAATGACCATAGTAAAGTAGGTGATGAAAAGTAACTATAAGTAGTGAAGTGAAAAAGTGTTTAGTCACTTCATTTGGTTTTGATGTGATTGTGAGAGTGAGTGCTAAGTGAGTGAAGATGCCACAAGTGAGAGAACACATCCTAGCTGATTTGAGAGGGTGAAAACCGCATTAACATCACAAATGATGAAAGAATTGGTAATTACGGTGTTTTTTCACAAAATGTGTATATAGTACTTGGTTTTATCAAATTTTTGAAAAATTTAGATTATGAAAATTCTCATTGTTTTATACCCGGCACCGGTGTCTTGCTCTAGGTGCCCTAGTCTAGAATGTGTGTATTTGATCTATAATGGTGTAATTGATATTTCTAGTGTATAGTAATGTGATAAGTGAGTGCATGTGGACTTGTATAGTTTTCTAACATTATGTTTATTTTCGTTTTGGTGCATAAATGGATATTCACTCAAGGGAATTCCATGGAGGTCATCATTTGAGAAATTTTCTTAGTCGGGCCTATCAGATGATGAGTGGGATGTTATGGACCGTGTCAACTCGTTGCACATAACAAAAATGGGGATGTGCCCCATAATATTCCTATGTTGACATTATTATGTGAGAGGTGGTGTGTAGATACATGTGCATTTTTTTTGCCTATGGGTGAGATGACAATTACTTTGGAGGATGTGTATCACATACTACACTTTCCATTGTTGGGAGAGAGTACATGTTATGTCAAGTTTGAGGATATGGAGAGACATATGTGATATGCTCGATGGTATTTTGTGGGGACTCAAGTACGTGCCAAGGAAAATATCAGGTTTAGATGTTATTTTGAGGTTTGGGGTTAGACCAGGGCCCATAAGAGAGCATTTGGTACCTCCTGGGCTAGATGAGGTAGATCTAGTGATAGAGACAATAAATTCGATGATGCATGACGTAAAAAGGATTATCACGCATGGTGGGTGACACATCAATGGGTATTGTTGTTTCCATTATTTGTAGACACAACAAGGTTAGCACATGGAGGAGGAGGAGAGGGGGAATCCCATCCCCATGATAATGTAGCAATAGTTGTAGCTGATCATAAGTATATGTATATTGTGTACTTTGTTGTTTTATTTATGTGGTAGTGATAATTATCTAAGTATTCATGTTATTTGTGTTGTAGGTGACACATATAGGTCCCTGATAGTAAACACATCCATCCGCACATCACGCAGAATGTTCCCACCAATGTACTTGGTGGAGGCATACCCGAGTGTGTGGACAATATCGTGAGTGAGCATGCCCATTTGTTTGATTCAATGGTAGTGATGTGAACTATATTGCTAGGAAAGAGGGACGAGACATGTGAGGAGATTTGACGAGCCGAGAGTGTTAGGTAGTGGTCCCTTAACGTAAGATGTATCCGCACAATACATGGATTTACAAAGTGTCAATTTTCGAGAAGTTGGCATGGAGAAAACCTTCTTATGTAGGCAAGTGGAGAGGTATCGAGGCCATGAAAAACATCATAGAGTTAGTGGTGAGGCATACAGTTCTAGGGCTAACGTAATAATTGAGAGAGATAATTATGATGAGGTTTGATTCGTGTTATTGTATATGATGTGGGGGAGTTTCCCCCTAGTGATGAATTTTTTTGTAATGATGACTATATTCGATATATATATGGATAGATGTTATTGATATATGATGAGTTTATTTCATTATGTGTCTATGTCGCAATGTGACTCAATGTGTGTTGTTGTTAATGTGTTGTATATCGTTCTTGTATATTGATGTAGACTCACACTATAATGTTGATAATGATAGACAAAATGTGTAATGTGAATGATGGTAGATAATTATTCTCATGCGAATGTGCAATAGGAAATTGACAATTTCCAAGCATGACACCATTACCCCGTAGACAATTTTTCATGTTTTATCATTCTGAGGTGCCCCGGTCTTCCCAGTTAGTCCACTAACCTCCAAATTGGTGTTAATTCATTCCCTAGGTGATTTAGGAAATTAAAATCAACCCCACTAGGTGATTTTAGGAGTTCTTGAAAATGCTATCTCTGGGCAGTTGTGGGAAGGGCTATCACTGGCCTTCCTAGGATTGGAGCAACCCCATGGAGAAAAGAATAAAAGCCAAAATGGGCATGGAGGTGATTCAAAGGCCTTGGAACATCATGGAAGTGATTTAGGAATATTCTGGAAGGGTTCAGAGAAGTTGGGGTAGTTTTGCCAAAATTAGGGTTCACAAGCCTAATCAAACAGGTGCATAGCCAAAACAACCACTAAGCTTTTGAAGGTGATTCTGGGAGATTTGGATGGAATTAGGAGCAAAAAATGAAACATCGATGGAAATATAATTATAATAAATAAAATATGGTGAAATCAATTTTTCACAACACTTTGGTGTATCAAGTCTCAAAGTGAACTTTTCTCATGCACAGTGGAGTACCAATTCAAAAATATTCTTTTCAAGGATCACATGAAATAATCAATACATAATACCCACACCATGGGATTAAAAATTCCATTTCTAGTCGGATCATATAAAATTTTGCCAAAATTTTCCATCTAGAGCTCAAGTTATCATCGTCTCAAGTTGTCCTCTTGGAGGGAATTCGGGAGTTAACCAAATTTTAAGAGGACACGTGTTAGCTCCAGGAGCCTGGAAAGATTTTGTGTCCCTAATGTACCTTAAGGTTGGAGAAAAAAACCATGAAAAAATTCACCCAGCCCCCATATGACCTCTAGAACCTCATGCGACCTTCAGGATCATTAGTTCAACTCCCAGGTGCTTGTGGGTGCTCAAATTCCCTGTCGTTGATCTCTGCCACGTGTCATCTCCTTGCTCACCATAGAATTTTATGTTCCTCACATCCATCACATATTAGGGATAGAAAACCTTGAAAAATGCACCCATATCCCATCTGTGCTTTATTTCAAAATTTTAAAAACCCGCCCGTCGCTTCCCGCTTCTAACATCTAACTCTCATGTGCACAACTTCATTCCACCATAGCTCTGCAACTTGGTCACACTATTGATGAACCTTGAACCAAATCAAATACAATAACCAAATCCTCAAAAACATAAAAAAACACATGTCCCTGAAGGAATATTTATTAGCAGAGCTCAAGGATCGAAGAACAAGAGAGAAACAAAGAAATCATATGAAAATCCTCACTGTTGTAAAACGAAGATTTGAAGATATCTTGCAAACCATTATATGAAATGAAGAAGTGTTTTCTGCTGTGTTATTCATTCTCAAAGACCATAAAAAAATCATATTTAAATCTCCCTTCCGCTATATTAATTTGCAGCGAAGAAAGCTTACTCTCAACCCAATGAATACAAAAGTCATATTTCCCGTCAAAACGATAATCAGTTTGAAGAGAAATTTCACTTGCAAAGCAAGAAACAAAAAATTAAAAAAATATAATTTTTATCGTGAACGAAGAAGAAAACAATACCTACAACTCTCAAGATCCATTAATGGTTGCCGCGTTAAGCAATCGCTAGGTCAAAATTTTAAAACTTTAAAATCTCCCAAACTATTGAGTGGATAGGTCCAGGATTTTAGAGGGGTGATATTGCGAAAAAACCCATATCTAAAAAATTCATTTTGTGGTGATCCGACCACCAAAGTTTCACTTTCCAAAATAGTAGGTCTTCTACATAGAGGACTGCCATTTCAGGAAAGTTGTCAATTGAAGAAACTACGAAAGAGGCATTAAACACAGAAGATGTATTGCAAGGAGAGATCGTCGAAATGGTCGTCTTGGTCCAAAATTGACACTAAAAATAGTTAGTGGTCCCAAATAACAACCTACTAAAATAGAAATGTGCTAAAAATAGCAATATATCGAGAAAAAGGAGGTTGGAATATGGTAGAAGGTTTAGAAGGTGAAACTGGAGCAAGACAGGTGATATGTCCTAGAATAGCAGAGCATGGGCTCATATTCTAAAAATAGCAGGTTGTTCTCAAAGGGAAAGTTTGGCACAATGGGACATAGAGGGATGATCATTCAGGTCAACACCATCATTCTTTGGATCATCCATGGGCATTGATCATAGGGAATTTGAGGTCCATCTCAGGGAACTAGATAATGTTTTCGACACTCACTACATAGTTTGGGTCACAGGTATATCATACAGGCTAGGAGTTGTGGTCATCATAGAACAATTCATTCAACTTGGAAAGAATTCATGAGCTAATTTGAAGGATTTTCTCAGGGTGCAAGGAGTTCGAAGATTCAGAGTCTCACTGCACTTCATTTTTCAATCAATAAGGATATGAAAAATTCATCAGGGCATCCTTTCTTTTCCTCCTCCTTCTTCCCCCGCCAACATTCTCTCTCCTTTATGTTCTAATTTTTGTTGAGGGTTTACACTTTTTGATATGTCTTAAAGTGACTTTAGAGACATGATGTAAAATTTATTTCACCTTATTTTTATATAAGGGAATTAATATTCGAATAGGAATATGAATAGTCTAAAGTCAAAATGAGGAATATGAAAGAACATCGGGAAGATGATAATTCAAGTTTACCACTATAAATTTAAATGAAATCTTCATTCCAAGGGGTTCTAATTCTGAAATTATTCTAGCTAGTTGTATTCTTGAAATTTCATGAGAGATATTTTCTCGGTTGTGAGTGAAAAGAGTTAGCCACTTTTCCCCTATTCTTAATGTCTTCCATTCTCATACTATGTATAATTTCTGCTTGGGCATCAATATAAGAAGAAGGAGTTTTGATCCTTTTTCAACTAAGGGGTTTACTGATACTTTGTGTTCATTAAATTCTAATTGGTCTTATTGTTGTTTGTAGTATTGTTTCTTCCTAATTTTAGTGCATGTGATGAAATTTCTAACTAGTGTTTGTAGGAATATGATTTTCTACCTGTAACATTAGTTATCCTACCTCTTTTCTCACTCCCCTTTCCCACTCTTCAAAAAAATTATTCCATAGAAATAGATTAATAGATTTATACCAGGGGTTAGTGGAGTACCCCTGTTGGATCCCCGGACACAAGGCCACTAGGAAAATCCACCCTTGCTCGTGCATGCATATACGAAAGTTACACCAGTTAAGTAGAGGGACTTATATTCCCAGAGCATTGACAAGAAATCCACAAGTTTGTCCACCCGACATATTTTCTCACCAAAAATAATATATATAATTTGATTGATGAGTTATATGAGATGTGTATTTGTTAAATTCAACTTGTAATGCGTAGTTAGTGTAATGATGATGATAGAATTTATGGAAAAATAGATAATGTATGATTACTTTGAACTAACGTGTGGTGATGAATTTGATAATGGAATATGATTGTATTATGTTAGTGTAATGATCGTGGTGGGGGAAGATTAGTGATGCCCCTAGTGTGTGAATGAATAGGCTCATTTAGTTAAGACCCCTCAACAGTCAAGAATGATCTATGTAAGAAAGAGTGCATCATCAGGAAATGATTGAGTGTGCTAGATGAATCAATGAAGCATGTGATATAAGGTTATTAGAGAAAAAACCTCACAATTGTGTAAGAACCACAAGAACACAAGTACATCCTTAAGAAATTATTGAATGTTCTATATGAATTAATGAAGTGTGTGATGAAAGGTTCTTAGAGAAAAACCCTCAACAGCTTATGTGAGAATAGTAATAAAAAAATATGTCATTGGGGGTAAGGTGATAGTAATACCTACGAAAGACCAATGTGGCACGAAAGCGGTGAAAGTATGTGAGATGGAAGCAACATGAGTATATGAACCGAACTGAATGTTAGATGGAGCTTTGGTGGGATGGAAAAATGCAAAGGGCTATGATAGCCAATGTGAACAATAACATGATGTGATAGATGAGATGGATGGAGTGGATGTGGTGAATGCGATGGTGTAGCGATGGAAAAACTTGGCGGAGAGTGTGCATGAGTGACAACCTGTGGTGGTGGATGAATAATAACCATAGTATTAGATGGAGGAGACAAGTCAACGTGGGTAGAAATGTGCCAACGAGGTAGAGAGAGATAGATTACTCACACAAGTGAGAGCTAAAGAAAATGATGCCCTTATCTTCTAGTTGTAATCTATCATGAAGGGAAAATCAATCATTGTCTGTATGGTCATTGATGCAATGATAATTACAATAGGGTTGATCACGCCAACGTTGTAGATGATGTTGTGGATGATGTTGGTTAGAGGGTAATAAAATTATATGTTCATTAAGTAAAACACACAACACATCATGTGGTCGAGCATGATGAGATAAGTGTAATGGATCATGCTAGGAAAATGGAGTAGGTGGGGAAGTAGTCTATCATGGAGGAGGAGAAGAAGTATTCTTTATGATGGAGTAGGTTGAGCTGGCTTGCTAGGTCGAGATGGAGACTTTGTAGGACACTCAATCAATGATAATGGAGGAGCACTAGATGATGCAATAGAAGTGGAGGTAGATGGAGGGTCAATGACATGTGTTGAGAGAAGATCTTGTTCAAGGTATATGAATTTATAGAACAAGAGAGTGAATGACTCACATGTATCATATTATAATCTTTTCTTAAGTGCAGGAATCAAACCACGTTAGAAAATGAACTGTTTATTTAAATCAATAGGTTAGAATAGTAGTTAATGTATACAAGCATTGAACCATAAGATAATCTAGGTCCATTGTTGATGATCCTTGATGTAAAGTAGGTAGGCGGTCATAAGTAACTCTAGGTCCATTGTTGATGATAAAATGATGGAGGAAAGCATCCTTCATGTCATAGTAAGTACTAATGGACCCAAAGGGAAGATGAGTGTACCATTGCAACGCCTCATCGGTAAGACTGTGTCGTAAAGCCTTAAGCAATGACCTATAATTAGAATATGAATTCATAAGCAATGCAGTAATGATGGAGATGAACACAAGGGTCACCGTACCATTAAAACATGTGAATGTAGGCATGATAAAGTCCTTAGGAAATGCGGAGTTATGAATCCTCTTGGGAATAGGGTTACCATGTAATGAGTTATTGTCAATAGAAGCATAGTAAGCCCTACTTTCTAGAGTGAGAGACTGAACTGAGATTGTAATTGACCTATGACATGCATGAGAGATAGGATATCTTGTGAAGGAATAGTAGAAGATGGCAATAATGTATTGAGTGGTTGTAACTTGCTATTGTGAGTGACCATAGGAATGTCAAGAGAAGATAAAGGAGATTCCGATGCTAAAGGAACACTAGGAGTGGGTGCTTGAAGAAGCTATAGTAGATGATACAGATGGAATACACATAGTAGTAGTAAGAATAGCATCGAAAACATCCCTAAGAGGTGAAGTGACCGATGGAGACACAATAATGGGAGAAGATGAAGTAATAGGTGTAGATGATGTGAAAAAGGGAGAGGAAATGGTGGTAGAAGAAGAACCAATAGATGAAGATGATGCATGTAATATGTTAGATATAACCTCGGGAGAAAGTGGCAATAGAGATTCACACTTTGTATAATGAAAATTAGGAGAATCATGGCTATCAACTGTGTCATTAACATCTCCTAAGGACTCAAATGTGAGAATGGAATTAAGTATACTATCGATAGGGTCATCAACATAATATGGAGGTGTATGAGAACAAGTATGTGATGAATGATGAGAATCATGATCAGAAGTAGGAGAAACATGAGATGGAACTATAACAGTGGTTTTACTAGGAGAATAATTGGTATGCACATGTGATCAATAGTCAATACCAAGCATGTAATCGATAAGAGAATCATCTAGGATTTCCTTAGAAAGATCATAAGGAGGATCACTAGTAGCCATATAACATGGTGTATAATGAGTAAAGGCTATCGGGTCCTCAAAAATACTAATGCCAATAGGAGAGTTTTCAAAACTAGTAGGCACATATTGTTGACCATCTAAGAGTTGTTGTTGGATGTCATCTAGCATAGTAGGATTACTATAGAGAGCCATGAGCTCTTAAATGGTAGCATTATTATAGATAGGACTGAATCTCAAATGATACATGATGGGTTGAGAAGAAGATGAACTATGGTTAGCCATTAGGGTTTTAAACAGATCCTAGGGAAAAAGTGTTCTAAAGTATGAGTTCACCAAAATGATTAACTAAAATTATGAATTTTAGAATTAATCTAAACAAGTACAATAATGAAATGATTGATATAAACTGAAATATAAATGCTAACTAATTTTATTTGATATTCTAAATAAAATGAAATAATTAAATAGGAGGGAAAAGGTACTAACCCGAAATGAACTTACCTCACAAAGTGATCGGGAGAACTATACTTTGGATGATGCACATGCAGAACAAAGTATGAGAACACACCTCAGGAAGTTGTAGCAGCAGATAAATATTTGGTCGACCGAGGCACCTATGGGAGGATTAGAGCACCTGTGGGCACCACAGTCCGTAGTATGGGCACTCTAGTCTCTAGAATAGCTCGAACACGAATATTTGTTGGCGCTAGGTCTTCACAATAACTCAATATTTTTCACATGTATGTCGCACTAGCTTTGTTGATGTTGTTGTAAGTCTTCAATGAATAATCTCCTACAAAACCCTCACAAAAGCATCAAACCCTAAACAATAAAGATGCAAATGAATGGGTTAGACTGTCCTCATATTCCAAATGGATGAAATTATGAGTGAGCACTACACTACATCTTAGAAAAGATGTATTTCTATGTAATTATGTGTGAAATCATGTGCCTAGGGTTTCTTAATGCCAATGTTGCCAAAATAGTAGGAAATAGCTAGATGTAAGATGTAAATGGTGGATGAAATAGAATGAATACAACCCTTCCTATGTAGTGTGTGATGTAGAATAGTGCCCAAATGCAGTCCCTTGCCTTATATAGATAGCTATCCCTTAGTATAAATAGTCCTCCCTTAAGATAATGTGTATGTTGTGTTTATATAGGGATCTCTTGCTCAAATTTTGACACTAATGACCTAACATGCTGACTAGTACCTAGGGGAATGAGAGGGAAAACTACAAAGACCGACCTCAAGACTCTAAATGAGAACCAAGTGCAATCGGGACCAGGGCACCTAAAAATGAGGACTGGGTGCCGATAGTCACGGAAATCCCTTCCTAGGAGTCCCGCTTAAAGACTAGAGATGACTACTTAGTAAATAACAACAACTGAGACTCCATGAGATATGACCTAAACTATGTGATCAACTAACAAATTTGCAAGACACTTAAAGACAATGATCGACTAAACTGACGATAGGAGTAAGGGATGAGCCATTGGTGAATACTTTTATTCAAGCGAGATCCATTTATAAAACAACATATTTGGTGGTATAATAGTAGTAGTAAGTGCATGATTTATTGAATACATCATTCAATTCCTTACTCATTGGGATGGGTAAAGATTGGTGTAAAAATTAGGGTTACCAAACAATGCAATCTTACATTTGGTATTGATAAAAAATTATTGATGAAGTTATTTTGGATGTTGTTCCTCTTGATGTATGTGGTGTAGTGTTTGGCAAACAGTATTTTTATATCGTAGATGTCATCTTCATGAGAAGAGCCAATCAATACCATTTGATGAAGGATGGTAAAAGCTATGTCATTTCATCCTTTATAGGAGACTCAAAGAGTTATTTGGTAAGTTCCACCGAATCCAAAACTTAATGCCACTCGGATATTTTATTTACTTCTTCTAAGGGATAGACAAGATAAGAAATTTATCTCTCGAGACCACTCATAACATAGTCACTAACAAAGAGAATAAGTGGATAGGAGAGTTTATTTGTAAGTTTAGGGAAGTTCTATGAGGTTTCCCGGATAGGCAATTGAGCATATGATGCAGTTGTTACCCGATGGTCCACTTCCAGACTTGGGTTTCCACGATAGTCCATGCAAGATGCCTATGACAAGAAACAACAATTAGAGTCTTTGTTTGAGAAATCACACACTTTAGGGGTGGTTGGTCACTCTAGTGTGATAGAGACTATTAAGCACTCACACATGTATGATTTTTGGCCAAACATGTAGATAACAATTGTTATCTTGTTAGGAGTTTTGTTTTATGTAGTAAATGAAAGTTGAGGTTATGTATGCCATTATCAGTTTCTTGCTAACCATGGGTAAGTTTCTCCTTGGATTTAATGGATAGTTTGCATACTTCTAGAAAATGGTATGATGATATTTTTGTTGTAATAGATATTTTTTGTAAAGTGGGTATTCACATTCCTTGCAAGAAGACCAGTGATACAACAATTTTTTTTTGCTAATGTGTGAGTTTATTTTGGTTTTCCTAATTCTATTATGACAGACAGGGACTCACAGTTCATTGGTGATTTTTGGTCTATATTATGGGAGAACATTGATATTAATAGGTCTACCACATGTCATTGACATCCAGATGATCGAGATAGAGGTGGTAAGTCATACTTTTGTCCATTTTATGAGATATCCTAGGAATTAGGATGAGGATTTGGTATATATTTAATAGCCTTATGATGGGAAGTTCCTACTTCTACCAAGAAAATATTTTTGAGACATGTTTTGATGATTTTCATCTGAGTGATTTTGATGAACTGCTTTGGATTACCATGTAGGGACAACGGAAAAGTGGGACCTAAGCCCACAAAGATGATATATTCATTGGAACAATCCAACAAATATAGCTCTAGGTGTAGGAATGGTATTCCAAAGAAAATGTGGGGAAGGAATTTCCTCACCTCATTAGTTTTTGAAGATTTTAGGGATTTAAATCCTCAAATTGGGAGGTATGATCCAAAAATGGATATGAAAATACCCAATTCTATGTATCATCTATATTTTATACTTGTAAAACATACCCTCAACATGTTCATTATTCTAGTAAGATGGATAAGTCGGGTTGAAGGATATCCGTACACCTTCGAATGAAAAAGAGACCATTTCGTTAAGTTTTGGTTATTAAATGTGAATTTCTATAGAAATGTTGTGGTTTGGCTATGGTTTAGTTGCGGTTTTTCTCAGTAGTTTGACCGCGTAAATTCCACACACTTTTGTCCCTTTAGCGCTAAAATGGAGAATCCGAACATTTGTAAATGTTTGGGATTCCCAAATGGTGTTAGGATAAAATATTATTATCCTAAATATTAATTATGCATAGTTCATTTATTTAATTAATTTTATTAATTAAATAATAATAGTTATTTTGTTATATGGTTAATCAACCATATTTGTTTTTTTACATACTGTTATATTGTTTTAAACAATATATTTGTTTTTTCTAATTCCTGCTTCCCGGATGTTATTGGAAGCTTATTCATTTTGGCATTTGGTTGCACCTGTGCAACTTATTCTCCTGTGTGTATTTGGCTGTGCAATATCTATAAATATTGCAGCCCATTCTCTGTAATTTTTAGTTGATTGAGATTAATAAAATTACACAGGCTTCTGTCCCTGTTTCTCAATCTACATTTGGTTTCAGAGCAGGTTGAAGGAGATTTGAGGATTGCAGAAGAGGTTGAGGAGCATTGGAGAAGCTTTTGCAAGCAGAGGAGAGCCAGAGTTGCCTCCTGCAACTTCCCAGCCCCATCCCTTGCAATACCACAATCAAATTCTTCAAAACCGCCATTAAATCTATGTAAAACCATGTATAGTCTTTGCAATTCAAGCACGAGGAGGATAGAATCCACCAAGGAAGAGATTGCAAGCTCAAAGGAGGGGAGAAAATTGATAGAAGTGTTATACACAGTCAAAACCACCTTCTTTCACGCAAAACCGCCTTCAAAAACCACTGGTCGCTTTTCTCTTTGCTGGAAAATTCACTCAAAACCGGATTTCCAAAACCGTGGTTTTATGAAGAGGTATGGTTTTACAGTTTGGAAGTGTTTAATTATAAATTTCTCTTTATATATACTTGTTTAGCTTAGCCGCCCAAGTGGCTAGCATAACTTTTGTAAGACACTTCCCATAAAGAGAGGTCAAGGGGTCAAATCCCCCTCCCTCACCCACTACCAAATTTGGTGAAATTTTTGGCGGAACTGCTAAATTTAGCAGATTTTTTGAATTTAGTTATAACTAACTAAATTTAGCGGAGAAATCCCTAATTTAGGGTAAATTTTTTTTTCTCCCATTCGGCCTGGTTTTTCATTTTGGACATTTTTTGCAAAAGGAGACCCATCTAAAAATTGCATTTTCAGCTATTTTCTTGCAATTTTTAGCATTTTGGGTCGTATTGGGCTCAGGAGGCCACCAGGACCCCGAAACTGAAATTTTTTGCCTGTCATTCAAATTGTACTGCATATTGTACTAATTTGTAGGTTGCCATAGTCAACTGTAAAACTTTGTAACTACTCGAAACCTGAAATTGTAATAAAAACAAGAAAATTGGTTCTCAGAACACTCACGAGATCCTAGACCATCTCATTCGCAGCTGTCGCATATACGGTGCCTCCGGGAAGCGCTTACGGGTAAAGCCGTCGTGACTACTACTACACTTAACGCCTAATATAGCTGCAACAACGTCGTCTGGCATCATCCCTATAAATCGATGGGGAGTAATAAGGTCACAAAGTGCACACACTATGAACCATCCCATCCGTCTCGTGAACGATTATCAGCAAGACATAAATCCGACCGAGAAATTATCCAGAGTATATAGCGGTTACGCGCGTATGAGGATATTTCTTTAAGCCGGTGTCAATAATCGCACGCACTTCATCAGACTATCTTGGTACCACGTATCGAATTCTTTCACGACGTTAACGCCTCTTTCACGTATCACGGGTATATAGAAAGGGTGAGCTTCTTCCACGTACCGACGGGTATATCGGAAGGGCGCGTATATAGAAAGGTTCAATATATCAGATTGACGGTATATAGATTGGGAGACCTAATACCTGGAGTGATAAGAGCCAAACCCTGTCAGTGATCTCTGCAAAATGGGCACCAATGCCCCCAAATTTTTTCTTCCAGATTCACAATTGCTCAGAGGAAGCAACTATGCTGCATGGAAGACAAAAATAAAGACACAACTTGAGTTTGAAGAAATCTGGCCTGTTGTGACTAGTACTCTAACTAGATCACCAACTGATGCAACACAACAACGACAATTTGATAGAGCAGATCAGAAAGCAAAACTCATCATCTTGTTTGGAGTGTCCGACGATGTGCAAGCCCACATTCGAGATGCCACAACAACAAGAGAAGCATGGAATAAACCGAGCACAATATATGAGGCCAAAATCAAGAATGTCATACTCAATTTGCAGAGTCATTACATACATTGAAATTCAAACAGAATGAGAAAATCAAGCCTTCCTAAGAAAAGTTGTAGAGTTGAGGGCTTCATTTCTATCCCTAGGAGAAGAGGTCAAAGATGAATCTCTCGCTCCCATTGTTCGAGAGCTCTCCCTCTTCTTACCGCATTTTTGTCACAACTCTAAACTTGTCAGATACAACAATTAGTTTTGACAAGCTAGTAAACCTACTGCAACAAGAGGAAGTAATGCACAACAAGGATGATGAAGAGGAGCAGTGCACGTCTTTTTACATCAAAATGGAAAGGAAAAGGTAAAGGAAAACCTAAATCCTATCAGAAGTCCCCACATCAGAATCAGTATCATGGGGACAATCAACAGAAGAAGCGATGTCCAATTTGCAAAAGAGGACATGACTTGCAAGAATGTTGGTTTAACACATATAAGAAAGGTTCATCAAGCAATTCTGGACCACAACAACAACAAACTTACAAGGGACATTCAAACAACTATCACGGGAAGAAAAAGGGGAACTGGAAAAGAAGACCCCACCAGCAAGGTAATATTGCTGAGCAACAAGATCAGTCAGACAATGAAGACTTCTTGTTCACTGCTCGATCAAGTGAACCATCCACGTCATCTAGTGACGTTTGGTATGTTGATTCGGGAGCCACTCGACACATGACCAGCCACAGAGACTGGTTTATTTCAATGAGGGACACGCCATCAAAAAATCATGTTTCGTTGGGAGATGATTCTTCATATACAGTTCAGGGGATTGGAAACATTTCTCTACCCCTTGGTTCACGCAAATGCAGACTATCAGATGTTCTATATGTCCCTGGGTTGACAAAGAACCTTCTTTCGGTCAGTCAACTCCTAGATCACAACCTGAAAATTGACTTTGATAGTCAATCCGGCAAGAAAATGTGTTTGATTCGAGATAAATCCAGAGGCTTGAAAATAATTGCAAAAGCCTCAAATGTGGGACAAATGTTTCAACTTGATTTCATTCACAAAAATGATCAAGCACTTGTGGCTAAAAACTCCACCTCAGCCTAGCCAGTGGCATCGGAGATTTGGTCATGTAAGTTTCAAATATCTTGAAACACTTCACGCCGATGTAATATGGTACATGGGCTACCATCTCTTCAAAAGGATACGAGACAAGTGTCCTCACCGCTTGAGCAGAAAACAACACATGAGTTTTATTCCAAAAGATTACTTTTCGAGCTCATGGTAAACTTGACTGGTTCATACCGATCTGCATCTTTGTCCGATGCACCAAGTCATTCAGGTTTCCAGATTTCATGCTCTGTGGTTAACGACTATTCATGAAAATGTGGATTTTTTCTTCGCAAGAAAAGTGAAGCCTTTGAAACATTCAAAAGTTCAAAGTGGCAGTTGAGAAAGAAACGTCGTCACATCGTAACTCTTCACTCGGATCGAGGGGGAATTCACCAGGTGATGAGTTCGAGACTACCTACAAACTCACGGGATTCGCCGACAAATGCCTCCTCCACACACACCGCAGCAAAATGGTGTTGTCGAGAGAAGAAATCGTACTATCATGGAAATGGTGTGATGCATGATCGATGATTCTCGACTTAGAAAGACATTTTGGGCGATATAAAAAAACAACAAGTGTATTTGTTAAACAGAGCACCTACAACCGCTTCTTGATGGAATTACACCACAAGAAGCATGGTCAAAAGGAAACCATCCATTGCACACCTCGAGTATTCAAAAGTGCAAAGCCAATGCACATACCCAAACAGACAATGAAAGAAATTGGATATGAAGTCACAAAATCTCATCTTTATCGATACAAGTGAAGAGACTCTTGGGTACAAACCGATGGATCCTAAGACCAAAAGTCTACACAAGCAAAGATGTTGAGTTTTTCGAGAAGAAGGAAGCGAGACTCCTCCTCCGGACTCGCAAGATGTATATTTTTCACCATTGTAAAATTGAAGCTAATGTTCCCTCGTAAGATGAAAGTGATGATGGGGATGATGGTGTTGATCGAGATAGAACCACAACCCATGGGAACAGTCAACGTATTCCTCAATGGTGTACAAGTACATTACGAGATGTAAGATTGATGCTCCACTGGATACATCCACCCCTGGACCACTTGGACTCAAGCAGAAAGCAAGAGAAGAAGTTAACTTTGCTTTGATGAGTAGAGTTATTGAATCGGACGAGCCCTCTACCCGTGAAGCCCTACACCAAAAGCTTGGAAAGATGCCATGGATTCTAATATCAATCGATGAAGAATAACACTTGGCAGGCTTTGTTGATCTTCCACCAGGGGAAGAAAACCATTAGATGCGAGATGGATATTCAAAACTAAGTACAAAGTAGATGGGACAATGGACAAGTACAAAGCAAGACTTGTAGCAAAGGGGTACGCACAGAAAGAAGGCATTGACTATGAGGAGACATTTGCTCCCACAGCTAAGATCAAAACGATCAGGATGATCTTTGCTCTAGCTGCTCAATTTGGATGGAAAGTTCACCAAATGGACGTAAAAAGTGCCTTCCTGAATGGAGATTTACAAGAAGAAGTCTACATGACTCAACCTGAGGGATATGTTGTACTTGGTCAAGAAGAAAAGGTATGCAGACTCAGGAAATCTCTGTATGGCCTCAAACAGGCACCCCGGGCATGGTACATCAAGATTTATGAGCATCTTGCACAACATGGATTCGCAGAATCCATACGATCCCAATCTCTACCTCAAAAGCAAGGGGGAGATGGTGATTGTTGTAGTTTATGTCGATGATCTAGTCATCATTTGGCGATTTGATGAAGATGATTGATGAAACGAAGAAATATCTTAAGCGATCATTCGACATGATAGATCTCGGCTTATGCACTACTTGCCTTGGGTGAAGTATGGCGAAAGAGAATCACATCTTTGTTTCTCGGATGAAATATACCAAGACAACACTGAGAAGTTTAGGATGATGGATTGCACACCAATTGCTACACCTATGGAGAATAGATTACAATTATCTCGTTCGATCTCCGAGGTAAGTGCCACTCTCTATCGGGCACTGATTGGGAGTCTCATTTACTCGACCTACACTAGACCAGATATCAACTTTGCAGTGAGCTATCTATCTAGGTTCATGCAGAACCCAAAATTTGTCATCGAAAGCAAAGAAAGCGCATTTTGAGATATCTCAAAGGATCAATGGATCTTGGTCTAGAATACAAGAAGAATGAAAACTTCTTCTTGACTGGATATTCAGATTCAGATCATGCAGGTAACATTGATGATAGAAAATCCACTTCTGGATTTGTATTCTTTATGGGATCTGGACCAATATCATGGGGAAGTAAGAAACAACACTTTGTTTCTCACTCTTCCACAGGTTTGTATCATTCTGCAGGAGAAGTCGCTCCGTGATGCGATTTGGCTACATCGCATACTGGAAGGACTTGGAATACCACAGGACAAACCGACCACCATGTATGTTGACAATGAAGGTGTTCTCAAACTTGTTCGCAATCCAGTTTTTCATGAGAGAACAAAGCACATTGAAGTTCAGGTTCATTTCATATGCGAACATGTGTCAAGCACAACATCCAAATTTTTAGTTTTGTCCAACGGCTGAACAACGAGCATATATTTTCACAAAGTCACTTGCACGTGACAAGTTCGAGTTGTTCAGAGCATTTCTCTCCTCATCTCTTCAGACAATGCACAATTAAGGGGGGGAATGTTAGGATAAAATATTATTATCCTAAATATTAATTATGCATAGTTCATTTATTTAATTAATTTTATTAATTAAATAATAATAGTTATTTTGTTATATGGTTAATCAACCATATTTGTTTTTTTACATACTGTTATATTGTTTTAAACAATATATTTGTTTTTTCTAATTCCTGCTTCCCGGATGTTATTGGAAGCTTATTCATTTTGGCATTTGGTTGCACCTGTGCAACTTATTCTCCTGTGTGTATTTGGCTGTGCAATATCTATAAATATTGCAGCCCATTCTCTGTAATTTTTTAGTTGATTGAGATTAATAAAATTACACAAAGCCTCCAATCCCTGTTTCTCAATCTACAAATGGTTCATTTCACCTTCCTTCCATCCTTGGGGTAGAGAAACTATAAATATGAGTGCATTTATTCATTATAGGAAAGTGATTTTGAGGGAAATCAAGTGTGAGAAAATAGGAGGAGTTGTATTTCTTTCTTGTTTTGTTCATTGAGAGTGAGTTCTTCATTGTTGAGGATTGTGAGCAAGTAAATACAATTTAAGGAGTGTTTAATCCTTCTTGAAGGCCAATTATTGGCATTACTTTGTATTTTGGATATTTACATAGTGAGAGGGAAGAAATTTTCTTACCCACTAGAGTTTTTCCCACCTTGGGTTTCTCTAGGATAAATTCTTGTGTCTCCTTTACATTCTATTTTCTCAATTTGTAGTAAAGTTGTGATAATTGAATGTAAATTACTTAAGTTCCTATTAAGAGGCATTTTAGGGATCAAAAATTTAACGAGAGTGAAAAAAATTGTATACATATGTCCTAATTAAATATTATCATGTGTTACAATAGTGTAATATGATATTAAGAAAAAAACATACAACAATAAAATCAAAAGTAATGACTGTAATTCAATAATAAATATGTGAAATGTACAAAATCAAAGATAATTAACACATGCTTGTTGGAATAAAAATGTACTTTGAGAGGGGTGAATCAAATCTTTAAAATGTTTAATCAATTAAAATTATCTTTCTCAAAACATAAACCTTTCAACCATTAATGTGTGCATATATAATATTCATTAAAATAACCATAACCAAGAGAGAGAGAACACCATAACACAAGATATAAGTGGGAAACCCTAAATGGGAAGAAAAATTTATTATAGCTATGTTTCAAATTTAGTTGAGCACCAACTCAACAAGGAGGACCAACCCCTAATTTAGTGAGACACCAACCCCTAGTTTAGTAAAACACCAACTCTAGAAGGAGGCTACAACCCCATAAGATTATCAAGAACCCACTCAAACACCTTTGAATGAATATCTCTGATATTATATTTCTTCCACAACTGATGGATATCACAAATTCAGATTACATACCTTCAAACCCTTGTTCAAACTCTCACTTCTTCAACTCGCTATATCTCTCACTTTCTTCACTTGTATTGGATTCAAAACCTCACATAAACACTCTCAAACATTCCTCTACCTCTTTCACACTCTCTAATATATGAAATAATGCTTTAATATCTATTTCAATCACACACTTGGGTCATAATGTTTCCTCTCTCTTAATTGGCTCAAATTTGAATTCAAACTTCACTTTTATATGCACTCCAACTCAAAAACACAAATGATGTTATTCCTAAACCTTTAGTTTGACCAATACATCTTATAAAAATCCCAATAAATTCATAAAAACATTCATAATGGACCCATGTAGGTTGTTCATGCTCAAATGCACCAAACAAGCACAAAAATAACTCAAAACCCCATCACCTAGATGGCCAAAAACCACAAACACCATAACCATGATTATTCAAGCTCCAAAATTTCTCAAAAATGTAAAATATGACATAAAAACATCATCCATGGTCATTAATTATCTTTCACCAATCAAATTTATCATAACAATATCAAGAAGGCTCATATCCTTCACAAAACATTTGTTTCCGGGAGGCGGTCTTCACCTTTAGGCCTCAAGAACACCAAGGAACACCTCTACTATGGTAGGTAACCCTCATTATAATAAAATTGAATGGTAGATAATATCCATGCTTTCTATAACTCATGAAACATCCATATATACAAACCACACCAATTTCCTCTTCACCAAACTAAGTTTCCCAGAAAGTAGTTTTAGAAATTCAACTAGTTTGCACCCTTTCTGCCACTTTCAAGACCTCAAAATGCCTTAAATAGGAAAAAAATCATCCCTCTTCACTCTCCAACTGATATCAAGCATCAACCAATCTAAAACATGTACCATCTACCTCAATCTTTCAAATTTAAACAATTTGGTCATGAGAAACACACATCCTTCTTCTTGACAAATGAGTTGGATGAACCATAAAAAATCATCATCATGACACAAAAATAAATCATTAGAAATAATAATGAATCTAATTTCCATAACATCTTACATTTCCTTCCAACTCTAAGTGGAAGGCCTTCAACCAAGTCCATCTCTGAAACTACTTTAGAGCTTCCCCAAAACTACCTTAAGACCAGTCTTCATAAATAGGAACAATTTTCCCTATATAAGTGCAACCATGATCTTAAACCATCATGTACATCAAGTATAAGTCCCATAATAAAAATAATGTTAATTTATTTTACAACTCCTTTGGACAACCTTGCCTCAAATTAGACTTCTTCATAAACTTACATTTTCGGTAGGGTACACTCATACCCACATGCTCTATCATACATTTTGGAAGTATGGAGGAATCATATACAACATACAATCATCATAATAGAACAAAAAATCAATTCTTGGCACCCACCAAGAAAATATGTCATACCAATTTTTAACTAGGTTTCAAGCACATAAAAAATTGTTTAAGTTCTTAACATTCATTCATAATATGTCAATTAAAGTACCTCATTTTTTTTTTCAAACCTTATTAACTCAAAGAAAAATCATCCCTAAAATCCAAAAGGTCCCATGAAAATTACACAATTCATGGTGAGCATCAGAAGGTGCAATTTGAGCTAGAAATCACCCTTTCTTGGACCCTGTTTCACCTAAAACACCATAACCTATAAAATATTATTTTTAATGAATCCAATTTTTTTAAACCTATAAGATACCCATGTGAACCATCTCTAATCATAATCATATCTCAAATAGGTCTCCATATTCTCAACCCATCTCATTTGCATGACTAGCCCTTGGGGTTTTACATGGTTTAGGCTAGGGTCAACTGAACCAACACTATAACTCATCATGAAACCTATCAAAAAATTCCTAACTCATCCGAGACAACATGTCTCACATACCTTCATTCCTTCATGACCTTAGATGGCTCTACAACTCATCCTCATGCATCTAAGAACCTATACTAGGTCTATATGAGTACCTGAAACAAGGTCTTCAACCTATAGGTACACCTTGAAACTCATGTGAGTTCCTAAAAAATCTCAAAACATTCTCTCAATTCATACAATGCCCTCAAGCTACCAACAACTAAAACCAACATGTTCCATCACATAGGCTACTTGGGTCACCTAACTGGGCTTGCTAGACCAAACCAATCTCACTGAATCACCTTATGCCATCATGAAACCATATGATACTCCATGTCATCAACCTACCTAGAATTATTTGACACTTCTCCATCATCCTCTTTTTCATTAATGAGATTTTACATCAATGACAACACCTAGAACTCAACATGCCAACAATCTCCCCCTTTGTCATTGATGGAAAACCACCTAATCTTCTCCCCCTTTTTACATTAATGACAAAGAATACATGTACTTGAATGATATTCATCTTTCTTAGCTTCATATGATCACCTCTTGGTTGGAAACATCAACCAAAGTCTTCAACTAGCTCACAAACTAGTCATTTCTCACTAAACTCTGATTTTGACCTCTTTTCTCAACTAAAACCACCGAACCCCCGAGAAGAAGCATACATTGAATCATACATGCTAAATATGATGAATTCAAGGCTAAAAATAAACATTACCACTTCCTTGGTCCATCTCAACTTGACAAGGCTCACAAACTTACTTGTTTCTTCCATGTATTGGTTTCACTCAACTCGCATAATTGAAATATCTAACTACCTTCTTTAGTTGAATTTGGAAAAACTTCCCCATGCCCTATAATATCAATCACAACATGACTTAGCACCTTATCTCCCCTAGACCTATACCATCCTATTCTAATAGAATGTACAAGAATTAGGATTCTTTTCTTGCTATCATTTCATGGGAATGAATCGACTACTTCATCACAATCCTAAAGAATTGTTTCAGTGTTTTGGATCTTCTTTGCATAATATTTTGAACTTCTTGATTTAATAGACCATTTACCTTTGAAATGTACATGTATGTCATCATTCACCTTGCATTACATATCCTCTACTCACCTGAAACTCCTACTAGAGAGGAAACTCAAACGTTTCCTGACATCATGGCCCTCACATAGACCTGTAGAACCACTTTTGTAGCTTTGTTTCATTATTTTTCAATCATACCATACCTTGTTGAGACAAATGGATGACTCCTCTTGTAAATATCCTATCAATCATTCATCAATCAATATCCAAAGCTCTTGATAGACAACTTATCAAGTCATTGAGGGATAAACACTTTCATACTTTGCATCTAGGAAAAAATACCTATAATATGGTATCATTGCCTATAATACCATAAATCAAGATACATTTTCTCAAAATACAAACAAGAAGTCATATAATCCTTGAAAATAACAAGAAATATTTACTGTCACCTTCTAGACCTTTTAAATCACCTTTTACTCTAGATGAGAACTATAACTAGCTCCCCTCTTTTGAGAGCCTTCACAAATCCATGACCCACCGATATAGTGTCACTATGCCCTTTCAAATATTGTATCCTATCCAAGAGATAAAACTCAGGGATTACACCTTGGATTTAATCTTCTTCATAGACCTTATGGTTTTTTAACATGATGCACAACCTCATTAGGCTTGCAAAGCATAAAAACACACATGTTATTGTCGAGAGATTCTATTATAAGTCTAAATGACCTCCTCCAGCTCATTTATTTGTCATTTTCCTCTCCCGCAGTCTTAGAACCTTGAAATTTTTATATTTTCATCTCCTTGTCATGATGAGCTTGTTATTCTATACTTTTGTATTCTCTTGCCCTTGATGTAACCAACACTAGCTTCCCTTGCCGAGAAAAATCATTACAATCTTCATTGCCCATACTTAACCTTATAGCTACCTCTATCATAAGCCTTTGTGATACAATTCGACCATTCTATAACATTTCTATCCCTTTTTAATACTTAAACTCATTACATATCATGTTTATCTAACCCTTATACCTAGGAAGTGATAGTTCATAGTGACTTTGTGAAAACTTCATTCATCAACTAAATCCTTTCCATTCTTAGACCTCTCTAGTGTTTAATTCAATAATTGGTCTTGAATAACCTTTGTATAAGATTATGAGCTACGTAAACATCCTTGACCATCTCTAAAGGTAAATGATCTTATGAGTTACATCATCTTACCATGAACTTGTTTTGCTTAGAATGTTTCAGTTCCTAGAATAGAGGTGATTCTATCCTTTCATTCTCTTGAGAAACAGATAAGGGTTAGGGCTAGGAGGAATACCTATTGAATTTTGGGAGGGTGCGCGCGTCCGTAGAGAGAGATCATATCGATTGCGAAGAACTCATTTTTTCTAGGAAGGACTACCCGCAAGTAAGAATACAAGACCACCAGATTCTAGTTAGACAATAAATGAGGGAACTGCCTTAGGCCCAGGAAATATTGGACTTCCTTTCGAAGGTGGTCAGTTCCCCTGCTAATACGAATTAACACAAATTCTAACAAAGAAGTTATTACAAAATTACAATTTAATTACCTCATTAAAACAAAGGAGAAAAGGCTGGTTTTGGTTTTGAATCACAGTGACCGATGCCGGTCACTGTCATCGGTACTGGCTTGCTGATAACCAATATCGGTAGGGGCAGTGATTTAGGGGCTTTTAGTGAAGGTTGGCTATAAGGTGGCTATGGTGTTTATTAGGCTGGTAAATGATTGGGGATAGGTAATGGGGTGATGGAGAAGACTCAGAGAATATGGGGGCTGTTCTTGGGGCAATGTAAGGGTAGAGGAATGACAGTTAGATGTAGGGTGTTACCGGGTAGTGGATCTAGGAGTAGACTTATAATTACTGTGATTCAGAAGTCCAAGAAATGTTATTAAAAGAACGTATAAGACACTACTTACTAGTTCCTGATGAAGATACAGGTCCAAGGACTGTGATGACGAAGGCAGGGCTCAGGTAGGATGATCTGACAATCAAAGATGAGCTATCTTCTCTCCCAATGCTTGGATGAGTGTCACTGGCTCTGGTTACTCAGTTGCAGTCTTGGGCTTGATGTCCTTCTCTGCAAACTCTTCTCTTTCCTTCACTTGTCTCTGCTCTGCCAAGTGAATTCCCGATCTTTCCAATGAATTCCAGATCCTTTGTTTTTGGTTGGGGGAGGTCATTTACAGGGAACCGATGGCGGTTACGTAACCGATGGCGGTCGAGTAGGAACCGATGTCGGTTAAGTCAAAGTGGGCTATTTTTAGTAAAATAGCCAACTTTCCCTCCTTTTCTCTCGAGGAATTAGTTGTGGGCTTGGTCAAGTCATTATTAGGTTGGTTTTGGTGCGGGTGAGGAGTAATTAGTCATGGGTGTGGATGTAGACCAAGTTATAGGTCTTAATTAGGTTAGTTTAGGGTTAGGGCTAGGTCATGATGAGGTGGCAAAATGAGGTGGTAGGTTTGGAGATGTGGATTTATTAATTATAAGGTAATAAATAAATAATTTTGTAAGGTTTAGGTGGTGAGGCTAGGTTGCGAAATGAGATGCGGGGCACAGGGTGTCGTAAGACACAAATTTGGTGTCTACATTAGCCCCTTGTTATCATGTAGCTTGTCTTGTGAAGCTACACTGACAATAATAAGAAGTGGTTACTCTTGTTAAGGGTATAGGTAATCCCCCTCAAATCTATCACAGATTGAGGCGACGTGAAATTAGGGATAGGGTTGATAAAGGGTGAATGGTGTTGAGATGATGGTAAGATGGTGGGGTAAGTTCAGGAAGCGGACACACACATTGAAATGCAATAGAGTGCGACCAGGGTACATGATTTGAAGAGCAAACAAGCAATTCATAGGCAAAGGTCGATAGTTTATCCAAACAAGGTTGATATAATCCTGGTATCCAAGGCATAGGAAGTAGCTCTAGGGGATATAACGGGTAAGGTACAGGAACGTTTAGGCATGTTCGGCAGTACCAAATGGTTGGTTTGGTTGAGATAAATGTCACGGTCTCGGTCTAGGAAAAGTTGGTCGATTGATCAAGTCAAGTATCCTAATCATGCTAAAAACACGAACAGGTGAGCATGATTGAACAAAAAGCTACATGTTGGGTGGATAAAATCGTAATTTGCGGGTCTTGGTCGAGGTACTTAATTGGTGCGGCCTTGGGTCGGGCCGATTGAGTGGTGAGGGCCTGAGTCGGCTTGATTGGTTGGGGCTTAGGATTGGATTGTTGGTTGGTTGCGGGCTTGGGTTGGGCTTTGTTGGTTGGTTCGTCCTTGGTTGAGCTGATTAGTTGGTTCGCGGCTATTGGTCGGGCTGATTGGTTGGTTGCGGCCTTGGGTTGGGCCTGGTTGGTTGGTTGCGGCCGTTGGTCGGGCCTGATTGGTTGGTTGTGGCCTTGGGTCGGGCCGGATTGGTTGGTTGGTTGCGGGCTTGGTTAGGCCTAGTAGGTTGGTTGCGCGCCTTAGGTCGAGCCTCGATTGTTGGTTGCGGCCTTGGGTCGGGCCTAATTGGTTGGTTGCGGCCGTTGGTTAGGCCCCGATTGGTTGGCTTGCGCCTTAGGTCGAGCCGGATTGGTTGGTTGGTTGCGGGCTTGGGTCGGGCCTGGTTGGTTGGTTGTGGCCTTGGGTCGAGCCTGATTGGTTGGTTGTGGCCTTGGGTCGGGCCTAATTGGTTGGTGGCGGAGAACATAGCTGAGGATTTGAGGGGTGTAGAGCGATTAAGGTGGATCGCGGGACATAGCCGTGAGTACAAGAGGATTCCTCTAGATCGCGTGCGGCGACAATTTAGATTTGTTCAAGATATACACATGGCTTATAGACCATACATGAGGATCGACACTAAAGCATCATTCTCACCTCCCGGCCGACACCTCTAGAAGGGACCGAAGAGAGGCAAAGACCGATCGCGGGGTAATGGATGCAGGGAGCGACAGAGGCTTATAGATTATGGTGGGTAGCGAGCTACGAGGTTCACGTGAGAGGGCGATCATCCCGACATAGCTGTGATTACAAACGAGAGAGATTGCTTGCGGGGGTTTAGTGTACCCGGCTTCAAATGCGGGTGAATGAGACAACGGATTGTTAGCGGTTGCATGAGTCACGAGCGGAGAGACTAGAGGCAAGATTCCTCCATACGAGAGGCGTATTCATATGTTACAGGAGAGATTGGCAGATCAGTGGGAGGAACCAATAACAGTGGCACCTTTGAGGATGGAGAGGCCAAGCGAGTGGCGTCGGCGATCATGATCATCACCTGGTTCGGGATGAGGCACAAGGGTCTAAGTGAATTTCATAGAGGTATAAGAATAAATAAGGATGCCGACCTGCACGCGTCGATGATAGAGAAGATGTATTTGTTTAACATCTAAATAAAACTGAATATGTATGTTGATTTGAGTTATGATAACAATAAGAATGGTTGTGTTTTGAATGTTTTGTGTTGAAAAAGGATAAAGATGAATGTGATCAAAATAGAAATACACAAAAAGATTTATATTTACCACACATGATAGGTTATGGTAGGGGATGGTCGAGCTAACCTTGGGAGACCTCATGTCTCCTAAGTGCTACCTACATATCCCATTGCAAAAAAAGGAGGGGCCTCGGGATCGATGTAGTTCTCCCTTAGGATCAGGGAGAGGTGAATTCAGGCAATTTGGTTAGGGTTAGGCAATTTGTTGTTGGTGTTGGTAAGGGACTGGCGATGTTGGTGTAGGTATAGGTGAAACGAAAGTTAGCTTACTCAAGTAGTAGGGAATCGTGTCCTGATTAAGGTCAACACACAAGCCTAGATTCGAGTAAAAGAGGTAAAAGGTGTCCCGTAGTTGAGAAGAGCTAAACAAACCACATATTAACATAGGATGAGCTTGAATCCCTAGGTGCCTTGCATAGGCGAGAAGTCGATAGGTGAAAAGAGTTGTATAATCATAATATATCGGATATACGTCACGTCCCTTGAGTTTTGTTACTTTGATGAATGGTGTGGTGAGGTGGCTGGTATAAGCGGGGTGCAGAGAACTTGTTATAAGGTGATTATTCTCGAAAAGAGAACCAAACCTAAATAGAAAAGTCCATGACTCAAAAGTGCTTTGGAATACTTGCTTTTTAATTTTCTCGGATATAGGCGATCGATGCGGGAAGTCTACATGGGATATGTTTTTTGTTCTTGAGGTCTTCACGAAGCTGATCAATGCGAGAAGCTTCTGATAAAGGCTGACTTTATATAGCTTTCCTTCAAGGGAGCAGTCTATTTATAGTAGCAGATGCAATTTTTGTATATATAGTTGTCCTTCGGGAAGCATCTATTTATAATAGTAGAAGTGGCTTTACACATAGCTGTCCTTCGAGGGAGCAGTCTATGTATAACTTAGAGGTTTAGATGTCTTTTTGGCATGAAGCATCTAGTTTTGTAGGAAGTTTGACTCAAGAATATCCCATAAGCATATAATTGAGAACGTGTTATTTTGATACTTTTAAGTCATGGACTAGACTAATAAGGGGAAGGCATCTTTAAGGGGAGGTGATGACCAAACCATGTGAGCTTGATTCTATTTTGAGATGCATGAAACAAAGTGTATGAGGTGGTAAATGAGCTCAAGGGATGAGCGCAAGGTAGATAAGAAGTGATATAACACTAAATTCAACAGTAGAATGGTTGAAGATGCAAGGCATTAAGGGGTTCAGGCTCAGGTTTACCATTAAGTGAAGCTAAATGATAAGTGCCTGATCCATAAGTGTGAGTGATAATGTAAGGCCCAATCCAATTTGGAGCAAATTTTCCACGTTTGCTTTTTTCTAGTTTGGTTACATGTTGATTCTCTTTGAGGACAAGATCACCAACCTTAAAAGTACGCTCATGAAGTCACTTATCATAAGCATGCTTGATGTGCTTTTGATAGATTTGAAGGTGGTCAAGAGCTGTAAGACGACACTCATCAAGAAGCTCCAATTGGGCTAACCGCTCTTGGCGGAAATCATCATTGGTGAGAATATCCTGAAGAGATATTCTTAGGGAGGGTATTTGTATTTCAAGAGGCAAGACAGCCTCGGTACCATATACCAAAGAAAATGGGGTGGCATTAGTGGAGGTATGAATGCTGGTACGATAAGCCCAAAGGGCAAAGGGGATGTGATCGTGCCAACTACTTCGAATCGTTAACAACTTTCATGAGAATTTTGGTTAGGGTTTTGTTAGAAGATTTAGCTTGACCATTTGCTTGTGGATAGTAAGGTGATGAGAAGCTAAGTTTGATACCAAAGTTGTCACAAAGGTGTTTTGTAACAACTTATTTTTGAAATATTTTCCATTATCTCATTATCGGGCAATGAGAGAAATGCGAAAACGAAAGATAATGTAATGGTTAATGAATTCTACGATTTTTTCTTTTTTGGTTGAAATGAGTGGAATGGCTTCCACCCATTTAGTGTAATATTTGGTTGCTGTGATTATCCAACGGTGACGTTGTGAAGAGGGTGGGTGAATCTCACCAATAAGGTCTAAACCCCATTGTGAGAAAGGCCAAAGATCTCGTGCAACCTGTAGCGGATGGCTAGGAGTATGTTGAAGATTGGCATGTTGTTGACACATAACACAATGCTTAACATATTCGTAGCAGTCGTTATTAAGAGTAGGCCAATAATAGCCTAGGTGAAGGATCCGTTTGGCCACGGCAAGGCCACTAAAATGTCCACCACAAATACCGTCATGGACTTGTTGGATGGTATAGGTGACTTCTGCGCCTGGTTAGACATCGAAGGAGGATGCCATCAAAGCCACGTTTATAGAGGAGTCCCCCCATGACGACATAACGAGAAACACTTTTAAGAAAAGCACGTTTTCCGTTACTAGTAAGGTCGGTGGGAGAAACAGAGTTGTAAGGTAGTCGTAAAATTGGTGATACCGGTATCCTGCGAATTAAAGCGAGACACATTATTTATCATACAAACCTCGGGGCTCGGTAAGATGGGGCAAATTGTTGTTGGACCAAGACAAATATGTCGAGTCGATTGGTGAGGTAGGAATTTGTGAGGCTAAGCAAGCCATAGTATCCACAAATTTGTTAGTTGAATGCGGGAATGGTTTGGATAGAATAATGAGTAAATAAGGTCAAAAGTGAATCCACGTAATGTTTGTACTTTTGAAGTTCCTCATTTTACATTGGTAGATGCCCATAACTTGATTGACTACCAATTAAGTCGCCGAAAATATTAATAGATTTTACACCTAAGTGTAACATAACCTAGAGACCCAAAACGAGGGCCTCGTATTCCGCTGTATTATTAGTGTAGGGAAATCGAGCCGGAATGAAAGAGGCTTAGGTTCAACGCGTCAGAGGAATGAGAACAACGCCGGCCCCTCCGCCACATTGGCATTTGGATCCATCGAAGAAGAGGGTCATTAGATACGACTCCTCACTGAGTGAAAGAGTGATGATGAGTTTGTCAGGGAAAGTAAAATTGGTAAATTGTTCCCGGGTAAAGGGGCTTCTACTAGTTGGTCTATGATAGTTTGTCCTTTGGTTGATTTTTGATGTACAAACTCCGTGTCGAGGTCGGTGAGGAGCATAAGCCATCGGGCGATGCGTTGGTTTAGATGAGGTTTGGCGTACATATAATGGATGGGGTCCGCGTTGGTGATGACAAAAGTTTTGTGATTCAGGAGGTAATGTCGAGTTTGGTTGCCACGAATGATAGGGCTAGGCACAAATTTTCTACATGTGTATACCTAGTCTCGTAATCCACAAGAGTACGACTTATGTAATAAACGGCTTGTTCTCGATGCTCGAGTCACGATGTGTGAGCATGGCTCCTGGCAACATGGTGGTGGAAAGGTAAAGGTAGAAAGGGCGATCGTCCCGAGGTGGGATAAGCATGGTGGGCTGCAAGAGATAGGCTTTAAGAGCCTCAAAGGCTTGGTGGCACTCTTCGCTCCATTGAAAGACAATGTCCTTTTTAAGGAGATGATGGAAAGGTTGACATCGATCCGAGAGTTGTGAGATGAAATGCCGGATAGATTGGAGTTTTCCCTGCAAACTACACAATTGTTTGAGGTTAGTGGGTGGGGGCATTTCTAGGATAGCTTTGACTTTAAATTGGATCAACCTCGATGCCATGCAAAGAGAAGATAAAACCAAGGAGTTTTCCCAAAAGGATACCAAAGACACATTTCTTTGGTTGAAGATGAATACAGTATTGTAATAGGCGATCGAAAATAATGGTTAAAACATCGAGATGTTCACTACGATGTTTAGATTTGCCAAGAAGATCATCGACATAATCCTCAAGGATAGTGTGCATAATGTCATGAAAAATGTAAGTCATAGCCTCACGATAGGTCGCACCAAATTCTTAAGGCCAAACATAGCATGACACGATAGCGAAGGTTCCCCAGGAGTTATGCGGTGGTTTTATGTTGATCGGATGGGGCTACCAAAATTTGATTGTATCCCGAGAAGCCATCCATGAGAGAAAGCATCTCATGACCCACAGTGAGATTAACAAGTTGATCAATACTTGGTAGGGGGAAGTCATCCTTTGGGCAAGCGAGGTTAAGGTCTTGGAAATCAGTATATCTCGAAGTCCCCGTTGCTTTAGTGATAGTACGATGTTAGAAATCCATTGAGGATAGTCAATAGGTAAGATGAAGGAAAACAGAAAAGGAGTCATTGAAGCTATTCTTTGACTAAGAGGGCAATGCATGGATGCATTTTCTCGGTTTGTTTAACTAGTTTGGGAGTCGATTTCGAGTAATGTTATGGACAACAATGTTAGGATCGATTCTGGCATGTCAACGTAGGACCAAGCGAAAGCTTGGTTGTGGGCACGGAGGAAGGTAGTGAAGGTAGTTTGTTCTGATGTGTTAAGAGATTGTTCGATCTTCACAATGTGAGGATCATCCTCTATGTGGATGTTGATTTCTATAGTTGACTCATCCAACATGGTTTGAGTGTCGAGATGGTAAGGTGCGCGTTGAATATAAGAGTCGTCCGCACCAAGATAAGTGAGGATGGAGTCACCATCCTGGCACTCAACAACATTAATTGAAGGCGAGTCTTCTTCGATCATGTTTGGATACATAAGGGGAAGAGAAGATGGGTCTTCATTATCACGTTAATAAGTGAGAGGACCCAGGAAGATAGCGTTTATGAAAAAAAAAGTTAGGAGGGATAGATTCTGTGTCTATCGACTCTGTGGGTGACGATGGAAAAATGGGTGATGATGGTTCGGAAGGGGTGACTTCATCATCTTCCTGGATACAACGGATATGTGGTGTCTTCAGTGTAGGTGGTTTAGAGAATCCAAGACCATGACGATATTTGTGTTTTCGTGTAGTCACGGGAATGATCGTATGTCGGCCTTGTTTATAAAGACCGAAACCAAAGCCCTTCCAAGCACAACACATCAAGAAGGTGAGAGTGAAACGACGATTAGTTAGATATTGAAAATCATATTGGAAGGGAACCACACCAAGGGGGTTCGGGGGTGACAGAGGATGTATCGACATCCCCATACGTTAGGTTGGTGTGGCAATTAGGTGGTCCGTAGGAGATTACTTCCCCCACGACGGTCGTAGGTAGGATGCGCATGTAACTTTCCGTACTCTTGCTGGGTATGGAAAGTACTAACGTTATATAGGCGATACTCCCCCAGCGTAAGGTGTTGAAAAACATCTACTAAGGGATCTGAGGTTGGGATGTTGTCCGTGGGAAAGGAAGTGGTATTTGCGACGGTGGTTTCATTGGTTGAAGGTGTAGGTGCGGTTGAGGTGGATGGTTGAGGTGTGGTTGAAGTGGATGGTTGGGTTGGATGAATGGGTGTCTTGACTGTAGTACAAGCACATCATTAGGCGATATAACATATTACGAGGTTTTGAAGGGGAGGGTCAGCTTTTATGGTGTAGGACTTCCCTCATACTCAATTTTATGCATCTATGTAAGGTGGAGGGAACGCATCCCATGCCCGGATCCAAGGGTGGCCTAATAACATGTTGTATTGGAATTATCCCTCAAGGACATAGAAGAGTTCGGGTAAGGTATGTGGCCCTACATGAATGTTAAGGATCACAGGCCTAAGGTAGAAGTAATAGTGTCATTGAATGAACGCAGCATGGTGGGGTTGGCACACATGCAACTGCTAGAGGGGATATTCATTTATTGAAAGGCTTTAGAAGAGATGATGTTTAGGCTAGCACCCCATCAATCATAACACGATGCACTGGATGTCCCGACGTAAGTGAGATTAAAAAAGTGGGGTCGGGATCTTCATGCACTTGCAAAGTCAACAATTTCGTCTTCGGGCCGCGGCAGTGGTTTGTTGTACAGGGGACGGAAGTGATAGATTGTTTAGTGAGAGAAGCAACGTGGTTGGGTGTTAAGATGGAGGTAACAGGCAAGGTTTCGTTAGGTAAGACCTCTATCCCTTGAAGGATTTCAACGAGAGCTTGTCGATGAGATTCAAAGGTTTGAATGAGATCATACAGTGTCATTTTAACAGGTGATTGGTGAAGTTGTTTGATCATGGTTCGGTGGGCAACTCCATCAGAGATGGGATAGGTAGGTCCATGAATAACCACTTTAGGTGGTGGTGCGATCGGGATGGTGGACGGAGAAAGAGAGGCCGCAGGTGTGCTTTCTTTAGCTTTCCCATTGTTTTTCTTCCCTCGAGTAACAACACTAATCATGTTGATCTTGTGAACACGAGAGGAGGAAGACGGTAGGGATAAGTCATGGTCTTCGAGAGGTGGGGTTGTAATAATGATAGATCTTGGTGAGACGGGGACAGGTGGTATAGGAGAGGGATTGAAGCTAAAGGTTTCTCCCTTCATAAGTTGTCTTTCTTAACCTTTCTATCTGAGAGAGGTGACTGACGAAGGATGGCTTTCAAAGCTTTGCATCCCTCTACATCATGTCCTGGTGTGCGGTGGTAAGCGCAGATTTTAGACTCATCATAACCTATAGGTTGAGGTTTAGATGGATCATAAGGTCTAAGTGGGGGTAGGGAAATGGTTGCATTTTCCACCAACATATCAAGGATCTTGGCATAAGATCCTTTGAGTGGGTCAAAGTCAGAGGAAGATGAGGCTATTGATTGGGTGGGTTTTGGTAATGTTTGGGTATGGTTGGTTCGTACGGGTGGTGGTTTAGACAAGGGGTTTTGATAATTGGATTTAACTAAATGTGGCTTCTTCGGTGCAGAAGTTATGTTTAGCTAGTTAGATGATGAGGCCACAGATGATGTGGTAGCAGGAAACAACCACGGAGAAAGAGGAGTGACAGCAAACAAATCCTTTGATGATGGAGTTTGTTTAGGGTTGATAGGTGGATAGGATCTCTGTATGGGTGTAGAAGGTGCAGGTCGTTTTAAAGAAAATGCAGGAGGTATGATGTATTGAGGCAAGGTGGAGGGGTGAGGTCCCAATATAGAAGGTAGGTGTGATGGCGAGGGTTTTAGTTGTGACAGAGGCAGGGATTGGATTTGAGGAGATTGGGTTTGTCTCCTAGGTGGATGGATGGCTTTATTTTTGGATAAATCTAACCATTTAGGTGGGTGTGTTAAGCTGGGTATTGGTGAAGTCCCAAGCATAGGGGAGGTTTGGTTAGGTTAATAGAGGTGGATGAGGTATCCGGTGAGGATGAGGACATAGGCATTTTGAGCTTTTGTAAACACCTCGGGTATATGGTAGAGGTGTCCGGATTGGTCATCTGCATTTGAGTAGAGCATGGTGTACTCAAACGCTCCCATAGGACTTGTCTATCTTCTGAGGGATGACAATCTTCATGTGTGAATAGGAGATTTTGTATGGAATTGAGGTGGGTTGTAATTTTGGTCCACTGTGGGTGCGATATAGGGGGTAAATGAGTCGCTGTATCAATGGGTGTTAAGAGGTCAACTGTCATTTGAAAGATTTAAGTGATGAAGAACTAATAGGTAGAAGGGCATGTTTGAGGGGATCCATCATGATTAAAGAATGTGGTGATGTTGGTTCGAGGGGTTTCTCTTCTAATGTTGATAGAAACAGTGGCAAGCCTTCTTCTTTTATAGCAAGAGTGACGGAAGGAGATGTTTGGGAAATAGATAAGTTAGATAACATCCGCTCACAATCTTGCAGGGATGTGGTGTAAGAAGACTCATTCGTGAGAAGAGAATTCGGGGCGGTTAATTTCTTTATGGGTAAAGGAATGACAAGGTTATCATATTTTCTTGATGGTGGTGAAGGGTGTGGATTCCTATGTTAGTGACGAGGCTTGATTCAGAATTTTCTCGATAAAAGCTTTTGGTTGGGAGTTGAAGATGGCATGGATTTCATGAACACTCTCCTCGGATAAGATATCTTGGTCTATGTTCTTGTTAGGTGAGTGCTTCGAGAATGGTTTTTTGAAGATTTTCAAATTTTGGTTAGCAGGGGCATTAGGATTATCAAGGGTTATATCCCCTGCATCAACCATTTCCTGCACTATATTTTTCAACATCTTATAGTTTTCATGACTGTGTCCCTTCACGTGGTGAAAGTTACAGAAGTCATTTTCTTTGTACCAAGAAGGTATAGCGTGGGTGGAATCAAACCCAGAGTGAGGTTTAACAGGAGGCAAGGTAATAGCTCCTACTTTGAGCAATTTTTCCAAGATGACACCATAAGTTTCTCCCAAGGGAGTGTAATTGATGGGCTTGGCTTTATACTTATAGGTGATTTTGGCGGAGTATTAGATGGTGCTTGGGATTTGACATCACCATGTACATCTCCTTTTGATTTTAGGCAATCAATGCGTGAGAATTGGTGGTGTTGGGTTTTTTGGTGGAGTCTTGGGTTCGAAAATTAGGGTTTTGTTGCATGCACAACCGCAATTTCTCTTCCTCTAAGGCTCAAATTTCTAGTTTCCGAGCTATAGTAAAGGCCTTATCAAAGGTGCGAAAAGTTTGAATTTGGAGGTTAGGAGAAATTTGCTTAGCAAAGCCTTGCGTAAAGAGTTCGATGAGCTCGGCCTGAGGCAAGGCATAAGTAAGTTGGTTGATGAGGCCCCACCATCGTCCAACGAAATTTGTGATAGATTCGTCTTCAAATTGTCGACGGCATAGAGGTCGGTGATAGATACTTTCTTAGCAATATTAATGGAGAAATGATCCAAGAAAGATTGGGCTAATTGGTTAAAAGAGAAGATTGAGTGCTGGGTTAAAGCATTGTACCACTCCAAGGCGGGTCCTGATAAGGACATGGGAAAGGTGTGGAGTAGTAAGGCATCGTCATGAGCAATCAGATAGCAGGCATGTCTAAATGATCGCAAGTGTTGTTGAGGATCCTCCTTACTATTAAAACGAGTGAATTTTGGTAATTCCCATTGAGGAGGATATGAATGAAGGGGGACAGAAGGATGAATAGGCTCCCAACAAACTTGCTCGTATGTCAGGGTGCTACGGCTTCCTAAAATAGAAGCCTCCAGATTTTGCATCTTGTCCATCATTTGTTTGATTAAATCAGTGGTTGGATGAGATGATGGTGCGGTTGCCGTAAATGCAGAGGAGGATTGGGCCAAGGCCACCACTAGACAATGGTGGGGTTAAATGTTGATAAGGTATTGAGGACAAATATGTTGAGGTGATCAAATAGGGATGTCCTATTTAAGATGTTGAAGTCACCGGATACGTGTGTGGAAATGAAAAGGTGGGCGGAGCTTGAGAAGGAAAGCTTGTGTGGATAGGTAGCGAGAGAAAGTTATGAAAGGCGCATTCTGCAGAGAGAGAGAGGTAGGAGCAAGTCGGTGGTAATGATATGTTGGGCCCCATATTAACCAAAGGAAAGCCAATCATGCCGTATGAACCCCCAAGCCACTGAGTTGGGAGACAGGGCTAAGGATGAAGAAGGCAAGGTGGAGTTATCAGGTGGGGAAGGAGCTAAGTGAGTGGCTATACTAATAGGCATGCCAATAAGGAGTTGACCGTCAGGTGTATGGTCGAGGCATGAGACAAATAGTACTGGACAGTGCTAGGATTAGCGTCCAAAAATTTCACAAATTCCTTATCTCCTACAGGGATTTTGGGAACCTCACTGGTGTCCGTAGGATTCCCCATAGGATGTGAAGGGGGTGATTCGAGGCAAAGGCACGGAGCGAGCATGTGAAACCATGGCTGTGCTTGTTTCCAAGTGATAAAAACCATGGAAAAGAGTACAACAAGAGCAAGGATTCAATCTATCGAAACAAAGCAGTAACTAAATGTTGGAATTGGTAGGTTCTGGTTTATCGGAAGCTGTGAAAAATAAGAACCGATATTGGTCGATAACCGATGTCGGTCAGACTATAAGCTAGTCAGCGTCGGTAAGTTAACCGATGTCGGTATAATAGGACCGGTGTAAGAAGCTGTAAGAAGTTGCTGATTTGGGGTTAACAATGCTTAGTATGCCTACCAAACTGTTCTGAAGTGATCACGAAACAGATGTATGACAGAGAAACAAAACTAAAAAACAAGCAAGATGCACAAGCAAATCAAGAGACTAACCCTAGGATTAGTTTTAATTATTGTGGGCTTATGCCTTAGACGCAAGATGATGTCAATCCTAAACAAAAGACCTAGGGAAATGTCAAGTTTGTTTTGGCTTATAAGGTTACCTTAATCAAAGCGGAGGAATACCATGGAAAAGGGGATGTTTGAGCTATTGTGTTAATTATGATGTGATTTGGCATGTGTTGTGCGGTAGAAAGAAAGTAAGATTAATTTCTTGTCAATACCGTGGATATCACCCCCACGTGTATGACTTGTTACTTAATCTATGTTCACTAGAATTGAAAACGAAAAGCAAGAATGTGATGCACGTGTTTTAAACCCAAATCGAAAATGATATTCGATGAAGCAAAGGAGATGACTTTCACTAATGCAAAGATGTGAAAGCAAGACAAATTCTTTTACCAAAATGACAAAATATTTTGTGAATACTTAGCAGAAACAAATAGCAAGTATGCTCCCTATATGAAAGCAAGCAAGAAAGAAAGAAACCCGAAATGGGTCCCACTTGGTTGTGCCAAAATGTTTTGCTTTCGAGAATGTTTTAGTTCTAGAATAGAGGTGCTTATCCTTTCATTCTCTTGAGAAACAGATAAGGGTTAGGGCTAGGAGGAATACCTATTGAATGTTGGGAGGGTGCGCGCATACCGTAGAGAGAGATCAGATCGATTGCGAAGAACTCCTTTTTGTCTAGGAAGGACTACCTGTAAGTAAGAATACAAGACCACCAGATTCTAGTTAGACAATAAATGAGGGAACTGCCTTAGGCCCAGGAAATATTGGACTTCCTTTCGAAGGTGGTCAATTCCCCTGCTAATACAAATTAACACAAATTCTAACAAAGAAGTTATTGCAAAATTACAATTTAATTACCTCGTTAAAACAATGGAGAAAAGGCTGGTTTTGGTTTTGAATCACAGTGACCGATGCCGGCATCATCGCATCACCGTACCGATTCTTGTCATAATCCGATATCGGTAGGGTAGTGATTTAGGGGCTTTTAGTGAAGGTTGGCTATAAGGTGGCTATGGTGTTTATTAGGCTGGTAAATGATTGGGGATAGGTAATGGGGTGATGGAGAAGACTCAGAGAATATGGGGGCTATTCTTGGGGCAATGTAAGGGTAGAGGAATGATAGTTAGATGTAGGGTGTTACCGGGTAGTGGATCTGGGAGTAGACTTATAATTACTGTGATTTAGAAGTCCAAGAAATGTTATTAAAAGAACGTACAAGACACTACTTACTAGTTCCTGATGAAGATACAGGTCCAAGGATTGTGATGACGAAGGCAGGGCTCAGGTAGGATGATCTGACAATCAAAGATGAGCTATCTTCTCTCCCAATGCTTGGATGAGTGTCACTGGGCTCTGGTTACTCAGTTGCAGTCTTGGGCTTGATGTCCTTCTCTGCAAACTCTTCTCTTTCCTTCACTTATCTACTCTTTCTGCCAAGTGAATTCCCGATCTTTCCAATGAATTCCGATCCTTTGTTTTTGGTTGGGGAGGTCATTTATAGGGAACCAATGGTGGTTACGTAACCGACGTGGCAGGTCGAGTAGAACCGATGTCGGTTAAGTCAAAGTGGGCTATTTTTAGTAAAATAGCCAACTTTCCTCCTTTTCTCCCAAGGAATTAGTTGTGGGCTTGGTTCAAGTCATTATTAGGTTGGTTTTGGTGCGGGTAAGGAGTAATTAGTCATGGGTGTGGGTGTAGACCAAGTTATAGGTCTTAATTAGGTTAGTTTAGGGTTAGGGCTAGGTCATGATGAGGTGGTGAAATGACATGGCAGGTTTGGAGATGTGGATTTATTAATTATAAGGTAATTAATAAATAATTAATGTAAGGTTTAGGTGGTGAGGTTAGGTTACGAAATGAGATGCGGGGCATAGGGTGTCGTAAGACACAAATTTGGTGTCTACATTAGCCCCTTGTCATGTAGCTTGTCTTGTGAAGTTGCAGCACCGACAATAATAAAAGTGGTTACTCCCGCTTAAGGGTATAGGTAATCCCCCTCAAATCTATCACAGATTGAGGCGAACGTGAAATCGGGGATAGGGTTGATAAAGGGTGAATGGTGTTGAGATGATGGTAAGAAGGTGGGGTAAGTTTAAGGAAGAAGGCACGCACGTTGAAATGTAGTAGTGCAAGCAGACCGGTACATGATTTGAAGAGCAAACAAGCAATTCATAGGCAAAGGTCGATAGTTTATCCAAACAAGGTTGATATAATCCTGGTATCCAAGGCATAGGAAGTAGCTCTAGGGGATATAACGGGTAAGGTACATGAATGTTTAGGCATGTTTAGCGACAGCAAATGGTTGGTTTGGTTGAGATAAATGTCACGGTCTCGGTCTAGGCAAAGTTGGTCGATTGATCAAGTCAAGTATCCTAATCATGCTAAAAACACAAACAGGTGAGCACGATTGAACAAAAAGCTACATGTTGGGTGGATAAAATCATAATTTGCGGGTCTTGGTCGAGGTACTTAATTGGTGTGGCCTTGGGTCGGGCCGATTGAGTGGTGAGGGCCTTGGGTCGGGCCTGATTGGTTGGGTGTAGCCTTGGGTCGGGCCAGATTGGTTGGTTGGTTGCGGGCTTGGGTCGGGCCTGGTTGGTTGGTTGCTGACCTTGGGTCGAGCCTCGACTTGATTAGTTGTTACGGCCATTAGTCGAGCCTGATTGGTTGTTGTTGTGGCCTTGGGTCGGGCTGGTTGGTTGTTGCGGCCGTTGGTGGGCTGAATTATTGGTTGTGGGCTTAGGTCGGGCCGGATTGGTTGTTGTTGGTTGCGGGCTTAGGTCGGGCCTGGTTGGTTTGTTGTGGCCTTGGTCGAGCTTGATTGGTTGGTTGCGGCCTTGGGTCGCGCCTAGTTGGTTGGTTGCGGCCGTTGGTCGGGCCTGATTGGTTGGTTGCGGCCTTGGGTCGGGCCGGATTGGTTGGTTGGTTGCGGGCTTGGGTCGGGCCTGGTTGGTTGGTTGCGGCCTTGGGTCGAGCCTGATTGGTTGGTTGCCGAGCCTTGGGTCGGGCCTAATTGGTTGGTGGCGGAGAACATAAGTGAGTATTTGAGGGTGTAGAGCGATTAAGGTGGATCGCAGGACACAGCCGTGAGTACGAGAGGATTCCTCTAGATCGCATGCGGAAACAATTTGGATTTGTTCGAGATATACCCATGGCTTATAGAACATACATGAGGATCGACACCGAGCATCATTCTCACCTCCCAAACCGATACCTCCGAGAAGGACCATAAGAGACAAAGCAGCCCAATCGCGAGGTAATGGATGCAGGAGCGACAGAGGCTTATAGATTATGGTGGGTAGCAGAGCTGCGAGGTTCACGTGAGAGGGCCGATCATCCTGACATAGCTATGATTATAGTGGAGAGAGATCACCTGCAGGGTTTAGTGCACCAGCTTCAAATGCGGGTGAATGAGACAATGGGATTGTTAGTGGTTGTGGAGTCACGAGCGGAGAGACTAGAGGCGAGATTCCTCCATGCGAGAGGGCGTATTCATATGTTATAGGAGAGATTGGAAGATCAATGGGAGGAACCAATAGTAGTGGCACCTTTGAGGATGGAGAGGCCAAAGAGCGGCGTCGGCGGTCGGGATCATCACCCGGTTCGGGATGAGGCATAAGGGTCTAAGTGAATTTCATAGAGGTATAAGAATAAATAAGGATGCCGACTGCCAGCGCATCGATGATAGAGAAGATGTATTTTTTAACATCTAAATAAAACTGAATATGTATGTTGATTTGAGTTATGATAACAATAAGAATGGTTGTGTTTTGAATGTTTTGTGTTGAAAAAGGATAAGGATGAATGTGATCAAAATAGAAATACACAAAAATATTTATATTTACCACACATGATAGGTTATGGTAGGGGATGGTCGAGTTAACCTTGGGAGACCTCATGTCTCCTAAGTGCTTTACCTACATAGCCCATTGCACAAAGCAAGGAGGGGCCTCAAACGATGTAGTTCTCCTTAGGATCGGGAGAGGTGAATTCAGGAAATTTGGTTAGGGTTAGGCAATTTGTTGTTAGTGTTGGTAAGGGACAGGCGATGTTGGTGTAGGTATAGGTGAAACTAAAGTTAGCTTACTCAAGTAGTAGGGAATTGTGTCTTGATTAAGGTCAACACACAAGCCTAGATTTGAGTAAAATAGACAAAAGGTGTCCCATAATTGAGAAGAGCTAAACAAACCACATATTAACATAGGATGAGCTTGAATCCCTAGGTGCCTTGCATAGGTGAGAAGTCGATAGGTGAAAAGAGTTGTATAATCACAATATATCGGATATACGTCACGTCCCTTGAGTTTTTTGCTTTAATGAATGGTGAGGTGAGGTGGTTGGTATAGTGGGGTGCGAGAGAACTTGTTATAAGGTGATTATTAAGCGAAAGAGAACCAAACCTAAATAGAAATGTCCATGACTCAAAAGTGCTTTGGAATACTCTTTTTACTTTTCTAGGATATAGGCGATCGATGCGGGAAGTCTACATGGGATATGTATTTTGTTGTTCTTGAGGTCTTCACGAAGCGATTAATGTGAGAAGCTTCGATAAAGGCTGACTTTGTATAGCTGTCCTTGAGGAGCAATCTATTTATAGTAGTAGATGCGGTTTTTGTATATAGCTTTCCTTCGGGGAGCATCTATTTATAATAGTAGAAGTGGCTTTGCACATAGCATTGTCCTTCGAGGAGCAGTCTATGTATAACTTAGAGGTTTAGATGTCCGTTTTGGCATGAAGCATCTAGTTTTGTAGGAAGTTTGACTCAAGAATATCCCATAAGCATATAATTGAGAACGTGTTATTTTGATACTTTTAAGTCATGAACTAGACTAATAAGGGAAGGCATCTTTAAGGGAGGTGATGACAAAACCATGTGAGCTTGATTCTATTTTGAGATGCATGAAACAAAGTGTATGAGGTGGTAAATGAGCTCAAGGGACGAGCTCAAGGTAGATAAGAAGTGAGATAACACTAAATTCAATAGTAGAATGGTTGAAGATGCAAGGCATTAAGGGTTTAGGCTCGGGTTTACCATTAAAGCGAAGCTAAATGATAAGTGCCTGATCCATAAGTGTGAATGATAATGTAAGGCCCAATCTAATTTGGAGCAAATTTTCCACGTTTTCTTTTTTTGTTTGGTTACATGTTGATTCTCTTTGAGGACAAGATCACCAACCTTAAAAGTACGCTCATGAAGTCGCTTATCATAAGCACGCTTGATGCGCTTTTGATAGATTTGAAGGTGATCAAGAGCCGTAAGAAGACGACACTCGTCAAGAAGCTCCAATTGGGCTAACTGATCTTGGCGAGAAATCATCATTGGTGAGAATATCCTGAAGAGATATTCTTAGGAGGGTATTTGTATTTCAAGAGGCAAGACCCTCGGTACCATATACCAAAGAAAATGGGGTGGCATTAGTGGAGGTACGAATGCTGGATACGATAAGCCCATAGGGCAAAGGGGATGTGATCGGCCAACTACTTCTATAATCGTTAACAACTTTCATGAGAATTTTGGTTAGGGTTTTGTTAGAAGATTCGGAACCATTTTCTTGATATCAAGGTGATGAGAATCTAAGCTTGATTCCAAAGTCTTCAGGTCTTGTAACAACTTATTTTTTAAATATTTTCCATTATCGTTATCGGGCGATGAGAACACCAAAATGACAGATAATGTGATGGTTAATGAATTCTATGATTTTTATTTTTGGTGGTTGAAATGAGTGGAATGGCTTCCACCCTTTTAATGTAATATTCATTCTTTGTGATTATCCAATGGTGACGCTTGTGAAGAGGGTGGTGAATCTCACCAATAAGGTCTAAACCCCATTGTGAGAAAGGCCAAAGATCTCGTGCGACATGTAGAGGATGGCTAGGAGTATGTTGAAGGTTGGCATGTTGTTGACACATAACACAACGCTTAACATATTCGTAGCAGTCATTATTAAGAGTAGGCCAATAATAGCCTAGGCGAAGGATCCGTTTGGCCACGGCAAGGCCACTAAAATGTCCACCACAAATACCGTCATGGACTTGTTGGATGGTATAGGTGACCTCCGCGCCGGTTAGACATCGAAGGAGGATGCCATCAAAGCCACGTTTATAGAGGAGTCCCCCCATGACGACATAACAAGAATTTTTTTTAAGAAAAGCACGTTTGCCGTTACTAGTAAGGTCAGGTGGGAGAACAGAGGTTGTAAGGTAGTCGTAAAATTGGTGATACCAGGTATCCTGCGAATTAGCAGACACATTATTTATCATACAAACCTCTGGGGCTGAGTAAGATGGGGCAAAGAGTTGTTGGACCAAGACAAATATGTCAGAGTCAGTTGGTGAGGTAGGAATTTGCGAGGCTAAGCAAGCCATAGTATCCACAAATTTGTTAGTTGAGCGGGGAATGGTTTGGATAGAATAATGAGTAAATAAGGTCAAAAGTGAATCCACGTAATGTTTGTACTTTTGAAGTTCCTCATTTTTACATTGGTAGATGCCCATAACTTGATTGACTACCAATTGAGAGTTGCCAAAAATATTAATAGATTTTACACCTAAGTGTAACGCAACCTAGAGACCCAAAACAAGGGCCTCGTATTCCACTGTATTATTAGTGTAGGGGAAATCGAGCCGGAATGAAAGAGGCATAGGTTCAACATCAAGAGGAATGAGAACAATGCCGGCCCCTCCGCCACGCTGGCATTTGGATCCATCGAAGAAGAGGGTCATTGGATACGACTCCTCACTGAGTGAAAGAGTGACGATGAGTTCGTTAGGGAAAGTGAAATTGGTAAATTGTTCCATGGGTAAAGGGGCTTCCACTAGTTGGTATGTGATAGTTTGTCCTTTGATTGATTTCTGATGTACAAAATCCAAGTCGAGGTCGGCGAGGAGCATAAGCCATCGGGCAATGCGTTTGTTTAGATGAGGTTTGGCATACATATAATGGATGGGGTCCACGTTGGTGATGACAAAAGTTTTGTGATTCAGGAGGTAATGTCGGAGTTTGGTGGCCACGAATGATAGGGCTAGGCACAACTTTTCTACATGTGTATACCTAGTCTCGTAATCCACAAGAGTATGAATTATGTAATAAACGGCTTGTTCTCGATGCTCGGAGTCACGATGTGCGAGCATGGCTCCTACAACATGGTCGGTGGTAGAAAGGTAAATGTAGAAAGGCGATCATCACGAGGTGGGATAAGCACGGGTGGGCTGCAAGAGATAGGCTTTAAGAGCCTCAAAGGCTTGGTGGCACTCTTCGCTCCATCGAAAGACAATGTCCTTTTTAAGGAGATGATGGAAAGGTTGACATCGATTCGAGAGTTGTGAGATTAAAAGCCGGATAGATTGGAGTTTTCCCTGCAAACTACACAATTGTTTGAGGTTAGTGGGTGGGGGCATTTCTAGGATAGATTTGACTTTAGCTGGATCAACCTCGATGCCACGCAAAGAGATGATAAAACCAAGGAGTTTTCCTGAAAGGACACCAAAGACACATTTCTTTGGTTGAAGACAAACACAGTATTGTAACAGGTGATCGAAAATAATGGTTAAAACATCGAGATGTTCACTACGATGTTTAGATTTGCCAAGAAGATCATCGACATAATCCTCAAGGATAGTGTGCATAATGTCATGAAAAATGTAAGTCATAGCCATTGATAGGTCACACCAAAGCATTATTAAGGCCAAATGGCATGACACGATAAAGCAAAGGTTCCCAAGGAGTTATGCGGTGGTTTTATGTTGATCGGTGGGGCTACCAAAATTTGATTGTATCCCGAGAAGCCATCCATGAGAGAGAAAGCATCTCATGGCCTGAGTGAGATCAACAAGTTGATCAATACTTGGTAGGGGAAGTCATCTTTTGGGCAAGCGAGGTTAAGGTCCTAGAAATCCATACATATCCGAAGTCCCCCGTTGCTTTAGTGATAGGTATGATGTTAGAAATCCATTGAGGATAGTCAATAGGTAAGATGAAGGAAATAGAAAGGAGTCATTGAAGCTCTTCTTTGACCAAGAGGGCAATGCATGGATGCATTTTTCGTTTCTTTTTAACTGGTTTGGATTCGGATTTCAGAGTAATGTTATGGACAACAATGTCAAGATCAATTCCTGGCATGTCAGCGTAGGACCAAGCGAAAGCTTGGTTGCGGGCACGGAGGAAGGTAGTGAAGGTAGTTTGTTCTAATGCGTTAAGAGATTGTTCGATCTTCACAATGTGAGGATTGTCCTCTGTGTGGATGTTGATTTCTATAGTCGACTCATTCAACATGGTTTGAGTGTCAGATGGTAAGGTGCGTTGAATATAAAAGTCATCCGCACCAAGGTAAGTGAGGATGGAGTCATCATCCTGCACTCAACAACATTAATTGAAGGGAATGATCGTATGTCGGCCTTGTTCATAAAGACCGAAACAAGCCCTTCCAAGCATAGTGTGTCGGAAGGTGAGAACGAAATGACAATTAGTTAGATATTAAAAATCAGATTGGAAGGGAACCACACCAAGGGAGGTTCGGGGTGATAGAGGATGTATCGACACCCCATACGTTAGGTTAGGTTAGTGCGCAATTAGGTGGTCCGTAGGAGATTACTTCCCCCACATGACGGTCGTAGGTAGGATGCACATGTAACTGTCCATACTCTTGTGGGGTATGGAAAGTGCTAACGTTATATAGGCGATACTCCCCAACGTAAGGCGTTGAAAAACATCTACTAAGGGATCTGAGGTTGGGATGTTGTCCTCGGGAAAGGAAGTGGTATTTGCGATGGTGGTTCCATTGGTTGAAGGTGTAGGTGCGGTTGAGGTGGATGGTTGAGGTGTGGTTGAAGTGGATGGTTGGGTTGGATGAATGGGTGTCTTGATTGGTACAAGCACATCATTAGGGTGATATAACATATTGCAGGTTTTGAAGGGGGGAGGGTCAGCTTTTATGGTGTATGACTTCCCCTCATACTTAATTTATGCATCTATGTAAGGTGGAGGAACGCATCCCATAGCCCGGATCCAAGGGTGGCCTAACAACATGTTGTATTGGAATTATCCCTCAAGGACATAGAAGAGTTCGGGTAAGGTACGTGGCCTACACGAATGTTAAGGATCACGATGCCTAAGGTAGAAGTAATAGCGTCGTTGAATGAACGCAGGCATGGTGGGGTTGGCACACATGCGGCTAGAGAGGATATTCATTTATTGAAAGGCTTTGGAAGAGATGATGTTTAGGGTAGCGCCCCGTCAATCATAACATGATGCACACACTGGATGTCCCGGACGTAAGCCGAGATTAAAAGCGGGGTCGGGATCTTCGCACCAAAGTCAACAATTTTGTCTTCGGAGAAACCGCGATAGTAGGTTTTGTTGTACGGGGACGGAAGTGATAGATTGTTTGATGAGAGAAGCAACGTGGTTGGGTGTTAAGATGGAGGTAATGGGCAAGACAATGTGACACAAAGAGTTGATATAAATACCTTTTCCTTTTTTGCTAATCAACATTATGTGACACACATTGTCTTGCATTCATATACACTCTTGATGGGCTATTTATGTTCCTTATAGGCTCTCATATCCTTCCTTGACTACTAGCATGCAATCTAGAACCCTAAAATCCTATTTCTTACACCATAGGACCTTGAAATATCTTGTCTTTCCTTGAGTAACCATGATGAAATTCTCTAGCAACATGACCAACTTCATTACAAATAAAACATACCACTGAACTCTTTCCTTTGTAGCCTTCAACTTGACTAGGTGGATCATATAAACAATATCTAACAACATGAGCTATTTTATGACATCATACCACACTATTTTTTTCTCACTCTTACTATCCCTCCAAGGGTGATCATATCTAGCAAACCTCCTACACTCCTTATCCCTATGACCAAAACCATTACAAGTGAAATAATAACCATTAAATGATCTCTCATACCTTGAAGCATTGGGTTGCCTAACTTATTTTGTATTCACAAATTTTTTAACGAAGTTCTCTTTCTTTCCTTCCTTGAGGCTTGATTCTTCAACCTCTTTGTTTGATACCTTATCTTATTGCATCACTTATTTTCCCTTGGAGTTATCATTGAATCCTAAACATGCTCTATCACCTATAGATCTCTATTTTCCAAGAAGATCATCAATATCCTTAGTGCTTTTCTCAAAATTCTGAAAGGACTTAGCCTTCTTACCAACCTCTAACAATTCTTCCCTTAGAAACTCTATATCCTCTTCAAATTTGGTGCACTTTCTCTCTTTGTCTTGCAAACTTGTGACTAGGAACTTTACCTTTTCTTCTAGCAATCTAACTGACTCATTTAGCTTGCTTGTTTCAGACCAATGCTTCTCTTCTAGATCATGAATCTTATCTTCATATCCTTTGACCTAAGATCTTAGCTTCTTGTTCTTCTTTTCAACATGCCTTAACTCATTTTGGATACACTCTAGTTCATATTCAACATCATCTTATTCTTCCTCAGAATCTCTGCAAGAACCTGATATGAAATCACCTAATAATGTAGAACCACCACTAGTAGATCTCATGAAATATTTAGTCATGAAAAACACCTCATATCCAAAATATTCATGATCAGATTCAGACTTAGAATACAAAAAAAAAAACTATTTGCATCAGATAAGCAAGGCTCCTCATTTGTGTAAAAACTTATTTTTCCATTCTTCTTATAGTCAAACTTCTTGAAATTCTTCTTGGTACCTTTACTGTACTTATGATTCTTCTTATCATGGTCATCCTCATTATCTTCATCACCTTCCTTTTCATGTCTATGAGGAAATTTAGCAGCAAAATGATCTACTTCACCACAAATGATACACTTAAATGGAATATTAACTTTTTATTTTCAAGAGCCAACATTCAATCTCCTAGAAAGCATGGAAAATATTTCTTCATCATCAAAATAAAAAACATATTCATCATCCTTAGATTTATTTCCTTGTAATTCATCTCATATTTAAAAGCAATCTCTTTTTGATAGGTTTATCAATATAAATCCTCATCTCATATGCGATCAATGTTCCATGCAAATCATCCTGTTGTCGAGAGAGTCAAATCCTTAGCTTCTTTAATAACAAACACTTTGGAATCAAATCTAGAAGCAAGATATCTCAATACCTTTTGAACTACTACCTCTTCCTTCACATCTTCACCTAAATGTTTCATACTTATAAAAACCTTGTCAACCCTAAGCAAATATGTAATAATAGGCTCATCATCACTCATTTTTATTCCTTTAAACTAATTTACTGAATGTGTTATCCAAAATTCACCCCTCAAGGTAATTTTGGATAACCTGCAACATTTCTTCAGATTGAGCAAGTAGAATTGGTCTAAGGCCCAAAAATTAGGTTTTGGAGGTCCTTTGGCTCTTCTCTAACTTCCCTATCCAAGGAAAAAATCCAAGAAGTTAGACAAAATTGAAAAAATCCAAAAATTGTCTTCAGCTAGTATATTGTGGAAAATTTGGGTTATTTTTTCCCAAACGGTCCATGGGACATCCGACACTGCATCGCCAAAAATCCGCATACATTGGAATCGGAAAAATCAGAAATTTTTGTCCCGCGCAGATCATGGGACAACCCGGAACCGTAAACCCAAAATCACCATGAGAAAGGGAGATAATGCAAAGGTGGAAGTCAATGGCCCTTACGGCCTAATCAATGTTGGGACGAGTTGGGACAAAAGGACTGAAATAAGCCGACATGTTTGCATGTAAAGGAAAACAGTGTAAATCAAATCTTAAACTTCAAACGACCATGACTTTTGACCTCGAGCTCCGATTTTCATGAAATTTGAATTTATGGAATGAGCACGACATGAAAATAAAGGAAAAATCTCCATATATGATAAATTAAATGCTCTTTCCTATTAAAAGAAAGAAATTCTTGGAGACCCAAAATAACCGTCTATAAATCGAGAAGACCATAAATTTTGCATTTCTCAACGAAAATGCACAAAATTTGTACCGTTGGAATCATGGTTGCAAGCTTTGATGCATGCATGAAATAAATACATAAATCTAGAATTTGATGAAGAATAGATGTATGTTTTTCTGAAAATGTGTCTAGTTCAAAACAATGTCTTATTTGGTAGTTGGGATGCATTCAATGAAGCATGGGTTGACATTTCTCACTGCTGTAAGTTATGGGACAATATGGGAGGCATTTTGTAAGAAACATACCATCATTTAAATCCATTTATGACATCTTTCAAGTGGTGGGAGGATAGATTTCAGGATTTCCATTTTTCCCTCTCTCTCTCTCTCTCTCTCTCTCTCAGATTTCTATAAATTGGAGTGTTGGGCTCATTGTAAAGGAGTTAGTTTTAAGTAGCAAAAATCTGTCAAATTTGTTTTGTGAAGCCAATGTGCTGCAAGCCCTTGTAGTGGACTCCTTGCATGGTGATCCATTCCCTTATTTTGTAATAGATTGGATTATGCATATCAATGAAGCAATAGATACAAGTTTGTGGATACTTCTTCCCCTGTTGTGTTTGTTTGCATTCTTCTTGCCCTTTCAAAATCATTACAAATATATTGTGTCTACCTTATACTCTACAGGATTCATTATCATTATGTATGTATGAAATGTTGTTGTGAATGCATTTTCTAACTGTGGAGAACTGTTATCACCCCTTCTAGTATGCATTTTGCTTCTAATTTTCACACATTAGAAGACTATTCTCACACTCTCTTTTTTTGGTGTATCACCGCTTTAGTGTAGGATTTTTTTCATGCACTCTCTCTCCTTGGTCCCTTGGAAAGATAGATTAGGACAAGATAGTTTTCCTGCATTAGAGTATATTGTGGTAGGTAGTTTAGGAGCAAGAACCAACTTTCTCTAGAGGTCTATCTCAAGTAGCAAGTCCCACAACTTAGAGATAGTACCCATGTTATCCAATCACATTGTGAGCTCAAGCACACACACTTGTGAAAACCATAGGCTGCTGTGATTCGAGATAACATAATGTTTTAAGCTTATTTATCCTTACCTTTGAATCTCCTTAATACAAGACCTGAAGTTTATCTCACATTTCCTTTGTTGATTTTCAACGCATCACCTTCAAAATTTGGGTTCAACCGATCCACACATGATGGCATTCATAGCCTTGGAATTGTCACTAAAAAAATTCTTATCATTTGCATTTGTTGGAGTAGCACGAGCTTTATATTTTCACTAGATTCTTAACAAATTAATGAAAAAGATAAGGGTTAAAGGCCAAGGAGGAATACCTATTTGTGATGTTAGTCGAAGGTTATGCGCATGTATTGATTTCCCGATCCAAGTTGATTATGAGAGCTCCCTTTTGTCTAGGAGGAACTACCTATAAATGTAGAACAATACTACCAGATAGAATTAAACAAAAATGAGTGGACTGCCTAATGGGAGCTAGATATGGGAAGCGTGATGCTTCCTGAATAGATGTCAATCCACTTTTATATAACAATATTAATGTTATTCAAAATATGCATGAAATAACGATCTTATTAGAATGGAAAAGATTTAGGTATCTTGTACAAAAATAAGAAATGTAAAGTAAAAGGTGATTGAGGTAAAAAAATTAGGTGATGGGATGGTATTGGGTTGCAGGTCTGGTACATGCTCTGGATAGGGTTTGGTAAAGGTTACAAGTGATTCTAGGTTGTTAGGAAATAGGTATTAGCTCGTTGGCCTGAGCTATATTGATAGACACTATAGCTAGCATCGAATGTGTGAATGATGCCAGTTAGGTAGAATGAACGACATCGGTTGGATAATCGGTGTCGGCGGGAAATTAGTAAAATGGACTTAAAAATTGTTCTTCAGACTCTCTGTGATTGCATAGAGATTGGAAATGGTGAGGGTAAGGTCGTAAAATGGCCTTAGAGGCTTAGAGATGATTAAAAGAGGATAAAACTAGGTGAAAGGGTCGAGTATGGTAGGGTGATCGGTTGGTAAGAGGAAGGGAGTGTATGGATGTGGAGAAAGATAAATTACTAAGCTGAATAATAAATCTTACTAGAATAAAACATAAATAAATGAAGAGATGTTAGGTACTTACTGAAGAGTAGGTTTGGAGAATGCAGAATCGAGGAAGGTGATGGCATAAATTTGGAGAGAAGAGAAGTTGTGTTCATGCCACGAAATTTTAAACCTTTGTGCTTCTCTGTGTGAATTTGTGATTGTGAAGAAGATGATGAATGCCAATGGTTGTTGGTAGTTCTTCCGTATATTTTCTTTTGCCTGAGTGCTTCAGAAATTTTGAGTGCTCCAAGTCTTCTGTTCGTATGAGATCTTGAATCAAATGACCAAACTAGGAAAAGTATTTTTAGAAATGTATTTAACCTAATCAATGATGGTTAGGTGATTGTCGTTGGTTGAGATATAACGCATCGATTAAGGTGAGAATATCTAGGTTGGCCACCAATAGCCTGATTATTGCTAATTTTGGCATGGTCTCCAATATTCATCCGAGTCTTGAGTGATAGATCACGGGAGGATAAGTAAGAGTCTTTTTAGGTTTGTTAGTAGGAGTTAAGTTTAGGTTTAGACTAAGTCCCAGTCGGTTAGGATAGGTTTAGACTTGGTCTTAGGTCATTAATGAGGTTTGAGTGGGTCATTTGAGAGAGGTGGCTAGGTGAGTTAGCTGGGTGAGGTGGTTAAGTGAGGATAATAATTAATTAAATTAAGATAATTAATTCAATTAACAAGTGCACTAGGGATATGAATGGGTAGGATATGGTTAATTTATTTGACGAGGTTTTAACCCGGAAGTATGACCTAATTTTTGCGTCTACATTTGCCCCTTTTTGTTGTGTAGCTTGTATTTATAAGCGATGCTGAAAAAAATAGGAAGTGGTTTCCCCAAATATATGTGAGAGTGGGGTTACCCCAAGTAGGGCTAAAGGTGACATTGCCCCAAGTGTGGGTGGAGGTGAACCCCCTCAAACTAGGAACTAATGAGGTGTGATACGGAGTCGGTGAGTGGTTTGATAAATGTGTAGGTGAGGAAAGTTAATTTTGGTGGGTTATAGGTAAGGGTATGGACACATTGGGAAATGGGTAAGGGTCAAATTGGGTAATTAGTAATGGGAAAGGTTAATATCGGGTAATGGGTAATGCCAATCAACACACATACACACATATAGATTATGACACTGCAGTACTAGGTTGAAGAGCGTGTAAAATGTACATTGTTTAAGGTCAATATGTTTATCAAAAAAAGGTTGAAGTGATTTGGGTATCCAGGGTACAAGATATGGTCCAGAAACACAACTTAGGCTAGGTGTAGGAATGTTTAGGTATGATCTAGTACACCAAATGTTTGGTCGGGATAAACAACATGACAATAGGCAAGGTAAGGTCATTAGGCTAGAACAACATATGTAACAACATTGCAAGGTATAATGAGTACACAAGTTCAAGTCAAGGTATATAGGTCATGGTGTGAGTAAGGCCAAGGTATAGGTAAAATAACAAGTCCCTAAACACAATTAAGGAAATGTATGGGTGGTGTAGGCTTGTGGGTAGGGTCTAATAACTTTTGGTAAGGCCAAAAGGTATGTGGCAATAATGATTTTATGTCAAAGTGGGAAAAATGTAGATGAAATAGTATTTAGAGGTGACCGATGTCGGTTATAAGGTAACCAACATCAGTTTGGGATGACCGATGCCGGTCATCTTGGGTTAGGGTTATAAGGTTGAAATTTGGTATTATATGGAATCATTGTTTTCTTTTGACTTTGAGAAAATGACAGAGAAAAGTGACTTGTGCATTTTTCTTGAAGAAAAAGACAACGCATTATACTTAGTTGAGGTGGAGGTTACTAAGTGGTGAGAGGATCTAGGTAGATGGGTCCACGAGATCGGTTGGAGACATACGACTTACTGGAGATATTTGAGGTATATTTCGGCATGAAAGAGGTAGGAGAGGGGTCGTGGACCATCAACATAATGGCAGGGTACCACCACGTAGATGCCATTGAGATGAGGTAGGAGGCGATCCAAACCTATTATTTGATTAAAGATGGTATCGGTGAAATTATTTCAGTTACAAATTTGGGTGGGTGTTTAATTTTGAATTTGTGGGTGAAAAATTAACAAAATCAAGGGAAAAGGTCCAATATAGGCTAAGTAGGGTGAGAAATAAATGTGGGGTAGATGTGGGTGGGATTAAGTAGGTTTGTAAGTTATTTTTGCCAATTTTTAAGAAATGGGGGAGGGGGTTTTATTTTGGTTGTCGCGATAGAGACCAACGTCGATCTTGGTTTAGCCGATATCAATCGGCTTTGGCCGACATTGGTCAAGATTGAGGGTGACCGACACTAGTTAAATGGAACCGATGTCGGTCAAGAAAAACTGGTGATGGTCAAGGTGAACAATGATGGTTAGGGTGAAGGAGGAATAGGGGTAAGAAGGGCTAGGTATGAAAGGAAAATAGGTGGGAAGGGGTAAATGAAGAGTGTTGTTAGGGGGATGAGGGTAAAATGCTAGTTTGACGTGATAAAATAGGTAAGTAGGTTCAATAATGTTAAGACGATGGGTCATGATTGTAAAGGGTAGTAGGATTGTAAGTGAATTAGGTAAATGGGGTAGGCATGATTGGTGTGGTTGGGTATGGTTTTGGGGTTAATAGGTAATTGAAGGTAATTAGGTCTGAACAATGTTGTGATTTGTTGGATGTAGGCTAGGACCAGTGTGGATGCGGACAGGGTCCTACCTCTTTTGGTAGTGATGCGGTCTAGTGTGACTGTGGAGGAGTGGGAGTGTATAATAGATGTTGGACTGATTGGGATCAGACGCTATAGGTGTATAGCCCAAGATCCTAGTTTGATGGTCACACTCATCAATAGCTACGAATCAATGACCAACACTTTTCATTTATCGATGGGTGAGATTACTGTCACCATAGAGGATGTATAGAAGATCTTTTGGCTACCGATTGTTGGTGAGCAATTGTATTCTATTTCTTCAAAGGCATTAGTGGAGCCTATAGTGGCTATGTTTGGGGAGGTGAGGGGAGAGATGAGGTACCATAACACGAGCCTTAACTATGGAGACATGTATGTGGCTCATCCTTAGGAGATGAGGTTGGTTGTTTTGATGATGGAGGTGGTATGTTGTTTCTCCTTACCAGATGTTGAGGGTGGGAGATTCCCATGAGAATTGATGGGATTTTTATAGGATATGATGGAGAAGTGGATTTGTTTCACATGGGCACCTACACTCCCGGTGTAGTCAGTATAGGGAGTTGTGGGCATATGGGAGATTCCAACAGTTTAGTTTGTCATGAACATTGCTTCTACAGTGCTGGGTATACAAGCACATCGTATGTGTACATCCAGTTGGTTTTCCAAGCATTGTTTGGGGTGGCTGTGTACATCCAGTTGGTTTTCCTAGGACATGATTGGTTTGGGGGGCTTGGTCAATTGTTTGGAGTTAGATATGGACATGGTGGAGGAGTTAGAGGAGTTACACCGAGATGGATTTAGGGAATCACACGAGATGATACTTGGGTGGTTAGGGCCACACATGATGTTTCTTATTATATATGGCATGGTTTGTCTCCACCAAAATGGAGGGACTCTCGGGAGTCGATATTGTTTGGGGTCATCATATCTTGGCTAAGCCTCATAGGGAAGCATGTACATGGTGGAGGGAATTAGAGGTTTTCAACCTAGATTACAGATGGATTTAGGGAGGCATTCATGTCATGAGCACGAGATGATACTTAGGGAACAAGGTGGAGATGATAGTTTGGGTGTAGTTAGCTGTGGCCATTTGGTCACTACAGATCGTGCCTCTACCTTTCCACCTCTACAATACATAAGATATGACATGGAGAGACCTATGTCTCCACCAAAATCAAGTGTCTTGGTACAGGAAGGACGACTCACAGTGTGGTCTCGAGGGGTCATAGCTCACAAGTTGTTAAGACCTATGACACAACCTTAGGAGTAACCAATGGATAGGTAGATTGATGATCTAAGGGTCACGAGTGAGAGGACGAGATAGATGTTCCGAGGAAGTGGTGGGTGGAATAACTATGGGCGGCTACGAACTCACCAGGTCGAGTCCCAGTAGGGGAAGGAAGAGATTAGGCCGAGACCCATGCTAGGTGGACTTAGCCACCATCATAGTGTAAATGAGACATGAGGGATACCTTATAGTCACCTCATGTGGTGCATGATGGATTATACCAGTGTATATAGGTGTGTTTTGAGTTTTGATTTTATATTATCCATGTTAGGTAAGATAGTGAGGATGTGGAGTTTTGAGTATATACATTATCGAGTACGAGGATACACGATGTTAGACATGGTTTTTATTCTAGGTAATTTATGTATGGTGGGGTCATGATTGAGTGAATTAGACATGGTTAAGTCTGGAGGTCAATTAGGCATGGTGGAGTTAGGTTTTTGGTTTTGATTTAATTTATGAGTTATTGGTAACATGATAAAAATTAAATTATGATGAATATGTGTGGTGTGATGTTGTAAGAAATAGGTAATTATACATTTTTATACACTTGTATGTTTTTTTAATTTCCAAGTAATGTAGAAGATGGAAAGTAACTAATGGTAGAATGTAAATAAATAAAAAGTGGGGGAAAATTGGTTAGGGTAAAAAGTGGACGAGCTAACCTCCAAGGGCCCCATGACCTCGAGTGCTACCTACATAGCCCTGGTAAAAAGGGGCCTCAGGCTGATGTAGTTCTCCCATAAGCTAGGGAAGAATATGATGAGGTAGAGGAATGGGTTGGTAGGTCTTAGGCATGGTTGAGTCTAGGTCAATTTAGGTATGGTTGAGTTGAGGTCATTTAGGTATGGTTAAATTGAGGTGTCGAAGGTTGGGTCTTGTATAGGATAATCAATGAGTAATGAAGAAGGTGAAGGGTAAGAGGTGACCAAAAGAGCCACCTAATTTGTAAGAACCAAAACAAGTTTGTCATACCTAAGATGGGCTTATGAACATAAGACCCTAAAGGCACTACATGATTGAATATTCTAAAGGTGAAGAAAGTCACATGATCACAAAATGTCACATTTACGACACATCCCTTGAGCAAGTGGGAAATTAGGGTGAAAAGGTGATAAGGTGAAAGCAGGTTGGTTTTAGCGTAACCTAGTGTGAGATAGCATGCTGACTTGGCAAGAGACCCAAGATCACAATAGGCAAGTCCATGATGAAAAAGTTAATCTTTTTCTTTTTGCTTTTTCTTTTGTTTTTGTTTTTGATAGACTGATTGATGCAAGAAGTCTATGTGGGATGAGTATATTTTCTCCTTGAGGTCTTCGTGAAGCTTATCGATGCAGAAGCTTTAGAATATTTTTATTTTAGTTTCTGCAAGAATCTTATTTTGATGATAGACTAAGTACAATACCATTGGATTCGTATAGTTTTCCTTCGAGGGAATAATCTATTTATAGCAGCGAGATAAAAAGCGTAGATGTCCTTTTTAAGGGAGTCATCTTTTTGCTGGATGTTTGACTCAAGGAGTTGAATCCCATTTTATTTTTGATTTTTTTTTGCTTTTGGAATTTTAGGTCATGGACAATACTATAGAGAAAAATAGGCTCATGTTTTGGAAGAAAAACTATAGCACACGGAGATTAACTATGATAGAGATGTTTTAAATGATGAATGACCATGGGATTTCATCTTGAAAAGGAATAAAATTATCCATGATAATCATTCCATGAGTAGAGTTGTGGTACTCATATTGAAGATAAGGTTGAAAGGTAATGGGTAATCACATGATTCTGGTTTAGTCGTTGATCCTTAAAATAGGTAGAATGGAAGGTGAAAGGTACTCAAGGGACAAACGTTAAATAAACAAGAGGTGATATAGGACTTAATTCAATAGTAGAATGGTGAAATATGTAAGGCATTGAGGGTTAAAGTTTGGGTTTACCTTTGAATAAAGACAAACGATAAGCACCTAATCCATAGGTATGAGTAACGATATAAGTTCAAGCCAATTAGGAGAGAATTTACCCTGTATAATTTTTTCCTCTTTTGTTACTTATTGATTTTGTTACACATTTTTCATAGCCATGTTTGATATGTTTTTGGTATATTTGAAGGTGATCAAGGGCATTAAGATGAAGTTCATCCAATAATGTGATTCGTGCCAAACGATCTTGGTAAAAGTCTTCATAGTTGAGAATATCTTTGAGTGATATATGTAGAGATGGAATTTGGACTTCAAGAGGAAGGAAAACCTCTATACCATAGAATAAAGAAAAAGGCATTACCACGGTTGAGGTACGAATACTAGTATGGTAATCCCATAAGTAAAAAGGAATGTGTGTGTGCCAATCCTTTCTCGGTATCGTCCACAACTTTCATAAGAATTTTGTTTAAGTTTTTTTGGTGGATTTGACTTGGCCATTTTTTTATGGTAGTAGGGTGAAGAAAAACTAAGTTGAATGTCAAAGGCATCACAAAGATTCCGTAAGGTTTTATTTTTGAACTATTTTCTGTTATCAATGATGAGATGGTGGGGACACCAAAGTGAAAAATGATGTGATGGTTGATGAACTCACATATTTTATCAACTTTTGTAGAAATAAGAGGTATGGCTTCTAACCATTTAGTGTAGTATTTATTAGTGGTAATAATCCATTAATGGCACTTTGTGAATAATGGGGATTGATTTCTCCAACAAGATCCAAACCCCATTGAGAGAAATTCCAAAGGTATCATGCGACCTATAAGGCATGAATAGATGTGTGATGAAGACTAGCATGTTGTTGGAACTTCACACAAAATTTGAAATAATCACAACAATCATGGTTTACGGTTGGCCAATAATAACCTAGGAATAGAATGTGTTTAGCGACGTCCAAACCACTGAAGTGACATCAAAAATTCCATCATTTAGTGACATCTAAACCACTTAAGTGACCTCCATTGATGGTGTAAGGAACTTCAAACTGGTAAGGCATTGTAAGAGGATACCATCAAAGCCACATTTATAAAGAATACCACCCATGATGACTGATGCAACCTAGAATTCAGCAATACAAACCCAGGCACGCTGGCACTTCACTCACCCTAGATTGAGCACTAACCTGAAGCACACAAAGGTACCAGGTCCCTCCTTAGGGTCGCTATTCTAGGATGTTAGCATGATGAAGACTTTAATCATTCAGATCTACAACTACTATATATTTCGTACAATGCATAGTCAGATCTAGATCTAGAAAATAACAGACTTAACAAATACCCATAATGAAATCAATCATGCAATACTAAATTGTAAACATGATAAAACCTTGATTCAATCCATAATCTCCATTATATTAAATGCAATAAGTACATAGAATCTTCATTATAATAACATTAGTAAATGCTCATGCGTATAAGAAATTTAACAGCATAATCTCACTATACCGTAGTTCTCATACGTATATATATGCTCTCTCTCTTATCATCTTGTATGCATCTATATCTCTACTACACATTTTAATACATACTTATAAGGGTGGGGACTTTCCCTTCACCACTTATCTAATCCCAAAATAGGTCGCATGCTATTATTAGCCATGCATCGTTACAAAAATAGCCACACATGCAAGTGCGCTAACAATATACTACTATTAGTTAACGACAAAAGAGTAGATCTATTCCCGGCCTATGTCCATGCAAAGTGCTTCGTAGTTGATCCTCCAAAAATAGCCAATGCGTGATGTGCAAGTCTCTAATCGGTTTGAGTTCTCTACGCATGCTATCTCAAAAATAGATCCTTGTCGTGAAAATGGCTAAGTTCCAAACATGTTTCTGCTCTTCGCGTGTGATCCTATCTAATAATTCCATGCCTTTGAATGTGCTCTACCCTCCCACACAAACCTTATGTAGTTCCTTCACTAAGTGTCAAGGTCTGACTGATTAACATTAGCCCACACTAGTTTCATTTTTGCCCCGACAATGATTGTCTTCAAAAATGAATCAAAGAATATGAATAAAAGAATAGAAATAATTTGGATGAATGAAATAATATCTTCAACTTGTTGTATCTTCTTCTACAACTGGAATAATCAATTTTGGATATTCCTCTTTTATCTCCGCCTCTAATGTCTGCCCACCTTTGAATGCGGGCCTCTACTTTCTCTCGGTATATCCACTTTGCAATTGAATCTAACTTATCTCTTGCAATTTTACCCTTCTCATTCTCAGTAAGACCAACACAATGCTGGACATTCTAGTCATTCTCCCTTCCAACAAGTCCATGTTTTGAGCAATGAGTTTTCCAAGCTCATCCAAATTTTTCCCTATGTGGTTCCTAAGCTCACCGTAAGGGCCTCACACTTTTTCTTAACAAGTGCTAACCATTTTACGTGGCCCAATGTCTCATCCTTCATAGCCTTTAGGACCTCATTGTCTTCTAAAATGGTCCTAATCTTTATAACATCCTCTAGCATTTTACAAATAGTCAACGAGTTAATCCGTATTCTTGAATTCCTCCTATAATCTTTGAAGTAATCCTTCATATGATGCAATCTTCTGCATCACTGAAGACTTTTCTCGTTCTTATTCTTGTGTTGGATCCTTTGGTGCTGACATGCACAAAGGTTCATCTTCAAGAACTAAGTCCACTAATGTACTTATATAATGTATTGCTGAAGGAAATGTCTTGGGTATGTTTGGCTCTAAGTGTGGCCTAGCCTTCATGAAATTATCACCAATCTCCTCTACAATGCTGATAAACACAACATTCTTCTTCTAGGAAAAGTATCTTTCCTACTTTAGGTGTCTTTATCTCCTCATCCTTAGTCTTGATCTCTTCTCTTAGTTCCCTAATTATGGTAGATTTATCCATGTTCTACCACACCACTACTGTCAAGACTTTTACCAAAGCATTGCTTACTTGTTAAACAGAGACATAATAGTAGGATTTAATTTTATGTGTCTTGCACGAGGTGTATTTTTCATCCTCATTGAAACACATGACTCCTCACACACATCAAAATCTGGTTCATCAATGTGCATGTGCATCAACCATGACAATTGCTTTATTGTGTGCACTGTTTCCATATCTTCATCCATTAACTCCCAGCCATATAAATCCTTTTGTACCATTGTGCTTTGGAAATGGGTGTAGACAATTTTACCTATTTCCTCGGTATAGCCCATGGCTAGTGGAATGTATTCCCCAATTTTCTTTTTGATCTAGGATGCTTAGGAACTTGGGCTTCAATATTTGGAACTTGTGGTGCTATGTCACGAGTTGCCTCGATTAATGTCTCATCTATTCCTTTTTTTTCCTCTTCTCCATCCTTCATTTCTTCATCTTTTTATTCTTCCACGTTCTCTGGAGGTGTAGGAGAATTGGGCGTGATTTTTTCATAATCTATCACTTCCTCATTCAACTTTAATTTCCTTCTCCTTTTCTCAGTTGTCTCCCTCTATTAAGAGAGTCGAGGTGATCTGCACACTATTTGAGGAGTAACACCTTGGGTCCTTGTTCTCTTGGACACTCTCTTTAATCAACGCTCTCCTTGGAATGCATTCAAGTCCTCATCATCCCCCTCTTGTGGCTTCGGTGGTGTAGTTGTGCGCTCAGCTTCATCCTTATTTGGAGGATGTCTTCTACCTCTATGTTCCAAACCACCACTATCCTCATGCTCCTCCTCTTCATCATCAACCTAAACTATTTTTATGGGCTTGGGTGCTTTGGAACATTTTCCATTGTATGCTTACCCTTTGGGGCCCCGGGAGCGGGAACACATTCTCTATGTACTTAGCATTCTCCAGCTTGGGTTTGAGTTGTAGGTACACAAGCACTGCTCTGGTGTCCCCAACTACCAAGCTTACAGGTTTCATGCTTATAATATCTAGAAATAAGTCTTTCAATGTATGCATTACACCTTGGATATACATACTTCTTCCTCAGAGTGTGGTAGTCACAATCTACCTTTTCTGTATTGAATGTTAAATAGTGCGCATCTAAAAATTGATGAATTGATGCTTGAAAATACCTTGTTGTGAAGGCATATGGTAGTTTGCACCATGGGCTCCAAGCCTCATCCTTCCTCACAAAGTGCGTGATGCAAAAGTGTTGGTATACATCAAACTGAACTGTTTTACCCACCACTGATGGTAAATCCTTGGGTATGCATCACTCTTCCTTGAACGCCGCATGAATTCTATCATACCACATCTCTAAACTCGATTAAATGGTCCACTCATTGATCTATCACACAAGTAATTTCCAATCCTCTCCATAGGTGACGTGTGTTCTGTGGGGTACTCCTAAATTTTCTCCTTTGGCCCATCAGGCACCCCAATCTCCATAAATACTAAAGATAATAATACAAATGCCAAAACTTATTCTGTCACCTATCTACGCTTCTTCAATGATTGTCTTTGCTATGTGATCTACAATGTTGTAGACCACTCCTTGAGACATTTTCTTGGTGACGTGCAACCACATTGTGTTTACCTGCGACCACCTTCCTTGGTCATTCAGCTTTGTCACAAGATGTGTAGCTACTGCCTACTCACTGGGTACTTCTTCAACTTGTCAATGTCCATGCCACGTGGACCCTTGGTATACCCCAACTCCTTCCTCATCTCTAAGATTGTAGATTTATCAGTTAAATCATTATCCAGATCTAACCTTGAGGCCCTTAGACCTGTCACCATTGAAATCAAGGCATTTGTGATTCTTACCCTCCGTCCAAAAAAGTAGAAGTACTCATGGACTCTACTCATCAACCAATGATACAATGGCTCATACTTCCCAAAGTATGGCAGCTCATACAACTGTAGAATCCATTATGCTTTAGAAACTTCTCTCCCACATCATCATATACCGACATATCCTCAGCCATGTTCTTGTTTGTATTTGTGTTCAGCAATGTATCAAGCTCCTTCTTATTGTCTGAAGTTTGATGGTTGTAATCATTGATTTTACATTGGTAGATATGGGAATCCCATTCTTGTCCCACAATCACACCCTTTGGATACTACATTTATGAAAAAATTACTCTCGGGAGAAATTTATTCTTCCACTTCAACCTTCTTCTTCCCTTTATCTCCTATTGCGGGTGCTTTATTTGGTGCCATTTGAAAATTTTCTCTCTTTTCCTCCTTCGTAATAAAAAAATTCAAAACCCTAGTTGAAATATTTGTGCACTAGTGGAAATCACATGCCCTAACTCATTTTTAATGCATCTGATTCATTCAAACCCTTCTCCTATGGGAACGCAAGATTCTCCTACGCACAACTCTTCTATTTATGTCTAGTTTCACACTCTTCGCACCTCAATGTGATTTCTCGGTTCATTCACACTTAACCCTTATAAACTTCTCTCAATTGCAATGGTACAAATGAACTTGCACCTCGTCCTTACATATAATTTCAAAAGTTTATTTCATTTATTGCTTCTCCACCTACCAACAATCCTCTCATTAATTGACCATTTTAATTATTTCCGTGTGGTACATCTTTACGCCCAAGCTATAACCTTCTAGCAGCATGCCCTTCTCCCATTTGGTGAAGAATTCTCTTGACATGCGCTTTGCGTGTCAGTACCTCATCACTGCACCTTCCACTGGTAGTCTTCCCAACCTCTGCCGCTTACCTCACGTTATACTTGTTTCTTCATTCATCTTTTCTATGGTCCCCATATCTAGAAGCAATCTCTGTTTAGATTATTTCAATTCTCCAACCTTGAATAACACCCATAGATAGTTCCTTTTATGTGGAATTATTTTCAACAGTCTTGTACCTGGATATCAACAACCTACCCCACACTAAGGGTATGTGTAGTCCTCTTTCCATAAAAATTCTTCAAATAGTAATTATCTTTTAGCATGTAAACACACTTATTACACAAACAAACCAACTAAATTGATAAAGCATAGTGAAAAAGAAGGAAACACATTAAGGAAATGTAAAATTAAAAACCTAATCTAAATGGCAAAACTACCTTATTACAAACACCAAGAAGACTTATTTATAGTAGGGCTTTAACCTACTTCCGTTGAAGTAACTAGGTAACTTTATTCCATCAAGGGCCTCTAACTGACAAGTGTCGATTTCAATTATGTGAGTGATAACATATGGTCCCAACCAATGTACCTTGAGTTTTCCTAGATGGCATAAAAACTTAGAATCATAAAGGAGCACCATCTGTCCTATCTCAAGCTTTTTATCCCTAATGTGCCTGTCATGCCATGTTTTTCTGGCCTTCTCTTGTTTTTGAATCCAACGTGCTATGGCTCATCGCTCATCCAACTTGATTAACTTGTCAATCCACTCTTCTAATGCTTGCACATTAGAAATACTTCCAAAGATGTGCACAATACATAAAGAAGGTAACATAAATTCCATAGGAAGAACAACTTCGCACCAAACACTAAATGAAATGGTGTGGATTTAATCAATATTTTATATGTTGTCGATATGCCCAAAGTATTGAAAATAATTTATCATCCCAATCCTTTCTTCCAACATCACATATCTTTGTCAATTTCTGGCTCAAAATTTTGTTGAAAGCCTCAGCATTTCCATTTTCTTGAGGATGATAGGGTGTAGTCTTATGGTGTGTAATCATGAATGCATCCAATAAAATTATGATTGTATCATTAAGAAAATATGTGCCTCGATCACTAGTCAAACTTAAAGGACATCCATACCTTATAATAATAGTTTCCCATAGAAACCTAGCTACCTGTAGCCATTGTATAGTCTTTTGTAGGTGTTTACCTTTACCTTGTTAGATAGTCTCATGCAAGTTATGATGTAGAGTGATCCGATTACGTAAGTAGGCTGGTGAAATAGGACCCAAAAATCTATACCCCATTTCTCAAATGGTTTTGCACTAGTAATAGGTCTCAAAGGCATTTCATCTCGTTGACCTAGTTTTCCAAGATGTTGACAATGATCATATGCCTTACAAAATTCCTTACAATCTTTATATAGGGTCCCCTGCCATAATCCAAAGAGTAGAATCTTGCGTGTAGTGGCATCACCGGCATAATGGCCACATGTAATTCCACCATGAGTTTCTACCATAATATCCATGTGCTCATATTCCAATACACAATGATGGAATACTCCATCTCGGCCTAATTTGTACAAGTCACCACTGATTAACATAAAGGGTGCGGCGCATATAAGAAGCTATTTCTTCTCCAAGGATTTCATTACTTCTAGTGTCATCCCTATTCGTAGAAAGACAACAATGTCCTCTAGTTTTGATGGCACTCATTGTAACCTATATAATTTTGCATCTAACATGGTATCTTCAATCGCATGTGCTTCTTCTACTAACTGTATTCTTGATAGATGGTCTGGTCTAGAATTACTTTTCCTTGGTTTTACTACAACTATGAATTCAAATTTATGAAATAAGAGCATCCATCAATATATGTTCCCTTGTAGAACAAGCTTATTTACCAAATAATTCAATGCCACATGATTTGTATAAAAGATGAATGGTGTAGCTAATAGGTATTGTACAAATTTATGCACTGGCATAGATCATTGAAAAAGCTTTGTGCTCTGTAGTTGTGTAATTTCGTTATGCAAGAGTTAGATTTATACTAGAAAAATAGATAGGATGATCTAAAATACCTCCTTCGAGGTTGAGCCAACACCTTTCCAATGGTTGTGCAGAGAGGTGTCAAATGTACATGAAATGGTTAGTCCCACAAAGGAAAATGCGGAATAGGTGCAGGTAGTAAGTTTCTCTTGTAATGTCTCGAATGCGCGTTGCTGTGGTTCTCCCCATTAGAATGTACCTTTCCCTTTCAAGTAACTCTTCCAATGGTGGGGAAAATTTGGCATATCCTTTGATAAAATTCCTGTAATATCCTGTATGACCCAAAATCCATGCACCTCACTTTGACTGGTAGGCTCCCTTAGGCCTACAATGACTCCAACTTTGGTCTGGATCAACCAACAAACCTTCCTTGTAGATTATGTGTCCTAACATTATCCCAAATGGTGTAGCAAATATGCACTTCTTGATGTTCAATGAGATACTCAACTATCTACATCATTCAAACATTAAGCGTTGATTGCCATAATGATCCTTAACTAATCCATACACCATCCAATTGTCTAAATAGACTTGTAAGAAGTTGTGAATAAATTCCTTGAATGCTTGAACAACTATGCATGAAAATACAACATGTGCATTTTTCAGACCAAAAGGCATTATAGTATAGGTGAAGCTACCCCATTCAGTAGTAAATGTAGTATTTTCTTGATCCTCCTAGAAATCCTAACCTGATGATACCTAGAGAATCCATCTATAAACGAATAGATTTCATGCCCTACAATGCCTTTTAGTATTTCCTCGGTGAATGGCGTAGGAAAGGATTCAGTTACACATGCAACATTCAGCTTCTTGTAGTCCATGCATTTTCTAATCATGTCCATCCTTCTTGATACTGATCACCATTGGACTAACCCATTTTGACTCATAAAGGGGTTTGATGATTCCATACTTCAAAATTTTATCAATTTCTTCTTTGACCTTTTTGCACAAGTTAGGGTTCATTCTGTAAGGTCTTTTTCTAACTAGGTGTGCACCCTCTTTAAGATTTATCTTCATCTCCCCTAATGATTCATGCACGTTTTTAAGTTCATGGTACCCCTTTGAAATAAGTCCTGGTAATCCCTTAGTAACTCTATAATTTTTTCACTTCAAAGTTTGACCAATAGTCCTCAATTACAGCTTTCTTAGGCTCAACCTTTGATCCAATATTCACCTTCTTTGTCTTCATAGGTTCATGATAGGTACACGTGGTGTTATCTTCACTGTCCAACACCTCACGCCTACTGTTGAATGATGTACATCCAGATTTTCTATTTCTTCATCATTCACCATGTAGACCATTTTGCCTTTCTCTTTCTCAAGGAAAGCACATTGAAGTAGTATGACATCGACCTTTTTTCTTCAACAAGATGTGCTCCTGAGTTTCCTTCATCTAATAAATCCTGAAGCGGTTCTTGACCTTGACACTATATCCCATAGTTAAGCACTTTATGACTTTCAATGCTTCTACCACTTTGAGGCTTTGTAGAGAAGAATTTAGACATCCGGCCCATTCCTAAAATCAAATCCTTCCAATTTCCAGCCTCTCTATGGAGTTATGCGTATATATACCAATCACACACACATCCTTTTAAAGTGAAACAAAACTTGTGCACCCATAGTGAAGGTGGTAAAGCTTCCTACCCTTCTGTCCAGAGTCTCTCACACTTCTGAACGTGGTGCTGAACAAGTTGATTACCATGATAAGTACATATTTTAGTAGGTGCATTTCTCTGAAGAACCTAGTAGCAAGAGAAATCCTAATTTCATTCCATCCTACAAGATTATCCTTATGGGCCACCCACCAATGTGCGTTGATGTTCCATGTAGTGTATATGCTAGCATATTTCTTATTTCTAATGGGTCTATCCACTATTCTTCCATGGCACACAAGAATACCATAGGATCTCCTTCTCTGGTGTAACAAGGTACCGAGTTGTTACCTATCCTCCTGACATAACATGGTTTATTGCCTCTAGGAAATATGCTCTTTACTTCATGCCCTACCAACTCATAAGTGTTGTGATCCCAATTATCACAAGAAACACTTGTAGTATCACTAATAGACTGTGCATCCTCCCACTGAATTAGTCCTTCTTTGGTTGGCTCAAGTATCTCTGGATCTCGGATGACACATACATAAATCCTATTCAGATCTTCTTCACTCAAGGGCTCAACATATGGCACATATTTTCCATATGATAAAGGGATAATAACTCTTTCTTCCTTATTTTCAAAACTGATATAGCCCTTGTTGAACCGAAGATCAACATTATTTACATAGTACCAATTATGCCCCAATAGATCTAGGAAGCTATCTTACTCTTCCAACACTAAAAATTGAGTCTCCAGGTGAACATGGCTCCTTGTATGGTAATGTATGCATCTTTCAAGACTCCGATCGAGTGACCTTAGTTTTATTATTCATGAAAAATATATTAGAGGATGGCTGCAATGGGGGTCTTCCCATTTGTACCCACGCATCTAAGGTAAGAACATTGAATTCACCACCATATCAATTAGTATATTACTCACTAGCCACCCATCCACAACAAAAAATTGAGTGATTTCCTTGTCATAATCTAGGCTATGAGGGGGAAGATTCACATGCAGAATTTGCCATCCAGTCTCAACACTTGCATGTGGAGTGTTTCCTTTAACCAATCCCCTAATAATGGAATGATATTTTCTGGCGCAACATTTTATATACTTGACTTAAGTAGCCTATATCATTTTGGACCATCTCTCGATACTTTATTTTTCCCCATCTTCTCGGGATTTCTCTTTTAAATCCGTATCTCACCCTAAAGATTCCTGAGAACTTCTATGGTTTCTTGAAAAACCTCCTTCTGATAGTTAGGATCTGGGTACCATGCATGTAGAACCTCCTCCTTAGTGATGGTAGGCTTTTGTTGCAATGCTTCTCTAGTGCATACCACCTCGGTGCTGGTCATAATATTCACTTGTAACTCTTTGGACTCTGCCGCCAACTTGGGCATCCATTTATTTTCCACAACGCGTTGTATCCTAACCATCCATGCACCTTTGTTTTCTTTTTTATGTTGCTTACTAAGATTCTCATACAAATCTAGGAACTCCTCGTAGCTACGGTTATTTCTACAAAAAGAACATGTAATATTCTCAAGACATTCATGCTGTAGTGGTCAAGAGATCCACATGTCTAATATGTTCTATGAGGGAACTCACTCCTTCCACTATCATGACCTCATCCTCCAAATCCACCACGGTATCCTTGATCTCTTACGACCACCTTCAAAACACCCTTCTTTCCGATCATAGTGCACCCGAGTATTATCATGTTCTTGATTCTTGTTCTTTCCCTTAGATTTATTTGAAACTCCTATCTATTGTACACCAATATCTATAGCATCATGGATCCCACCAATCGCTACCACCTTTTTGTGTCATGATTTATGGACTTGCAGATTTTACAAGATGGCTTGAAATGTTCTTCTTTATTGCGCGTTGTAATAATGGGTAGCGAGAGATAACATCATGGTTTAAATGGCATATCTCACAATCCAGTAGAAATGATCATATTGATCTGTGAGGAAAACTATCCTTTGTGTGACCTTCTACTTCACAATCTATACACCAAATCCTTGTGCATGTCTCATGTGCTTAATTTGCTGATTGTTTCTCCAACTGTTTTACCATAGTTGCGATCTATACTTCTAAAAATGGGCTCACTCCAAAGATGCTCATGCTTCCAACTACATGAGTGCATAAAGATACTTCAAGTGCTTCATGCGGATCAGTGTATGTCTTATGTGATAATTCCCTCCTAAAAGGTGTAATCAAGCCCCCAACGAACCATTGTGCATGTTGGCTTGCATGTATGTCATAAGAAAGCTTAGAGAACATCATTTTAAACTATGCATCATACTCTCTAACACTTTCAATAGTGCCTTGCTTAGTATCCTTGAGCACACTTATACTCTTCTAATCAAACTTAGGGATGTGAAACTATTTAAAGAATACATATTTTAAAGCTATATAGTCTACGCAAGTCACGATCGAAGTCAACCTTTCTCTGTACCATTTGTGTGTGCACCCTTGTAATGTAACAACAAATTGCATTTCCCTATGCTCAAAATCCATGATCCATTTTGCATGCCATAGTATTTCACACATATGCACATGTTCGAAACATCTTCTATTCCCTTAAACTCTTGAAGATGAAGAGACATCTCCATGTAAATATTTTGGGGTTGGTGTGGACCTTGCCCACCTGATCCAAAACCTCCTGTGTTTCCCCTACCTCTAGAACCTCTAGATCTACCTGAACCAGAGCTACCTATGCCTCTTGATCCCGAACCTATAGCTGGGTCAAACCAAAAGATGTACTTCCTTGTGTCCCAATAGTAGAACTGAACTATACCCCGACAGTTTGTGAAGCATTACTACTCTCAGAAGTTAGTCCAAATATTGGTGCACTTGTATTCTATGCTGATGATGCACTGAATAATTACTCCCATATAACAACAAATTCATTTGTGTTACCATTAATATGCCTCTTATAAGACTCGATCCTACTCTCCCACTGCTTGAATTAGCTTGCTGATTGCTTGTTGTACTAGATCTTGGAAAACCAAGTGCAAGGATAAGGTTTCTAGGTGGATTCAGATGCATGCCTATGACCCAGGTCATCTCTGCTAGTGCACTTCTATGTGAGGCCGAGGAGGGTTCCCTATCATGTTTTCCCAAATGGGGGAGTTCCTGAGTCTCGAGTTCCACGTCTTCTGCATGAAATTCAACTTCTTCCCAAACTATCTTTCTCCACAATGTCATCTACTCTAAAACCTCCCACCACTTCTTGATATCCCTCTCACATGCCTCATTATACTTAAGCCACCTCTCCTCTCTCTCTCCTTTCTACCGCTAGGTCTTCCATCTTTCACCAAATGTGCTACTACCCCCACGCGTGGTGGGTTTTAATTAGCCATCGGTTTACTCTCCATATTCAAAGTTACCATCGTGATATTGATTGCTAGTGGAATTACTTATAGGTACATTCCCTTGGATATCATAAAAACTAGAATTCAGCTACTTACGGACATGAATAAGTGGAAATCGAGTACTCTAAAATATAACTATTCAAAACACCATGGAACCACGTATCCATAGCTTGATTCCAAATCAGATCAGCATTATAAAGGGATTGGAATTATTCTTGTGTCCAGACAAGTGCACGATACCTCCAATTCTACTTAGATGCATAAGAAATCAGCCACTCATATAATTCTACTGGAAATATAGAAAAAATATATCATATAAAATATCATACAGATTCTATTCCACCCATATGCGTGTGTTAAACTTAGATCCAGTGTTGAACCATTGTGCATATTCTTCTTCTAGATCATGTATCCACTCTTCAACACTTGCTAAGGTCAACCGATATGTATTCATCGTGAACCATCCTAAAAACAACTAAAAAAGAGGTCCGGTAATGAAACTAATGATGTAGCCTAGAATTTAGTAATACAAAGCCAGTGCACTGACGACACTTCACTCGGCCTAGACGAGTACTCACTCAAGCATGAAAAGGTACCAGGTCCCTCCTTAGGGTTTCTATTACAAGATGTTAGCATGATGAAGACTTTAATCATTCAGATCTATAACTAATATGTCTTTCATACAGTGCATAGTCAGATCTAGATCTAGAAAATAACAGACTTAATAGATACCCATAATGAAATCAAGCATGTAATACTGAACTGTAAACATGATAACACCTTGATTCAGTCCATAACCTCCATTAGATTAAATGTAATAAGTACACATAAGCTTCATTACAATAACAGTAGTATATGCTCATACACGTAATAGATTTAGTAGTATAATCTCAGTATACCCTAGTTCTCATATGTATATCTATGCTCTCTCTGCTTATCATTTTGTATGCATCTATATATCTACTACACAGTTTACTACATACTTATAAGGGTGGGGACTTTCCCTTCACCACTTATCTAATCCCAAAATAGGTCACATGTTATTATTAGCCACACGCCATTACAAAAATAGCCACACATGCAAGTGTGCTAACAATAGACTACTATTAGTTAACTAACAGTAGTAGATCTATTCCCGACCTATGTCCATGCAAAGTGCTTCATATATAATCCTCCAAAAATAGCCAATGTGTGACACACAAGTCTCTAATTGGTTTGAGTTCTCTGCACGCTATCTCCAAAAATAGATCCTTGTCATGAAAATGGCTAAGTCCTGAACCTAATTATGTTCTTCGCATGCGATCTTTCTAATACTTTTGTGCCTTTGAATGGACCTTTCTTTCCTGCGTAACCTTCTATATTTCCTTTTCTAAATTCCATGGTCGACTAATCAATAATGACATAGCACAAGACACTTTTGAGAAAGGATCATTAGCCATTGCATGAGTAAGGTCCGGAGGTAGAATTGAAAGGGAAAGGTAGTTAGCAAACTTCTTATACCACAGGGTCACATGGGTCGAGTTGAATGGTTTCGGCGAGGGTTGACATCTTGAAATAGATAGGAAGGTGATTGTGGCCTTTGTACAGTGACAATGATTATCAAGCCAGAGGGCGAAGCAGGTATCTGAGAATCAAAGCAGGCCATGGTATTGGTAAATTTGTTAGTGGAATGTGGAGTTTTTCAAGTTCATAGTGGTCAAATATATTCAAAAGTATGTCTACATGATGCTTATACTTTTGAATTTTTTTTTTATAACATTGGTATATACCATTGACTTGATTTACAACCAGTTGAGAGTTTCCAAAGATATTAATTGATTTGACGTCTAAGGTGATGTGGGTTTGAAGGCCTAATATGAGTGCTTCATATTCAGTGATATTGTTAGTACATTCAAAACATAGTTTGAAAGATAACTACATAGGTTCACCATCGAGAGGAATGAGGTTAACTCCAACACCGCCTCCATGCTAACATTTGGAACCATCAAAGAATAAGGTCATCAGGTAAATGGTATCCTCTGATGAGAGGGTAGCAATGGATTCATCTAGGAAATCAAAGTTAAATGGATGATCTTCGAGAGAGAGGTGTTTCAAAGCAAGTTGGTTAGCGATAGTTTGGCCTTTGATAGATTTTTGATGAGTGAATTCAAGGTCTAGGTTTGCAAGAAGCATGAGCCAATGTGCAACACACTTGATGTTGGTAGGGCTTAGCGTACATGTAATGTAAGGGGTTTGTATTGGTGATGATAAAAGTTTTATGGTTAAGTAGGTAATGGAGAAGTTTAGTAACGACAAAAACTAAGGCTAAGTAGAGTTTTTGGCGAGGGTGTATTGGGTTTCATAATCCAAAAGTGTATGGCTTATATAATAAACCACTTTCTCCCTATGTTTCTCATCACAATGAGTGAGCATGGCTCCCAAGGAATGATCCATAGAAGAAATGTAAAGGTAAAATGGTTGGTCATCCTTAGGAGGAATGAGTATAGGTGGTTGGAGGAGGTATTGTTTTAAGGCCTCAAAGGCTTGGTGGCATTCATCATCCCATTTGAAGGAGACGTCCTTTTGAGGAGATGATGAAAGGGGTGGTAGCGGTCGAAAGCTATGAAATAAAATGATGAATAAACCGCCACTTTTCTTGTAAACTACGTAATTGGAAAATGTTAGTAGGTGGAGGTATTTCGATAATAGCCTTTATTTTAGTGATATCGACTTCTATGCCATGCAAAGAAATGATAAAACCAAGGATTTTTCCTAAGAGGATAGTGAAGACACACTTCTTAGGTTGAAGGTGAACACAATACTTGATGAGATCACAAAAAAAATGACCTTAAGGACTATAAGGTGTTTGGCTTGATGTTTGGATTTGGTAAGAAGGTCATTTACATAATCTTCCAATATGTGATGCATGATGTCATGAAAGATATATGTCATAGCCCGTTGATATGTAACACCAACATTCTTAATACTAAAGGGCATGAATTCATAGCAGAAGGTCCCCCAGGAGTGATGAAAGTGGTTTTGTGTAGATATTTTGGGGCAAGTAATATTTGGTTATAACTTGAGAATCCGTCCATGAGTGATAACATCTCATGGATGGTGGTGAGATTAACTAGTTTTTCTATACTAGGTAGAGGAATGTCGTCTTTAGAGAAGGCTAAATTAAGGTCGTAGAAATCCATACATATGTAGAGTTCTCCTTTCACTTTTGTGACAGGAAAATGTTAGAGATCCATTGGGGATAATCAATGGGTAGGATGAAGGAAACCAAGAGAAGGCACTAAAGTTATTCTTTGATAAGAAGGGAAATACGAGGATGCATTTTCACTTCTTTTGTTTTACTAGTTTTGCTTTAGGAATAGTGATGATATTGTGAACCACAATGTTTGGTTCAATACTGGGCATATTAATGTAGGACCAAGGAAAAAAATTGTTATAATCTCGAGAGAAATGAGGTAAAAGATTCATGTTCAATAGTGTCTAAATATTGGCCTATCTTTAGAATGTGGGGCTCATCCGAGTGTTAATATTGATTCCGATGGTCGATTGATTTAACATTGTTTGCATTTCGAAGGAAAAGACTGATGAATATAATAATCCTCCACACCAAGATAAGTGAGAATAAACTCATCGTCTTGACATTCAATGATGTTAATATAAGGTGTATTGTCATCTATCATGTCGATACAAGAAGGGAAGGGAAGATGGAGCTTTGCCATTGCGTTGATAAGTCGAGGTCCCAGGGAAATGGTGTTTATGAAAAAAGTGAGGAGGAATGGATTTTAGATCCATAAACTCTATGGGTGAAGGTGACGAAGTTGGTAAATGGGGTGAAGAATATTTGTCATTCTCAATGAGTTTGACGTGGGATTTCTTGGAAGATGGTTCAACAAATCCAATACCACTATGGTCGCTGTGTTTACGTGTGGTACATGGGATTACAGTATGGTGGCCTTATTCATTGAAGCCAAAGCCCAATCCCTTCCATGCATAGTGATGGAGGAAAGTGTGGGCAAAGTGGTAGTTGGTGAGAGATTAAAGGTCTAAGGAAAATGGTCACGTTTGGGAAAGTGGCTTGGGCGAGTACGTAAAAGTATCAAGTCCCCCATATGTTAAGTTTGTACGAAGGTGAGGAGGACCATAAGGTAAAACCTCACCTATGTGGTGATCATAGCGAGGATTTTGGTGAAGGTTACCATACTCTTGAGGAGTAAGGAATGTGTCGATGTTGTACAGGCAGTACTCCCCCAAAGTGAGATGTTGGAAAACACCTTCTAAGGGATCGGTAGTTGGTATATGGGTAGTGGGAATAGATGAATCATTAGGAAATTGGGAAGAAGAAGCATTGGTCAATTGAGAAGTGGATGGGTTAGCGGATGGGTTAGCTACAGAGGATATGGTGGTAGTGGGAATAAAGGAGGTAGGTATGGAAAAGGAAGCAACAACATCGGGCTCATTTGTTCCACACATGATGACATTCATAGCCTTGGAATTGTCACCACACAATTTATCGTCATTTTTAGTTGTTAGAGTAGCATGAGATTTATAACCATTCTCAATTAATTTCCAAATATCAAACCCTAGAGACATGATGTGATTCCTCATCCTATGACTCTAAAAATCATATCTCACTCCATCAAAAAATGGTGCCTTACTAGAAGAAGAGCTAATCTTCGACTCACCATTTTTGTGCTTCAAAGAATCTCCTTTCAAGTGATCAAACTTATCCAAAAGAACATGATCTAATACCAATTTGTTTAAGAACAATGGATTAAGAGGGGGTGAATCAGTCCTTTAAAACCTTTAATAAATTCAAATTATCTTTCTTAAAACATAAACCATTCAACCATTAATGTGTGCACATATAACATTCATTCAAATAACCATAACCAAGAGAGAGAACACCATAACACAAGATATAAGTGGGAAACCCTAAAGGGAATAAAACCCACTGAAAAAAAACTTTATTATAGCTATGTTTCAAATTTATTTGAGCACCAACTCAACAAGGAGCACCAACCCTTAATTTAGTGAGGCACTAACCCCACAAGGAGCACCAACCCATAGTTTAGTGAAGCACCAACTCCAAAAGGAGGCTACAACCCCTAAGATGATAAAACACCCACTCAACCACCTTTGAATAAAGATATATGATATTTTGTTTCTTTCACAACTAATGGAGATCACAACTTCAGCTCACACGCCTTCAAACCCTCTCTTCTTCAACTCAATATATCTCTCAATTTCTTCACCTGGTCTTAGCTTCAAACCCTTACATATGCACTCTCAAACATTCCTCTACCTCTTGCACACTCTCTCAGCTTTGAAATAATTCCTTCATATTTTTCAATCACACACTTGGGTCACACTTTTCCTCTCTCTTAGTTGGCTCAAATTTGAATTAAAACTTCACTTTTATATGTACTCCAACATAAAAACTTAAAGCGGTCAGTCCTAAACCTTTATTTTAACTAATAAATATTTAAAAATAAATAAATTCATAAAAACATTCATATTAGACCCATATAGTTTGTCCACAGTAAAATGCACCAAACAAGCACAAAAACAACTCAATCCCCATCACCGGATGACCAAAAACTACAAACACCATAACCATGATTATTAATGCTCCAAAATTTCTAACACATCTCAAATATTACATAAAAAATTCATCCATGGTTTTTAGTCAACTTGTACTATTCAAATTTATCATAACACTATCAAGAAGGCTCATATCCTTCACAAAACAATTGTTTCCAAGAACTAGTCTTCACCTTTGGGCCTTAAGAACACCTAATAACACTTATACTAGGAATTTAATGAATAATTTGAGTCCCCTTGCCCTTTATATCACATCAATGCTTGTTATAACTCATGAAACACCCATATGTCCAAACCACACCAACTTTCCTCTTCACTAAACTGAGCTTCCCAGAAAGTAATTTTAGGAACTCAACTAGTATTCACCCTTCGACACTTCAAAAACTAAAAGGTCCTTTATAAGAAACCAAATTCATCCCTATTCATTCTCCCACTGATATGAAACATCTACCAATCCAATACATCCACTTCTACCTAAATCTTTTAGCTTGAGTAATTATGTCCTAAAAACAAACATCCTTCTTCTCCAAAACCTGATCTGTATGCCCCATCAAATCTCATCATCATGATAAAAACATATATAATTGGAAATATCTCTGAATCCTCTTTTCATAACATCTTACATTTCCTTCCAAATCCAAGTGGAAGACTTTCAACCAATACCATCTATGAAATTGCTCCAGAATTGCCCCAAAACCGCCTTAAGACCATTCTTCATAAATAGGTAACACTTTTATCTCTATAAGAGCAAAAATGATCTGAAACCATAATTTATGTTAAGTAAAATTTCCATAAAAAACCAATGTTAATTTATTTTGCAAGTCCTTTGGACAACCTTTCCTCAAACTAGGCTTCTTCATAAACTTGCATTTTCAGGTAGGGTCCACTCATCACCACATACTCTACCACACCTTTATGGAAATATGGATGATTCCTCTACAATATCATATCATCACAATAAAAAAATAATTAATTTTTGGAACTCACCAAGAAAATCTCTCATACCACTTTTTAGCTAGGGTTTCAAGCACACAAAAGTTGTTTACCTTCTTAACATTCATTCATAAAAATCTGAAAATGAAATGACCTCATTATTTTTGTGAAATATTATTAAATAAATTAAAAATAATCCTTGAAAGCCACAAGTTTCCCATGAAAATCACACAATTCATGGTGAGAATCAAAAGTGCAATTCGAGCTCAAAATCATCCTTTCTTGGACCCTATTTCACCTAAAACATCATAACTTACAAAATATTCTTCAGAATGACTCTAAATTTTTCTCAAACCTCTAGGATACCCTTTTTGAACCATCTCTAATTATCATAATATTTCAAATAGGGCCCCATCTTCTCTTGACCCATCTCATTTTCATGACTATCCCTTAGGTTTTTGCATGGTTTAGGCTAGGGTCAATTAAACCAACATTGTAACTCATCATGAAACCTATCCAAAAGGTCATAACACACAAGCTAATACATGTATTACATCCCTACATGCCTCCATGAGCTCACTTGGATCTATAACTCATCCTCATGCCTCTAAGCATCTAAACTAGGTTTATCTAAGTACCTAAATTGGGTCTTCAACTCAGTACATGCACCATGAAACTCATGTGAGTTCTTGAGCAGTCTCAAAACATTCTTGAAATTTTGACACCATTATCTTTAATATACCAAGAAACTCAAACCAACATTCTCCATCACCTAGGCTAGCTAGGTCGGTCACTTTGACTGGGCTTGTTAGACCAAGCCAATCTCATTGCATCACCTCATGCCATCATGAAAGCACATAATAATGCATATATTCAACCTACCTAGCATGCTCTGAAACTTCTCCATCATCCTATTTTTCATTAATGATATTTTACATCAATGACAACACCTAGAACTCAACATGCCAACAATGTTTACCTTCAAGTGAGTGTTTCCACATAGAAAAAATAACTAGATAATACATATAGATTTTGAGTGAACCCAAATGAAAAAATAAAATGAAACATTGGAATATAAATAGGTAAACTAATTAATAAAATCTAAATAAGATAGGAATTCATGGGAGGGGCCTATGATTAAAATTGATAATGAGAATAAGATAGGTAGGGATATCCTCGTGAGATAATAAGGTAGGTCCCGAAGTATGATTGGTAAGTGTAAAGTAGATATAACATGTGCTAATGGGAAGGGATCATTATATAATACCTAGGGAATTAAAAAAGGAGGAATTATTATATATGACATGAAGATGAACTAGGAGATTTGGTTTCATGGGACTAGAAAAATAGATAGTATTGGGAAATTTTTAGAAACATGACTATAATATGTGGTGTAATGGACTACACCACTAGGGTCATGACACTTATTTTAGAATTTCAATAGAGTTACATCTGTAAATATATCACATTTTAAATATTTTTTGTTAAAAATCAAAGCTTAAAATTTGGTTTTAAAACTATAAATAGGAGGTCAAACATTCGATTTATCACTTTTTGAATCAACACTTCCCAATACAAACATAATACGAGCTTGTTTATTAAAATTTGTGGCGAAATCCTCAAGTTTGGTCACCATTGAAAAACACAATCATTACACAAAAATTAAAAATAATCATCCATTGTACTTTACTATAGAATCCAAAAAGTAGTGCTTAACTTACAATTTGCAAAACATTAAACAAAATATATGACATTTTTATATTCCTAAATTTTATAAGCTATAAGTTTCTTTTGCCTTGGTTTGAAAATTGAAAGCAATACCTTGTTTTCACTTGTACTTGAACCCACTTAAATTGACTTAATTTGAAGAGTAAACCATATAAAACCCATGTCTCCTAAACTCAAACCCATAAAATACAAAACAATATAGAGTATTTATTACTATTTAATGTTTAGAAAAGAGTAATTATTATTTTATTTTTATGTTACTATACATTGGGTGGAGGGAGGTTATAATATTTGTGGATAAATGAAAAAAATTTAATTGTATTTAAAATGTTTTTTTAAATATAAATTAAATTTTGTATGTTAATAATTAATATAAAAATTGTAAATATTAAAATTAAAGAGAAATATTGAAAATTATGTTAATAATAATTATTGTTTCATGTTCTTTGAAATTATATAGTTAGCCAACAAGAATCAAAGTTGGGTTTCTTTAACTTCATCTTAGACAATATTGTCAATACCACCATGCAGAGGTGGTAGACATCATTATGTCGGTTTAGTGCATCTTTTAATTGTTCTTACGATTCTTAAAATTCAAATTTAATAAGAAAACATTACCACCTTGATTGGTTAACCTAGACCGTGATAAGATATCATGACACTTATGTCAATAAGATTCAAACCACACAAAAAGTGGCCACCTCACTCACATAATGATCGATTGATTGTGAGATACATATATTTGTTTTCTTCTACCCAAAATCAAAGATATCTATTCAATGAATATTGAAATTGTTTCTATTAATCTACAAATATTACATATCTCATTATCCAAACTAAAAATATATTTTTAATACATATTACAATTATTATAATGACTCAATAAATCCATATATTTTACTATCAACCTAACATTACATCTCCTTCGATACAAATACTTACTATATATACAAATTTGGTTGTAGAAAGAATAAAAGATTTTGTAGAAAAGACTACTACTAGAAGAAGATGCGGATTTGGGTCAATGATTTTTCTTGATATGAATTAAAGGTTTGTTTGAATCTCATTAGCCAATGTCTCCAAAGTTAACAACACAATCTTGAAAGTGGTTGGTTTGAAAAGTATGCTAGAAAATGTATTAGTGTTATTGGAGTATTCCAATCAATGTCCTTATGTGTGTGAAAACTATACAATGGTGCTATTGGAGTAGTCTGACCAACGTCCCTGAGTGTGTGTGCTAATTGTATGAAGGTGGTGCAGTGTACACCAGCTATATGAAGGTGGTATGAAACCTAGGCTTCAATTGAATGGAGGTGGTGTGAAACTTGAGCACCTGGTGGTCCCATCCTCACCGGGATAAATTCATCAAGGTAGGAAGAGACTGTGCTAAAAATGTAATACATAATGATTCCTCTAATTTTAAAAAAATGAAACTCTTGAAACCGACCAATTTGAAAAGTTCGCTAAAAAATGCATTGGCATCCACTTTTTTAAAGCTAATTTTTTTGTTTAACTAGCCTCGCACTAAACAACATCTTCCACTCAAATATTTTGCCTATCAAATAAGTATACTACTAGTAATACATCTATGTTAAAAATTATTTTGTGGAGACATGGTCCTAAATTAGAGAACCCATGACCCTTTGATAATCATTTTTTATTTTGGATCTTTAATATTGATTAATGTTATGATCGATCCAAAAATAATGCCTTAATTATTAAGGATTTAATTTTTAATTTTTCATATTGATTAACACCACTTTTTTCCAAAAATTCTTAAGTGATATAGCCCTTCACCAACACCCATAGTTGTTATTGTAGAATGCGTATTAATGCGAACTATCTACTAGTATAACTATCTTAAATACATCTATCTAAAATACACCGAGACATATCAATCCCAAGACACCTATCTAACTATGCAAGTGTAGTATAAGTATACCCAACAAAAGTCATAATTAAAAATAAATATAATATAATAAGTATATTCTAATAAATGTATATATATATAAATAATAATACATCAATGGATATCAATTCTAAGGTTCCTAGGTTTGACTTTTTACATAGTTTTTTAATCATAAACTTCATTAAATGTGTTGGTCTTAAAAATATATATTCAATAAAAAAACCCAAACATTACTACATGACCAAGATATCACTATTTTTATTGACTTCTCTAAGAAAAAATAAACAAAATTATTTGAATTACGGTCAAATGACCGTCAAATTTAATTGTTATGTCAAAAATTAGCACCCTAGGATTTGTGCAATACAAAACCTTACTTTTAACTAACATGGGCATGTCTCAAGGTGTGGGAACCACGTGATGAGAAAATCCTCCGAGAGAAGTGTGGTTTCTCTACCTATCCCTAATGTTAACACTACTCTAAGAAAGGAAAAATGTGACTATCCTACATCTAACCTAGACTTCCAAGGGACTAGGAAGAGAAAGAAATGAATAAAATGTAAATCCTAAGCTAAGGAGGGTGATAACACCAAGAAAAGGGGTGGAGAGATTCCTAGTGAGTGAAAATAGGGATGAAATGAGGTAAGAGAGGGAAAACAAAGGTGCCACAATCTAAAACCGCACTCAAGTCTCCATTTTTATAGAATGCGCACAGATATATGGACCCTATAAAAGAATAAGACATGCACAAGATACTGCAAATGTAATGGAAAAGTAAAAGAAATGCAATGTAGCTTGATTAAGGGTGAAATGGGCCATAAAACATCAATTTTATTGCTCAAAATGGTGCACAATCCATTACAATACAAGCAGGAGGCAAGAATCCTTCACAAAATTCCTAGATTTGAGGCCCAAAGCTCACAAAAAAGCTTCTGGAACAATTTTGACAGAGTTCCTATACAAATTCTCTGAAAATCTCCAAAAATAAGGGTTCAAGTATAATTTATAGTAATTTTTCCCTAATTTCCTACATTAAATGCCTGATAAGTAGTTGAAGCACCTCAACTACTTGTTATCCTATAAAATTGATAAGGGTAATTTTGTAGGTAACCAGACCAAAATTCTGTTTCGGTCCCCTGTTAGGATCTATTGATGTTCTGAATGGCCTAGAACTCCCTTCCCGAAAATCAACTTTTAAGAACTTGGTCATTTTCAACCTTTTTGGGTTGGGCGCAAGAACCATTAATGCAACATCTTGCAAAACTACGCCCATCTTTGCCTTTGGCACACTTCCTGGAGTGTCAACACTCCAAATGTTGCACCTCCCAAAAGTGTGCCTAGGCACAGCCATCATCCTGTTGACACATCCAAAAGTGCACCTAGTGCAATCTCCTCCATGTCGACATCTCTCCCAGTGCGCCAAAGAAAAAGTTGGTGGCGCAATAAATGCACATTTTTCTATATATAGGCACACCCAACCTGTCATTTTCACAATTGAAAAAACGTGAAAATTTATTCCTTTGTGCCTGTCAGTTGCTCTCGTCGCCCGCACGTGCCATTTTTCGTGATCGTGGACCCCACCTCATCCCTTCGTCGTTATTTATACCGGGTAAGTGGTTTCTACCATCCTTGTTTTTTTATGGATGTTGGGCTAGGTATTAGGATTGTTGAATAATAAAATGAATTTAGAAGGAAAGGATAACGCCATTTACAAACCCAAGTACCCACTTGCAAACTCTCCTTTTCCTTTTTCTATAAATATGGAAGGCTTGGCCTCAAAATAACTCATGCCCATTTGTCCTTCACTCCTTGCCTTGCTATTTTTTCCCTCCTGGACATCAAAATCTGAGCCAAAAGAGAGTAAAAATCAAGAAAAAGGGAAATCGGCCCACATAGTGAAACTATTTTCACTATGGCGCATTGCAAACCCCTGCTACACTAAACATAGTCACGCCCCTTTGGCACACTCTTTCTCTATGTTGCATCAAAAATAGTCACACCATTGGCGCATAATAGGACCATGTAGCATAATCCCTCCTTGTGCCTTATAAATTAAAAATTCCTAAGGCACAAGTGTTGGCACCAAAACAACTACAACAACACTGCATGTTGTGTAAACCCTTTCTACGCCGTGCCAACCAAGCCCCTTGGCGCACTTGACCTATGTGTTGCACCTTCATAAATGCGCTTGGTGCACCTCACCCTCATGCAACATCTAGCCACATCTGCACCAATGGCACACCCTGAGACCTTGCTACACCAAACAAAATTGTGCCCAGTTAAAGCACTTCATATGCGCAAGTGCATGTTCCTTGACATCAACATCTAAATGTTGTGTGTAGCCTTTCTGCACCCTACGCCCCTTTTAGCACTACTTTCCCCATACAACACTCCCTAAAAGTGTGCCTTGCTTTTCAAAACCCCTCAGACCTACAGTAAGGATGCGCCTTGCACCCAGAGGCTCATAAGTTGGTAATTTTTCATTCTGCAAAGCTTTTATGGACAACTTGATGGCTAACATGGCCCTTCACATTGGAGCTCTTTGATTCTTCTTGCAGAGCAACAGTAATCCTCGAGTGCACTTATGTCTTCATCGAGTAAGAAGCCAACCAAGTCCAAAGGCAAAGCCAAGTTGACGGAGCAGGAAATGAAGTATAGATACCAAATGGTCAGGATGCTTGACTCACTTACAGTGTGATCTCGATATCGAGATTTAGAACTTGGGCATATAGACATGGACAACTTTTGGGCCAAAACCAAGAAGGTCAAAGGTAGCCCGTGGATGGATAAATTGGTTGGAAGTGGTCTCGCACTTTGTTGCGGGGCTCCCGAAGAGTGCAATTAATAATGAATTCATCATGCTTTGGTGGGCCATTATTACAACAAGGACACAAGATGTGTCGAAAATGAAGAGGGCAAGGTGATAATCAACCTCACAACCTGATACTTTGAAACTATCTTGGGCATCCCCACCACGGACATTTTTGGCGTAAGTCAAGAAGACCGCATGAAGACTTGGACTGATACTAAGGACAAGTGCATGTCGATGATGAATGAGGTATACCTCAAGAATAAAAAGGTGGCAAGTAGGTGGCCCCAAGTCATTCATCGCAGCAATTTTTTAGAAGAACTAAGTGACACGATCACCTTTCTAAGAAGAGTACATGGGCTCCCTCGATGCTCAAGACTTTCACAAGTGGATGCTCAAGTATTTGGAAATAATGAATAAATATGTGCTTGATTAGCATTTTGGCTGGGCCAAAATTATCGGTGATCAATCTCGAACAACTTCAACAACTCTCAACAACTCGGGAGGTTCTATATGAACTCCATATGTAGTATATGCAGCTACTTTAGAGAGGGACTACCTGGGTTGAGTCGGTATGATGGGTATGGCCCCGTGTTAAAATATATGAATACTATCCAGTAGCCGAGGCTTGAAAAAACATAGCTTAATTCAGCAAGATTATCTATGGCATCGCCTACCTCTTGAGGCCCAACATGACTCATGGTTGGACAAGCAAAAGCATGATCACTATCATAAGGAAGTGGGGAGCGTTGTTTACGTAATTCCCCACCTTTACCTATCTCAGAACTGCCAACTTCTTGGGAGAACCCACAAGATTGCCGAGATATGCGGGGCCTAAATTGATCCTTTTGGAGTCACAAGGCAAGGCTTATCACTTATCATGAGAAGTGTATGAAGAGGAAGAAGGGAGGAACTCCATTCCCCCTCATAGTAGGTAGGTACACATGCCCCTCACAAAGTAAATCTTAGGAGATGTATGCAGAGCTTGAATTGCTTAATTTGAAGCATAATTTCCCAGCAAGGCCAACCTTCGATCCTCGTGGTTTCCTTCTAGGGGTAAAGATTGATCCTATCCACATTCCTTAGATTGAGGATATCTACATCGACTTAAATCATGAAGTCGAACTTAGGTGAAAGGATCACTCCCGACTGCCCCTGGCGGAGATCATTCAATATGGCGTGGCCATCATCCCAAAGGATTTCCTAGAAACTGATCAGGCTTACCTAGACATGGAAGGGGATGATTGTCCGTTCGTGGATATTAACAAGAATAAAGCACCCTGCACCATCCAAGAAAGAGTTCAACCTACTCTGCATGATTGATTTGAAAGAGCTTTGCATTAAATGAAAATCTGTATAACACCGAAATATAATATATTGATATTAAAAAACCTTCAGGATATGAAATACATAGAGGAAGATTACATATATAGAGTTTGATCTCCTTGATTCTAGGAGTCAACACTCATCCCACATATCTCTCCTAATCCCCACAATATCTCACTCAAACTCTCAATCCCATTATTCTCTCACAACAAACCTTATCTAATTACAACTATTTACATGAGTTAACAACTCATAAATAGTTGTATTACATTACACTATATTATTTATTTCCACACTCATAATAATGTTCACAATATCTAATATTATTCCTAACATTCACCCCCTTAGTGTGAACATGGGAAAAACATACACACTCTTATCTGCAGTATGCTCTCCTCTATGGAGCATGTCAAACTCTATGACTCATGACCTTGATACTAATGAAGGGAGCAATGCTCAACCTTCTATGGTTTTACAGGTTTACCACAAACCTTGACATGTAATAGATCCATCACCTATCCACCTCGTGTGGTTTTCTGGATCTCCCACAAACCTTTTCAAGATCCATGAACTGTCTTACTGTGGTGCTTTTGTTCACCTATTTCATTACATCAGGAGTTACATTCAGGAATTTTATACATTACAATTGAACAATAATTTGTTCTTATTTTCACAATTGCACACTGAAAGCAAACACTCATCACACAACTGAAAAAACATGGCCACCAAATCAGTACCACGGCCTTGTCGATGGTGCCTTGATGAAGGTCACCGATTGCCCTCTCTCGCCTATTACCTCCGGCCTCCATCTGTTTGCTACTTAGTTAGCAAATTTATCTTTGAGGCTCATATTATAATTCTCTTGGGTGTTGGTTTCAATCGATAATGCACCCTCAATATGAACGTCGCGTCTGGCGAAAGTGCGTCCAGACAAAAGTGACACAATTTTTTTTTAAATATATATAATTTTTGAAATATTTTCCAAAAATAAAAAATTGGTCTAGTAGCAAAAATTATAGGATCAATGCGTAGGGATTAAAAAAATACACATATTCAAAAAAAAATCCCTCAATCTGAGTAACGAACTGAAAGTTATGAATCTTACAAGTTTAAAATCTAAAATCTTTCGAACCCTTTCCAAAAATGGCAATTTTTTTGTCCTTGCGTTTTTTTTCACTGCATCCAAAAAAGGAAAGAAACAGATTTACCTTTCATAATGTGGATCTCAATCGTCTGATTAAACAAAACTTCGCACGAAATTTGATCTTCGCTGCAGGTGCATACAAAGGTCGAAAACGTTGAATCCGAAGAGGTAGATGCCAATGTCAATGCGGAGAAACGACCAGTAGTCACTCACTTCTTAGATGCTCATTTGGGAGAGGAAAACGTGGCAAAAATAGATTGCAGGAACACATAGATCACAGGAACACATAGATCGCACAAATAGGCTTGACCTTTTCGAGATTTGGAATGTCCTTAGCAAGAGCAGTCAGATTGGACATGGGAAGAGCATCGAATATACAGCCGTTCCAGCATGATCATCAAACCTATGCACACTGCCATGTAAATCAAGGCTGATACATGATATAAATGAAGTTCAGATCAAGACTGCAAGGAAGCACGTCAATGGGAAGAATATTGATGCCTTAATATTTTCAAACTATCTAAAACATTCACAAATAGACTCTCATGATAGAATATTGAACTTTCTCTGATACCAGATGATGGATTTGAAAGAGCTTTGCATTAAATGAAAATTGTATAACACCAAAATATAATATATTGATATTAAAAAACCTTCGGGATATGAAATACATAGAGGAAGATTACATATATAGAGTTTGATCTCCTTGATTCTAGGAGTCAACACTCATCCCACATATCTCTCCTAATCCCCACAATATCTCACTCAAACTCTCAATCCCATTATTCTCTCACAACAAACCTTATCTAATTACAACTATTTACATGAGTTAACAACTCATAAATAGTTGTATTACATTACACTATATTATTTATTTCCACACTCATAATAATGTTCACAATCTCTAATATTATTCCTAACATGCAACGCACCGAGCATTGGTGTAAGAAAAATGGTATCATTTATCTTGGGGTAGATTTGATCACATCTCCTGGGCAATGCACCCACTAGGCCAAAAACTTATCACAAGGTAAAGGAAAAGATAAAGTGGGAGAGGCAAGCATTGCTCAAGAAAAGCTCCTAAAGCCCTCCTACTACCGTAAAAGAGCAAGTTGTGGACTTAGTGTCCTCACGAAAAGGAGAAGCGCTAAGTTCTCCAAGAAACACATCCACTCAGGATGTTATCACATCCATAATTGGTGAAGTACCAACCGTTCCCTCTCTCACTCCTCCTTCTCCTCCTCATGTCGCTCAAACAACCGCTCCTTTGGTTGTGTCTTCTCCTCCGTCTTCTTCCGTTCCCCCTCCCTCTTCCTCCATCTTCTCTTCCCTTACGGATCTGTCCCCCAAAGCATTTCTTCCCTCATCTCGCAGATCCCTTCCACCCCCATGGCCTCCTCTCTTGTAGTGACTCCTATTCCCATGAGTGTTGGTGTGTCGGCCCCTTTCTCCATGCCGCCACCAAGTGTTTCGACACACTTCCCCGTGTCCACTGCAGTTGTTCTTCCTTCCACCCCTATTTCTTCTTCGTCCTCTGGTCCCACTCCCATAAGTCCAAGCCGGATCTTAGACCACCTAAATCAACACAAGAGGAAAGTCCCCATTGCACCCATGGACCTCTCTCTGTCATCCCCGCTAAAGGACAAAAGAAGAAAAAGTGATAAATCACTTTTTAAAAAGTGTTCCAGTGAAAGGGTTATGGAGATAGCCTACCGGATCCCATAAAGAAGAAAGAAAATCTGCCTCTATAAATTTAATAGTGACCCAGGTCACCGTGTGGATGCCCTTGTAAGAAAATGTAAGAATAAAAGGAGAAGAAGAGAATGTTAAAGGAACAAAATGAACATCTTCTCCAAGCTTTGCAAAGAATGGCGAATGCACCTCCTATAGCTACCGCCAAAACTCCCCGAAGTCCTTAGTCGAGAAGATAAATGAATATGCCAAGATTGGTGAACAAGGCGAAGCAGTGTCCTCCTAGAGAGAGAAGATCCTCAAAGATAGTGAGGAAGTAATCACGAAGTTCACATGCCTCTACCAAGGTATAGATAAGGCAAACAATGAACTCCAGGCGATAGCAGAACCTATCTCCGAAGAGTTGGACCATGCTAGGTTGCAACACGAGACATTCTAGAAAATGATCACCTGCCCGACCGATGATTTGTTAAAATTTGATGTCATTGATCACCTGCGAGAACACAACAAAGTTCTTGTCACTTTAGACTATCGGGTTGACCAAATGGAGTTTGTCTTAGAAAAGATAGACAAAATCAAGGAGGAAGCCCTGGACACAAAACATCAAACGGAGTAGATCATCTTAAGGATGTCTCCAAGGTCACTTAACGCATCATTCACCTTAAGAGAAGCAAATTCTACTATTCATCTTTTCAAGGGAATTGCATCTCAAGGCGTAGCGCCAGAGGTCACTTTTGACTGAGAATCTATTAACAACCTTCTGGCTTGCCATGATTTGGTCAGGTACTTGATTGAGGCAGGAAATGAATACTTCAAGCTCCCCGATATTCTCGAGAGATGAACGAGAAACTTGTGAAGTTTTCGGAGACCACACAAAGGGTCCCGATCATGATCAACTTCAGAAGATGATCAGAAATTTTATGGATTATCAAGCTCAATATCATATCGCTTCTCTAGAGCATAAGCAAGACACTCCATTTGAGAAAAGGGATGATGATGAATAGGTTTCCTCCTTCTAGGATAAATCCCATTTTTAAAAAATATTTAAAACTATGTTGGCACACATGATGACATCATCCATGTTGCACCATGGGATGTTGTCATCCACAAAATTTCCCCAAAGTCAACATTTGACTTTTAGATATTTTGTAGATATTTTGTAAATAAGTTGTTGGCTCCTTTTTATCTTCTTTCTCCTTCTCCTTCTATAAATACTTGGATACTTGTAGTATTCAAAGGAGGTGAACAATCTTGTATGAAAAATAGAAGTGAGGAGAGAAAAACTTTGACCTTTCTTATATGACAAGAAAACATTAATACAAATATTGAGACTTTGTGTTGAATTCATGTGTTATGTGCATTAGATCTTTCTTATGTCGATCTGTGTGTTTATTCTATTAGATTCATATATACTTTTGCCATTTTGTTTATCAAGATTGCTATATTTTTTTATGTGAGTAAGTTTGGCTCTGTTTTCTACCAGCCCAAAACATAAACCCTCTAACATTTCTACTTTGGAATTCATTTCTTTTCTCCCTTCGAGATCCATTTTTCTTCCATTCCTTCCTTCATTCCTTTCTATTCTTCGTGGAACTAACTCTCTTGGGATGAGATCCCAAACCCCCTGAAGGAAGAATACTATTGGACTTGCATAAATTCCTCTTTAGTAGAGAATAGGAATAAATAAGTTTCACTTTGTTGTCTCAAAGAGGGGCTATGCTCTACACACTCGTTAGCTTGTCAATCCATGATTTGCCCACCCGAAAGATTTTCAGACCAACACTCTTTTGCCATTAATGCTCTGCTTGTAGTTTTGGTTTTTGAGATGTCTTTTCACACTTAAATTCTAAATAAGTAACATTAAATATCCGACAGTAATCTGAAATGCCTTTTCACGCCGCCCTTTCCTATGATCCATGAGTTGACTAACCAAGGGGGATTGTATGGCCTTCTATCTACACTTTGGGCTATATAACCCGAGAATTGACCCACCGACGGCTTTCTAATTTATGACTCATCCAACCAAGTAGGGTTGGATGGCGATCTATCCTCTCTCCATACGTCTACATCAGCGAATGACTCATCTAACCACATGACCCATCCAACCGTGTTGCCTTCCTCATGCACTATACACCATCCAAGATTTACGACCCATCCAACTTGTATCTCATTCACCGAGCCGAGGTGATTGACATGTGTCTGTTTGACCCATCAAATCTATCTTAGATGGTCGTCTATCTTTCATGGTTGTACGTTAATCAATGGGCCGACCATCCTGAGCCATCCAACCAGGGGGTTGGATGGCCATCAATCCTATGTTGTACCTAGGGTTGGACATGCATCCAACCCATGAGTTGTCCAACCAAGGGGGTTGGATGATCATATCTCTCCCATCTAACCTGTCATATTCACCTTGTGCATCCTTGACCACCTATTCTCCCTCCCATTTTCCGAGCTCCCCATAAAGCTACTCTAACTTCACTAGATGTCCAACCTAGCTATCCAACTAGGCCATATAACCTATATCTTGTTCGTTGAGCCAAGTCATCCGACATGGTTGTCTAACCCATCCATCCAACCTTGAAATCAACCAATTATACAATAATCTTGACCACCAACTAGACCATTTTCCACAAATGATCTAAGATAACCATGAGTTAAGATCAACTCGGCCGAGCCAAAACACAAGCTACCCTAAAGATTGCAAAGCATTTCTTTTCAACATTAACTATCAACACTCTAACCTATTAAGTTGTCCATTTTATAGGAGTGTAAAAAATGGATAACAATTGGTGAATCGCAGGATGATCTTCCTACTAGATCTTAAAGACAAGTGACCCTAGGGATCCATTGGGCATAGAGTCTTACTGATTGTTGAAACTAGTTTGACACTTGAGAATTCATCATGAAAATTCTAAAACACCTTTGGGGCATGTAATTTTGGAAGAACCTTAGTTGTGAGACTGGATGTCCCATCATGAGACCCTTCACCGAAACCGACAACTATAAGAGCAAAAAGCACAACTTTATAAAAAAACAAATTCATACACATCCCAAATGGATTATATAGTGAGTGCACCAACACTTATTACAAAAGAAACCCTAAAATACAATAGAGCAATGTGTCTTAGCACTTGGAGGAATTAGAAGTGTAGAATAATATATACAAGCATGATATTTTTCTTCCTTTTAGTAATAGTGCTTGAGGTAGATTCCATTGACTAGAATCTACATTTCTTCACCATCCAACTTAGATAGCTAGAAAGCATTATTACTCTTGCATCCTGTGACCATGTAGGGGCCACTCCATATAACATCAAACTTGGAATTCCTACCCGATTAGCATGATCTCGTATCCCATTTCAGATCCAAGTCTCCCTCTTGGAAGGTTCTATTTTTGGCCTTTCTTTCAATGCTCATCTTGATTTGATCTTGGTCTTTCTCTATTATCTTCATGGCTTGGTTTCTTAGCTCCTCTAGCTCCATGAGATTTGCGTACCTAAGTTCCATAGCTTGAAACTCAAATAACTCTAATTGTTTGATGAGATCCAATGCTGGTAACTCTAGGGATATTGGTAATTGTACAATGGAAAAGTGACAAGCGAGCGTGGGAATCTACAAGCAACTCTTCCTCGCACCCGACCTCCCGAGGTCGTGCCGAGACAGCCAGTGGGGATGGAATATGTATGGGATGCAGAAAAACTAGTTAGGCAATCTAATGTCTTCAATACACACTAGTGGAATTTGTGAATCTAAGGAAAAGAAGGCCCTCCTAACCTGAACTGGTGTGATAGATCGATTGGCAAGGATTACTGCTCGAAGGCTCCAATCAATATCGAGCTCTGGCATGATTTGATCTATGGGTTGTGGAATATGTGGAAAATGACCTGGGATAGTTTCGTGTATGTCTCTGGATAAGGTCATACGGTGGATGGTAAATATAGTTGACTCTATGGACGATTCTCTGGCCTAGTCCAGAACTCTCTAGCTTTGTTAGTTGTTGTATCTAGTAAGGATAACTGTTTGATGATGATAGGTGGAAGTGGAGTGGATCTGAATACTAGTGTGCGTAGGCCAGTGTCTATGTCTGATTGACTTACGGATTCGTTGGGTTGTGGGATTTGTGGATCGCAACCGTAGACTCTTCGGTTGTTGCGGTCCTGCTATGGTCATGCGTAGAATTAGTTCCCAATCCCTAACACCCAGTAATCGTATGCTTTCTCAGCCTCTATATTCAAAACTAATAGTTGTGCGATCTTCTCAGAGTGCCTCACAGGCATTCTTGCAACCTGAATTCTTAGGCTAGTATCTATGTCTGTGAGAGTGTCTCCTGTGCTCTGGCTATGGGACCAAGGGATCACAACCGAATATTTGCTCTCTTTCAAGCCCTTCTACAGTCATATGGATGTTACCTAGGGTAATCTGTAGTTTGGTTGATTCAACCAAAACATGTGCACTTGGTCGTCCTCTATGTTTAACCCGCTCAACTGGGAATTGATTTGTTGCAAGCTTACCATTGTTCGAAGACTTGGATCCTAAGATTTTTATCTATATCAGTTATTGCTTGTGATGAGATTGGGTTGGGGCATGATTGGCTCGAATACGTATTCCCTGGGCTCCCTAGGTCCCGTGATTGTCATACAAAAGTAACAATGTAAAATGAACTGTAGAAAAATAAAATTTAACTACGTTGAATATATCTATAGCATATATGATTTCTCTATTTTTTTGTATTTTCTGACGAACTATTTGAATGAATCTAAAAGAGTAACTGTTAACATATCTAGAATTTGACAATTAATTTAATGATGAAATTAAAACAAACAAGATAACCGAGTGTAGCTATTTGTCTGTGTAATTTGTGAATCTATTCTAAACAATGAAATAATTGACTTAATCTATTTGCAAGGCTCTCAATCCTACCTCAGAAGTGAGGAGTGAATCATAGTTTCTCAGAAACTATCAATCCCCATAGCTTCCCTGGCAATATCGAGAGTAGAATTGACTGAAACAAAGTGATTGGCTACTTTATTTGATATGCTACTAACTAGAACTTTGAAAGCTAGAACCTGGATTCTGCAGAATAGTGGCGAATCCGATGGTGTGTGTGATCTTGTCCCCTCAGTGTGATCTCCTCGTTCCTTCGTGTCCACGTGGATCCAGAAAAGCGTGTAATGCTAGCATCAACAGAAGTAGATATTGGGACAAAGGCAGCTCAAGATACAGACTGAATATAATGCGAGTAGGAGAGGGATAGCGCAAGAGTACAGAGCTTGGCTTATGTAATTCCTAGTGGGATTTATTGTGAGTCATGCAACATGAAACGTCCAGAACCTGAAACTATCCTGTTTGAAGAACAAAACCTGCAACTTTAATGGCTTCCTATTGGTAAACAGACTATCCTATTCCAATGGATTGGATAAAATAACAATAGTACTTGCACAAGATGGATATGTGGCTTACTAACAGTAAAACAATGCTAACTAAGCATGCAATGAAAGAAACTAAGCATTCTAAGAAAAATGAAAACTAAATCTATTGCAAAGAGAAATCAGAGGCAAATTTGAGGGGCCATTTGCTTGAGCACAAGCCAACTATTTATAGCATTTGCATTTACCCAAGGTAAAAACCAAATAGAACTCTTAAACTATAAACAATGGCAAAACACTATTCCAGGGAACCAGAATCATAAATGCAAGCTTATGGCGGTGAAAGAAAGCTGGTAAAACGTTGAAATTACGTGAGTCGTGTTAAAAGAGATTTTGGAAAACATGTAAAGGACCGCTGCCACTGTAACCACCGCCCTACAGGTGGCGATTACTGAGACCGCCGCCTGCTTCAGTGGCGGAGGTCACGAGACCGCCACCTGTAGGGGGGCGGTTTCACATCAAGAGAAAAAGGCCAAGAAAAGAGGGGAAAAGGGAAAAACAAAGCACGCGGGGGCTAAGTGGGGCATGCGGGATGTTAACGCACACTTGGAGATATTTTCTGGATCCCGAACACCTTGCGAGGAGACCTGTATCATCATTGGGGCACATGTCACGTTATTTTGGCAGTACAATACCTTACAATTTTGGGTACATACATATTGCCCCCTCGGAGAAGCATTTTAGCCATGAAGAGGCATAAAACGGTGGGTCCGAGTATGGCGGTCCCGAAATGGGAAGTTAAAAGTTATACCTGATATGTCCGTGTGTTGAAATGACGCCGTCCAAAATTCCCGCTACCTAAAAAATGAAAAGAGAACTCAAGTGCAGATAGACACAATAGTTTGGAAAATAAATGCTAAAACAATAGGAAATGAGAACGTACCATTTGTGCGGGATAAGAACTTACCTCCATCGGCGCTCCAAACCTGTGAAAAAGGCATTTAAAATGAATCAGGGTGCTATATATATATGAAAGTGGGCCCATTTTCCTATTCATTTGCATGAGTTGATTCGATTGATTTTGAGCTCTGGAACCCACGGTGATGGTTTCTTGTGTGAGTAGAGTCAAAACGTCCACGACGGGATAGTGATCATGCCTCCATGAGCGGAACATCAACCCGCGAGATCACAGGTTAGTTTTCTTCAATTTATCCCTTTTACCCCCTTAATTTTGAAATGCTAAAATCTTTGTCGTGGGGGGGTAATTTTTGAAAATGTTAGTGTTAAAAGGTTCATCTAGGGGGGGCGCCTACTGGGTAGGCCTTGTTTTAGTTAGAATGGTCTTGTTTTGTCATTTTTTGGGCTTTTTAGGTTTAAAAACCCGCGTGGGTTTTCGGGACACACGCACCACCGCCGCCCTACCTGGCGTGCGCTTACATGACCGCCGCCCTTAAGGTGGTGGTTACAAAACCACCCCCTACTCGTGGCCACATGACCGCCGCCCTTAAGGCGGTGGTTACAAAACCGCCTCCCTGCTCAGGGTGGTGGTTTTGCACAGAATGCAAAAAGATCATCTATTTGAAATTACTTTTGCATTTTTAGCATTTCTACGTGCTTTCATGATTTTTCCAGTATTATTCGGATGCTAACTTGCTCTGTTTTGTGTGTTTTTGGGTGTATGCAGGTGAGAGAGGAGTATATCCGGTGGAGCCGAGAGAGGGAGTGTGACTGGCTCCCAGGAGTATTGGATGCCCTTTCACAGGATGAGGAGGACACTCTTCAGAGGGCCGGGATACTACGCATCTCACACATGCCCCACGTTGCTCCTTCCAGTCACATTCTTTGTGACTTGTTCTCATATTGGGATGCTGATCGGAACACCTTCCGATTGCAGGGTCCGCGGTGAGTGGACTATTACTTTGGAGGATGTCTATCGTATTCTGGGGGTCCCGATTATTGGGAGACATCTCACCCTTGAGACAACAGGTTCGCGGGCCCAGATAGCACAGTGGGCCACATACATGGGAGATGCAGTCATCTCCACGGGGTTGAAGAAGGGGGTTAGAGTTCGATCCATTCCTAGTTTTCCCATCCCCTTACTTCGCCAGGCCATCATGGGGATCCTTGCCTCGAGACTGATCGGGGACAAGGGAGGAGATACATTGTTATATTGCTGGTCCCCCATTATTACACAGATAGAGGGACATGGCCGGATATATGCCTGGGGAGCAGACATACTTGGGACCACCTACCATGATCTATACAGGGTAGTCCATTTACAGGGGCAGTCCTTGAGCCACCCGACCCTAGTCATGAGTTGGGTCTATGAGCACTTCATCCCCTACGGCAGAGGTGTAGAGGTGGCAGATCCCGAGCTGTGAGGGCAGCCAGATGGATAGATATGTCGGTGCTCTAAGCACCTCATCAGCCAGTTGCTTCTCTGACTACTGCCGACATGGAGGCCACACCATATCAGACTATGGCAGGTATATGGGGTGAGGAGGCTCTTACTTTGATTTCCTGCTCCATGACAGGGCAAGCTTATTGATAGAGTGGGGCGAGTGGAGATGCACCCCTTTGGCCGAGTTCCTCAATAGTTTGGCCTACCATACGTGGGTATGCTTCCCCCAGTAGTGCTAGTATACAGATCAGTCCGAGAGGCCAGGGGGGCCTAGAGGCCGGGGTTGGACAATGGTTACTCCTGGCGTTCCTATTGCAGCTAGGAGGATAGTACGTGCCAGAGGGAGAGCCGGTGCACCTCAGGAACCCTTGCTTTAGATTGTCACAGCGGTCCTGCCCATAGCAGCGATGACCCCATTGAGGTAGACTCTGAGTCTGAGGAGTTTACAGGGGGAGAGACAGAGGGGGAGACTGAGGAGGACAGTGATCCTGAGTGGCATGACACTCAGGATATCATGCAGCAGAGAGGGCCAAGCAGAGTGCAGAGAGAGTGACTCTGGTTTCAGAGGAGCCACTCTCCCAGGGCCATGGTGGGGAGGATGAGTCCATTGCGGGGCACTACATTGCTCCAGTCACAGGAGCAGCCCCTCAGTCTGGCGGCGGCATCCGTGGCAGGTGCTGATCCTATAGATCCATCCTGGAGGCCTGGTGATCCGAGTAAGTTACCCTCTCTCCTTTTAATGCTTGTTTTTAGTTAGGATCTCCTTAGTTGCTATCTCTCCTTTTGTTTTATCTTGTATTTCTAATTTCTTGTTTGGTTTCTAATTTGTTTTCTCCTTTGTTTGCAGAGACTACCGATGAGTGGCGGGACTTGATTCGCAGGGTATGTACTGATACCCTGATGATCCCCATGGAGAGGACCCACGCAGAGCTGTCCGTAGATGTTGGGGAGCCCTCAGCAGCTGGTAGGCACACTGACGTCTTTTCCCCAGTCTGGCATGTGGCCAGGATGGTATCGACTCTCCGCACGGAGCTAGCGGGGTATAGGACGGCCAAGCACTTGATGAGGAGCCATTCTCGTGGCGAGACTGCGGCTGCCCCTCGGGATCTTGAGCCCTCTGTGCACTCAGAGCGCCGGCATAGCCGAGTCCTAGGCGTGGGCGTGCACCTTCAGAGGGGTCTCGTAGGGATTGAGAAGCCGATTGGCTCTCCTAGATTTTGTATGATACATTCTTTTGTATATCCCGGGCTCTTTGAGCGTTTTGACCATGCTTAGTGCATGATGGCATTGTATAGAAATGTTGATCATTTATATATATATATATATATATATTCTTTTTGGATCAAACCTTTGGCATTTATGGCTTTGCTTCTTTTCTAGTTTCCTCATGTAGATTATGATGTTTATACTTGTATGCTCTTTTATATATATATATATACATATATATATATATATATATATATATATATATATATAAAAAGATGCAATGGAGAACAAATGATGCAAGTGTTTATTTTCCTTTTGTATTTCATGATGCTGATATATGATAATGTAGATATAATGTGATTTTGAATCTTAGTTTCTGTAAGCAATTTTGGATACTTCATATTTGTTTTGGCAAAGTGATGAAGATAAACTAATATGATGAGTAGATAAACCTGCCCCTACCCCCAACTCCACGCAACTAGTAAGATGCGAGGGCTCATCACCGAGAGTTGGGAAGGGCGCAAGTTATGAGATGTGTTGAAATGATATTGATGAAAGATAGACAAAGCTTTGGCGGAACCAAATTAGGATACCACAAGCCCACTCCACTCGAGTGACTTCATAGTTTTGGATGCAACTTGCTTTGTGGTTTATCCAGACTTAGATCCTTAGATGGCCACATGGTAGAAAAAATCTGGGTTTTTAGGATTTTGAACTCTTTTGGAATCTTGGACATCTGATTCATTTGTTTTTGACTCAACGACTTCGAGATTTAAATTGTTTGTTTATGACTTTTTGCATTTGTTTGTCAAGAGGACCCCCTACACTTTGCCCCATGCTACCAGTAAGAAGCATGGGTTTATCACCGTGGGAAAAGCATAGGCGAGTAAGGGCATTTCCATCCTTTCCCAACCCTACATCACTAGTAAGAGATGCAAGCTCATCACCAAAGGTTGGTGAGGCAAGGAAATGTGTAAAATTAAAATTTTCTGTTTTGATACATATTTGACTTGTTTTCTTGAGTAAAATGTCAGTATGTGCTTATTTCCAAAGAGATATATGGGATAGATGTGACACCATGAAGCTTCTGGAACAGACCATAGGCAAGACACCTATCCTAAGAAGAAACCAAAAGTGAGAATAAACCTATAGATCTTGGCATGGTTACTGTTAAGACTTTGTCATATCTAGCTTTATTTGATAAAATGATTCTGAGATAGTTTGATGATATCATGAAAATGGAGAAGTATGATTAGAGTGTTTATGCCAACAACATCATGAGTTTGTAATGAATTTCTTTGAGAACAAAATTCCTTGATCACAATTTGTGTACGAAACAAGCGGACAAAATGATCTTAAACTATATGAAGATGCAATGTAGATGTAATTATAAATAGTGCTAGTTGCTTACGCGTAGAACCGCTTGAGGTGCAGGGAATTGACCGTTTCACCAAATTCCTCACCTTCTAGCGTACATAAGAGGTATGCACCATTTCCATAGTCCTTCATGACTCGGTATGGGCCCAACCATTTAGGCCAGAACTTCCTTCCTTCACCGGTCTTTTTGTCGATCCGGCTGTCTAGCCTTAGAACTAGATCACCTTCATATATGTCGCGTTCATAGACTTTCTTGCTATACTTGCCAAAGACATCCGGTCAAAGATAGGCTCTGTGCCATTGTTCAGCATCCAACCTAGCTTCATCTAGGCTTTCTAGTTGGGAGAGACGTGCTTCTCTGTAAGCGTCTTCATCCAGAATCCCTTGTAAGGAAATACGGAGACTGGGTATTTCAACCTCAAGCGGGAGAACTGCCTCTGCCCCGAATACTAGTGAGAAAGGAGTTGCTCCCGTTGGTGTTCTTATTGAGGTTCGGTGGGCCCATAAGGCCGGATATAACTTCAAGTGCCAATCTCATTTGTTTTCTTTCACCATTTTAAGGAGAATGGATTTTAGTGTTTTATTTGTCACTTCAGCCTGTCCGTTGGCTTGCGGGTAATACAAGGAAGCCGTATGATGGCTTATTTTAAATTTATTACACAATTCACGAACTTTGTCATTCTTAAAAGAAGTTCCATTATCTGAGATAATGATTTGCGGGATACCATACCTGCAAATGATTTGGTTCAAAATGAACTTGGTGATTACAGAACCCGGTACAGTAGTAAGAGGCATAGCCTCTACCCACTTGGTAAAATATTCGGTGGCCGTGATTATAAAATTATGGCCATCTGTAGACGAGGGAGAGAATTTCCCTATTAAATCTAGGCCCCATGTAGAAAAGGGCCATGGAGTCGCGATTGGTTGTAGAGTTTGTGCCGGCATGTGGATCTCATGGGAGAACTCTTGGCACTTATGACACCTGCGTACAAACTCTACTGCGTCGTGTTCTAGAGTGGGCCAGAAATAGCCCATTCGATGTATTTTACGAGTGGTGGCATGGCCACCAAAGTGGCCTCCACACATTCCACTGTGAGATTCATGGAGAATTTTCTTGGATTCTTCTGTGTCGACACATCTTAGAAGCATTCCATCAAACACTTTCTCGATAGAGCACTTGCTCTATAATGACGTATTTTGCTACGATAATGCATAACCGCCTTCTGTGTTGCGGTGTAGTCCCTTCTGGATACGTGTGGTCCATGATATAATTAATGATATCAGTGTACTAGGGACACTCAGAGATAGGAGGTCTGGCTTCAATGTAGTATACGCATTCATCTGGAAAATCCAGATCTACTAGATCACCTCCATCTAATGGGTTATCAGCTAACCAATCCACGATGATTTGTCCCTTAACGGATTTCTGATTTACAAATGTTAATTCGAATTCTCCCATTAAGGTTATAAAATGTCCAGCCTTCTTAGACAAGGACCCTTGTGTGAGAAAAGTTCGTAAATGGTCTGTTTTTACCATGACCCTTGTTTCTTGATTTAGCATATAATGTCTTAAGCATTTGGTTGCAAAGACTATGGTGAGGAATTCTCGTTCTGCTTGTGTATAACATGTTTCATAGTCGAGCAACGTTTGGCTAATGAAATAAATCACATGTTCTCTCTTGTCATCGTCTTCTTGAGCCAACATATAGGCTAGCGAGACATTGGTAGCTCGTGAGTATAAAATTAACGGGTGATCTAGCTTAGGTGGCATTAGCATAGGTGGTGACAACAAGAAATGCTTAACTACGTCAAAAGCTTCATTGCAATCTTTAGTCCAATTAATACTGTAATCTTTCTTGAGTAAATTGTTGATTGGATGAATGGCAAAACTTAAATCTGGGATGAATCTCCGGATTGCACCAAGCTTTCTGAGAAATGACCTGATTCCAGATTCATCCGAAGGTGGGACCATTTCGAGGACAACCCAAATTTTGGTTGGGTCAACATCTATCCCTCGTGACGATATGATGTATCCTAGGAGCTTCCCTCCTGTTACACCAAAGACACATTTTTCTAGATTTAGCATGACTCCGTATTCTATCAGACGTGAAAGAATGATGCGAAGTACTTCCGGATGGTCACAACGCTTCTTGGCCTTAGCCAACAAGTCATCTACATAGGATTCCATGATCTTATGAATTAGATCGTGAAATATATATGTCATAGCTCGCTGGTATGTAGCGCCAACATTCTTGAGACCGAATGGCATAACAACGTAGCAAGTAGGTTCCCCAAGGAGTTATAAACATGGTTTTAGCTTGATCTTGTTCAGATATTCTGATTTGATTGTATCCCGAGAATCCATCCATGAGAGACAAAAGTTCAAATCCAGCTGTCGCATCAACTATGACGTCAATGGATGGTAACGGGAAGTCGTCTTTAGGACACGCTTTGTTAATGTCCCGAAGTCTATGCAGATGCATATCTTTCCATTTTTTTGAGAATGGGAACGATATTAGATACCCATTGAGAGTAATCGACTGGTTTGATGAATCCTACTTGGAGGAGTTTCATTACCTCCTCTTTTACCATGAGAGCTACCTTGGGTTTCATGGGTCTCGATTTTTGTTTAATTGGTTTTGCATCTGATTTAGTGATGAGGTTGTGCACCGCAATGTGGGATGCAACGCCTGTCATTTCCTTATAATTAAATGCAAAAGCCTTCTGATGTTCCTTGAGGATTCGAGTGTGTATTTCTACTTCTTCTGGAGTTAACGAGGATCCTAACTTCAATATCCTTGGTTCATCTTCCGTTCCGATGTTAACATCAATTGTTTCTTTGATTAAAGAGGCATTACCTTCTTCAAACTCAGGTGGGGCTGGAGGTAAGTCCAAATCGTCTCCATTTTCTACTGTGTTTATGCTAGGCTCTATTTGTGAGGGAAGCTTCATCATGGGATTTCTGAAGTAGGAAGACGAATGTGGGATTAAGGACAAATCTATCATATGATAGGAGAGATGTAATGCCGCATAGGTGTTTAAGTAATTCAGAGTGGCCATATCACTATCAATGTGGTCTAGGATAGTAGATTTGTTTTCATTTTCGTTTAAAAGAGAATTTGTCATTGTTTTTATCAATGGTTCATCACGAAGGGATACTATGAAACGGGTGTCCTCTAACTTACTGTTTGGAGTAAAACGTGATGCTGAAGTTGCTATCGAATCAGCGAGAAGATTTTTCTCTCGCGGGATTGCTTCAATTGATATGAAGTCAAACTCCTTGCTTATATTCAACACAACTATTTTGTAAAGCTGTAAGTGCTCGGCTTTGGTTTCATATATCTCAGAGACTTGGTTTGCTACTAATTGTGAGTCTCCTAAGACTCTGATGTTATCAACACCGATTCTCTTAGCTAAGATGAGGCCAAGGAGGAGGGCTTCGTACTCAGCGCCATTGTTGTTTGTACATTTGAAATTTAGTTTAAAGGAAAATGGTAGGACTTTCCCTTCAGGGGAAGTAAAGATTACACCTGCCCCCGCTCCGTAATGACATCTAGCCCCATCAAAATGGAGAGTCCAATATTTAGGTGGGAGTATAGATGTTGGGATATTTGTTATGTTAACATCTTCTACTTCTACCATGCAGAGATCTACACCGGGAGAGAACCGACACCTAGGGAATATCCCATGCCTACAGAATCAAATGGTAAGAACATTGGTAGATCTTGTTCTATTAATTCAATGATTTTTGTAGTAGTTCCTAATGATACTATTTCTACAGTGTTAGCCTCATCTTTGGGGTTGGGGTTGCCTTGGCTAGGCTCATAGTTTCAAGATCTGTCGTAGGTACCAACTTTTCTTTTGGTTTTGCGTCGGTAGGTTTATTAAGTTGGTTTGTTGGGAGTTCAAACTCTGAGTGCATGCCTGGTCTTTTCTTTAAGTCAGCTAGGTGTACATCAAATGGTTTTGGATCACCTTTGGCCACAAATATCTTTCCTAAGTGTAAAAACCTTACTTCTTGAAATAGCGTAGAAGGGATTGCCTTCATGCGGTGTATCCAGGGTTGGCCGAGGATCATATTATAGTTAGTTTCCCGATCTATAATATAAAACTCAGTCAAGATGGTTTTGGGTCCTAAGGTGACCGGTAATATTATAGTTCCAACCGAGGTGGCTTTAAGACTATCATAGCCCCTTAGTGTGTTTCAAGTTGTGGAACAATTGGTTTCTCCATACCCTAGCTTTTGAAGGAAAGAGAAGGGGACTATGTTAACTGCCACCCCATCGTCTATCATTGCACGCTTTACATAGTTGTTATAAACCCATACTTGCAAATGTAAGGCTGGATCACCTCGACGAGCGATCTCAGCATCTGTCAGCATTTTGTTTATCTCGAATATGAATTCGACATCCCTATCCGCCTACCCTGGAGGATGAACATCGAAGTCTATATGATTTACCTGTGTTTCAGGAGGTGGAGTGATGTTAATTAAATGGCCCAAACCTAATGCCTCTAAAAGAGCAGCCCTGTGAGTAGGGGAATTTTTTAATAAATCCAAAAAGGAGATGTGCGAGAAGGTTTTTGTTAGGTCGTTAATTAAATCATAGGCACCCACAGGTTTTGTTACGATTTGTTGGATGTCATCCGTCTCCGGCAGGTGGCTTGGACTTGGCTGAGAGAAATACTCTCGTGTCCTTGTTACAGCTTCGATGGGTAGTTCGGCATCTAACTCCACTAAACCGACTACCTTAGGCCATGGCTGACTTCCTAGTTGTGGCGCAACTAATGGATTTAACGAGGTTGAGGCTTCATGATCATTGTTTCCTGTTATTACACTCTTGTTTGTCCCAGTTAGATTTAGCCTATTGTTATCGTGATTTGGGAGCGGATCATTGAAGATTTTGAGGGGTGCATTTTGAGGAGAAACTACCCTGAAAAGGTATTTGATGCTGGTGACATAGGATCTGCCAAGAACATATCCATGAAAAGTTGTCTTTGTTCATCTGGCAAGCGTTGCATGAATTTATTGTAGTCACGGCACGTTCTAGTGTCATGGCCCCGTATTTTGTGGAAACCACAATATGAATTAGGATTGTAATTCCTAGTTTGTTGGTTTGGTGCGTATTGTGGCCCAAAATTTTGATCAAACCATTGTCTATTAGGATTAAAATTTTGCATTTGATGTCTTTGGTTTGAATTCTAGTTTTGGTATCTAGTTGAATTTTGGCTCGGACCCTGTGTGGGATTTTTCCTTGTTGTTGTTGTTGTTGTTGTGGATGGTTAAAATCCACTGTATTGATTGTCGGGGTAAAGTTGTTGTTTCGTTGGTTGTTTATTTGTGATGGAGTATTGACAATATTTACCTTCTTAGGCTGGTCGGTTACTCCATCTGTTGTTACACCCCGATTTTTATTAAGGATTTTAGGTCCTTGATTGACGTTCATGGTAGTAGGATAAGTGTAGTGTTCTGGTTGGAGGTGACTAACCTCCCATTTGCTCCATATGTTTTGTGACCACTATCAATTGCTGCTTGATCTATTCGAAGAGCACTCTCAAGTACTTCATCGTAAGTTCTTAATGGGAACTTCTGGACTTCTTCCTTCACTTCTCTGCTAAGAGAATGAAGGAATAAATTGCATAGTTCCATTTGATCCATGTTTGGAGCACTTGCCGAAGAATAAAGAACTGTACGCCACCTTTGGATGAAATGGGTGACATATTCGGTGTGTTCTTGCTTGATGTGTAAGAATTCCCTGATTCTTGTCCTTAATAATTTGTTCATGTCAAAGGCCTTGATGAATTCTGACACGAGTTGCTTGAACGAATGGATGGAAGCCTCAGGTATTCTATAATACCAATCGAGAGCGATGCCTTCCAAGGTTTTTGGGAATATCTTAGCAACAACCCCATCCCATGGGAGTAGTTCTCGAATGGCTGTAGCGTAAGCTTTGATATGTGTGTTTGGATCTCCCTCACCTTTGTATTTGGGCAAGTCGGGAAGAGGTCTTGGAAGCATGATGCTTCATATGGTGAAATCTAAGGGTTCTTTCAAATATTCTGAATAAGTCCCTATCGCATAGGTTTCGACCATTGATGGTGCTTGCTGAGGGAGCGGAGGCGGAATGGGTTGTTGATATGGCATAGCATATACGTTGGTAGGGGCATAAGGAAACACCTGTGTTTGACCAAACATGCCGGGAGAGGAGAACATATCCCCTTGTGGTGACTTGGAGTACATGTTTAAGTATGACGGGGTGTTGTCTAGGAATGGATTGTTTTGTATTAGACCGGGAGAAACAACGTTAGAGATGGTGGGTCTAGTTGGTGTTTGTTGTGAATACTGAGGAGTCATGCCTAATGTGCCTACTCCTGTGAGGAGGTCTACTTGGCTAGGAGGATTAGAATTTCCTGTTTGTATGAATTGAGAATGGTGATTTTCTTGAGCAAGTTCTAACCCTCTCACTTTTTCTACTAACGTTGAAATGACTTCATTTGGTGAAGTCACGGTGTTTTTCCGTAGTGGTGTTTGTTGTATATCATGGTGTTGTATAGGCATGTGATATCCCGCTATGAACTGATCGCTGCCCTGCCAAGTTTCCCCGAGGTATTTCTTATATGTAGTGGCATGGAAGTATTTTCTTGAAAAGAGACCTCGGGTTGTGTTTGTAAACCTCCTATAGGTGGGTACATACTTCGAGAACGTTGGTCGTTCCTGGCATAATGTACCAAATGTTCATCGTCTAAACCTCGGTATGAGTCTGATTGTCTACTAATTTGTGGTCTAAGCAGCACCTGAGGAGATGAACCAGATTCTCCGGTGAACGTCATGTTATTCGAGCCTGAAGGCTCTGTTTGTTGCGTTTGAGCGAGCTGATCTAACTCCTCAGTTTGAAAAGATGAGTTATATCTGATCCTTGGAGTTTGTGTTGACAACTAGTTGGTTGAGTAGTTATCACCCCATACTGAGAGTGAGGGTGATGATTGTCTATTTTGTTGGGCGTAGTATGCCTCAAGGCCCAAGAGGGGCCTGCCATATGCATCGAATCCCGACATATTTGGGGGTATATGAATACCCACATAGAATAATGGGAAGGAGCGAAGGTGATGGTGAAAGCTAATGAGGTGGAAAAGATGAAAAGTATACTAATTTTGAAGAACACGTAATAATATGACTCCAAACTAGAAAGTAGGAAGTTCACGTCGGGTTCACCAATTTTGTACAATGGAAAAGTGACAAGCAAGCGTGGGAATCTACAAGTAACTCTTCCTCACACCCGACCTCCCGAGGTCATGCCGAGACAGCCGGTGGGGATGGAATATGTATGGGATGCAGACAAACTAGTTAGGCAATCTAATGTCTTCAATACGCACTAGTGGAATTTGTGAATCTAAGGCAAAGAAGGCCCTCCTAACCTGAACTGGTGTGATAGATCGATTGGCAAGGATGACTGCTCGAAGGCTCCAATCAATATCGAGCTCTGGCGTGATTCAATCTATGGGTTGTGGAATACGTGGAAAATGACCTGGGATAGTTTTGTGTACATCTCCGGATAAGGTCATACGGTGGATGGTAAATATAGTTGACTCTATGGACGATTCTCTGGCCTAGTCCAGAACTCTCTAGCTTTGTTAGCTGTTGTATCTAGTAAGGATAACTGTTCGATGATGATAGGTGGAAGTGGAGTGGATCTGAATACTAGTGTGCATAGGCCAGTGTCTATGTCTGATTGACTTATGGATTCGTTGGGTTGTGGGATTTGTGGATTGCAACCGTAGACTCTCGTTTGTTGCGGTCCTACTATGGTCATGCGTAGAATTAGTTCCCAATCCCTAACACCTAGTAATCGTATGCTTTCTCAGCCTCTATATTCAAAACTAATAGCTGTGTGATCTTCTCAGAGTGCCTCACAGGTGTTCTTGCAACCTGAATTCTTAGGCTAGTATCTATGTCTGTGAGAGTGTCTCCTGCGCCTGGCTGTGGGACCAAGGGATCACAACCAAACGTTTTCTCTCTTTCGAGCCCTTCTACAGTCATATGGATGTTACCTAGGGTAATCTGTAGTTTGGTTGATTCGACCAAAACGTGTGCGCTTGGTCGTCCTCTATGTTTAACCCGCTCAACTGGGAATTGATTTGTTGCAAGCTTACCGTTGTTCGAAGACTTGGATCCTAAGATTTTGATCTATATCAATTATTGCTGTGATGAGATTGGGTGGGGCATGATTGGCTCGAATACGTATTCCCAGGCTCCCTAGGTCCCGTGATTGTCATACAAAAGTAACAATGTAAAACGAACCAGAAAAAAATAAAATTTAACTACGTTGAATATATCTATAGCATATATGATTTCTCTATTTTTGTATTTTCTGACTGAACTATTTGAATGAATCTAAAAGAGTAACTGTTAACATATCTAGAATTTGACAATTAATTTAATGATGAAATTAAAACAAACAAGATAACCGAAGTGTAGCTATTTGTCTGTGTAATTTGTGAATCTATTCTAAACAATGAAATAATTGACTTAATCTATTTGCAAGGCTCTTGATCCTACCTCAGAAGTGAGGAGTGAATCATAGTTTCTCAGAAACTATCAATCCCCATAGCTTCCCTGGCAATATCGAGAGTAGAATTGACTGAAACAAAGTGATTGGCTACTTTATTTGATATGCTACTAACTAGAACTTTGAAAGCTAGAACATGGATTCCGCATAACAGTGGCGAATCCGATGGTGTGTGTGATCTTGTCCCCTCAGTGTGATCTCCTTGTTCCTTCGTGTCCACGTGGATCCGAAAAGTGTGTAATGCTAGCATCAGCAAGTAAATATCGGGACAAAGGCAACTCAAGATACGAGATGAATATAATGCAAGTAGGAGAGGGATAGCGCAAGAGTACAGAGCTTGGCTTATGCAATTCCTAGTGGGATTTATTACGAGTCATGCAACATGAAACGTCTAGAACCTAAAACTATCTTGTTTGAAGAACAAAACCTGCAACTTTAATGGCTTCCTATTGGTAAACAGACTATCCTATTCCAATGGATTGGATAAAATAATAGCAGTACTTGCACAAGATGGATATGTGGCTTACTAACAGTAAAACAATGCTAACTAAGCATTCAATGAAAGAAACTAAGAATTTTAAGCAAAATGAAAACTAAATCTATTGCAAAGAGAAATCCAGAGGCAAATTTGAGGGGCCATTTGCTTGAGCACAAGCCAACTATTTATAGCATTTGCATTTACCCAAGGTAAAAACCAAATAGAACTCTTAAACTATAAACAATGGCAAAACACTATTCCAGGGAACTAGAATCATAAATGCAAGCTTATAGTAGTGAAAGAAAGTTGGTAAAATGTTGAAATTACGTGAGTCATGTTAAAAGAGCTTTCTGGAAAACACGTAAAGGACCGCCGCCTGAGGCGGTGGCGAGCTTCTGACCGACCGCCACCTGTTCGGGGTGGCATCATGAGACCGCCACCTGGGCGGGGGCGGCGGTTTCATCACTGAAGAGAAAAGGCCAAGAAAATAGGGGAAAAGGGAAAAACAAAGCACACAGGGGTCTAAGCGGGGCATGCGGGATGTTAACGCATACTTAGAGATATTTTCCGATCCCGAACACCTTGCGAGGAGACCTGTATCATCATTAGGGCACATGTCATGTTATTTTGGCAGCACAATACCTTACAATTTTGGGTATGTACAAGTAACCTTTCTTTCCTTCCATAGACCAACCTGAAATGGGGGCAACCAGTTGACTTCTTAGGAGTGATTCTATCACATTACCAGGGATGATTTCAATTTAGTATGTCAAGTCCTTTGGTTCTCATTTAGAGTCCTCCTTATAATCCTTAGGAAGTGTTTATTAGTAGAATCAGCTTGGCCTTTACCACCGAGGGTAATAATTTGAGGAGGTGCTCAAATAAATTCCATTTTTACTTTCTATTCATATATATTTGTGCCCGAAATGCCAATGCATTATTTGATATGATGGCATCCGGTACTCCGAACCATGTCACTATCCCTCGTAAAAATTCAAGATGTTGGCTTCATTTTCTTCTTTGAATGCAACTGCTTCCATCCACTTGGTGAAGTAATACATAGCCATCAAGATCCATTTCTGACCTACGCTAGAGTTTGTATTAATCAATCAAATAAAATCCATCCCCATTATATGAGTGGTTGTTTAAGCGAGACATGATGTAATGGAAGTGATGCTAGCTTATCTTTACCTGTGAAGAAGGCACATTTCTTACACTTCTTGATTTAAGTGTAGAAGTCACTAAATACCATGGGCCAAAAATATCCTACCTTCATTATCATTAGAGCATATACCCATGGAGCAAAGTGACCACCGTCCTCTCCATCATGAAACTCATGTAGAAGCTTTTCAATCTGGTCTGTTCCAACACATCTTAAGAGAACTCTGTTCGTGTCCCTTTTGAACAAAACACCATCAATGAGAAAACACGGGATGGCACTCGGAGTCTAAAATCCCATATATTTTCTCTACTCAACTCCAGAGGACATAGACCTGTTTGAATAAATTGTATCATATTCTAAGTCCAACAAGGGGTGGGTTTACTTCCTAAAACTTTCTCTTTATTTTCCCGTAACACTAAAATAACCTCTTCTCCATTATCCGACTTGGCATGTTGGTGGAAGCTAGCTATTCACACACTCCCTTATCATGGACAAATTTAGTGAAATTAATTTCTATATCATACTCCATTACATAGGTGATCCATCCTACCCGCTTCTCATTCGAATATTTGTTCAAGAGGAACTCTTTGAATCTAGTATGAGATACTAACAACTGAATTCTATCATTTGAAACCAAGTGCCCAAACTTTTTTAGACTTCTTATAACAACAAGTATATGCATTTCAACTAAGGAGTACCTTACCTCATAGTCTTATAGGCTTTAGATGAAGAAATATATGGGCTTCTCAGATCCCTCCTTGTTTTGCTACACTAAGATTACGAGATATGGTGTCTAGACCACCGAAGGCATAGAGAAATAAATATTTGGAGAAGTCCAGATTTATGAGATTAAGATCTTGAGATATAACATTCTTAATAGCTTCAAAAATTTCCTTTTCCTCCACTATCCACTTAAATGCCATGATATTCTTCAACATCATAGTTATTGGCTTGACAAGAGAAGAAAAATCTGGTACAAATCCTCAAATGAAATTAATCCTCCCTAAGAAACTTTGTAGAGCCTTATTATGACTTGGAAATTCTAGAGAATGGATGGCCTCGACTCTCTCTAAATAAATTTTCAAACCATATTTAGACACAATGTGGCCCAAGATCTCACCTTCATGAGCTAGGAATATACACTTCTTCGGATTTATAGAGACTCTAAATATCCTACATATTTCGAACAATTGCCTAAGGTGGAATAGGTGGTCTTCTAGATTCTTGGAGAGTAAAATGATGTCATCTAAATATAGAAGAACTATTTTGTTCAACGGCCTTTGAATGCCATAGCCATAGCCCTCTGGAATGTAGCTCTGTGTTTGAATTTCTGAATGACATCTTCCTATAGGAATAAGTGTTCCATTTTGTGGTGAAGGCCATTTTGAACTGATCCTATTCTTCCACCATAATTTGATTGTATCCCAAGTATCCATCTAGGAGAGAGAATCTTTTTGATCCCACTACTACCCGTAAGATTTGATACATAAATGGAAGTGGAATGTGATCTTTGATAGATTCCTTGTTCAAATCACAAAATTCCATGCATAACCTGATTTCCCCATTCCTCTTCCTATTTGGAACCATATTTCAGTAACCCATCTTGAGTGCTTAATCGAAAATAAAATGTTTTCCTCTATCATTTTATTCAACTCTTTCTTCATGAGAGGTTTAATATAAGGATTCACTAGCCTTTTCTTTTTCCTAATGGGCTTGGCTTCGGGATCCACTCAATTGTGTATTGTGCCAATTTTGGATTAAACCCTCTCATGTCTTCATAGCTCCAGAAAAGACATCAGGAACTCTTGGCAAAGTTGTATGAAATCATATTATTCTTTTTCGCACTTACCCCTTGCCAATCTGGAGTATCTTCTCCTTTGACCTAGATATTTTCCTTTTCCCTTCTAAACTTATCATTTGGGTTGAATATTGACTCTAGAGCCACTAGTCCCTTAGGAAATTTTTTTATCCATAGTTTCACTACTTGATCCCACGTCTTTCCGCTTTAATTTATCCTATTCTTAGCAGAGAACTCAACTTCTTCCTATAAGAAATTAATAATCTGCGCTAATCATTCTCAAACGCCTACATACTTGTGTTGTTTTCTAGGACTACAGGCCTCACAACTATCTTGATGTGGGGTTGTGTTTTGTCTCTCTTAATGTTTTCAACAACATCAAATGTTTCCTTGACTACTGCAAGTATGTCCATAGCCTCGTTCTTCTTCTTGGGTATAGAAACAATATTAAATGATTATCTTGATGTGGGTTGTGTTTTGTCTCTCTTAATGTTATCAACAACATCAAATGTTTCCCGACTATTGCAAGTATGTCCACATCCTGGTTATTCTTCTTGGGTATAGAAATAATATTAAATGCTTCAAAATATTCAATAAAATTCCATACCTGTTCTTATAAATCCTAAAAAGATCATTCTTTGTAGCATTTTTTCCTCTGACTTGATGGAAAATCAGTTCACTGTCTCCAAAAGCTTGCAAATTCCTAATGCCCCTCTTTACAGTCCAATGCGGTCCATGAATCAATACTTCGTACTTAACTGTGTTTTTTGAGAAAGAAAATTAAAAATAGAAAGTCGAGTAGTACTTGATTCCTTGTGGTACCACCAACATTTCTCCTCCTCCCACACCTTGTCTACTCCTTAAACCATACAAAAAAAATTCCATACTTCATTATCATCCTTTTTCTCTAGCTTGGTGAAGCTAGGAAGAGGTGGATTCTCTTCATGTAAGAAATATGTGCCTAATTTTGCATCCTCCATCTCCTTGTATGGAACAAAATCATATATTTTGTTTTCCCATTCTTCTAATGTCAAATCTGGAATGACTCTAACTTTAGTACTGCTTTCTGAGTGCTTGGAAAATCATCTTGGTAAAAAGATAAGCATTTGACATTGATTGAACTTGGCACATGAGGCTCAATATGGAAGTCAAAAATTGGTTCCAATCTGATTGTAACTTTGGATCCATATCTAGTTTTGAATAGCATGTGGGACCAATCTACTGAAAAAAGGCCTCCAATTTTAGCTAGGAAATCCCTTGATATGAAAAGGATGAAGAGTGGTGGAATATCAAAACCAACACATCTTACAAGATTGTGACATTGGGACATGTGTGTTGCGTTAGATTCAAATCTTTGATTACTCCAACTGTTCCCACTGTTGTCCCATCCAAATGTACCACTCCTTTGGAGACCAATTCATACTTGAAACCCAATTCATCTACATTCTTCTTCGACATTACCGAGTTTCTTTCTCCTGAATCAATCATGTAATTATGCACTAGGCTATAACCTACAATTAAAGGTGCATAAAATGGTGGAGGTTTCATATTTTTACTTAGACAACCTCCCTCTTATTTCACCATATTGGTGAGAACCTTCTCCTAATTTTTAGATGACTCGCTTGAGGTTGACCAATTTTCCATGGTTGTTTGCAATAAATCTCACTGTCTTGGAATAGCTAGTGACTCCCACATGGAAATTCTCATGTTTTTCTTCTTCATTTGATCAATGATGTTGAATGGAGGTGGACTCTCCTTTTTCCCCCCCTTACTTGGCATAGTTTTCTTTGACTCTGAACTAGAATGTGGGCTACTACAATTGGTGCCTTGGGGATGACTTTGCACTCTTGAGACCATCCTTGTATTGATGAATCTCTTTTGTGTGAGAGTAGGCTAAGAATATCCTACATTTAATGAATACCCATCATCTATGGTCCTCTTTTTTGACCTTGTATTTATTGCTACACCTTGGACGGGGTTTTTATTAACTCTACAAAAATCTTTTGTTTACCAATTGACTAAGCATGGCTTCAGATTATCAAGTGTCTCTTGTGGACTTTCTTGATATTTATTTCCCTCTTCACTCATCTCTTGGGACACACCCACTGTCTGCACCATCAATTCCTGATTGAGAGCACCATTGAAGCATGATGCTTGGTTATGAGGTTGATTGCAAGGGAAACACTAATCATACTCTTGTGTCATGTTGTTTTGTACCAGAACCAAATCCCTTTTTGTTGAAGATGTATTAGGATTGTATGGTTGAAATTTCTTGGCAGCTTGAGGTTGTCCTAGATTTTGATTTTGACTTGCAGCTTGAGTTAGAGGCCTGTTTGACTGATGTAGAGGCCTATTTGACTGAGCTTGAGGCTGGTATGGCCTAAAATTATGAGCCTATTGCCTCTTGATAGTCACCAGCTCATTCCCCAAATTCTGCAGTTACTTCATGACTTCTTGGAGCTTTTTAAAAGTACTAGAAGAGTTGGAAACTTCACTATTGTTTTGAATTATAGGAGTTGGAATGGGATTCAACTCAGGTGTTTGACTAGTAATGGGATTCCCCATATCTGGATGTAGAGGCATAGGTGGCCTTGTGCCAAATTTTTGGCCTAGATCAAGTAGCTATCCTCTCTGATTGTAATGACATAAGATCTAGGTAGATTCACTCCTCCCATAGATTGAATCATCACTAATATATCCACATTTAAATCCTTTAGGTAGTAGAGGAATTTACCACCTACCGATGGTCTCATGGCCATTAGGATCCTATCCCAAGTCCTTTGAAATATAAAGTTGAAATCGACCATCTACTCATTGGGATCCCTCTTGATCGTAGTCAACTTGCTCCAAAAGTGAAAAGTTGTATACCCTTTCTCCAAACTAGTTGCAGAGTGTTGAAAAAAATGCATTCCATTCCATAATCAATGGCATTGTTAAGCTCATAAAGCATTACAATGATTTACCTTTGAGAAAAGAAGCAAGGAACATGATCTGCAATATCCATCTTATTGATATCATGAATGGCTTAGACATTCACAATGTCTTAAATATGATCAATAAGGGTTGTCCCTAGTGAAGTAGGGAATGCTCTTTAGTGTTTCCACTAGAATAGGATTATGTGCATTAAGGGTGAGTGGAATGCTACCCGTGAAATGAAAAAATGGGTTTCATAGCGGGGTTGTTGATGCGCCATCCTAATTGGCCTGAGGACCCTAGTTGATTATAGAAATGACCTACCATGTGAAGGCATATACAAGGTCATGTTTGATAGGGATGGAGACCTCTGGAATTGTCTTCCCCTTCTTCTTCTTCCCGAGAGATAGATGAAAACACTCAAAGGATCCTTCTTCTATCATCCTTGACCAAGTATGGATCCTTCTCATATGCTTGAGGGACTTGGGCTACTACACCATTGAGTTCTTCTTCTTTGGAGTCACCAAGTGTGCTTCACAAAACCTCAAAATGCTTCAAATCAAAAAGAGCTCAACAATCTTACTACAATGAAAATATGAAGATCAAATGCTATGTAAGAACACTTGTAAAATGATCTTTGTCCCAATAGGTGTGCCAAAACTATTATGTCAAAAGTAGCACCCTAGGATTTGTGTAATACAAAACCCTACTTTTGAAAAACATGGTCCTGTCTCAATGTGTGGGACCCACGTGACTGAGACAAACCTCCATAGAAGGATGGTTCCTCTACCCCTAATACTAAAACTACTCCGAGAAAGGAAAAATGTGACTATCCTATAACTAACATAGACTTCCAAGGGATCAGGGAAGATAAAGAAATGCATAAAATGTAAATCCTAAGCTAAGGAGGGCGATAACACTAAGAAAAGGGGTGGAGAGATTCCCAGTGGGTGAAAATGAGGGATAAATGAGGTAAGAGAGGGAAAACAGAGGTGCCACAGTCTAAAACCACACTCAAGTCTCCATTTTTGTAAAATACAACAGATCTGATGTTGAAAAAGAATGAGACATGCACAAAATACCTACAAATATAATGGAAAAGAAAAATTAATGCAATGTAACTCAAGTAAGGGAAAAAAATCCACAAAACATCAATTTTATTACTCAAAATGGTGCAAAATCCATTACAATGTAAGCAAGAGGTGAGAATCCTTCACAAAATGCCCAGATTTGAGGCCCAAAGCTCATAGAAAAGCTCCTAGAACAATTTCGCGAGTTCCTCCGTAAATTCTCAAAAATATCTAAAAATTAGGGGTTGAGTACAATTCATAGCAAATTTTCCATAATTTCCTGCATTAAATGCCTCACACTTACAGTAGTTGAACCACCTCAACTACCAAAATTAATACTCTACTCATAGTTTTGGTTGTTATGTTGTCTTTTCACGCTTAAATTCTCGACAAGTACCATTAAATATCTGACAAGTCACATTAAATAACACGAGAGGTAGCTAAACTGTCTTTTCATGCCCGCCCTTTCCTGTGACCCATGAGCCATCCAACCAAAGGGGTTAGATGGCCATCTATCTCGCACCGGGCCATACATCTTGAGAATTGACCCACCGACGACTTTCGATTTGTGACTCATCTAACCAAGTGGAGTTCGATGGTTGTTTATCCTCTCTCCATACGCCTACGTTAGTGAATGACTCATTTGACTATGTGATCTATCCAACCTTGTTGCCTTCCTCATGCGATGTACACCATCTAACCTTTACGCAACCCGTCCAACCTATATCTAGTTTTTCAAGCCGAGCCATCTGTCATGTGTCCATATAACCCATCCAACCTAGGTTGGACGACCATCTATATTTCCTATCCATACACCGATCAATGGGCCAACCATCTTGAGCCATCCATCCGGGGGTTGGATGACCTTCAATCCTATGTTGTACTTGAGGTTGGACAACTATCCAACCCATGGGTTATCTAACCAAGGAAGTTAGATGGTTGTGTCTATTCCATCTAACCATGTCATCTTTGCCTATGCCACCTAAAACACCCAAGCTCCCATCCAATTTCTGAGCTCCCCATAGAGCTACTCTAACTTCACTCACCGTCTAACCCATCCATCTAACCTATATCTCGTTCTCGAGCCAAGCTATCGGCATGGCTATCCAACCCAACCGTCCAACCTATCTATCGAACCTTGAACTCACCAATTCTATAATAAGCTTGACCACCAACTGGACCATTCACCATGGCTCACCATCTCACGGTGAGTTAAGATCAACTCAACCCGAGCCAAAACACAAGCTACCCTAAAGATTGCAAAGCATTTCTTTTCTCCATCAACTCGCCAAAGACTTCGACCTATTAAGTTTTCTATTTTATAGGGATGAAATAATGGATAACATTAACGTGGAGAAAAAATTGAACAATGCACTCCATTACATCATTTTTTTCCATTGTAGAATGCTTCTCGTCGTAATTACATTCCAAGTTGTGATGTGTACGCTGAAAACAGGGGAACATAAGAAAATGATGAAACTAATAAAAAAATATTTCACATAACGTTGTATAAAATGGTCGAAAAATTGCTTAAATGCTCAATATTTTTATCTAGGCTATATCACAAGGCAACAAATGAATTTAAACTATTTCTAATTTCACTTATAATTAACATTGTTTCTATTTATTGTTGATGAAATATAAAAAAAAATCTAGTCGAGTGTCATATTTTTAAAACAAGAATTTCATACTAGTTTTAGTCTTCAATCTCAATAATGTATAGAAAATTAGAATGAAATGCCAAATGATTCATATCACTTAATTTTTATGTGTTTGATCAACAATATTGGCACTTTTCAACAACAAATAATGTAAAGTGAATACATTATTTGGTGTGAAATTCCTCTCCCACATTCCATATGTTTTAATGTAGTACAAACATAATTTCACTTTTGGTCAAATCCACTTTGACCATTCCTTTTCATTGAATAGGTGGAGCTAAAGCCATGGTGATATCCTAATATATTATTAATGGATCTAGAGGATGGTAATCATGGTCTATCAAAGTTGTAGGGTTCAAAATCATAGGTCTAGGATAGGGGATGGAGTCTTACTAATATCCTAATTTTAAGATCATTAAATAAGAGATAATATGCATACAAATACATAAAAATTGGGGATATGTGACATATGTTAGGGTTGTAAGACAAGGGGTGTATGGAAGGAAAGGTATGATTGGGATAAAACAATAGAAAAAAATAGGCTACTCAATCCTAGTATATGTAGATGATGCATTAATAAATCAATCAAATAAAAATATATTTAACGTAAATGAAAATGAAGGTTAGAGTTACTTACCTTTGGGCATGCACTAACAATACATTAATCCTCTCCTTCCCTCCTCCCCCACCCATCCATTAGCATAAGTGACACCTTATGAGATAGTTGATGTGGGGACAACATGAAAGATAAAGAGAATACATAGGTGAAATATAGTTGGGAACCCTAAAGACTTGGAAAAATGTAATGGTCTATGAAAGTGGTAAAAGTAACCACATTTGGCCTCAATTGATATGTCACTATAAAAACCATGACCTTACCAAGTTTTATTTATAATTTCTTATCACCAAATTAAAGCATGTAAATATAATGTGCATCAATACTTTTATATATTGATGGGTGTAATATCTTGTTATTTGAGCCAAAACATTTACGTCCACATAGGTTGTCAATAGGATGGAATAGATTAGTGTAGGTAAAATACATAGCGTTACACTAATATTTAATTGGTTTATGCTTTACGTTAATAATTTTGGTTAACCGCAGAGATTTTAACTTGCATTGACATCACCTATTTGAATATATGGATGATGGAATTGTTGTATATTGCTGACTTGGTCTATCCATTATAATTTCTCCTCAACACATCAATTGCGTGAGTTTTGGTTGAAGTCCTGAACTAAGTGGACCCTTCTATGGGATTATGCAAAAATTATTAGAAATAATCATGCTATGGAAGAATTGGTGTGTGTGTGTGTGTGTGTGTGTGTGTGTGTGTGTTGTGTGTGTGTGTGTGTGTGTGTGTCTGTGTGTTTGTATTTGGGTAATAATTATGTTGGTTGATTATCTTATATGAATCGTGTCATATATTATTAAGGGTGGAGGGTCATGAACCCGACCATAAAATAATAGGGAGTATTATGTTTGTTGACTCTAGCAATTTTATTCATTCTTACATATTACATCATATTTTATAGTTTTGACATTGTGAACAACTCACTGATGATCATGGGTCATGAAACCGATAGAGAAATAGAAAGGAACTATTTTATGTTATCATTAAGTGCATATTATTGTTGTCTCGACTTTATTTTTAAAATTATTATGATTGGGTTCAATGCCTCCAACACAAATGGAAGGGTCATAGATGAAACCTAATAATAAAAGGGAATTTTGAAATCCGTTTAAAAATAGGGCACATTTGACTTGGCCTATTCATTTGGATTGTGAAAAGTCAAACAACATGGTAGAAACCCTAGTTGAATGCATGCAAGATGTTTGTGGTGGTGGCATTGTTATTTTAGGGCATAACTAAGTTGCATGGTTGTCTTCATCCCGTGGATGGAAACATTCTATTGCATGGGTGTTTATGTGGGTTAAATGATTATTTATTTTTGGGATGCATACACTTTGAAGTGGAAGTTATAAATTTTTTAAGACCCATTATAGACATAGAAGAGATGAGTTTGGAAGTGGTTATAGGTAACTATGAGCTCAACTTGCATGGATGGAACAAAGGAAAACAACTTGGAAACAAAATGGCAATGGATTTTTGATTGTTCATAGGCATGTATTTCTTTTCCTTTTAATAAAAATATATGGAAAATGCTTGTTTTTCAGAGTAGATGAATGTTTTTGTAAAAATGCATTTTTAAAACTTAATTATTGTTATTATTTGGCATATCTCAAGTTATTTGTGCACACAAATGGGCATATGTGTTTCGGTTTTTTTCTAAACTGCTGTTATTTAAGGGTTTGGCATGAAAATTCGTTTCTCTAAATCTTTGTTTGAAAGGATTGTTTTTAAGAAAAATCAGACCTTTTTTTTATTTGATCTAGTTATAATGGATTTGGTTTATGAATGATGATTGATTGTTTTCTCCCATTTAGAATGTTTTTGGTTATTTGGCTATAAATTTGGTTGTTGGATGTTTAATTGATAAATACATGCAAATAAAATAATTGTTGGGTTTTGTTTCTCTTACTTTGAAACATGCATACTTATATATGGGTTTATTATGTGAAATGTTCACCTTGCCATCATTTTATGCCTACACAAATCCTAACAGCTTTTTTAGGTATTAATTTAGAATTATGAAGAAGTGAATCTTTTCTATTTGAGTATTCTTATCTAAAAGAAGTCGGGGTATCAATGAAAAATCTATCCTTAATGGTCTTGTTTTGGTTTGCAAAAATGTTTCCTATGTTTGTGGAAAAGAAAGAATTAAATTTTTATATGTGATTTTTATCAAGGTGAAAATTGGAAAAATTGATTCTCCAAACAATTGTCGAGTTGATTTGTTGTCCCTTTACGGGACTATTGAAGAAGATGGAATAATATTTCTTTGACTATTTCCCAAATCTCATGTTGAATATTGTGATATATCTTCATTTGGGTATTGGCAAAAAGTTGACGAACCCTTGTTATATTTTAAAATATATACATGAATAAGGAAATAATTAAGTATTATTAAATGTTGCATCTATATAGATTCTCGAAATAGGCCTTATTATTATTTGTAAAAATTAGTAATAACTATTGAAGAGTTATGAAACTAAGATAAACATAATTGATAATATTCATTTGGGGCATTTATTTATAGAATCAAAATAGGTTGTTTGAAAGAATATCCTATATTAATGTAGATTCAAGCTTGTAAAACCTATCCTAAGGCATGTAACTTAGCCTTTCTAAAATACTAAATCATGTACATAATTATAGGGCTTGTTACTTTGATCTTAAGGAGAAGTTATAGACAAAAAATCAAGCACTTGGGTACATTTCTAGGTCCTAATCACATACCACTATTCATATGATTCGTAAGAGAGAAAACTAGCCATTGATAACTATTTTTGGCCTTTTGTATTTGTTTCTTATTTTCTATTTGGCCTTCTACACCCTAGATCCCAGTCAAAACTTCATTACTTTATCTTTCTTGAATTTATACACCAATTCCCAACAAGGAAGCTAATGCCTAGCGCCCCCATCCCCTCTGGGCACCACTCACCTCTTTCTACCTTACTCGATCCTTTTGCACATATTTTATCTTTTAGGAATCTTATTTTCTCATGCGTTAGCCTTCCAGGTTATCAATTATGAAATTCAACCAAGAGAATCATACAAATATAGAGCTATGTGATCATAATAAAGGATCAAGCTCTAAGCATATACTATCACCCCTAAGGTTGCATCCAAAGGCATCCTAATATAATCAAGGCATCTATCTAGCACTCACTCATGGGAAAAGGGACTACATTTTCTGCATAAAATTCATAGGAAGAGGAAGTTCATTTTGTCATCCACATATCTACTTACATTGGTACATCTAGCTATCACCCACTATCACATGCGCTTACGCAAGGGATTCCTATGGCACAATTCTATAAAACATGCAAAAGAACTACATGGATTCTAAAATGTTGTGTAGTTCTTGGTTGTAATCTTACTTAATTGGGTGACTACTGGGGTCATCGACTCCCCATTTGCATATTTCTTTTTTAGGATTTGATGTTATTTGGGGTTGTGCAAGATATCATTTTTTTGTAGGCTATAGGTAAATTTGGTGATCATCCAATGAAATATATGTGACCAAAAGTGAATATTAGTGACACTTGTGCAACATAGAAAAACTAGTTTCTAAGCTCCTGTGCGGTCACAGTTCCTAGAAGAGATCCCTAGTGCCTAGGCACCTAGTCCTGCTCCGGGCACCCTAGTCTAGGTTCATCCGACGGTTACAATATTTTTGTGTTGATTGGACAATATTCTCCTCATGTTCATCTTGGTCTTCCTATTTATAATCTTATTTTACTCTCTCTTGCATTTAGGGTTTCATATTTATTTAGCTTATTGCTTGTGTCAAATCTATACTTTAGTGTTTATTTATCATATGTGATTCTACAATTAGGGTTTTACAAATTCTCATATTTTTAATGTAGACACAAGATCACACACTTGGTTACATTTCTAGGTCCTAATCATCTACTACTATTCATATGATTCCTAAGTGAAAAAACTAGCAATCGACAACTATCTTTGGCCTTTTATCAATGTTTCATAATTTTTATTTAGCCTTCTATAACCTAAAGCCTATTCAATACTTCACTAATTTATATTTCATGACTTTAGACAACATTTCCTAGACCAGACGCCAATGCCTAGGTGCCCTCATCCTTCGGGTGTCTCTACATCTTTATACTTTAATTGCTCTTTTTGGGCATCTTTTATCTTTTTGGCATCATATTTTCTTATATTTATTCCTTTCATTGTCAATTGTGAAATTAAACCAAGGGAATCATATAAATGTAAAGTTATGTGACCATAATAAAGGAATAAGCTCTAAGCATCTGCTATCACTAGCTAAGGTTACATCTAAAGGAATTCTAAGAGCATCAAGGAATCCATCTAACACTCACTCAAGGGACAAGGGACTACATTTTCTGCATACACTTTATAGGAAAGGGAAAGTCGGTTTTTCATCCACACATCTACTTACATTGGTACATCTAGCTATCACCCGTAATCACGCACACTTACATAAGGGCTTCATAGGGTAAAATTCTATCACACATGCACAAGAACTACATGGAGTCTAAAATGTAGTGTAACACTCGGTTATAAGATCACTCATTCGAGTGACTTGTGGGTTCATCGACTCGTCATTTACATCTTTATTTTTTATGATTTGATATAGTTTAGAGTTTTGTAGGATATCATTTATTTTTTAGGTTATGGGAAAATTTAACGATCATCTAGCGATATATAGGTGACCAAAAGAAAAGATTAGCGACACTTGTGCGTCACAACAAAATCCATTTTTAGAGCTCTGCACAAGTGGTCACAGAACCTAGAAGATGTCCCTAGTACCTAGGCACCTTAGTTGAGGATCATCTGATGGTTCCATGATTTTTGTGTGTGATTTTGACAATATGATTCTCTTGTTCATCAGTCTTCTAGTCTAGAATAATTTAGGATTAAGTACAAAATCATATAAGTCTTCCACTCTCTCTCTTGCACTTAGGGTTTCATATTTTTTTAGCTTATTACTTGTGTCGATCTATACTTTAGCATTTATTTATCATACTTGATTATAGAATCAAGGTATTACAAATTTTTAGATTTGTTAAATCATTTGGTGAACCCATCACTCGAATTCCACCTTCTTTCTAGGATTTTCTTCTTATGCCCATTACCCATAGTGGTTGTTTTGGGTCTTTTGAGAAAATCAAGCTCCTCCATCTTCCCATAGGGTTTCTAAATCAATGGTTGAATCTGATAACCCCTTTGTTAACTCTCAAAATGTTCCTCTTGAAAACATTGAAACATCTAATAGTGAGAAATCCTATGATGAAGACACCAACATTGATCAAGAACAACTAGAAAAGGTTACTAATTTTTGTTAAGATTTGTGTAAAAATACTATGCATCTTCTACATATTATCCATGCTTTGATAACTTCTAAAAACTCTCAATATGGTTCTTCCTTTATTTTCATGGCCTCCACTCAACCCCTTAATATTCCTACTTCTATTCCCGCTTCTACCACTCTGATCATTCAACCTAATGCTTCTATTCCATAACCCGACGCTTCACAAACACTCCCGATTTAACTTATTTATATAAGGATTTGTAATCTCAAATTTTTCGACTTCAAATAGTTACTTCTCCCACATTTCCATCTCTTGACTCCACTTTACTCCTTTATACTTCTTTTGTACCCACCATTTCCACCTATCCACTTCCTCCAAATTTCATCACCCATAAATTTCCCACATTTAATGGCCATGGCGACCCTCAAGAGAATCTTTGAGCATTTCCTAGATTATGTGGATGATCATACTTTACTAGCAAATCTCTTTCCTATAAGCCTCCAAGATTATATTATGTGTTGGTTCTATGATCTACCTATCCTTTGGTAACATCATTTACGCATTTAGTTGATGATTTTCTCACTCATTTCTCAATCAATATCGGTTCTAAGATATCCTATGCTCAACTTGCAAAAATCAAACAAAGATCTAATGAGAATCTAGCGGATTATGTGTTATGATATAAGAACAACTTAGCTAATATGTATAATGTACTTACAGAATCTAAATTGCAAGGTATTTTTATCCAAATTCTCTTGTCTATATTGCAAGAAAATGTAATCTTTGTGAATTCTCCATCATTTAATATGCTATATCATACTCTTAAGCTATGTGAAAGAAAATTGTTATCTATGGGAAAGCTTAAATATCATTATTAGGCTTCATTTTCTATCGAGTTTCAAATAAAATCAACTTTCAAGCCATCTACTAATACCACCAAAGAAAAATCTATTTTTAACGTTGTCTCTACTCCTAAAAAGCTTCAATAACAACCTCTAAAGTGTAAATTCACAAAATTACGTTGTTCCTTGCATATTATATTGCCACAACTTGGTCAAATCAATATTATTACGCTTCCTCCTCCAAGTAATTTGGATCAATCTCACCCTAAAGTATGCAATTATAATTAAAATACTAGATGTTATTATCATCAATGGGTTGGGCATTCCATAGATCGATGCTTCAAACTTAGACATCTTATTCAAGATCTTATTGACAAAAATGCAATCGATCTCCCTAATCCTTCAATATCTACATTAGTCAATGAAAACAAAAAGCTAAAAATATTTAATGATCCTCTCCCTAAGAATGAAAAGCAAGTTATTGATTCTTCATCTAATCATACATATCATGTAGTGCCTCCTCCTTCATCAGGGGCTCTTGATTTTCTAGTTTCTCATACTAATGTATCACCACCATTCATTACATTCTCTGATCATGATTATCATGCTACATTATCTTCTAATACACTACATATCAAGGCTTCCATTAGACCTCATGCTATCAATAATACAATGATTGATCCATCGATTCATATGAGTGTGTGCTCTATTGCACTCCTTGTCATTATCAACTATCCAATCTCTCATATTTCATATCCAGTTCCTAAATCTTATGGTTATGTCAAGCTTCCAGTTACATTTCAACCTCTCACCATGCTCATGTCATTCATTTTGGCACCCTAAATTAACATTTTTGACATGCTCTTAGGTATTCTTTAGCTCGTGCCACTAAAGCTATCATTTTTGTGAGTCACTTGTGCCTAAAATTAATTCACAACAATCATGTTATCACCATCAAGGGTGTTTCTCTATACACACTTGCTATCATAACCTCCTTTTGAGGTTACCATTTTATTAACTAAAACATCCATTTTTCTATAACTCTCAAATATAAGGCACATTCTGCACCTATCTCACCCAATTACACATGAATCACTCATCCTCATTGGTATATTAGTCCATATTCTCAGCCTAATTCCCCTTCTTAGGAATCCCCTTCACATAGGAATTCATCACCTCCATCACTTCCTAGGTCTCCTTCACATAGGTGATCATCACCCCTTGGTCTCTTTCACATATGTGTCCACCATCTAGGTCTCCTTCACATATATAGTGTCAGTCTCATACACCACCAATCTTTGAGTATGGTCACATGCCTTTATCTCCTCATAATTTCCCTTCACTTTTGTTGGATAGTTTTATCATCATCATATGTTTGGGGTGCGTGATGCTTACTTCTATACCCCCTTCTAAGATTCTAAGGTGTTTATCATTTCTATTCTTATGCTCTATGCTTCATGTTTCATCTCTTTGAGCATCATTACACAACTTGATACACTTTGTATTGTCATTACCCTATGACACACTCTAGTTCCATGGTTCATACTTGAATAATGAGGGCCTATATCTAAAATTAACCTCACCACATACACTCTACACTATGCTTCATTGATCTATATTTCTAGTGCACATAATCCAAACCATTTCCCGATGACACTCTTATTCTATAGTTCATTCTTGACTTCTGAGGGGTCTTTTATAAATGAACATTATCTCATACTCATCCACATTCACTCAAAGGCATGATGTTCCTATCACATTCACTTTGCATTCCATTTCATTCACACTCATAGCATGGTACATATCTTGGTTGTAATTATTCTTTTTTCTTATACTCGCATGTTATACTTAGCTTACTATGTTAGATGAATATATATTATGTCATTATCTTTATCATATACACATGCACATTCACTTTTGTCTAGTTGTGGATGCATACTTTCTATAGATATTTTTACACACAACAATGATGCTTGGCATTGTATCTCTTACCATTCTATTGAGGCTCCTAGGGGAATTTGTATTTCTACACACTATAGCATTTGTCTTACATGAAATATTTTCCACCATGGTTATTTGATACTTTACTTGTTACTTTTTCCAGTTGTTTCCTATTGTATGCCATTATTTGTGGGATTTTCCTGATGTATTGATTGATCATTACTTGTATACTTTTGGTAACTTTAGACCGATTGTCTTGTGACATTATGAGCGAAGTCCTGTTAATGCAAAATTACAGCACCCTTGATTTCTTGTGATTTATGTGTGAGGAAATCAGTGTAACCTACATAACAAGGGATTATCCTACATTATGTGCCATTGGAATTAGAATAATCCTCTGGAGAAACCTGAATTCTTCTTCTAACCTAGTGCCAACTTATAAAAAGTGTAGAAAATGGAAAACTAAACTAATCCTACCCTAATGCTTTCCAAGGAGATAGGGATAAAGAATGCATAAAAATAATCCTACTCTAAAGGAAGGTGATGCACCAAGGAAGGGAGTGAGACACTCGAGTGAGTGAAAAGTACATAGTAAAAAAGTGAGAGAGGGTGAATAGAAGCACCACAAGCTAAAGAAATATATAGTTCCCTAAATTCATAAAGAACAACAAATTAAAGGTCATGTAAAGGGATAAGTACTCATAATATACCTACAAACATAATGGAGGGAAAAATATGCATTATAACCTGAATTAGGGTAAGAAAATCCACAAAATGCCAATTTTATTTCTTAGAAAAATGCACAATCCATTACACTATAGGCACAAGGAAAATCCTTTACAATAAGCCCAAATTCAAGGCCTTTAGCTCAAAATAGCTCTAGAAGAATATTGACAGAGTTCCTTTTAAAAATAGAATGATCCCCTCAAAATGAGGTGAATTTTATAATATATAGATGAGGAGCCTTAAAATTTCCTCACCAACCGTAGATTTCAATAAAGAGGTATGAGAGACCATACGAATTTGGTACTTTGCTTTACGGGAAGTCACAGTGCCATACCTCATTAAGCCGGTAGCTCTAGAAGAATATTTGAGTTCCTTTTAAAAATAGAATGAATCCTCAAAATGAGGTGAATTTTATAATATATAGATGAGGAGCCTTAAAATTTCCTCACCAACCATAGATTTCAATAAAGAGGTATGAGAGACCATACGAATTTGGTACTTTTCTTTCACGGGAAGTCACAGGTGCCATACCTCATTAAGTCGGTAATTGAACCACTTTGTACTACTTCCATTAATGTCTAATTCATTCATGCACTCATCCGGTTGCACATATTTTCTACTCTCGAGTGGTAACATAATCATTTCTAGTGTTGGATGGTAGCATAAATATGACCAACCGGTAACATGCTTTCCCCTCTGGTCGGTAGCTTACAATCTGTTATTGGTTGGCCGTAGCATCCGTAAAAATAATACCGGTGACCCTACTATCAATCGATCGCTTCATCATCACCTCTATGCAACGGTCGGTAGTATTCTTGACCACCGCCGAACCTTCATTATCCCGCTATCACCGATAAGAACCGTACATACTACCAATTGGTATCATTTTGTGTTTTACCAACACCTCTACATCATTTTCCCCATACGGCTAGCTAACCTCGTTATCATTTGGTGGCATAAACTATGCTATCATTCGGTAACATCCATACTGATACTAGCCAGGTGCATATAAAATGCTACCGATGGATTTTCCTTCTACCATTTTTTTCCTTCTCTTTACGGCTCGACCTTTTCTACAGGAGATAAATTCATGAGCTATCTTGTTAAATTCCGTGAGTGTTATTCCCATCAACCACCAACGCTTTGACCTTTTAGTTGTCCATTTTGTAGGGGTGCAAAATATGGATAACAATTGGTAACTTGCAGGGTGATCTTCCTACTAGATTCAAAGACCAGTGATTTTGGAGGATTCATTGGGCATGGAGTCATTTTGATTGTTGAAACTAATCTGATACCTTAGAATTCCATCCCTTTAACCTCTAAAACACTACTGGGACATTTTTCCATCACCATACCCTTCTTGAAACTAGAAAGTGCAACAATAACAAGGCACAACTATATACAAACAAGAAATTCATACACATCCCAAATGGAATATGTATAGATATCACGAGCACTTATTACGAGAGAAACCCTACACTACCAACAAAACAATGTGTTGCAAGCACTTGGAGAAAATAGAAATCCTAAACTAGTATGCACAGGAGGATATTTCACTCAACAACCATGCTTGAGATATATTCCATTGACTAGAATATGCTTCTTCTACATCCAACCTTGATAACTCGAAAGCATTATTTTATTTGCATCCTGAAATCATATAAGGTCCACTCCATATTGCATCAAACTGGGAGTGCCTTCCTAGTGTTTCCCTGTCTGTATCCCATTTTAGGAACAAGTCTCCCTCTTGTAAGTTCCTATCCTTTTCCTTCTTATCAAAGAATCTCTTGATCAAATCTTGATACTTCTACATGATTTATAGGACTCGAGTCCTCGGCTCCTCTAACTCCATGTGTTATGTATACCTAGCTTCTATGGGTTAAAAATATGATAGCTCTAACTACTTCATGAGTTCCAATGCGGGAAACTAGAGGGATATAGGAAGCCATGCCTCCCTTCCGTAGAATAACTTGTAAGGGGATTTATATGTTGACTTCTTAGGAGTAATCCTATAAGTCTGCAAGGCTGATTTTAAATTGGTGTGTCAAGTCCTCTGATTATCATCCGAGTCTTTATATTTTTAAATTTTTTTTTGGTGGAATCAGCCTACCCATTACCCCCGTGGGTAGTAATTTGATGTTTTTCAAGTATATCATGTTTTTACTGCCCACTCTATGATCTTGGAACCTAGGAATACTAGAGAATTATCTAATATGATTGTGGCTAGTACTCAAACCTCATTACTATACCTTCATAAAAATCTAATATGCTAGCCTCATTTTCTTCCTTGAGTGCAACCGCCTCTATCCATGGCTATAAGGATCCATTTGTGACCCAAGATAGAGTTTAGATTAATCACCCCAATGAAATCTAGCCCCCATTATATGAATGGTTCATTTACAGAAATAGGGTGGAGTGGAAGGGCTTCTAACCTCTATTTTCTTGTGAAGAAGGCACACTTTTACACTTCTTAATCCATGCATAAAAATCATTGAAGAGGTTAGGACAATAATACATTGCCTTCATAATTCTAAGAGTTGTCACCCTTGGGGAAAAATGGCCTCCTGTTTCACCATCGTGAAATTCATATAGCAACTCTTCTATCTCGATCTATCATGATGCACTTAGAGGACACTATGTATATATTTCTTGAACAAAATACCATCAACCAATGTAAAGGGAATATAATGAAACCTGAAATACCTTCTTTTGGCCTTGCTCAACCCTTGAGGACATTGACCAGTTTAAAGGAAATGGACTATATCTTGAGTCCAATAAGGATCGGGTGAAGCATTGGCTGATTGTTCTTGATCATCTTGTAACACCAAAAAACCTCTTCTCTACCACATTACTCATCATGTTGTCTCAAGGCTAATTGTTAACATAATCCCTTACCCCCGACTAGCTTGGTCACCTAATCTAAGTGGAATATTTTTGTAGGCATAAGTGCCCCATTATGTTGAGAAAGTAGTGTTATCCAAAATGTGCCCCCTTGCTCATTTTGTGGCTAACTCCTTTCATTCTTCCCTCTCTTGTGCCTCAATCATAATTTTTTCTTTTCATGCACACAAAACTTTTTGGAAATGGCACCATTCGATAGAGCTCTTTCTCAGCTTTCCGAGACAGGTAAATTTTTCCTCCTAACTCCATGTATTATTGAATTTATGGCCCGGTGGAGTTTTTGTGGGAAATTTTCCCCTGAAAGGCCCACGGTCAATGAAATGGTGCCACATGTCCAAGGAAGTGGTGGGGGTCGGAGGAAAACTTGGTTTTTTTACCAAGTGTTTGGAAAAGTTTTCAAAGGGATATTTTTCCCCATAGGCCCACCAGTGAATTAGATTATGCCACGTGTCTAGGGGGGAAAAATTGAAAAATCGACTAAGTGTTAGCGCCATGGAAAATTTCAAAAGGAAGGCCCGCCGACCAATCATGTTACGACACGTGTCCTATGGCATCGGACCTTCGGAGGCGGAGGAAAGATTGGAATTTTGGTGAAGTGTTTTGGTAAAAGGGAATGGAGAATTTTTGGCCCACTGCCCCACCAACCAATCATATTATGCCATGTGTCCATGGGCACCCGGAATAGCGGAGCACGGGAGGAGATTGGAAATTTTTCCCAAAAAGGATTGCGCAGAAGGAAAAATGTTTGCCCAGGGCCCGCGGTGAATGAGATGCCGCCACATGGCCTAGACCGGTGGGAGATGGGGAAATTTAGGAATTTTCCCAAAGGAAAAAGGAAGGAAATTTCAAAGGAAAAAATCACCCCCACGCAAACCAATCACATCTTGCCACGTGTCCGGTGGTGGCAAAAGATACAAGACAAGCCCGCATGGAAAATTCAAAGGGAAAGGCCCGCAACGAATGAGGTTTTTCCACATGTCCGAGTCAAGAAATATGAACAAATAGTGATGGAAAATTTAGGAGGATAGGCCCGCACCCAATCAGCACGTGCCACGTGTCCTCAGATCATCGGCCCGGCGAGGGAATTTTTGGAAAATTTTCCAAAGGGCAAAACAATGGAAAATGAAGCATTAAAGGCCTGTGCCCAATCAAAACATGCCATGTGGCACCTGGAATGGCGGGGCATAGGGAATTTTGGAAATTTTCTAAATGCCAAAAAGTGGAAAATTAAAAAAAATTTGCCCGCCAATCCGATTTGCCCCTGTTTTGCCCTAAAATTTCAAATGGCCATATCTTTCGATCCAGAGCTCGGTTTTTCACGTTCCTTATATCAATAGAAAGATGGTGAAATTATCTACAAGATTCCGGGTCATTTTATATTTTGATGGATCTTGGAGAGAGAAAATTAAAAAATTCCTCTGGCACGTGGTTATGGACATAAATGATGTTTCAACCACCATTTTTAATGAAGAATGGCTCGCATTCTCTCCCAGCATGGCGAAAAATGTCAGGGGATGGGCCTGTAAGGATTCCCATGTTGTTTTACTATGTTTTGGTTAGTGGTTGAAGCTCTCCCATGTTTTCCCATGTTTCTCTCTCTTGGGGTCGTGGCTTGCACTGTAAAAGCCAGAATGGGTTCATTTTTGAAAGGAGGAGACACTTTTCAGCTCTATAACTTCCTTTTTCTTCCTTTTTGGTAGAATTTGTGAAAAATTTTACCTTTCCATGCAATACAACACCCCTTTTCCTCTTGATCACTATAATGCATTGTATTGGATCTGGAATGTTAATATATGCTCTGTGATTAAAATCCCTCAATCCTTTCATATATCTACCATTGTTTTCCTAATCTTTCATTACATTTTGAGCAATTTGTGCATGCTTTGTGCTTTGTTTTCTTATGGATTGTGTAGGAATTGCAGATCGTGTGTCTCAAACTCCTCTCGTGCATCACCTCATTAGCATTAGCTTCATTTTCTTGCATTCCTTATCTTTGTCCCCTTGGAATTTAGGGTAGGAACTAGAATTCAAACCTCTACAACTTGTAAGTGATATATCTGATCGGAGGATTTGAGGAACCAGCCTTGAGTCTGAGATTCCTCTCCCATTTTTACAAGTCCCACACTTGGGGAGAGGATTCAATGTTGTGTAATCACATTGGATGTCCAAGGTGTCAAACTAGAAGTCTGATCAACATCCAATGGTGCTGCTGATTTGCAACAATAGTTTTGGCACACCCGATGGGACCTTAGAGGTCTTCATCTTCATTGCACCAAATTGATGTGCATTTTTAGCAAGTTTCTTGCTTAAAAGATCCCTAAATTACACATCTGGTGACTCCAAGGAAGAAGAATCAGCTGGTTTTAGCAGTGCAGACCTAAAAACTCATGAGAAGAATCAACACAAGGTCAAGAGTTAGAGAAGAAGAGGTGATGTTTGAGTATCTATAGTTATCCCCAATAAGAAGGCAAAGAGGGAGGAGAACTCAAAGGTCTCCATCTCCACCAAACAGAACTCTATCAACTCCTCCACTTGGTAGGCCTTTCATTCAATCAACAAGGGTTCTAAGGCCAATCAGAATGACACAAACAACCCCTATGTCAATTTCACTGGCAACAACCCACTTGCTCTCAATGCACAAAATCCAATCCTAGTTGCAGCATTGAAGAACATCCCATACTTTACTAGAGAAAATCAAACCACTCCTAGTGATCATGTTAAGGATATTGCCAATATTTGTGCAATCCATGAGATCAATGAGATGCAAGTTGTTGTCAAACTGCTGGCATCTTCATTCAAAGAGAAAGCTTTGCAATGGTTTAGGAGTCTTGCTCAGGTTCTATTCAAAATTGGAACTAGCTATGCATAGCCCTGCATGAGCAGTTTGGAGAAAAGGAGACAACTTGTCCCTTTTAGAGCAGCTGACAACCATCAAGAGAGCTCCCAATGAGCAGTTGATGACTTCAACTTCAGATTTCAAATGACTTGGGAGAGATTTCCAGTGGCAGTAAGGCCAGCAGCAGAAGGTGCTTTTCTATATTACCTTAAAGCTTTAAATTCTGATATTTCTATGTTAATTCAATCCATGGGAGACACAACTATCCCTGTTGCTTATAGCATTTCCATTAGAGCTGAAAATTGTTTGATTCAAGTTGGCAAGCTAGCTCCTAGGCCTCCAATGCCACTGTTTCCAAGTTTAGAGAGCCCAAACACTAATCAAATGCCTATTTTAGCTCCTATTCCCACTCCTAGAAATCAAAATTTAAGTGAAGCTTCTACTTCATCTCCTAGTGCCTCAAATGAACTTCAAGAATTCATGAAGCAATTGCAAAATCTAGGCAATGAGCTAGTTACACTCAAGAGGCAGCAAGCCCAAGGTTTTAGACCTCCTTTCCATCCTCAAGCTCAGCCTAACAATCAGCCATACCAACCTCAAAGACCACCCAATCCAGCTGTAAATTTAAATCAAGCAAGACCTCCTGCCAATAGACCATTTCAGCCCTATAATCCCAATGCTATATCTGCCTCTAAGGCATTAGTGCCAGTGTAAAACAACATAGCTCAAGAGTATGATTGGTGTTTCCCATGCAATGAACCTCACAACCAGTCTATGTGTTTCAATGGTGCCTTAAATCAAGCATTAATGGTGACAACTATTGGTGTGGAGGGTGAAGGTAGTCAAGGAAATAACCAACAACAAGACACATTCCAGCAGCAATCAGCTCCAAATGATACTACACTTGTAAACTGGCAGGCAGAAGATTTTTGTGGCATGAATCAAACAATTCCCCAAAGTGTTGCAGCCAACACAAGGTCAAAAAGGAGAAATTTGGGTGAAGATCAGCCATTGGCTCCGAGTAATCCACAATATTCTATCACCCCACCAATTATTGGCAAACAAAATTCAGTTCCAAACACACAAGGGCTGCCTAAAATAGCTCCTAAGCCAACTCAAATGCCAGTTGTTGCTGCCCATATGCAAGGAATGAATGTGCAGGCCAAGGGATAGCAAAGAGATGCTTCATCTCCATTCAACATCATTGATCAGATGAAGAAGACAAATGTAAACATATCAATGTGGGAATCACTATCTATCCCAGGCCAAAGAGATTTGCTACAAGCTGCCATGAAGGACTGGTCAACTTCAAATCAACAAGTCCAAATGCAAGAGAAGGTGCTCACAAATGTTTCCCAAGCTGAAGTGAATCATGGAGGACAGCAAGGTAAAATGTTGAAACCCCCTCCATTCTATGTTTTATTGATCATTGAAAACCAATTAGTACACAATTACATGATTGATTCCGGGGCAAGTAGTTCAGTAATGCCCAAGAAAATAGCTGATTAGTTGGGAATTCAGTATGAAGTCATATCCAAAGGGGTAGTGCAATTGGATGGGACAGCAGTAACAACAGTTGGAGTGATAAAAACTTGAGTCTTAGTTTGCATGCATGCCCCAACGTTGTTGTTTTATAAGATGTCTCAGTAATAGATCTTCCACCACTCTTTGCCCTATGTCTATCAAGGGATTTCATAGCCAAGATTGGAGGCTACTTATCTACTAATTGGTCACACATGTTGTTCAGAACAAGATATGGAACCAAGGCCACAATCAGATCTGAACCTATTACAAACTTTCACATTGAGCCTTACACTCCAAGTCAGATCAATACTAATTGTTCAGTCGTTTGATCAAGAGGATTATCCAAGCACTGATGAAACTAACACCAAGGTAGGAAGCATCCCAGATCTAACTCTTGATGAATGGGAAAACAAGGTGCATTCTTTTGATCCTTATCAAGAAATAGAAGAATCTGAGCTAGGAGTCTATTGCATGCATGAAGAAATCAACCTATTCCTAGCATCACCAAGCCAAACCACAAGGATGACAATGAGGTATGGTAGTTGTTTTTGATGGATCAAGGAGTAGACAAGGTGCGGAGGGGAGCTATGCTTGTTTCACCTCGGGAGTAAAGTATTATTCAGCTTTTAGATTCCAGTTTTATGCTCTAATAACAATGCTGAATATGAAGCCTTGATATAAGGATTGCATTGGTCAATCAAGAGAGGAATAAAGAACTTGCAAGTCTTTGGTGATAGTGAGTTGATTGTCAACCAAGTTAAGGGGCAACATGCTGTCAAGAATGATCTACTCAAGTGCTACAAAAATAGGGTGTGGGACCTCATTGAAGATTTTAAGGGCTTTGGCATAAGATCCATTCCTAGAAAAGAGAACCAAGCTGCTGATAGGCTTGCAGCAGTTGGAGCAGCCTTTGATGTTGTTGAAAGAATCAAGAAGGACAAGGTACAACCAAACATCCATGTGATTGTAAGGCCTTCAGTGCCAGACAACAATGTAAGTTGGCAAGTGTTTGAAAATGATCATCAAATCATCCATTTCTTGCAAGAAGAGGTTGAGTTCTCAGCTAAAAAATAGGAAAAGTTGGAACAACAATATGGTGACCAAGTGGTACAGCTGAGAACCAACAAACTACCAAAGGGACTTATTACTTTGGAGTCCATTTTCAATCCTAATGATCAGTTTAGGAAGGAGAAAGCAAACATCCAAGTCAAAGGAGAAGATTCAGTGTCCATCTTGGTGGAAGAAGGCAAATCACTCCAAGTTGGTAAAGTGACAACTGAGAAAGAAAGGTATGAGTTCATACAACTTTGTCAAGAATTCCCTGATGTGTTTGCTTGGAGCTATGAAGATTTGAAAGGTTTCAATCCCAAGTTAGCTCAACACACCATTGAATTGGATCCAAGTACTAAACCCATCGGAAAAACAAAGGCCAGTCAATCCACACATGGAGCCTCTCATGAGAAAGGAATTAAATAAGTTGATAGAATCAAGAAACATATTCCCTATCAAGCATTCTAGTTGGGTAGCCAACTTGGTTCCAGTGAGAAAGAAGAGTGGGGAAATCAGATTGTGTGTTGATTTCAGAGATTTGAATAGAGCATCTCTCAAGGACCATTACCCACTTCCTTCCATGGAGCATATTTTGCAAGTTGTTGTTGGCTCCGAAAGGTTTTCACTACTTGATGGCTATTCGGGGTACAATTAGATTATGGTGAAAGAAGAGGATCAGTTCAAGATAGCCTTTATAACCAAATGGGGAACTTATGCATACAGGAAAATTCCATTTGGGTTGTCCAACGCTGGAGCTACTTTCCAAAGGGAAATGGACATGGCGTTCAAGGATTTGATTAACAACATGGTGCTGATATATCTTGATGATATCACCATTTTTTCAAAAAATGCAGCAGACCATCTCTTTCATTTGAGGCAAGTGTTCCAAAGGTGCAGAAGATTTGGAGTATCCTTGAATCCTAAAAAGTGTATTTTTCTAGCTCATGAGGGAAAGCTCCTTGGCCACATTGTCTCCAAAGAAGGATTAGCAATTGATCCAGAAAGAGTTGAAGCCATAAGAGCACTACCATTGCCAAGCCACAAGAAGGCCCTTCAAAGTTTCTTGGGAGAATAAATTTTGTTCGGAGGTTTGTCCCAAATTTTGCAGCCCTAGTCAAGCCTATCACCAAGATGTTAAAGAAAAGCATGGCTTTCAAATGGACAACAGAGGGCAAGGAAAGTTTTGAAGCAATAAAAGAAGCCATCTCTCAAGCCCCAACTCTCATCAACCCAGATTTCTCCAAGGATTTCATCCTCTATGCATTTGGGGGTGATGATACTATTTCTACAATTTTGGTACAGCAGAACAAAGACAATGATGAGCAGCCAATTGCTTTCTTCAGCCAAATCCTGGAGGATTATGAGGTGAGATATTATTTCATTGAAAAGCATGTTCTTGCAGTAATCAGAAGCTTGAAGAAATTCAAGTATCTAGTTTCAAACAACAAGGTTCAGTTGTTGGTTTCTCATGTGGGAGTTAAAGACTTCCTCCTCAACAAAGACTTGAATGAAAAGAGAGCAGGTTGGATTACTCGTGTCATGGAGTATGACATTGAGATCAAATTCACCAAGTTGGTCAAAGGAAAAGGATTGTGTGAGTAGCTGGTTTTGAACAAACAAAAGGAAGCATGCAATGAGAAGGAGGTTGTTTTGGCATTGCAAGACAGCCATGAGCAAGGAAGCACTCAAGAAGAGAATGATGGTGTCCTCACTCCTTGCTGGACCCAAGACATAATGCACTTCCTAAGCATAGGTCTATGCCCTCCAGAGATGAACAAGACCAAAAGAAGACACTTCAGATTGTAGGTTGTCCCATATGCCCTTGTTGATGGTGTTTTGTTCAAAAGGGATGTGAATGGAGTGCTGCTGAGATGCATTAGCAAAAATCAGATTCATAGGTTGTTGGAATAGTTCCATGGTGGATCAGCTGGTGGTCATTTTTCACCAAGAGTGACAACTCTAAAGATCATGAGGGATGGCTATTATTGGCCCAAGATTTTCAGTGATTTTTATGCATGGATCAAGAGGTGCAAGAATTGTGCATTCTTCACAGGTAAAGAGAGGCTAGTTGCCCTTCCATTGCATCCAATTTTAGTTGACCAGCCATTCATGCAATGGGGTTTGGACTTCATTGGAGTCATTAATCCCAATTCAAGCCAAGGGCACAAATGGATTTTAATAGCGACAGATTACTTCACCAAATGGACTCAAGCGAGTAGCACTCAAGGAAGCAAGTGAATCTAGTATCATGGATTTTTATGAGGGAATAGCAACCAGATTTGGCATACCTACTACAATAATCTCGATAATGCATTGGCATTCATTGGGTCCAAGGTGACTGAATGGGCTGTCAAGAATGGGATCTACCTAAGTACTTTATCAAATTATTACCCTCAGGGTAATGGCCAGTGCTGAATCCACAAACAAGAACTTGTTGAGGATCATTAGGAGGAATCTTGATGAAAATCGAGGTCTTGCATGCTAAGTTGAAATCAGCCTTATGGGCTGATAGGATAACTCCTAAAAGATCTGCAGGCAACTCCCCATTCAAGCTTGTTTATGGAAGAGAGGCAATTTTACCCATGTCACTTGAGTTGCCAACATTGGAACTCATGAAACAGTTGGAGTTGTTGGAGTTTGAGCCCATGGAGGTTAGATATGCAGAATTGATGGAGCTCCAAGAAGTCAAAAATCAGGCATCCCAAGCAATGGAGAAGGATCAAGCCTTGATCAAGAAGACCTTTGATAGGAAGGCCAAGAATAGATCTTTCCAAGTTGGAGATCTAGTGTTAAAATGGGATGCAGATAGAGCAAAAAACCGGGAAAGCATTCGAAATTTGATGCCATTTGGAGTGGCCCATACATGGTCACAAAGTGTAAGGACAACAATGCTTTCCAATTGTCTTCATTGGATGGGAAGAACTACAGATTCCAGTCAATGGGATCTATCTAAAGTGTTGTTAATAAAGGGAATTCTCCACCTTGTACATATTAGCTAGGTTTTCATTCCTCTAGGTGCTTGTGCACATTGTTTTGTTGTAGATTATTTTTGCTTTCCCTAAGTGCTTTGCACAAGCTTGCTGTCCTAGAAATGTGTCTTGCAAGCCTTGCTCCAATCAGATGATGTTCCATCCTCCATCTTCCTCCTTGTAGTGTTCTAGTCAATTGGGGTACCAAACAGAGAATTTGATGACTCCATGCCCAATGGATTGCTTCAGCCAACTGGTAACTTCATCCAACAGGCAGATGACCCCTTTAAGTCACCAAAATTGTTATCCAAAATGTGCCCCTTGCTCATTTTGTGGCTAACTCCTTTCATTCTTCCCTCTCTTGTGCCTCAGTCATAATTTTTTGCTTTTCAGGCACTCAAAACTTTTTAGAAATGGCACCATTGGATAGAGCTCTTTCTCAGCTTTCCAGAAAGGTAAAGTTTTCCTCCTAACTCCATGTATTTTCAAGTTATGGCCTAGCGGAGTTTTTGTGGGAAATTTTCCCCTGAAAGGCCCGCAGCCAATGAAATGGTGCCACGTGTCCAAGGAAGTGGTGGGGGTCGGAGGAAAACTTGGTTTTTTACCAAGTGTTTGGAAAAGTTTTCAAAAGGGATATTTTGCCCTGCAGGCCCACCGGTGAATCAAATTATGCCACGTGTCTAGGGGGAAAAAATTGAAAAATCGACTAAGTGTTAGTGCCATGGAAAATTTCAAAGGAAGGCCCACCGACCAATCATGTTACGACACGTGTCCTATGGCATCGGACCTTCGGAGGCGGAGGAAAGATTGGAATTTTGGCAAAGTGTTTTGGTAAAAGGGAATGGAGAAGTTTTGGCCCGCTAGCCCCGCCGACCAATCATATTATGCCACGTGTCCATGGGCACCCGGAATAGCAGGGTGCGGGAGGAGATTGGAAATTTTTCCCAAAAGGGATTACGCAAAAGGAAAAATGTTTACCTATGGTCCCACATGGTGAATGAGATGCCACCACGTGTCCTAGACCCCAGGTGGAGGTGGGGAAAATTTGGGAAATTTTCCCAAAGGAAAAGGAAGGAAATTTCAAAGGAAATATTCACCCCCAATGCGAACCAATCACATCTTGCCATGTGTCCGGTGGCGGCAAAAGATACAAGACAAGCCCAAGATGCATGGAAAATTCGAAGGGAAAGGCCTCACAATGAATGAGGTTTTGCCACATGTCCAAGTCAAGAAATAGGATCAAACAGTGATAGAAAATTTAGGAGGACAAGCCCACGCCCAATCAATTTTCCCTCAAACATGCCACGTGTCCTCGATCATCGGCCGGTAGGGAATTTTTGGAAAATTTTCCAAAGGGCAAAACGATAGAAAATGAAGCATTAAAACCCCATGCTCAATAAAAATGCCACGTGGCACTGGAATGGCGGGCATAGGGAATTTTTGGAAAATTTCCAAATGACAAAAAGGAAGAAAATTTAAAAAAATTTGCCCGCCAATCCGATTTGGCCCTGTTTTGCCCTAAAATTTCAAACAACCATATCTTTCGATCCAGAGCTCAGTTTTTCACGTTCTTTATATCAATGGAAAGTCTGGTGAAATTCTATAAAATATTCCAGGGTAATTTTTTCATTTTGATGGAGTTTGGAGAGATAAATTTGAAAAACACCTCGGGTCACGTGGTGGGACTCATGGATAAAATGACATTTCAACCACCATTTTTAATGAAGAATGGCTCGCATTCTCTCCTAGCATGGCGAAAAATGTCAGGGGATGGGCCTAAAAGGATGCCCATGTTGTTTTACTACATTTTTGGTTAGTGGTTGAAGCTCTCCCATGTTTTCTCATGTTTCTCTCTCTTGGGGTCATGGCTTGCACTGTAAAAGCCAGAATGGGTTCATTTTTGCGAGAGACACTTTTCAGCTCTGCAACTTCCCTTTTTCTTCCTTTTTAGCAGAATTTGTGAAAATTTTACCTTTCCATGCAATACAACACCTCTTTTTCCTCTTGATCATTGTAATGCATTGTATTGGATCTGGAATGTTAATATATGCTCTGTGATTAAAATCCCTCAATCCTTTCATATATCTACCATTGTGTTCCTGATCTTTCATTACATTTTGAGAAATTTGTGCATGCGTTGTGTTGTGTTTTCTTGTGGATTGTGTATGTATTGCAGTATCAGGTGTCTGCAACTCCTCTAGTGCATCACCTCATTAGCTTTAGCTTCATTTTCTTGCATTCCTTATCTTTGTCCCCTTGGAATTTAGGGTAGGAACTAGGAATTCAAACCTCTACAACTTGTAAGTGATATATCTTATCAGAGGAGTTGAGGAACCAGCCTCGAATCTAGAGATTATTCTCCCATTTTTACAAGTCCCACACTTGGGGAGAGGATTCAATGTTGTGCAATCACACTGGATGTCCAAGGTGTCAAAATAGAAGTATGCTCAACATCCGGGGTGTTGCGTATTTGCAACAACAGTTTGGCACGCCTAGTGGGACCTTAGAGGTATTCATCTTCATTGCACCAAATTGATGTGCATTTTTTTTCAAATTTCTTGCTTAAAAGAGCCCTAAATTGCACATCCGCCAACTCCAAGGAAGAAGAATCAGCCTGGTTTTAGCGGTCAGACATGAAAACTCATGAGAAGAATCAACACAAGGTCAAGAGTTGGAGAAGAAGAGGTGTTGTTTGAGTATCTACAGTTATCCCTAAGAAGAAGGAAAAGAGGGAGGAGAATTCAAAGGTCTCCATCTCCACCAAACAAAACTCTATCAACTCCTCCACCTGGTAGGCATTTCATTCAATCAACAAGGGTTCTAAGGCCAATCGAATGGCACAAAATAACCCTATGTCAATTTCAATCGCAAAGCAGCCACTTGCTCTCAATGCACAAAATCCAATCCCAGTTGCAGCATTGAAGAACATCCCATACTTTACTGGAGAAAATAAGACCACTCCTGGTGATCATGTTAAGGATATTGCCAATATTTGTGCAATCCATGAGATCAAGGAGATGCAAGTTGTTGTCAAACTATTTTGGCATCTTCATTCAAAGAGAAAGCTTTTTCCCAAAGCAATGGTTTAGGAGTCTTGCCTTAGGTTCTATTCTAAATTGGAACCAGCTATGCATAGTCCTCCATGAGTAGTTTGGAGAAAAGTGAGACAACTTGTCCCTTTTAGAGCAGGAAAATGAAGCATGCCAACCATCAAGAGAGCTCCCAATGAGCAAATTGACCGACTTCAATTCAGATTTCAAATGACTTTAGAGAGAATTCCATTCTGAAGGCTAGCGCAGAGAAGGTGATTTTCTATATTACCTTAAATCTTTAAATTATTGTATTTCTATGTTAATTCAATCCATGGGAGGCACAACTATCCATGTTGCTTATAGCATTGCCATTAGAGCTGAAAATTATTTGATTCAAGCTGGCAAGCTAGCTCCTGAGCCTCCAATGCCACTTGTTTCCAAGTTTAGAGAGCCCAAACACTAATCAAATGCCTATTTTAGCTCCTATTCCCACTCCTAGAAATCAGAATTTAAGTGAAGCTTCTACTTCATCTCCTAGTGCCTCAAATGAACTTCAAGAAGTCATGAAGCAATTGCAAAATCTAGGCAATGAGCTAGTTACACTCAAGAGGCGTAAAGCCCAAGGTTTTATACCTCCTTTCCAACCTCAAGCTCAGCCTAACAGATCAGCCATACCAACCTCAAAGACCACCCAATCCAAATTCTGCAAATTTAAATCAAGCAAGACCTACCAATGAGACCATTTCAGCCCTATAATCCCAATGCTATATCTACCTCTAAGGCATTAATGCCGGTCTAAAACAACATAGCTCAAGAGTAGGATTGGTGTTTCCCATGCAATGAACCTCACAAATAGTCTATGTGTTTCAACGGTGCCTTAAATCAAGCATTAATGGTGACAACTATTGGTGTGGAGGGTGAAGGTAGTCAAGGAAATAACCAACAATAAGACACATTCCAGAAATCAGAATCAGCTCCAAATGATACTACACTTGTAAACTGGCAAGCATAAGATTTTTGTGGCATGAATCAAACAATTCCCAAAGTGTTACAGCCAACACAAGGTCAAAAGGAGAAATTTGGGTGAAGAGAAGCCATTGGCTCGAGTAATCCACAATCTTCTATCACCCCACCACCAATTATTGGCAAACAAAATTCAGTTCCAAACACACAAGGGCTATCTAAAACAGCTCCTAAGCCAACTCAAACGCATGCTCCTACCATGCCTCAACTCAACTTGTTGCCCCTATATATGCAAGGAATGAAATGAATGCGGGCCAAGGGACAGCAAAGAGATGCTTCATCTCCATTCAACATCATTGATCGGATGAAGAAGACAAATGTAAACATATCAATGTGGGAATCACTATCTATCCCGTGCCAAAGAGATTTGCTACAAGCTTGCCATGAAGGACTGGTCAACTTCAAATCAGCAAGTCCAGATGCAAGAGAAGGGTATGGGCTTGTAAGGATGCCCATGTTGTTTTACCATGTGTTTGGGTCGGTGGTTGAAGCTCTCCCATGTTTTCCTATGTTTCTCTCTCTTGGAGTCGTGGCTTGCACTTTGTAAGAGCTTGGGTTCATTTTTTTAAGGAGGAGACACTTTTCAGCTCTGCAACTTCCCTTTTTCTTCCTTTTTAGAAGAATTTGTGAAAAATTTTACCTTTCCATGTAATACAAAGACCCCTTTTCCTCTTGATCACCGTAATGCATTGTATCGGATATAGAATGTTAATATATGCTCTGTGATTAAAATCCTCAATCCTTTCATATATCTACCATTGTTTTCTTGATCTTTCATTACATTTTGAGCAATTTGTGCATGCGTTGTGTTGTGTTTTCTTGTGGATTGTGTAGGTATTGCAATATCATGTGTCTGCAACTCCTCCGGTTCATCACCTCATTAGCTTTAGCTTCATTTTCTTGCATTCCTTATCTTTATCCCTTGGAATTTAGGGTAGGAACTAGGAATTTAAACCTCTGTAACTTGTAAGTGATATATCTTATCGAGAGGAGTTGAGGAATCAGCCTCGAATCTGGAGACTTCTCTCACATTTTTACAAGTCCCACACTTGGGGAGAGGATTAAATGTTGTGCAATCACACTGGATGTCCAAGGTGTCAAACTAGAAGTCTGGTCAACATCCAAGGGTGCTGCTGATTTGCAACAACAAGTAGTCTTGAATTGATCTTCCTCCTTCACCATGATCTATTGTGAGCCCGAATATCCATCTAGAGGGAAAATATTTATGAACCATCCACTACTTGCAATATCTACTCCATAGAAGGAAGTGGGTAGTGGTCTTTGAGGGACTCCTGTTTAAACCCTATAAATCCACACACAACATGATATCTCCATTTCTCTTTCGATCGATACCAGATTTGCCACCCAATTTGAGTGTCCTGATCGGAGAATGATGCTTGCCTCAATGAGCTTGTTTAGGTTTTTCTTCTTGAGGGGAACTATATGAGGGTTGATCGGTCTTTGCTTCGCCTAATGGGTTTAGGTCTCGAGATCCAGTTCATCATGTTCTATACCAACTAAGGATTGAATCCTCTTAAATCCTCATAGCTCCAAGTAAATACATCCGAGAAGTCTTGGTAAATCTGCACAAAATTAAACCTCTCTTGTTCATTGCTCATCTTACCAATTCAAAGTGTCTTACCTTCTCCAACTGCAATAGGTTATGAATCTTCCCTTTTGACTTGAATGTTTTTTTTTTTCCTTCTAGAACTGATCATTTGGGTTGAATATTGACTTTAGATTCACTAAACCCTTTGGAAATTTGTTTGTCTAAAATGCACCACTTGATCATTGTACCACTACTCCTATTTATCCTAATTTTTAGCTAAGAACTCAGCCTCCTCCTGTAAAAAAATAAATGATTTGTTGATCATTCTCAAACACCTACCATCTTATGTTATTATCTAGTACAACTAGCCTCACAATTACATGAATATGTGGTTGTGCTTTATCTCTCTTGATATTGTCCACCACATCAAATGTTTCTCTAATTGTTGCAAGCTTGTCCGCAGCCTCATTCTTCTTCCTTGGTATGGCCTGAATGTTGAATGCTTCAAGGTATTCAATTTGATCCCATACCTAATGCTTGTAGGATTTAAGTAGATCATTCTTAATAGCATGTTTTCCTCTAACCTTTGGTTGACAATTAACTCATTATCCCTAAACACTTGCAAGTTTTTTATACCCCTTTTCCTTGCCTAATGCAATCCATGGATCAAAGCCTCATACTTAGTTGTATTGTTTGAACATGCAAAATAAAAATGGAAAGTTGAGTAGTACTTCATACCTTGTGGTGAAAAAATCATTACACCTCCTCCAAGTGCCCTACCTACTCCTTGAACCATAAAATAACAAATTGCTACCAAACTTCATTACCATCATTATTATCCGGCTTGGTGAGGCTAGGGATAGGTAGGTTTTCTTCATGTAGACAATAAATGCCTAACTCAACTTCTTCCATCTCCTTGTATGGATCATATCCATGCCTTTTGTGAGCCCACTCATCAAGTGTTAGATCAAGAATAGTCCCAACCTTGGTGTCTAATTCATAGGCCTCTAAACAATCCTCCCATTCAAACACTACACAATTAGCATTTATTGGACTTGGCACATGGGGTTCAATATGAAAATGTGTGATTGATTCAGACATGATAGTAACCTTAGCTCTATATCTTGTTCTGAATAACATGTGGGACTAATCAGCTGATATGTATCCACTAATCTTGGCTATGAAATACCTCGAAAGACACAATTCAAATAGCGGTGGTAAATCAATCACCGATACATCCTATAGAAATGTGGCATTCAAGAAAGCATGGAGCATAAAGCTTAGTTCTTTTAACACTCCAAATGTGTCTACTATTTTCCCATCCAATTTCACTACTCCACTCAATACCAACTCATATTTTAAGCCCAACTTATCTGTGATTTGCTTCAGTATTACTGAGCTACTCGCCCCTGAGTTGATCATGCAATTGTGCACTAATTTATCCCCAACGATCAATGAGAGAAAAAATAGTGGAGGATTCAAATTGTTACCTGAATGACCTTCTCCTTGTTATGTGGTGTTAGTAAGAACCCTCTCCTAATTTTTGGATGGCTCATTAGAAGGGGACCAATTTTCCATAGTTGCTTGCAATAAATCTCACTGCCTTGGAATTGCCAATGATTCCCACATGGAAATGATGACATTGGTCTTCTTCATCTGATCGATGATATTGAATGAGGGTGGGTTCTCATTTTTTCATCCTTGATAGGCATGACGTTTTCCAACATTTGGACTAGTTTGTGAGCTGCTACAACTTGTACTATGGGCTGATTCTCGCACATTGGGGTTACTTGCAACAACTATCTTAGGCTAGTTTTGTGAACTAGGAGCTATGTTTTCCTTCTAACTACTTTTTGTGTGAGACTAGGCCGAGAAGTAGCCGGGTTGGATGGTTTCCCTTCTCTTATGTTCCCTTTCTTTGACTATGTATTGGAAGCTACACCTGGAAAGGAGATTGATTAACTCTGCAAAATTCCTTTGTCTACCAATTGACCAACATGGTTTTAGTTGGAGGATATTCTTGCTTCATTCATTGCTGATTTTCTTTCTCGCTTGGCTCTTGGGCCACCCCAATGGTTTGTAACATCAAGGATTGATTCGAGCAATTGTTGAAGCATGTTGATTGATTATGAGGTAGATTACAGGGGTAACACCATTCATACTCTTATGCAATGTTATTCTGGATTGGAACCAAGGCTTGGGATGTTGAAGGTGCATTAGGATTGTATGGCTGAAATGGCCTAGTAGTTTGAGATTGCCCTTAATTTTTTTTTACATCTTGAACATCTTGAGGACATGAGGTCTATTCACTTGATTGTGGGGCTAAATACGATCTGGAGCTCTGAGCTTGCTACCTTTTGATCGTCACCAACTCATTCCTAAATTTTTCAGTGCTTCATGACTTCCTAGAGTTCCTTGGAAGTACTAGAAGAAGTGGAGGCCTCACTATTTCTCTAATTTCTAGGAGCTAGAATGGGGGCTATTTCAGGTGCTTGACTAGTAGAGGGGTTTCCCAACTCTGGATATAGGGGCATAGGTGGCCTAGGTGCTATTTTTTCAGTTTGGATTAGAAAATTCTTAGCTCTAACAATTGTGACATAAGCATCTAGTAAGGTTATCCCTCCCATAGATTATATCATAACAAATATATCAGAATTTAAAGATTTAAGGAAATAGAGAAATGCACCTTCAACAGCCGGCCTTACAAGAATCGAGATTTGATCCCACGTCTACTAAAATAAAAATTTGAAATCGATCATCTACTCATTATGGGCCCTCTTGATCGTAGTCAACTTATCCAATAGGGAAAAATTATCTCCTCTTTCTCCAAACTGGTTGCAGAGGGCTATGCATATTTGATCCCAATTTCTAATGGACCCTACTCTAAGCCTCATAAACAATCGCAATGCCAACAATTTAACTACAACATCTACTTCATTGATCTCATGAATGGTATAGATATTCATAATATCTTGAATATGGTCATGGGAGTCGTGTGGTTCTCCCTCATGAAGTAGGGAATATTTTTTAATGCTGCAACCGAAATAGGGTTCTGGAATTGAGGGAAAGTGGGCTACTTCCCGTGAAGTGGACATAGGGATTTGGTGGTCCTTGTGGTGGTGGTGGCTGATGCGCCATCCTAATTGGCCTAAGAACCTAGTTGATTGAATGAAAGGTCAATCAAGATGGAGGTGTGGATAATGTTATGTTTGGTGGAGATGGAGACCTTTGTACTCTTCTTCCTCTCCTTCCTCTTCTTGGTGATAACTACAAGTATTCAAAGACACATTATTCTCTCTCTCTGAACTGATTTTGAATCCTTATCATGAACTTGATCCACTAGCACAAATAAAACCAATTATTTTCTTGATCAAAGCCACCATATGTGTTTCTATAGATCATCTAAAGGCTGAAAATTCATAAAGACACACCAAATGTTGATAAAATGGAAGTATTGACTTCTTGGTCCCACTGGGCATGTCAAAATTGTTAATGCAAAATTACAACACACATGATTGCTTGTGATTTTTGTGTGAGAAAATTAGTGTAACCTTGCGCATAACATGGGATTATCTTGCAGTGTGGGATGTTGTAAGTAGGATAATCCTTCGGAGAAAGCTAACTTTCTCCTAACCTAGTGCCAACTTCTCCAAAGTGTAGAGAATAGAAAACTAAACTAATCTTAACCTAATGCTTTCCAAGGAGACATGGATAAAAGAATGCATAAAAATAAACCTACTCTAAAGGAAGGTAAAGGAAGGTTATGCACCAAGAGAGGGAGCGAGACACTGAGTGAGTGAAAAGTAGGGAGTAAACAAAGTGAGAGAGGGTGAGTAGAAGTGCCACAAGCTAAAACAATATTTAGTTCCCTAGATTCATAAAGCACAACAAATTAAAGGTCTTGTAAAGGAATAAGTATGCACAATATACCTGTAAACATAATGGAGAGAAAAAGATGTAATATAACCCAAATTAGGGCAAGAAAATCCACAAAATACCAATTTTATTGCTCAAAAACATGCACAATCCATTACAATATAGGCACAAGGAAAAATCCTTTACAATAAGCCCAAATTCAAGGCCTTTAGCTCACAATAGCTCTAGAATAATTTTGACAGAGTTCCTTTGCAAAACAGAATGAATCCCCTCAAAATGAGGAAAATTTTACAATATATAGATGAAGAGCCTTGAAATTGCCTCACCAACTGAAAGATTTCATTAAAGAGGTATGGGAGGCCAAATGAATTTGGTACTTTTATTACACGAGAAGTCATGGGTACCATACCTCATTAAACTGGTAGTTGAACCACTTTCTACTACTTCCATTAATTTCCGGTTCATTCATGCACTTGGTTGGTTGTATGTATTTTTAGCTCTCGAATAATAGCATATTAATCTTTGGTGTCGGTAGGTAGCATAAATGCAACCGGTTGCTAACATGATTTCCCCATCCTTAGCCAGTGGTGAAAGCATCCATAAAAATACTACTGGTGACCCCGGTGTTGATCGATTACTCCATCATCACCTCTATGCAACAGGATGGTAGCACTAAAAATGCTATTGACTGGTTGTATTCTTGATCGCTACTAAAACCTTCACTATCCTACTACCGGACGGATAAGTAGCATCCATACATGTTACCGACCGATAGCATTTTGAGTGCTACCAGATGCTTCTGCACTATTTTTTCCTTACGGCGTGTCGACCTTTTTGCTACCGGATGGTAGTATAAAATATGATATAGATAAATTTTCCTTCCGCCAATTTTTACCTTCTCTTTACATCTCGGACCTTCACCGCGGCTCACCACTCACCGAGAAAAGAGACAAACTCGTGAGCTATCTTGTTAAACTCTAAATTGTTATGCCCATGTTCACCTAATGATTCGACTGTTTAATTGTCCTTTTTGCAAGGGTGCAAAATATGGATAACATGTTCCATGTTTGAAACTCACTTTTCACAATATAATTTGTGTACACTATGGAATATTTACACTGTCTTTCTATTACATGTTTTTCACATTTACTTTTAACACATATTTCTAACTACTTTTTTACATGTGCCTTGGTTTCTACCATGCATATTCCCTCCCCCTATAGGTATCAGTTTCAAATAATCATCTGGTTCTCTTTCGGCCACATTGTCCAAGCAATGTCGCATACATCTCAAATGAGGGAGGCATACATTTGGTGAATCAATTACCTCATTCATCACTTAGAGATTCAATACAGTGCTTGTAAAATATATGAAAAAATATAATTAAAGTAACAAAATGGCCTAGATTTTGACTTGGGTCCTCAGTTCATCATAGATTCTAGTACCTAGATATAGACACCAGTGCTAGGGTGTTCCCGACCTTTTGTAGATGCCTATGACTAAGGGGTAGTTACAAATACTTTCTCATAACAACACAGTTTTCATCAACCATAATGCCTTTTATATCCTTTTTCTACTTGGATCGAACTAGAACAACATGAATCACACCATCTGCAGTGGTGTATAAATTCAGGAAACAATTAGGCATGGAGTATAACTCTAGACCTTTTTCCCTAACACTCTTTTGTTATGGCATGAGATCACCCAAAAACTTTCTCTTGGTATGAGATCACCTGAAAAAATCTCTCTTTATAGCATTTCGAATTTTTCTATCCCTTTTCACTCAAAGACTACACACTTTCCTTTTTACAAATTTTTCACATTTTTACATACTTTTATAGAGTTTACATAACACATGAATTTGGCTACTCTTTATCTCTTCTTTTGTAGGTTCATCCTTAATATGCAATAAGAAGCATCTCTACAACAATCTACTACAACAACAAGTACAACACATTACAAAACTCATACGCTTTCACCCCTAGATTAAGTTCCTCCTTCTTATCTTCCACACTTCATTTGTATAACTCCACACTTTAACTTGTCTCCTCAACACACTTTCACCATTGATCTATAATGAATAAAGGTGCGTAAATTTTAAACTACTTTATGTTATCAAGTATTCACTCAACAACATAAAGTGGGGAAAATATAGACAAAACTCACGCACTTTGGTATATTTATAGGTCATAATCACATACTACTATTCATATGATTCCTAAGTGAGAAAACTAGTGATTAAAAGCTATCTTTGGCCTTTTATATGTGATTTTTATTTTCTATCTAGCCTTCTACACCTTACATCCTAGTTGATACTTCACTACTTTATCTTCTATGACTCTAGACACCAGCGCCTAGATTGGACTCTAGTTCCTAGGTGCCCTCATCTTTTAGGTGCCCCGACCTTTTCACTTTACTCACTCTTTATGGGCATATTTTATCTTTTGGGCATCTTATTTTCTTATGGGTCAGTCTTCCAATTGTCAATTTTAAATTGAACCAAGGGAATCATATAAATATAAAGTTATGTGACCATAATAAAGAACCAAGCTCTAAGCATCTACTATCACCACCTAAGGTTGGATCCAAAGGCATTCTAAGAGCATTAACGAATCCATCCGGCATTCACTCAAGGGATAAGGGACTACATTTTCTACGGACACTTTATAGGAAGGGGAAGTTTATTTTTCATCCACACATCTACTTACATTGGTACATATAGCTATCTCCCACTATCATGCTTGCTTACGCAAGGGCTTCCTAAGGAGTAATTATATTACACACATACATGAAATAAAAAGAGTCTAGAATGTATTGCATGGATCAGTTATAATCTCACTCACCGAATGACCATCGGTGTCAATTTGAATCCCCATTTGCATATTTATTTTTAGGATTTGATGTAGTTTGGGGTTTTTCGTGATATCATTTGTTTTGGAGGTTACAAGAAAATTTGGTGATCATCAAATGATATACATGAGACCAAAAACAAATATTAGCGACATTTGTGTGACACAACAAAAATAAGTTTCTAAGCTCCTAAAAGGTTATAGGTGACCAGAAGAGGTCCCTAGTGCTTAGGTGCCATAGTCCTATTACATACGCCTTGATCTAGGATCGTTTGGCAGTTCAAGATTTTATGTGTGTGATTGTGACAATTTGTTCCTCCTATTCAGCGGCTAAGTCTTCCACTTTCTCTTTCACTTAGGGTTTCATATTTCTTTAGCTTATTTCTTATGTCAAATATGTACTTTAGCATTTATTTATCATACATGACTCTACAATTATGGTTTTATAAATTCTCATATTTGTTAAATCATCGAAGCTATTATTTAGCTCCATAACTATGAGGAGATACTAGTAACCAACAAGTAATTTTTTTGTCAAGTATTATAACATGTTATGGGTATATGTTGGTCTGGTATGATCAATAGGAAACATGATTATGAATATAGTCCTTTGTTTTACTATGTGCAAGAGTTGATGTTATGTTTCATGATAATAAAAAGGGTTAATATCATTAATTTTATATACCGTATTTGAAGTGTTATGTGTTATATCTCTATTGTGATATATTTTAAGTGCTTAGGAGTTAAGATTTCTCTTTGGAAACTTTAAGTGAAAATTGAGATATAAATAATAGTGATTAAAAGTTTTATTTCCTATAACTAGGGATGGCTAATCTAAGAGCTTGTAATTCTTAAGTAGTATTTATTAAAACCTTTTAGGAAATATTACCTTTTAGGAAACTTATGGTTTTGGACTATCTCAAATTTCTAAATGGAAACTTGGGAATATTACCTTATCTTCTTAAGTTATTAATCTAGCAATTATATGAAATAAAAATTATAATATAAATGATAGTTAGAGATTAAATATTGCATATAAATGAGTATGGGATTACTTAGAATCACTATGAGGAAATGTGGAAATATTACCCCCATCTCATTAAGAAAACATTCATGGTTATTATGTTAAAGAAGAATTATTGGTTGTTAAATTGACGAAGTACCAAGAGGGATTAAGGTGACGCACACGAAAAACACATGTAGAGGAGTTTGATGGTGCGTAGGAGGGCATGTGCGTACATGGGAAAAGATAGCGTGTGGTACATCTGCGTATTCACAGATGAAAAAGAGTGAGGACTTAGCGGATTTTTAGAATACATGATAAAAATAGACTTGGAGTGCCGTTCACACAAATAATAAAAACATGTTGACTTGATGTTTAAGTAGAGTCTATTTTAGGCAAAATCACAAACAAATAGAAGGTTAAAGCACATGCATGGAATTGGATATTAATAGGATTAAAGAGGTGTATAAATAGGATATTCTATCAATAAAAAATATTGTAAAAGCATGCATGTATAGTACACATGATTATTTTGGGAACGTCTATTATTAGGAGAGTGCATGGGTGGTGAAGGGAAAGTCCCCAAACCTATAAATACTAGATTAATGGGTTGTTATTGATGAACATGTATGTTCACGGAGTTATGTTGTTCGGTGTATACCTATGCTTGCACACATTGCTCAAGACGCTCATGTAATGATTGACAGCTTCATGTTATGAGAAACAATGGATAATTGTGTTTGGACCTTTATCATTGATATTTATGAGTGTGGTGATCTAACAATTCAATTGATCTTATTTATTATTTAAGTTGTTATATTTCCTTATTATATGATTCTAAGAATTTATGTATGTAATTTTCTATACTTTAATGAATACCTTGTTAGATATTGTAACAATTATGCATGCTAAAATATTGACAAGAAAACATAAAGGAGGGACCTAGTCTATATGCACGCTTTGGGTGAGTGTTAAGATCTCGCCGAATGAGGTGCTAGAGTGCATAACACTTGAAGTGAAATTAAAGACTAGATTTTAGTTATGTTTCCCAGACCTCTTTTCAATTTTTTTGCTAGGATGTTTCATGTAGATGGCATATAAACTATCTTCGGAGAGGATTGAAAGTTGGGTGGATGACATTCAAGACTGATTTACACATAGGTATAGTACAAAGCATGAATTTAACACGTGGAAGTGGGTGGAGGAAAATATTTATCATGAATTGTATGAGATGTATTTTAGCTTCTTTCTAGTAGATTTGTACCAATGGTTAGTAACATATGCATCAAATAAAGCTTGGGGTCCTAGGCGTAGATTTGGATATAGAAATATTACCAAACTCTCTTTGATGCTAATGAGAAGTGGACTAGAGTGGTAGATCATTGATAGGATATTGTGTTGTATAATTATACATTGGAATATGCCATTTCTATATATTCATGCTCGGAGGAATCCGAGTTTAAGTTTTTGAGTGACCCCCAAGGATCATATTATGCGATATCCCTTTAGCTATCAAGATCTTGATGGTAAAAATAGATTTGGAATGATTCCCGATGGCTATTTCAATCCCCACCACTCGTAGGGGTAGGAACAAGTGTGGAGAAGGATGGTGGTGGTACTAGCGAAGATATGTAGAGAGAGGAGAGATGGATCAAGTATAATGGAGATAAGGATAAAGAAATTAAGGCATCATTGTAATAAAGGAGAATGATGGATCGAAAAGTTTTTAAAGCTCTCGTAGAAGATGAGGAGCTACAACATCAGGCCCTCCCAACTTTGGGAAAGTGTAGTAGAGAGTCCCCATCAAAATCGAATGAGATCGTGTCATAGGAAAGAATGAGAAATGTAGGTGCACATCTAACTCGGTCTATCTACCTAGCCCTTGTGCTTGGTGTTCCAGATCCAAGGGTAGTTGAAAGACAGAATAGTGTAAGTAATCATGAAGATACATGTAGATATCATTTTGTGTTGAATCAGGAAGTGCATTAGACTAGTATTGTACCCACAACAATGTATCATGTGCACTGTCGGTGTTTGAGAGTTCTACTGCAGAATTATTTATAGATACGTTGTCGGGATAAGGTATTGGTGTGAAAACTATTGGTAGTACCTCATTGGATGCTATGACAAAGTGCATATAGTAGGTTTCAGCTTAGTACTACAACTAGGAATCAAGGAATCTCATCAACTCGACTACATGCCACAACATGTAGCACGAGAAGATGAGGAGGATCGGGTCAGCCACCGCACGGAGGGAATCTTGATGGAGGTTCGGGATCTAGATTTGGTAGACAAGGCCCACAACCTCCACCACATCAGCCTTATCGACTCCACCTCAACAACTAATTCATCAAAACCTCAAGTTTTCTTTGATATGTCTCTCCACATGCCAGAGTATAGAGGTATAGAGGATGAAGTAGATCACGTGAAAAAGTTCTCATTACTATGGTGTGCAAAAGGAATAATAACCTTAGGCAAAAAGGCAAGTTAGTTTAAAACTACGCTCAAGGGTGCATGAATATTTGGTATAGAAAGTATGACCCACATCAGATTGTGGTGGTTTATGATTCTTTGTGCATAGAATTTTTGGCTGAGTTCTACATTCCAAAGTCTCGAGTAGTAAAGCATCAACGTGCTTAAGGATATAAAGCAAGGTTTATCAGAAAGTGTGAAAGAGTATGATGCATGCTTTAAGACATTGTTGTCCAAATTATCTTATGATATCCATCCAGTTAGCATGCATAGTTGTTTGTTGGGGGATTTTTGACTCCATTCTAAAGGGAATTATCTCATAATATGTATACTAATCCATGTGAGGCATTACAAGAAACACTACATGAAGCAAGGTTAGAAGTATAGACACGTGAGTTAGTACTTTTCTAGAAGCGTATATAATAGCTATGGTGAAGCAAATTAGAGATAAGCTCTTTGCCAACTCTACATATGAGACTAAAAGTGGCATATGGTGCACTAATTTTGAGGTTAAGGGACACACTAAGGATAGCTTCCCACATAGGACATTACACACATTGTTGCTACATCTTACAATATTTGTCATAAGAATGATGATGTGTAAAATTTCCTACTCTTGTAGCATGTAATTCAGAAGAACATGTCCATGTATTGTAAAATTTTGATGCACATACCCATGATACTGACTGATTATTACAATTAATTGACCATATCCATAAAGTCATGTTGAAACAAGATTGTGCCAAACTAATGTGGCAAGTGGTTCAAAGGAACATGAAGGACAAAATAATGTAGAGTACAACAATGTGGATAATAGAAATGGAATTTTTGAGGAGGATATTGAGGCCAAGGTCATGGTGACAGTAGAGGTAGGATTGTGGGTGGAACTTATTACACTTACAGGTCCCCTGATCATTACCAATATGACTATCCAAATAATATAGTTTTCACATGGTGTGGAAAGAAGCAAAAGTTAGAAGATTGTCTGGAGCTATATGAACACATGATTAATGCCAAGAAGAAGGAAAAGGGCATGATGATGATCAAGGTATACCACGTGAAATTTGATAAGTGGATGCTATATGAAAGTGCATAATTTATATTTTCATCCCATGTTGGTGACTACGCAAGTGGAAGTAGCACGATGTGAGCCTCTGAAACATTATGCTCATAAGGAAAGAATATATTATAAATGCCAAATAACAAGATATTGTTTATCAAAAAGAGGTTTACAAAGAGACTATAGGAGTGATTAGAGAGCTACATGATGAAATAAAGTGCTTGAAGGAGTAGGCATGAGAAATAAAGTGTGTGAAGAACACCGAGATATTGTATAAGGATGTGGAAAATGTAAAGAAATTCTACAAAATGTTGCAACAAGAGAATATCATTCCATTTTTAATGGTTACAAGAAAAGGTACCACACACTTTGGAATTGGGTGCTAGTGATAGATACTATATTCAAAATTACCACCACATAACCACGAGTATGATAAAGAGATTAATCTAGATGTAGTAATTGAAGGGTGGTTGGTAAGAAATATCTTGATAGATACAGGTGTTGAAGTGAATGTGTTAACTATGGATACATGGAATAATGGGGAGATCAACATTGCAACCATCCTCAAACATGTTGTATATGGAAAATAAGATGATGGCTATGCCTATTGGGGATTTAAAGATGTGACCAACAAATTCGGGGAGTGAAGTTTACTGGATATTTTGAAAGTATTGGAGCTTGCTGGGACAAAAATTTATAGCACTACTTGAGTGACCTTGGTGTTATGAGAATAATGAATTTTTTTATTCAATAAGGAATACATCATCTTCTAGAATAAAGATGAGCACGTGATCATATCGTTGGATGAGGAAAGAGCTATGCCTTATGTTGAGCCTTTGAATGAAATATATTTGAACAAAATTTATGCATGCACAACACATGACCCTGAGACTGTGGAACCATCCAAGGAGGGTGTTATTCAATGAGAAGATGGGTACTCGATCAACAACACCATAATTTTTTCTTGTGATAAATGGGCCCATGAAATGTATGAAATGGTCAGTGTAAGATGAAAGGAATAGTAACTAGAATGATCAGATTGTGCATGGGAAAATTTCATTACGAGATATACTAGGGAAGAGAATCACGACTCATTATTACACACCATGGATGAACACTAGAAGAATGAAGGTGATTGAAGAAACATGTTGATTTATACCTTTTGTAGGATAGTATTTCACTGGTGGGTAACACACATAAAACTTATTGATTTGGAAATAAGTGAGAATCACCTTTTCAACAAGGTTCACCCAAATTAATGCACCTACACATATCTATGAGTATGATGGGAAGACTCTAATTTGGTGCACATTGAAAACTATAAGATAAAATGGGAACAAGGAACAAAGGATTTACCTCCATCTCTATGGGTGCATAAGTTCTATTCCACTCTATAAGGTTACGTACTGCATGGTATGTGCATGTTGAGCTCAAACAAGAGACTACAAGATACTTGAGATATGACTACAAGTATGGTCCATACATTTGATTATTTTTCTAATAAACCTCCAGTACATGAAGCATTGTAGATCATGAAGTGCATCACATTGGGGGACAAAGTGTAAAATTAAAATAGCTCATGCTTGAGCTACTTGGATAACTTGAGTCCGAGGTGCATATTGATATAGAGGAGACAAAAGAGATATAAATTAGTCACACCTGAAAAAGAGAGATAAATGAAAATGGTGTACCTCATCAATTATGATGAGGTTGATAATTTGGAAATTAACCATACAGGAAGGTGTGTCCAAAGTAATGGACACAATAGATGAAAAGGAATGCATGTACCATGCACTCATAAAGAAAAATAAAGTTAATATTGGTATTGAAGATGCACCTAAGGAGGCCATTATTGGTGATTATTGGTTATATCAAGAGGTATCAAAGATCATTGAGATTTTGCATGACTTCCAGGATTTATTTCCATGAGGTTACCATGAGTTAAAAGGAGTGCACCCCTCATTGGGATAAATGAAGATTAAGATGAAAGAAGGTGTGTGCCTAGTTCGGAAGAGGCCTTATAGGATGAATTTTAAATTACACGTTTAGGTCAAGGAAGAAATAGATAAAATTCTTAAGTCTAGAATTATTAAACCGGTTTAAGAATCAAAGTGGGTTAGTGCCATGGTAATCAATATCAAGAAATATGGGTGGATCATGATTTATGTGGAATATAGAGAACTAAATGATTCATGTGTTACACATACTTTTCCCACACCATTTATAGATGAATCGTTGAAGGAATCGTATGGTTTGAGATCTATTCTTTTGCGAGATGGGTTCTCGTGCTATCATTAGGTGTGAATTACACAAGAGGATTAGAAGAAGACAAATTTAACCACTGAATGGATAATTTTTCATATACAATTATGCCTTTTGGATCGAAGAATGTGTCGGTATTATTCTTGTGCATCATTGTGCAAGCCTTTCATGATTTTATTCACAAGTTCTTATAGGTGTATTTAGATGGTTAGACTATTTATGGTTTAGTCGATTTATCATTGTGATAACATGATGCTCATGTTTAAGAGGTGCAAGAATTTAAGTAACTTTCTCAATCTTAAAATGTGCATATTTACTACTCCTTTTGGAAATCTACTTAGGAACATCATTTTCAAGGAAGGATATATGGTAGACCCTACCAAGATAGCTGTGATTTTGGGTTTAGAGGAACCTACCAATTAAAGTGAAGTGTGCAGATTTTTGGGGAATACTAGACTACAATAGAAAAATTATTAAGGGATATGCAAATATTTCCATGCCTTTGGAATATTTTCTAAAGGTAAAAGGGAAATTTCATTGGGGAGATGCGTAAAATTAGGTTTTTGAAACATTAAAGGATAAACTTACTATTGCACCTATCTTGCACTTTCCTTCTTGGAACAAACCCTTTCATGTACATGTTGATGCTTCTAGTATGGCTATTAGCGCAATATTGGTGCATCCTGGTGATGGAAATGTGGATCAACCCATATGGTTTACGAGTAGGAAGTTGACACCATCATAGCATAATTACACTACCACTGAGCGCGGGCACTATCTATGATCTACGCGATTCACATGTTTTGAAAATACTTGTTGGCCACCCGTTCATATTTTATACGATTAAATGGCATTGAAATATTTGGTCAACATACATGTTTTCACAAGGGCGCATATGTAAGTGGATACTTCTCTTTCAGAATTTTATTTCACAGTTGTTTTAAAACTAGGAAAGAGCAACTCAGGGATCCTAATCATTTATCAAGAATCAATTTTGGGGAGGATGTACAGAGTATTGAGGACACAATTCTTGATACACAATTTTTTAGGTTAAACCACACATTAGCTGACTTGGAAGAGATAACATTTTTATTGCACACTTTGTATTGGTGCAAGAGGAGATGAAGAAACTTGAGAAAAAAAAATTATTATATGCGTAATGCCTTATCAGTTGATTAGAGGTGACTTATACAAAATGGGTAGAGATGAGGTCTTGTGCCAATGTGTACTTGAACATGAGCATAAAACCATAATGGAGGAGGCTCATGGTGGTATAAAATGAGTACAAATATGCATCAAATGCCACTACATGCAAGATCCTTATGGCTAGCATTTGGTGGGAGACTTTATACAAAGATGTTAAGGATTTTTTGAAAGCATGTGATCATTTTCAATTCATTGCAAATCCTGAAATAAACATGAGATGCCACTTATAACTATTTCAAGTGTGAAACCTTTCAAGAAGTGGGCCATTGAATTTGTAGGACCTATTACACCACTTGTGTGTAAGACTGGAATGCGCTACATAATTACATGTATAAATTATCTAATAAGGTGGGCGAGAGGTAGCACCCATAAAGGATTATACTTCGATGATATTCCTTTGGGAAAATATCATTAACAGGTATGAATGTCCATTAAGCTTGACCAAGGGACTCATTTTTTTAATGAGACAATCAAAATTATTTTGGAAGAGTTTATGGTGGCACACCATAAAACTAATCCTTATCACCCTCAATATAATGGAACTACATAATCTTTCAACAAGATCTTGGGATAAACTTTTACAAATATTTTTGATGTTAGAAGAAAGGATTGGGATGATAAAGTGTCATCTATACTTTGGGCTTACATAACCACTTATAAAATATTGAACAAGGCCTCATCCTTCCAGCTTGGTGTTTGGCATAGAGGCCATACTACCTATGGAGTTTTTTCAATCCCTTTACATTGTGTGTGCAAGTGGATTTTTAGGTGAACAGGATATGGAAGATCACATTGAGAAACTAAATCAATTAGATGAACACCACACCATTTTACGTTAGAGATGAAATATTGAGAAGGAAAGATAGAAGGCCTATCATGATAGGCACATTAAGAATAATACATTTCCAATTGCAAGATGGTCCTCCTCTATGAACCTAAGTTTTGTGCCTCCCCTAAGAAATTAAAGGTGCATTAGTTAGGACATTTTATAGTAACTAATATACTTGAATCATTCACATTTCATTGAGTATTGGATGGCACCATATTTCCCAGTTACTTCAATGGTAGTAAGCTAAAGCCCTACTATAAATAAGCTTATTGGTGTTTGTAATAAGGTAGTATTTCCACTTAGATTAGATTTCCCTTTCATGTTTTGGTTTTTATTTGTTTTTTTTTTTTTTTTGTAATAAGTGCACTTACCCACGTAAGATGATTACTATCTCTTATATTCATGTGCAAAGGACCATGCATGCTTTTAGTGTGGGGTGAACCAGGTGCATATGTGCCAAAAAATATGTTGTGTTGGTACTTGAGACTTGTGGTGAAGTTTTTGGCGTTGAGCATGCAATGGTAAAAATGTGGAACGGTGTTTTCGTGTTATGTGTTGTAAAAGAAAGAAGTTTCATAGGTGCTTAAGGATTATGATGCCCATAAAGAAATGCTCAGTATTGAAGACCATGAGAGGAAGAGGCTACATAATGTAACACAAGGTAGGAAACGTTAGGATGAACTACTTGGTATACGGTGTAGAGTATTATGTACTACGGTGAAGGGAGGTATGAATAAGGAGGTATGTGGCTTGGAAAGTAGTGAGTGAGCTAGAAGGTTATTACAAAGATACAAGAAAAGTAGAAAAGTGTAGGAAAAAATAGAAAATCATGGAAAAAGAAAAAAGTGCAAATAAAGTTGTAGTACGGTGGTAGGTGATGATAATTTAATGTCATAAAAATTTGGAAACCTATAAAAGGGTCATCGGGAGATCTCATTTTCACCTTACCTTATAAAGAACTTGGACATTTCTAAGTGTGAGTTGGTGCAATTTTATGTGAATTTGAGTGCGAACTAGAGAAAATTGAGAGACCCATATCTAGAAAACATGCAATTTGGTAGTATATATCCTTTGGAATGAAGATGGAAGCTCAAGGAAGGCATGGGGTTATTTTCTCGAGTAGGATTTTGTAGACTTTGAGGAGTTAGGATTTACATATTGATAAATAAAAATTTGAGTTAAGGCACAAAATTTGAGCAAGAGTAAATTGGGAAAGTGGGTAAGGATAAAAGTGAATACCATTTTATGGAAGGTTGAACATGTGAATTTTAGGCACTAAAGGAACATAAGGGTAACAATTGATAAGTTTGGATTTACATTTGACATGGCACTAAGGAAACATGTAACTAATAATGTACAAGAAGGGTGGTATTAAGAAATGCAATACCCAGTAGGTTCATTAGGGGATAGGATTAGGTGTCCCATGTAAGGAAGATGAGTGTATGCAACTATAACTATTTCTTGGATTCAAAAAGTGTGAAATAAAAATTGAGTTGATTCAGAGAACAAGTGAGAGGACTATAGATGATAAGCCCATCTATGATGATAAGGGGTACCAAGTGTTGAACAACGTGGGATCCCTTAGTTTCATAAGTATGAGTGACTATATCGGTGGCTTATTTCTTGATTCCATGAGGACTATTTCTATTTTATAGCTTAGAAGGATATTCGTTATTGCACACTTGATTGGAAAATTTATTGGTCTCCGAAGCTCGAGTGCGAAATTCCAACCGACTGGATGATGATGATAGGGTGAAGATACGCGTTTCCACCTTAAAGTATCAATGAGGAGGGAACTCAATGGATATCACAAAACTTATTGACCCTAATATTAGAATGGCCACACAACTAATTACAAAGTTTAGAGTGAAAGAATGGTAGACATAAGTAAATATATATTTCTTCACATAACAAAGAAGATGGCCAAGGAATCGCTTACAACCTTGTTAGATTTATCGCTAAAGAAATTATAGAAAAATCACGTGTGGGATAGGAGATAACCTTTGGATATATTCTACTTTTGATTGTATTCTAAAATTGGGGTCTTAGATGGGTCAAATGAGAAACTATGGAAGCTTCCCCAGAAAATAAGTCACCCACGAAGAGATTCACCGCAAATAATTGTGATGAGATTAATAACACGTATAATTTAAGGGTAGACATATGGTATAAATGGATGCACAAATCATTTATACAGGATTGGAACATTCTGAGTCGATTACCCTCGAGTTAGAAGGGAAGGCATATTTCACCGTGTATCAACATTTTTGCCTTGGTAGATTTTACTTGAAAGATAGAACAAAGAGTCCTTGGTAAAAACTTCCGTTTGCTTTTACAATGTGATGCTTGCAAACATTAGTGAACATGTTCTTAGAAGCACGTAAAATGAAGTTTGATACGAAAAGTATATTTTGAACTGTTAGAGTAGGTATTTACCTTAGCTCACGTTCACCTAGGTACTTTATTTACCTTTATTGTATTTATCCTCACCCACTTATGTGTGTGGATATTTCTTGTATCTTATTTAGATATTAGGAGATATTATCTAGTTGTTAGGTATAGTTCTTTCCTTGATCTATGATATTGACTAGTTCTTTCCTAAATCTATGGTATTGACTAGATCCTTGATGTCTAGTTCTCTCATAAATCTATGGACTTGACTAGTTCTTTCCATGATTTATGGCCTTATCTACGACCTTGACTGGTTCTTAGATTGTTATTCCTTTCCTATTTAAGCAAGGCTCATTCTCAATGTATTGCATTGAGTTCCATAATAATATATGATATTGCTACTCATTTATTTGCAAAGGTTTTATGTAAAGCTATTCTAGTGAATTGCTTTCATCTTATTGATCGTGGTGTTTGATTAACATCTATGTTCTTGGCTTGGTACGATTTGGTTATCGTTCCTTTCATGGTATCAGAGTAGGAGATTGCTATTGACATCCGTTTGTAAGTTTTATTTTACAAATAAAATATTTATGTATTCATATATTTGGCATTTGGTCATATTTTGTTGCAAAATAGAGGCTTCCATTGGATCCGGAAGGCGTGAAAACCCTAAGATCGATTGTAAACTCAGCCATTTCTGCAGATAATTGGTTTTTAGTTTTTTTGTTGTTGAGGAGAAGAACACTAGAGTGCCTCATGATTCATGCCATCCAGAAAAGGAAATGCGGGATTATTTTTCTCGGTATCTACATAGGGTAATTTTCATTTGCAGCGTATCTATCTCGGTTTGCGTAGGAAGGATTTCAAATCTTTCCTTTTTTTGGCAGGGGTCCATGGATGTTGTGCATATTTTTTTGCTATTTCAGGAAAATCCATAGGTTACTATTTTTAGCAATAATGGTCACTATCTACACAGTCTAGAAATAGTAATTTTTACAACAAGAGGCAAATTGTATGTGACTTTCTCGATAACATGCGACACACCCCAAAATAGTAAGTTGTGCAAAAAGCCATTAAAATCCTTAGCCCTTGGTCATATGGTATGGTCATATGAGGGCTTAAAGATTGTGATTCCTGCTAGTAGGTGCTTAACTTGAGCCCCCTTTAATTTTATTTATGTGGCGAAGGCAACACAAATTTATTTTGTTTTAGTGGCAACTAAAATAAATAACATAGCAAAATATTAAAAAGCTCGTAACTTTTGATCGCTAACTCGGTTTTGAGTGTTGTTTTATGCAAAAGTGCTTATTTTTTCATGCTCTTTCCATTGGAAATATTTATTTTAAGACTTGCACTATAATTATAAAGTTCCAAATATGGAGGAGTGTTGTAATCAAGTGTGGATGAAATTTTGGATGAGCCCGACGTCCTAAACTTCTGGGAGTTACATTTTGTATCTATATTGGATTCTGAGAATGATATGATTTTCTTTGAAGTGTGTGGACTTCAAGAGGATATTGTAAAATTTGTGGAAGAAAATAGATCTCTCAAGAAGAAAAATTATCTTCTACAATCACTCATTCATGATAAGGATACAATAATACACTTCCTGCATCACAAACTTGCTAGCCTACATCATCACCATCATATTGTGGACAGCCATAACCATGCTCCTAATACACTTACAGCTATTACTCCTGAACCTAAAGACATTGATCTACCAATCTTTGAGCATGAACCTATTTTGATGTTTCTAAACATGTGAGCCTTGTTATCTGCATGCTCTTCCACATCTATGCCTATTACAGTCCCACATGTTGTGTATCCTACTTCTAGTCAGCCTACATGAATTTTTTGAGAAGCATGCCACTCCATTCGAGATCTCGCATGCTCCTTCTATGGGTCTCACTAGCAGTCATTGGTAGACAATCACGGGGTATTGTTTCCTTTATTTCACATGTTAAGTGGAATTATTTTCATGACATTAGTTTTCGAGAAGATACTTCATTGGGATCACACATTGTGAGCTCCTTTTTTGTTTTCTTGACTCTTTACGAGGATTATGAGCAACACATGAGTTATGCACCTTCCTTCACCTGAGCTTGAGAAACTTTATATTTCAACCTGTTGACATGATCAACCTGACACACATTCTGATGTTCTTTTGCATGCACCCATTGTGCATTTTGCACCAAGTCATATGCATGCATCTTCTTCATCCATCCGTGTTGATTTGGGGTGGATATCTGATCACTCATGGCGGCGACATAGGCATTCATTGAGAGGACTCTACAGGCATGGCTCCTCCACCATTTGGCCTCTTGCTCCACTTTCTATACCTTATGCATTGTGATGCTTCTTGTTTTGAGCATTTTTCTTTAGCAGGTGTAGTGTATCTCTCTTGTTTGTTGAGAGATTTTGTATCTGTATTTTTGACACTTTTGGCATGTTGATAGTATCTCTTATGGGGATCTATTCTAGTGCATTCTAATGTTAGTTTGTTAGTGTTTGAGTAGTTGTTTTGACAACTCATACAAATTTGTAGTGTCACTCCACCCATTTAGCAATATGGGAGGGTGTGGTGTTGATCCTGATTCTTTAGGTTTTGTGTCCTTGCCTTGTTACCTTGGCTTTTCTTGGATCGTGACACTCTAGATTTTGTGTCCTTACCTTGTTGCTTTGGTTATTGTTCTTGGATCGTGGCACACCTATTTGCAGCAGTTGATCGAATTATGTTTGGTTTTTTTTTACACTTTCGACATCACTCCGTTGATAATATCCTTGTATGGAGCTATTCTGGTGAAACCCAATGTCAATTGTTTTTGAGTTTTGTGATCAAGCAGTGGATTCAGACCACAGTGCACACCAAAATTCTTTAGCATTGTATGATTTTTTGAGCCGAGCTTCTTGGGATGCCTTGGAGTGGGTCTTTACTCTCTTTACTTTGTTGTTACTTGGTTTTGGGTACCTTGTGGTGTCCCTTTTTCCTAGTTATTGTACATGAGTACCTCATCAAGCCTAGTTGTTGGACTCATACTATGGACATGTCACTTCTATTTTGGCCCCTAGATTCACTTGAGGGGGTGTTAGAGTAGGTATTTTACCTTAGCTCATGTTCACCTAGGTACTTTATTTACCTTTATTGTATTTATCCTCACCCACTTATGTGTGTGGATATTTCTTTATCTTATTTAGATATTACGAGATATTATCTAGTTGTTAGGTATAGTTCTTTCCTTGATCTATGGTATTGACTAGATCCTTGATGTCTAGTTCTCTCATAAATCTATGGACTTGACTAGTTCTTTCCATGATTTATGGCTTGATCTATGACCTTGACTAGTTCTTAGATTGTTATTCCTTGCCTATTTAAGCAAGACTCATTCTCAATGTATTGCATTGAGTTCCATAATAATATATGATATTTTTGCTCATTTATTTGCAAAGATTTTATGTAAATTATTCTAGTGAATTGCTTTCATCTTATTGATCATGGTGTTTGATTAGCATCTGTGTTCTTGGATTGAGTACGATTTGGTTATCGTTCCTTTCAACAACATGAACATATACGATGTGAAAAATGTATGTCTATCCTAGCAAAAGTGTGTTTGTTGACATAATGATATGGGATGATATTAATATCAGCTCCATCACTTTAGCAAATTGGAAATATGGAGGCCGTGAAATTTTATATCTATTTGAAGCCAAGGTTGGTTGAAGGAAGTATGTGGAGAATGATTTAAAGATCCCTAAGCCACTTATGGGGAGACAGATGGTAGGACCTAAAAGGACTTATGAAGAGACCCTCCCCATGAGGAAGAAGAAGAATAGGATAGCGAAGATGAGGGACCATGCATGGAATCATGGAGATGTGGGAGTACATCAAAGCACCAAAAAAATATTAAATAAGTAAAGTCTTAAGAAAATGACACCAAGGAGGAAGAAGACCCCAGGTAAAGAAGAAACCCAAGGTGGTGTTAAGCGAGAGAATGAGGAAGTAAAGATGTCTAGCAAAGAAATGCCTCATATATCTCCACCGATTCACACTATGGAGGATTCGGAAGAGCACAACGCACACATTGAAAAGGATCCAGAGTTGAATAAAAAAGTATAAGGGCCAGAGAAGAAGGATGAAGAAGGCCATGGAGATCCCCTTACTGAAGGCATGGGTGGAGAACATGAAGAAAATGAGCGGATGCTAAGCGTAATGTTGAGTGAGAAATTAAGCCCGAAGAGCAAGAAAAAGTTAAGGATACACTAGTTGGAGAAGGCACAAGTATAGGTGAAGCAATCTGGTGCACTCCACTCCATTATACAGAGGTACCTAAGGGTCATAGAGGAAATTTCTTGAGGAATCACATGATCATTCCCCAAGGTCCCCTCATGCAATGTAATGATGATCCATCTAAGGTACTATGTGCATGATACCAGTTATGGGCCCTTTAAAATATCTTGATTGATCATTCTTTTACAAGAATTAGGCCCTCCCACAGATAAGAAAGATGATATTTTGAAATATCAATCACATATGGAGGAGAAATATTTTGACATCATCTCACAAGCACTATCGAGACCAAGATCAAGTCATCTCCAGGAGAGGATTTCCTCATAGTTGATGCGAAACTACTTACAGATGAGCATACATGTAATGTTCTTAATAAATTATCATCAAAAGTGGGGACAAGAATTTTTGACAAGGATTTCTGATAAAAAATTTGTGTGATGAGATAAAGGAGAAATATGAGACTATTACATATTTGAATCGGGAGTTGAGAGAGGATAAGGAAAGAACGCACGCATCTTATAAGGTGGAATGCATTATAGATATCATAAATGTAGCGTACCCAGCCTTGTTTGAATGTCGGAGAGGAGTATGAGACATGGATTCATTACTTGGAAGACTTCGTATGGATGATCTCTCATGAGAAAAATAGGATAAGGGGACCAATCAGAGAGGAGCTAGCCGCGTAGAAGGGAATAAACATGGAGCGAGTTAAGGCTCATCTTTCTCGGTCACGAGGTGCTTGCTACAAAGGCTACAAAGTTGTGTGAAAGGTAGAATTTGTGTTTGAGAAGTGCTAATATTTTGACCAATTAATAAGTATGCGAAGCTATAAATGATGAGGTAGAATTAAAGGAAATCTAGTCCAAAATGAGGAATAATATGGTCGAGAGGGAAAATTTATTGCGTAAGTGGAAAGTAATCAAGATTATATATCACTTCTAAAGATTACACTCAAGGATAAATTGAAATAAATTTTCCCTAGGTGAGGCATAGGATGGATGCACTAGATAATTTAGCTAGATAGTTGGAAAAATTGTCACTTTTGAAGGGAAGGTTGATATGCTCACTCCTAAAGAAGTACCATATAGTTGATGTTTTGTCAGTTAAGGAAATGAAGGAGTTAGAGGGATGGAGGGAATTGAAAAAGATATTAGTTAAGTAATTTCTAGTTCTCCTAACTCTATAACTATTCAAACAAAATTTATTCTTTGATTCTTTGGCATAAGCCATATTATTTCATTCATTAATTCTTCAAGGAATCCTTTGGTGTCATGCATTCCTTACTACGTGTTTATGAGGATGGACAACATACCTATTTTGGGTTGGTTACTAAATTGGCTAAGTACTAAGAGGGATGAAGGCCAACGCACATAGGAACACACATGCATAAAGGAGTTTGGACAATGCGTAGGGGGAACATATAGAGATGGGACAAGGTAGGTGTGTATTACTACACATAAACAAGTGGAAAGAGTGAGGAATTAGCTGATTTTTATCAGAATATAGACTAAAAATAGACTTGTAGTGTCAATCACTAAAAAGAATAAAAGCATGTTGACTTGACGGTTAAGTAGATTCTATTTTGGGGAAAAGAACATGCAGATCAAAGGTTAAATCACATGCATGGATTTGATATTAATAGGTTTAAAGAAGTTTATAATTATGATAGTCTATTAATAACATCTATTGTGAAAGCATGCATGTATATGTATGTATGACTATTTTGGGCATGCATATTATTAGAGAGTGCATGGTGGTGAAGGAAAATTCCCACCCCTATAAATACTTGATGAATGGCTTTTTATTAATGACCATGTATCCTTATGGAGTTATGTTGCTCTATTCTAGACCTATGATTACATGCATAGCTCAAAACTCATGTAATGATTGACAATTTCTTGTTATCGAAAAAATGGATAATTGTGGTTTGACCTTGATCGTTGATATATATTAGTGTGGTGATATAACAATTCAATTGATCTTATTTATTGTTTAAGTTGTTATATTTCCTTATTATACATGTTTCTAATATGATATGTATGTTGTTGGTACCCAAATTTGTTCTCCTTTTCAGTCGAGCAACATCATGGATTTTGGCAAGACACTCGAGGTAAGATAAATGATTTATATGCCATTTTGTAGTCGGGGAAGCAACTTATCTAACTTGTTAGCACTCAAGCTTTGAAGAAGTGGGTAACACCTTGAAAGGATTTTGATCTAATCCTAACTATTTTAGGTTGTGCCTTTCAACCAAGGTAAGAGAACCTATATTGCAGCCTCTGTTTTGTGAAGGAGGTGGAGATATCCTTATACTTTATGCATATTGTATGGAGATGGCCTTGGGAAAACATGATCAATTTTCCATTATTTAAACTCGACAGAGTTGTCACTACTAAATGATGGAAATGCTTTCAAGAGACAAGGCTGAGGCTCTAGAGACATGGTATGATCTGATTTGCTTTATGCATTTTTGTAGATGCGTTAGATTCTTTTGTTAACACACAATACAACGAGGGTAGTATGGGTAGGGTTAGTTATTCGGATGATTTTTTGGTGGGGTATTGTCAAGACAAACTTGGATATATCAAATATTTGACAACCTCTACAATACTTGAACAACTATTAGATAAAATGCTTCAAATAATTAGGATCTTCCACAACCAAAAGATGAATAAATGGAAGCCTAGGTTGCACTCTTCACACAATCTTTGAGAACTCACCAAAAAATCTTGAAGTAAATAACTCAATTAAACACAAAAATTATTGATCAAACCACACCTAAGGTATCCCCAAAGGCTTACAAGCAATCCCAATCAACAAACGAAGGTGGAGTGATTTTAAACTACTTATTTTCAATCCCAGATGAAAGCTCTTCTGACAAACAAAGCTGCAAGTGCCACTAAAATATCAATAAGGATGAGATTCTATGTGATTTCTAAATACTTTCAATGCAAGATTGCAACAAGAACAATGAAAACTATTTGCAGGAATTTAAAATGATAACAGACATCATATTACCTAGAAAAACACAGATTAACTCAAAATCTTGTTGGATTCATCAATAGGGGAAAGTTTCATGAACAATCTCAGAGTTGTGTGATGGCTATACACTTGTAACCAACTCACATACATGAAGATCCAACATAGAAGAAATTAACCTAGTTCTTTGGTGGGTTTCTCAGAAAATGAGCTTTCTCTCATAATTTTCTCATGATTTTCAACTTCCTAACTATTTGCATTTCTCAAAAATGCATTATATATCTCTTACCACATTGGAGCCTTCTTTCCCAAGCAAAGAATATGCCAAGGGATCAATTTTTTTACAACAATTTCTCATGATTCACTAAAAATGACATTTAACAAATTTGCAACGAGAGTTTCTAGGTGTTTTAAAAAGATTGAATCATTACAAATATTCAGATCATTATCCTTCCTGGAGGCATGTTTTTCATCATCAAGGCATGCAAATGCCTTTCCTCTCATCATTTCACTTTTTCACCTTTTAAAACTACCTCTGCAACTTTCAAATTTGACATTTCACTGTTTGGACTACTTAGGGAAAATTTTCATTTCAAAAACACCTCAAATCTACAAATTAATCCCTAAAACCACTTGCATTGATCTTTGTAGGCACAAAGGACATTAATTCATCAAAAATTTGATTGAAAATGATGCAAAATTCGCATCTCCAAGCTTCCTAGAGAAAAAATGGCGGCCAAAAATGAAAATGTGCGCTTACCCTTGGTATGCTCTTTCTCCTTCAATTTGGGCCCTCCACGTGTCAAAACATGATTGGGAATCAATTTGGGCTCACCTTTTGACTTTTTAACATTTTTAGAAAAATGGAAAATTTGACTTTTTTCTCCACCCCTCTACCCTTGAATTTTGGTGATGACACGTGGCACATGGTGGGTCCCATTAGGATCACGCTTAAATTCTGCATTTTGACCTTTTTTAGAAATTTGGAAAATTTTCACTTTTTGCCCCATGGGCCCACACACCCAATTTCTCCCTTGCCATGTGTCATGCTCTCTATCACTAAAAAAACCATGGGCTTATTTCATGTTTTGACCCCTTTTTTCGCTAAGGGAATTTTTTCAATTTTTCTTCCGTGGCACGCACCTCCGATTTCTCCCCGCCATGTGTCTCTACTTGATTTGTTTGTGGGCCCAAATTTCCACACTGAGTATTTTTACAAAAGGGAAAATTTTCCCTCCTACCTCCACCAACCCGCCAACCCACCGACCCACTCGACCGCCATGTGTCCATCATTGATTAGAGCGAGATGCATCCCATTTTTAACTTTAGAAAACAAACCTAAAAATCATTAAGTCTTCCATCAGCCCACTTCTCCATTTTTGGTTTTTCAAGGCCATGTTTCCACCTATGATTTTCCATGGGGCACGCTTGAAAATTTCACTTTAACCTTTTCTGCCTCTAAAGACCAAAAACTTCAAAAACCTCTATCGTTCGCATCCCCTCTGCCTAAAATTGATGCCACATGTCCTCCTTTGATTAGAGTAGGGATGAAACTGATTTTAAAACTTTAGAAAAATAAAGCTAAAAAACTCTAAGTCCCCCATCAGCCCGCTCCTCCCTTTTTGATCTTTAGGACACGTGTCCACTCTCGATTGGCACGGGGTTTCACTAATTTTGACTTTTTAAAAAAATTACAAAATAAAGTCTAAAAATTCTAAGGGAACCCGACCACCCACCATCCCTTAGCCAATTAGAACCCACCACGTGTGAGGGATGGCTTGATCTTAATTTTGACGGGCAAATGACACCCATATAACCATCGAAAAACAAAAAATCACGGAGATGCCCAAATTTGATTTTTCTTCGTGGGTGAGGATTTTTTTCTCAAATAACAAGGGAAATTGATTTCATGCAAGTTTTGACCATGGGGATAGATATTTGAGGGAAAATACACATGAAACAAACAAATTGAGCTCCACAGACGGAAAAAATGACCAAGGCCCGTGGATTTGGAAAAATTAGGTCACAAAATATGGCAAACTTTGGTGTTTCTTCACAAATGAGGCATGGAAAATGATTTTCAAATGGCCTAGGGCATGGAAATAGAAAAAAATTTCATCCCATTCATTAAAACTGTAGAAAACATTTCAGGGAATGTAGAGTGAAAGGAAAATTAGGGCAAAATAATAGAGGATCAAAATGGACACCAACATATGTAATGGTTTATACTTGAATGAATACTTCATTATTTATTGTAACAATTATGCATGCTAACATCTTGACAAGAAAACATAAAGGAGGGACCTGGTAGTTGTGTGTGCTTTGGGTGAGCATTTAGATCTCGCCAAATGAGGTACCGGGTGCATAAAACTTGAAGCGAAATTAAAGACTACAAGAATTAAAGGATAAATCTTAATGATAGTCCTATTTTTGAATATTAAATGAATACAATAAATAAACCTCTATTTCATTTGAACCAATTTAGGGTCCTTAGTTTATATCTTGTCACTTCATTATGGACCTGATGTTAGTGCATTGAATTATTCCCTGAAATAATGATAATACAAAATAATCTTTCCAAATTTTTATTCTCATTATTATAAATAATGTTGATATTATGAATATGATTCATTATACTTAGTTGGGTTAGTAAGTAAGACTTTTTTTCTTAAAAATAACCATTATGGGAAAAATGTATCCTTAAGGAAGTATATTAGAACCTTCATATATCATGAAATAGATTCTTACCTTATAACTTTGGAATGTGGAATTATATCCTGAAAGTTTTTTTATCATTTGACCTATTAGTATGAATAAAATGGAAAAGAACATTAAGACCGTTCTTGTAAATATCCATGCTTTAATCAAATAAAAACAAAACATTGCACAATAAAATAATAAAACCAAAGATATTATATTTCATTCGAGACACATTTTGAATGGAGAGATTACATATAAATAGCTCAATGAACTCTTATAAGTAAGGAGTCAAGGATAATATCTAAGTCCTCTCAATATCCCAAATATCTCTCAACTATGAGTTGTGCATTACAACTATTTTGCACACTCATATATTATTTTATAAATATTAAAAATATTACTACCAAATAACTCAAACCAATCCTAAGTTTACACACTATGAACAATATTTTTGTGACCATAAGGCAAGTATTATGAGGAATTACTTAAGAATCTGTGATGAGAAGTGATACCATATGATTGTTGTGTTTCGTAGAAATAAGAATGATTTTCAATAGTTATCTATACAAGTTAAGATGGATATGTTAGGGATAACTGATTTTAAAAAATAGAATTATGTTAAACCCTAATTGTAGAGTCACTTATGATAAAGAAATGATAAAGTACATATTTGAAAAAATTAATAAGCTAAAAAATACAAAACACTAATTATAAGAGAGAGAGAGAGAGAGAAAGGAATTATCGATTCACACTTTTCCTAGGATTGATCTAATCTCAAAAACTATTGAATAGGAGGGATTTGTGTCATCAATGCTTGGATTAAATTCTGTGACTATCATATAATGATGGATTAAGTTCTTTGGACTGGGTTAGGGGCACCTATGACTACGAAATTGGTCGAACTGATTTATCTAGTTTCGCACAAGTGTTGTTGGTATTCATTATTGATCACCACTGTATGCCATACCTTGATCGCTAGATGTACCTATAACGTACAAAAGATAGATTCACCTATAAAACCCATAATACCACATCAAATTCAAAAGGAATGATGCAATATGGGGATTTGGACTGACCACTAATGGTCACTCGATTGAGTGAACTTACAAATGACACCGCATTACATCTTTGACTCCATGTATTTCTCTAAATGTGTGAAAGAATCATTCCTAGGATTCTCTTATATAAGTGTACTTCATAGCAAGCGGTAGCTAGATATAGAAATATAAATAGATGTGTGGATGTGTAATAATTAACTTCCCTTCCTATGAATTGTATGAAGAAAATTCATTCCCTTGTCCCCTAAATGGTTGTTATATGGATGCCTTTGGATGTAAGCTTAGGTGACGATAATAGATGATTAGAGCTTGGGTCCTTTATTTTGGTCACATATATTTGTATTTATATGATTCCCTTGGTTGAATTTTGTAATTGAAAACAAGAAGGTTGGCCCATAATAAAATAAAATGCCCAAAAGATAAAAGAATCCCAAACAGAGTGATTAAGGTGAAAAGAGGTCAATGGATCCCAAAGGGGACGAGGGCACCTAGGAACTAGTGTTTGTGGTCATGAAAGATAAGCAACTAAAGTACTGATTGGGATGTAGGGTGTAAAATACCAAAAGAAGACAAGAAATAAAGCAAAGAGGCCAAAGATAGATGTCAATTATTATTTTTCTTTCTTAGGAATCATATGATTGTAAATATACTTTCAGGACCTAAAAATATACCCAAGTGTGTGATTTTGTGTCTACATTTTCCCCACTTTATGTTGTTGAGTGAATACTTGATAACATAAAGTAGATAAGATATACGTACCTGATAACCATGTAGAATGTGATGGTGATAACGTGCCGAGGAGACAAGTGAAAGCATGAAGTGATGAAAATGAAGCGTGGAAGATAAGAAATAGATGTGACCCTATGGGTGAAATGAATTGTGGTGTATCTTGTGTTGTAGATGTTTTTGTGCTTGATGTATGGTTGTTTATTTTTGCGTATTAAGGACAGACCTACAAAATAAGAGAGAAAGAGTAATAAAAGTCATGTATTATGAAAACTCTATAAAAGTAAGTAAAAGTTGTAAAAGAAAGTGTGCACCTAATGATCATGAGTGTAAAAGGATAGAAACATGTCCTGAAAATGATGTGTAGAGCAAGTTTTTTGGGTGATCTCACACCGCAATAGAAAATTGTTGGGGAGATAGGTCTAGTGTTACTCTCCTTCCATGACTACTTCCCAAATTATACACCACTATAGATGGTGTGATCCATGTTGTTTTGAGTTGTACCATATTAGTTTCATATTTGTTCCATGTAGAAATGGAGAAAGAATGCATTTTTCTTGCTAGGAGGATTGTTCTTCTCTGTGAAAACTGATATGTGAACTACTGAAAAATTGTGTTAATATAAGAAATTAGTTGTATCGACCCTAGGATATAAGCACCTCGAAGAGGTCGGAGTGCCCAAGTGTCATTGTCTATGTCTAGGAACTATAGTCTATCTTTGAACCGAAAACCCAAGTCAAATTCTGGTTCATTTATGAAACTATAGCGTGTGTTGATTTTGTACTATGTATATCTTAAATATAGCTCGAGTTGCTCCATGGGGTGATTGATTCACCCAATTTATGCCCCCTCATTTTAGGTGCATGTGACATTGATAGGTTCATGCAGATCCAATGGAGAAAACTTAAAATGAGTGCAAGTGGATAACCTATAGGGGAGGGAATGTGCATGGTAGAAACCAAGGAACATGCAAACAAAGTGGCTAGATACATGTGTTAGTGTAATCAAATCTAGTATGCAAGTAGAATACAATTTGTAATCAAGAAAGAAAGAAGACAAGATAGACCGCAAAAAGTGGGTTTCAGACATGGGACATCACTCACAATTTCACAAGATAATTAGGTCCAAAGTGGCCAAAATCATATAATGTTCATAGAAGACAAAGGGCATAGCCCACAAACAATAGCATACAAGTAGAAAGAAATGGAAAATGGTGTCAAGAAAAGTGTAATGGACAACTGGGTGGCATATAGTCTTGCAAAGCAAATTTTACACATGAATCACCCGTTAGCATGTTAGAAAGATAAAGAGTATGTAAAAGAGTGTATAGATAAATGGAAAGTAATGTGATAGTAAGAATAAGTAGTAAATAATGAAACAATAGCACATGTAATGTGTAAGAAAGTAGATGCCCACAGGATCCTTGATGGGACTGGTAAGAGGTACAATTCCAAGCATCATTACTACATGTAAATATCTATAGGAATTTTTCATTCACAACTAAATACCAAGTGAATGTGCATGTGTATATAGAAAAATAATGACATACTGAATATCTGACTAGCATAGTAAACAAAGTGCATCATGTAAGTATAAGCAAAAAGAGTAAGTGCAACCAAGATATGAAATATGTAGTGAATGAGTGTGAAGGTGGAAGGATAAACATGCCTCAAGTGAATGTGTATTAATTGATGTTCATTTATAAATTACTCCTCAACAATCAAGAATGAAACATAGAACAAGAGTGTGTCATTGGGAAATGATTTAAAAGAGATGCTATAAATATGTAACATGAAGTGCAGAGCATAGAGTGTAGAATAGGGTAGTATGATGTGTTAGAATTGAATGGTATAAATATCCATTGTGAAGCACAAATCTTGAAATGTGTAGTGTGTGAGGTTCATGGATGTAGTATGCCCTCAATAGTCAAGTGTGAACCTTAGCAAAAGAGTGTATCATAGGGTATTATGATGATATAGAGTGTATCAAGTTGTGTAATGATGTTTAGAAAGATGAAGTATGAAGCAAAAATCATAATGATAAGCACCTAATGATTTTTATGAAAATGGGGGAGAAATAATCATTATTTCCCCCAGTGTGTGATGATGAGTAAGTTATCCAAAAATGTAAAGGGAAAGGGTCCTCAACCTGATGTCCGAGGAGATCAAGGTGCTTGACCATGCTCTAAAATTAGTGGAGTATGAGACTAATGATTTATATATGAAGGAGACCTAGGTGGTGAACACCTATGTGAAGTAGACCTAGGAGGTGATGAGAACATATGTGAAAGAGACCTAGGAGGTGATGAATACCTATGTGAAGGAGACTAGGAGGTGATGAGCACCTATTTTAAGGAGACCTAGGAGGTGAAAGAGGTGATGAAATCCTGTGTAAAGGGGCTTCTTGAGTAGGATACTTAGGCCAATAAGATGGACTAGAAGACCAATAAGAATGAGTAGGTTATGTTCGAATAAGAGAGATAGGTGTAGAATGTGCATTAGATTTGAGAGGCCCATGGGGCCTATATTTTGTAGCTAGTGAGAGGAAATCCTCAAGAGGAGGTAGAGGAAATGGGGTGGATGGTGAAACACCTTTGAGAGTGATAACTTGGTTATTGTGAATGAATTTGAGACACAAGTGATTCATGGACAAGATAGCTTGAGTAGTGCAGAGCCAAGGAAGACCTAAGAGCATGTCACAACCTTTGATTGAGGATTCCAAAGTGAATGTCACCGAAAGGTGAGAGGACCAAATATAACCAAAAGCTTGATATAACCATAAAATTTGGGAATCGGATATGAAATTTTAGAGAGTGGATAATTGATAGCGACGAGGAGTGCAAGAGAGAACACACCAATAGTAGTCGATGGATTGATTATAGTGTTATTGATAGTATAAGATCTGATACAAACATTGACGTGTAGTGTATTAGAAGAGAATGGTAATCATGATCATAGAATGTGATGAGTGATGGAGATGAATCAATATTAGAAACTAGAAAATCGGAGCCACTTTGAAGAAGGAAGAGACACAACATGATATGTATGATTACTAGAAGAATTAGCAATCTATTTATCATGCTTGGGCAATGGATCTTTGAATATTTTGAGATTTTGGTTGTCATTAACGGGCTTGGATGCCAAAGGTTCAATGATTTTGATTGTATTATTGTCGATAATATCTTGAATGAGATTCCTAAGTTTGAAACATTGATCAATGGAATGCCCAACACATTGATGATAGTCACATTAATAAATTTTGTCATAATTATGACCTTTAGGGAGATATGGATCAAGATTCAGCACTGGTGGAAGTGTAATAAGATTTCTTTCAATAAGTTGTGGTAATATAAGACAAGGAACATAAGGAAATTTTGTAAATGTACGCTTTGTAGGTTTCTATTGAAGCTTTCAGGGAGTAGAAACAATGTTAATCTTGTAGCTTTGGATTCAAAGGGCTTAGGAGATGGCTTATTTTTCTTTGAAACGATTACAAAATGAATTTTGATCATGATATTTGAGCTTTCCCATAGATAAGAGTTTTCTTTCACATAACTTAAGAGTATGGAATATTTAATAAAATTATAGAGATTCCTCAAAGATGAATCTTTCTTGTAATGGAGTTAGGTGACTTTAGACAAAAACATCTTGCAATTTAGAATTCACGAGTACATTGGTCATCTTAGCTAAATTGTTCTTATAGCGTAATACATAGTCAATTATATGCTCATTAGATCCTTGTTTGATTTGTGTAAGTTTAGCATATGATATTTGAGAATCGATATTTATTGAAAAATGTGTAAGAAAATCATCAGATAAACATGTAAATGATGTTACCAAATTAACAGGTAGATCATAGAACCAATGCATAACTTATTCTTGGAGACTTCGAGGAAATGTCCTAGCTAATAATGTATAATCGTCTGCATAATCCGAAATGCTACATAAAAATCTTGGAAATGCTCTTGAGGGTAACCATGGCCATTGAAGTTGGGTATCGTAGGAGTGAAGAAGTTTAGAGGAAGTGGATAAGTGGAAATGGTGGGTGCAAAAGGAGCATGAAGGACTAAATTGGAATCAAGAGATGGAGGTGCATGAGAAGTAGCTATCTTAATTTGATGAACATGTGTCTATAAATGTTGATATAAATAAGCTAAATTAGGGTTATTTCAAGAAGAAACAAGTTGTGTATTAGAAGCATTGGGTTGATGAGTGGAGTGGTAGTAATAGTGAAGGTAGGAATGTGAAGTGGTTGAGTGGAGGCCATGGTAGCTGAAGAGGAACCTACAAGATGTATTGAAGTAGCATCCCTAGAGATCTTAGTAGTCGAAAAATTAGTAAGCTTGTCTAATTATCCTCATCATATGATTGTCCACTATCATACATTTCAATGTCTTCGATATGAACATTCCTTGAGTTGGTAAAGGGGTTATCAGATTAATCCATTGACTTATAAACCATAGGAGTAAATAGAGGAAGCTCTATATGCTCAAAAGACCCTAAACAACTACTACGGGTAATGAGCATAAGAAGAAGACCCTAGAAAGGTGGAATTCGAGTGATGGATTCAACAAATGATTTAACAAAAATAAAATTATGTTAAACCCTAATTACAGAGTCACATATGCTAAATAAATGTTAAAGTACATATTTGACACAAGCGATAAGCTAATAAAATAGGAAACCCTAAATGCAAGAGAGAGAGAGAGAGGAAATGACTTAGATATTTCACACTTTTCTTGGAATTGATTTGATCTAGAAGACTAGTGAACAGGAGGGGATCTATGTCATTAATTCTTAGATTAAATTATGCGATTATTAGATAATGTTGGACTAGGGCGCCTGGAATGGGTTAGGGGTGCCTGGGAGCCAAAGTCTTCTTTTAGGTTCTTGTGATTGTGAAAGTGAGCAGAACTTGATTTTTATAGTGTTGGACAAGTGTTTCTCATAGTCGTTGTTGGTTCCCTATATGTCACACCTTGATCGTTGGATTTACCTCTAACCTACAAAAGAAATATTCACATGTGTAACTCATAATACCACATCAAAACCAAAAATGAAATATGGAATATGGGGATTATGACCGACCCCGATGGTCACCGCTTGATTAAACTTATGACCAAGCACCGCACTACATCTCGTGACTCCATGTATTTCTTGTGAGTGTGTGAAATAATCATGCCCTAGGATGCCCTTATGCAAGCACATTTGATAGAGAAATAACTTGATGTAATAATGTAAATAGTTGTAGCAATGCAAATAAATGTGTAGATGGAATAATACAATTCTCATTCCTATGCATTGTATGTAGAAAATGTAATCCCTTATCCCTTGAATGGATGCTATATGGATTACTTTGATGATTTTATATTCCTTTAGATACAAGCTTAGGTGATGATAATAGATACTTAGAGCTTGGGTTCTTTATTTTAGTCACATAGCTTTGTATTTATATGATTCCCTTTTTTAATTTCTTAATTAACAACTGGAAGGTTGACCCATAGTAAAATAATATGCCCAAAACATAAAAAAATCCTGAAAAGAGTGAGTAAGGTGGAAAGAGGTCAAGGGCACCCAAAGGGGACGAGGACACTGATCGTTGGCATCCTTATTGGGCACTTTGTTATCTGAGGTCATGAAAGATAAGAAAGTAAAGTACCAAATGGTCTGTGGGTGTAAACAACCAAAAAGAAGACAAGTAATTAAGTAAAGAGGCCAAAGATAGTTTTCTTGCTTAGAAATCATATGAATGCAAGTATGCTTTTAGGACCCGAGAAATAGACCCAAGTGCATGATTTTTGTCTACAATAATATGTCAACCTTTATATAATTGGAACAAGTATGGGAAACTATATATATTTGATTATGAAACTTGAATTTGATAAGAAAGATACTTGATGTAAATACTAATGAGTTAGAATTATTATGAATGTAGGAATTTCTCATAAGGTGTGGAGAGATTTATTTTACTAGCAGAATAACTCACAAGCGAGTAGTGAGATATTGACATAATAATAGGATGGGAACCAAACACTTTGGGAACAATGTTTTTCCCATAGTTTATAACTCTAAAGAGAGAATAAATGAATTTTGTCTTACAAATTATAGTATAGGTTGTAATAAACCTTATAAGAAATATTAATTGGTCAAGTAATCTTAAGGAATTGTTATAGTATAGGTAATTAAAAAGATTAATTGATAGGTTTTCTTACAAATTATAGTATAGGTGGTGATAAACCTTAGAGTATACCTTGGAACTTTTCGAATAGGAATATAAGTATTAAGCTAGTAATTTATAAATTATAGCAACTATATTTGACCTTCTCTTATATTATAACCATTCTAGAAGTTGAAGGAGTTTATTAAGAAATACTGAAAATGAGAAAGAGACTTCTCTTGTTGTAATTGGTGCTTTTTTTTCTCCAAAGAATAAATAACCCAAAGGTTAACATAAATCTAAGTAGTTATGGCTATTATACCTCCTTTAGGACTTGAGTTCGATGGAACGAAAGAAAACAAGTTGTATATGGTATCGGATATGAATTGTATGCAAAGTGGTAAGCCTTAGATATAACTTGATTCATCTTTATCAATATGAAGATATATTTATGAATGAAGGACTTATAATGTTTAAGTCTATACTCTTGAATACTACTTTTGGTATCAGCTGTGTAATTGTTATGGGATTATTATATGAGAGAATATTGTTAAACAATTTCAATATGAAAATTTAAAAAAGTTATGGACAAAGGAATATTTTTTGATTATGAAAGGATGAGTAGCACTCCTCTTCTAGTAGGGAATGTTAAAAAATTAGATGTATTTTTTGGGAACTGGAGGACGGGTCACTACAATGGGGTTTTTTTACAACTCTATTTTATACTATCATGGATATGACATGAAATAAAATTATATGTAGGAATCCCATGCATGTCTAGAATGATAAGTTGAGGGAGGTAGAGAAAAGGAAAAGGTTCGTTAGGATTTATTTTTTCATTTAGTATGGTCTTGTTATGTATATTCATTGTATTATATTTTTCCTATATTGGACTATCATTTGGGATTTAATTACACATTAAATATTATGCATGAAAATTTATATTTGCTTGTGATTTTGTCTCATTTATACCTAGAGATAGTATATGTTACTTCATGTATTTTTGGTAGTTCTTACTATATTTCTTCAAAACATTAGTTTTTTACATTTTATGTTATGTCTTTATGAAATATCTATTTATGATGAAATATTCATTTATGGGATAAGTTATTTTACAAGAAAATAGGATACATGTATTTGGATATGGAATCAATATATATATATATATATATATATATGATTAGATAAAATGTAATTTTATATGCCTAATCTGAATGCAAGATTAAGTAAATGATTAATAAATTAAGTCCAATAATTTACCCAAGTAAACTAAGCAATAAATAATGAAATCCTAATTGTAAATATGAGAAGAAGGTACTTAGTTTATTTGCATAGTTTTGGAGAATGCATAGAGTTGTAAAACTAAAAATATGAAGCAATCGACTATCTCACACCAAAGCTTGGAAAAATGCAAAACTGAGGAACAAGTTGATCCGGGTGCACTGAGACAAACAAGGCGCTCTCGAGCACCTTGGACCTATTTCTAGGTTCCTGAATCTAAAGAAATTATTTGAAAACCTAATCTGAGTTATCACAATTTTTTTCCTTTAGTCACCTCTGATCGTGTCGAGGTCACACCAAGATCACCAAAGTCGTTGTAAACCTGCAATACATTATGAGCCTACAAAACCCTCAAATATACATCAAATCCAAAAAAAGAAAGATGCAAAATGAGGGGTTAGATTTTCCTCGGTTGTCATAATGGTGCACTTAAAATTGAGCATTACAATGCATCTCAAAACCAATGTAGTTCTATGTGTGTGTGGAATTGTGCCATAGGTTGCTTTATTGTACTAGTCGACTTGGATAGTAAAAAGTAGCTAGATGTAGAATGTAATAAATGTGAGAATGGAATAAAATGAACTTCCCTCCTATGAAGTGTGATACATAAGACTAGCCCTTGTGTCCTTTTTTATGGAGCTATATAGATGTAATGGAGATCTTAGATGCCTTGATGGATGTAACCCGAGGTGGTGATAGCTAAATATTAGTGTTTGGTCCTTTATTTTGATCACATAATTTTTATATTTGTATGATTCCCTTGCTTAAATTTCATAATTAACCCCAAAAGGATGACCAAAAAAATATAAGATGCTCAAATGGCTAAAAAGGACCCAAAAAGTGTGATTAAAATACAAAGAGGATAGGGGTGCCTAGAGGGGATGAGTGCATCGGGCTCGTGTCTTGGTTGGTTATTGGTGTATAGGATGAAAATTCCAAAGAGTAAAAATGAAGACTGGGAAAGTGAGGGTGAGAAACTGAAAGTAGAAATAGAAAGCAAAAAAGGTGGCCAAAGACATGGGTTAATCAATACTTTTCTTACTTAGGAATCATATGAATAGTAGTATGTAATCAGGACTAGATAATTACCCAAAGTGTGTGATTTTGTGTCTACATTTTCCCCCACTTTATGTTGGTGAGTAGAAAGCTTGGTAACATAAAGTAGATAGAGATGCGTACCTGATAACCATGTAGATTAATTATGCAATCCTACCGAGGGACTAGACAAAGTGTGGATGCTAAGGATGAGGAAGTGTAAAAAGTAATGATGAAAATGAACCTAGGGTGGAAACTCATGTGTATATGTCATGGTGTACTTGTTGTTGATTTCAATGTGTGTGATGTTGTTTGTTGTTGATATTGACTACCGCTTCCCATATGGACGGACCTACAAAATATAAACCAAAAAAGTAGTCAAGTACACATGTATATGTGTAAAAAACATGTAAAGGATTATATAAATGAAAATTTGTGAAAAAAGAACATGTACACTGATCCACGATGAGGAAAGAATGTAGAACATGATCGTATAGATGATGTTGATGCATGTTTTTTTCGGGTGATCTCACGCCAATGAAATGGAAGAAGTGTAGGGAGAATAGTTTGGTGTCATCCTCCAACCTTTAACTACTTCCCATAATGTAGAACACCACTATAGATGGTGTGTATAAACACATGTGTTAAGGACTTGTCTACCTGTAACAAATACTAATGTAAAATCCTAGTGATAAAGGAATCTTTTCCCTATCAAAATCCTATGTGACATGCCAAAATTGTATAATTTCCCCATGTTATTGGCATCTAGGAAAGGTCGTTGTGCTAAGGACCCAAGTCTGATTTTGATCCTTATCTGAAACTAAAAACTATGTTGTACCGGTATCATGTTATGTTATGTATAACGTTGTATGGGGTGACTGATTCACCCAAATGATGTCCCCCCTCATTTGGGGTGCATGCAACATCACTGAAGGAGTATGTGGCACAAAAGAGGACCGACCATTGTGTTTGAAACTATGCCCTACAGGGGAAGGGAATTTTCTTGGTATAAACCAAGGCACACACAAACAAGTGGTTAGGAGACAAGTGTTAGTATAAGAAAAGACAAACATGCATGTATAAGAAGAAATGTAAGCTAATAAGACAATGTGTGAGATAAGACGCAAGTAAACACACAAGAAGACAATGTAGACCGCGAAAAGTGGGTTGCAAACATGGGACACCACTCATGATGTCACAAGAAAATCAAGGCCATAATGGCCATAAGCAATTAGAGAACAAGAAAGACATAAAGAAAAGTCCGCAAACAATGACAAGCAAAGGAAAATAGTGTCAAATAATGTAAGAAAATATCATGGAAGAAAATATCCCTGTATAAAAAATGTTGCACATGAAACACCTATTAACAAGTTAGAAAGATAAAGAGTACGTCAAAGCGTGTATAATATGAGAAAATATTGTGTTATGAAACAAAATAAAACAATAACACCTCTAGTGTACAAAAGTGGATGCCCCTAGGAGCCGTTGTGGGATTGGTACTAGGTACCACACCTAGCATCTATGCTTATGTGTAATAGACCTATAGAATTTTTTATCACAACTAGAAATAAAGTGAACGTGCATGTGTGTATGATAAAGATAATGACATATAATAAATATATCTAGCGTGTGTAATAATAGAACATGAAACAAGTAAATGTAAGAAAGATTAAATATAACCAAGATATGTATTATGTTTTGAATTAGGAGGAATGGAATGTGGAGGGAATGATAGGGGAAAATTTCCCCAAGTGGATGTGTTTATATGCAATGAGGTTCATTTATTTATCCACCCTCAGCGAGTCAAGAATGAACCCTAAACAAGAGTGCGCCATCGGGAAATGGTGATTGGAAGTTGTTGTGTGATGTGTAAGATTGAATGTAACAAAGGAATATTGATCGTGAAGTTTTATATATGAGGTGGTAGAATGTGTGATGATTTAGTCTAAAATGTATATCACTAATCGTGTAAGGAAAAAAGCATGATGATTTAGCATAAAGTGTATAGCACAAAATAGATGGATGGAAATAATAGAAAGCGTGATGATGTAGCACAAAGTGTATATCACAAAATGTATGAGTAGAGTGATAGAAAGCATGATGATGTAGCACAAAGCATATATCATGAAATGTATGAATAAGGAACTAAATATGAAGGCTGCATGATAAGAGGATTGAATGATTGATCGTGTGAGTTTTATGAGGTCCATTTGATATATATATACCATCAACAATGATCGAGTATGGACCATGTGACTAAAGTGCATCATCGGTGGTGTGCGTAACAAGTAGAGGATGATGAGTAAAATGTGCAATATGTATAGTAGATGTCGTAGGTGTGTGATATGTAAAGGATGTAATGTGTAATGTAGAGTATGGAGTATGCAATGCAAGATGCGTAGATTATATAAGTGTGAAAGCGTAAAAGCATGTTTGATGTCGAAGATTTAGGAGATGTAAAATGTAGAATAATGTAGTGTGTAGAATGTGTATGATGTATAGGTGTATGAAACACAAAGTGTGGATGATGCAGAGTAGATACAAGATTATATATGTCGAAAAGGGTATGATGTATGAAGATGTGTAATGTGTAGTGTGACTAAACAATGTTAGAGATATGTGAGGTGAATGTGCCAAGTTTAAGATGTGTGATATGGTAAAGTGTGTAAGAATGCATGGTGTGTGTAGTGTGTGAGTTTCATGTGTATAGTATGTCCTCAACAGTCAAGTGTGAACCATATCACAAGAGTGTGTCATAGGGAAATGTTGATATGAGGGTGTGTGAATATGTATATGCTAAAATCAAGGTGTGAAATGATGTGAATATGAGACATGTATCGATGTTAGGGGAGGAATGAGCATAATGCCCCCAAGTGTGTGTTGATGAATGAGCTATCCGATAAAAGTAAAGGATGAAGGTCCTCTACCCAATGTTTGTGGTAATGAAGGCATGTGACCATGCTCTAAGAGTGGTGGTATATAAGATAGACATTGTGTAGGTGAGTGAATTCTATATGCATGTGATTAATGAGTGTATGGTGGGAACCTTGGTGTAACAAAATGTGTAGGTGATGGAGACCTATGTGAAGCAAAATGTGGTGGTGATGGACACCTACATGGAATAAAATGAGGTGGTGACGTGTGTCTAGATGTAGGATCTCTCCTAGAGATAGATCTAGATTGATGCATTGGACTAACAGAGTGATGAGACCATGCAGAGTCATGTGCATGTAGGTGAGCTAGGGGTAGATTGTGCTTTAGGTGCTAGAGGCCATGGCATACTAAATGGACTAGGAGATTAATTGAAATCGCAAGAGGATATTACATCCATGGAGTAGATGGAGGCACACCTTTGATAGAAATGAATTGATTGTTGTGAATGAATTTCAGAAATAAATTATTCGTGGAGATGATATAATGAGACTTGAGAATTCGATTGAGGTCTAAGAGCATGTCATACCCTTCAACTGATTTTCCTACAAGGAAGGGAACCAACATAGTAAGAGGACCGAATGTAATGTGAAGCTTGACAACACCATAGGAATTTTTCATCGATATGAAATTTTTGAAAGAGGATAGCCAAAAGAAATAAAAAGTGTTATATAACATGCGCTAATGGGACATGACACATCAACCTTGGTGTTATTTATAAGGGTAGATATGATAGAGGAAATAATGTGTAAGTGATTAGAAGAGAATTTCATATGATAATCATGGTCATAGAAAGAAATAACTAGTGGAGAAGTGTCAGTATGAGCAACTAGGAAATCAAGAGCCCTTGATGCGTAGGAGGCACTTTGTGTGATATGTATGATTAATCGAGGAGTCATCTAGTTTTTTTCATGTTTTGGAAGTGGATTGTTAAATATCTTGACCTTATGATTTTCGTTGAAAGGTGAAAAAGTTGTAGGTTTTGGAAGCTCAATTTTATTATTTTCGATTAGATCTTGAATGATATTACAAAGTTTGAAACAATGATCTATATAATTCCCTACGCATTGATAGTAGTCGCGGAATTTTTCATTATAATTATGAAATTTTGGATGAGATGGGTCTAATTGGAGTGGAACAGGAAGTGTGATGAGATTACTTTTAAGAATTTATAGAAGAAAAACATGTGGAAGGACAAATAACTTCATGTATGGGTGCTTAGCTGGTTGTGATTCAAGTTCTTTGGTGGTGGATACCGCATTCACATTGATTTTTCATCAGTTTGTTTGGTTGTTTGATGGTTTAAATGTTGACTTACTTTGAAAAAGTGTAGAAGATGATGCCCGATCTTGATATTTAAACTTTCCTATAGATAATATTTTAGTTTTGTGAAGCTTAATAGTATGAAATACTTGATCAAATGAGGGAGATGTATCAAAGAGAACACTCCCTGGAGAGTTGGTAAGAGACTTTGAATGAATAAGTCCCAAATCTTGGAGTGCGTAAGAATATTTGACATCCTAGCTAGGTTATTTTTGTATCACAAGACATAATTTGTTAAGTGTTCATTAGATCCTTGTTTAAGTTGTGTGAGTTGAGCATAGGAGATCTTAGAGCCGATGTTGATAGATAAGTGAGTGAGAAAAGCATCGGCCAGATGTGTGAAATATGTTACCGAGTGGACAGTAGGTCATAGAACCAATGCATCGCATAATCATGGAGACTATGGGGGAAGATCTTAACTAAAAGGATATGATCATCCTTAAAACCTAGGAAAGCTACATGAATTGCTCAAAGATGCTCTTGTGGGTCATCATGCCCATTACAAATTGGAATATTAGGGTGATGAAATTAGGAGGAAGCGAGTAAGCGGAGATGGCATGTGTGAATGGAGTGTGTAGTAATAAAGTAGAATCCAAATATGTAGACACGCGAAAAATAATTCTATTGTAACTAAAAAATTTGTGCTTAGAGGTCTTGATAAAGGAAGGCTAATCTTGAGTGCCGGTGGAAGAATTTTTTTCTTGTGAGAAACAAGAGGCGAAGTGAAGTGGTTAGTCGAGAATAGGGAAAACGGGATAATGGAAATGGGTGGAAGAATAGAAGCGGGTGGTTGAGTAGAAATGGAAGCGTAGATGGTGGAAAAAGTAGCAAGCTCTGCTAGATTGATGGCCTCTAACGAGCATCATATAAGAGCATGTCTAGATCTTGGGGATGCTCAACAATATGATCATTAAGGGATTTAAGATGGTCTTCAATAAATTCACCATAATATTGATCCATAGTAATGAGAGTATGAGAGCTCTAAATGGAAGGTGGATTCAAAGGTCGTTCACCAAACTTATTAGGCTAAAATGTAATTTTATATGCCTAATATGAATGCAAGATTGTAGTAAATGAATAATAAATTAAGTACAACAATTTACCCAAGTAAACTAAGTAATAAATAATGAAACCATAATTGAAAAGATGAGAAGAAGGTATTTAGTTTATTCACAAAGTTTTGGAGAATGCACATATTTGTAAAAATGAAAAATATCGAAGGACCATCATCACATTGAAGCTCATAAAATGTAAAAATGGAGGAACATGCTGGAATGGAGCACTGGAGAGGGACAGGGGCGCCCACGAGTGCCCTAGACTTGTTTCTAAGTGCCTAGGTCTGCATGGAAATTCTTAGAAAACCTCCTTTGAGGTGTCATAAGGTGTTCGCCTTTAGTCACCTTTGATCACTCCGAGGTCACACCAAGATCATCGAGGTTGTTGTAAACCTGCAATAAAGTATGAACCTACAAAACCCTCAAATAGACATCAAATCCTAAAAAAGAAAGATACAAAATGAGGGGTTAGACTTTCCTCAGCTGTCAAAATGGTGAACTTACGAGTAAGCACTCGTTTGCATCTCAAACCCAATGAAATCATGTGTGTATGTGTGGAATTGTTCCCTAGGTTGCTCTTGTGCCACCTGCACTTGGATATCGAGTAAGTAGATAGATGTAGAATGTAATAAATATGTGCATGGAATAGAATGAACTTCCCTCTTATGAAGTGTGATGCAAAAGACCAGCCCTTGTGTCCCTTATGATGGAGCTAGATGGATGCAATGGAGCTCTTAAATTCCTTTATGGATGCAACCTTAGGTGGTGATAGATAATGCTTAGTTCTTGGTCATTTATTATGATCACATAAATTTATATTTATATGATTCCCTTTCTTAAATTTCATAATTAACCCCAAAAATGCCAACTACCAAAAAGATAAGATGCTCAAACAACTAGAAAGGACCCAAAAAGTTTGAGTAAAGTACAAATAGGATAGGGGCACCCAAAGAGGAGGAGGGTGTCTGCGCTGGTGTCCTGGGTGGCACTTGGTGTCTATGATGACCAATGCCAAAGAGTAAAAAGGAAAATTGAGCAAGTGAGGGTGTAAAACTTAAAGTAGCAATGGAAAGAAAATAAAGGTTACTAAAGACATGGGTTGATTAGTACTTTTCTTACTTAGAAATCATATGAATAGTAGTATGTAATCAGGACTAGATAATTACCCAAAGTGTGTGAGTATATATATATATATATATATATATATATATATATATATATATATATATATATTGATGTAAAGTTTAAATATATATTTTAGACAAAATAATAGTATATAACCGTCTATCAAATTTTTAATATTAAAGATATTAGATGTCGATAAACTAAAACTCTAATTATATTGATATTTATCTTTGATAGCTCATTATATCTCGAGTCAAGATTACACCAAATATTTTTAAAAACATTGAAATACAAGTCTTTATATTTGGTAATGGTATCGGATATGTGTATTGGTCTCGAGATGAATCTCATGCAATTTAAGGGACAATTATCCATGCAAAAATATATTATATCCTTTAAATAAACTAAGGCTAATATGGATAGCCAATAAATTACTTAAAATATGAATAACTTAATAGCATATATAATAACAATATGCTTAACAATATCATAATAAACATAATATAAATTATTATTGATTTCATTATTAACCATCTATAAAACTTACATTGATAGGTTAAACACAATTTGTTTAACAACTTAAATAACAACATGCTTAACAACTAACCATGTTATATTACCAATACATTGAGAAATTTCAACATTTTAATATTGTAAACTACATATTAGATGCAATTAGTATTGAACGTCTCCAATACAAACATAAAGCCGTCCCAAGTTTCATTCGATGTGCATATAATAATATTTTTATTAATTGCATACTAATTTTAAAAATTATAAATGTTTTATCAACAACATATATATCTTTATCATCTATTGTAAGACTTTAAAAATGTGATAAGACTATAGATAACACATCTGAAAAAATGACCAAATCATGTAAAAATAATCATAGCATACACAAAAAATATCCTCTAATAATATTGTTGACAAATTCTATGGATTATGTGGAGTTTTTCTTCAAAAATCACCGATGAAAGGTTTTTTTATTGCTTACTATGTAAGCACCTTTCACACATTTCATGAAATTTACATGGCATATTAGAAGCTAGGTTAAGCATGAGATAAGTCATACATGCTCATAAAAATATGATCTATTCTTTCATGTCACAATTAAACAACACCTATATTTTTTAAAGACGACCAAAAAGACGAAGCAAAACCTTTAAACATATATACTTGCCATTATTTTATATATTTTTAACTATATTGATATTAAGTTCATTTTTAATAAACCATTTATCTTTCAACAATATTACAATATAGTTATTATGATTTAACCGTGAATGAAAGAAAATTCTATTTAATTTCAATACCAAACACACACAAAAAATATTTTCTTTTCATTAGTAGTGACAGATGTAGTTTATAGAGTTATGACATTAAATCTATCATTATTTTATTCATTCTCATTTTGATTTTGATATGGTTTATTCCATTTTTTTTTTTTTACTTTGCGAGTCTTCTTTCTTATGACCAAATTTACCACAATTATGACATTTACCATCAAAACTTACTCTTAAGTTTCTAGGTTTCTTATCTTTATTAAGGGGTTTAAAAGATTATTTTGATTCTTGTTGAATCTAGATGGATTGTTCTTATATTTCGTGTAAGAATTTCCTGAGTGGCATTCTATTTCAAATCAAAATTATTCATAACCTAATCTTCTTGGATTAGAAGAGCACTCAAAGTTTGCAAATCAGGGATGTCTTTCTCAATTTGGTATTTAGAATTCAATATTGAAATGAAATTCCTAAATATTTTGTATATGTTCAATTGAATAATGAAATACAATAATTTATCTTGAATTAAATTATAGTTACACCCATCCAAATGAGATTTAATATTTTATATTTTTGCTAGAAATTTTATTAGCTTTTCATCTCCCTTCATGGGAGTCATCATCAGTTCTAGAATCAACTTTATAATTTTTGATAATTATGTACCTTCGTGCATTGATTCTAGTTGTGTCCAAGCATCACTTAAACTTTCTTAATTCCCAATGTGAAGAAGGAAGTCATTTTGCATGCTCCACAATATAATGGACATTTAATCCCACACCTTCTATTGATATACAACTACATTGTACATTGTCACTTTCTCTAGTGAAGCTTTCATCGCACTGCATTCACGACTTTCCGAGTTTGTGTGCCATGAATTTTTCCTTCAATATTATCTTCCAAATTTTGTATATAGATACATTCAACATTTGCGATTTATAAATTATAAAATGATTATATCATTTTTTTATGAAAACAAATTCAATAACTCGAGATCAACGAATTTTTTTCAAAAAAATAGTTTAGTAAATCCCCATGTCATTGTTTGAATTGCACTAGTCGTATTTCGATGATTTTTCTTATTCCATTCAAAATTTAACTTGTCAAGAAAACATACTAAACATACAACATATTAGTTTGACTATAAGGCAAATTTTTTGAAATGTAAGTGAATTTTTAGTTTTGGAAGAAAACAGCTCATTTGATTGTTGTTAAAACAATGCATTTACTTCTTATTTTCAAGGTAAAAACAATGAACATATCAAAAACAATTTTAATTTTTCTTAATATTTAAATATTTAAAAAGATTCAAAAAATATTTTGATAGAAAATGCAATGTATATATAAAACATTTGTTGAGACTAATCTCCTAAATTATGTTAGGTATTATTCATATATCATCTTCGTCAAGCTCATATTAACCAAATCACTATCTTGGCGAGCCAAATTAACTCCTTACAACCAACTTGTCAACCAATTATAGTGCAGGGTCCACATGTGAGCTGCAAAATGAGTTGGTATATAAGCCAACCAAAAGTGTGTATGTGACCTAATCCACAACAACCCTTCATAGCAATTTGTCTTATACATCTTTAAAAAAACTATCTGTGCTCCCCATGTGGGACTAACCTTTCAATGCATAGCTCATTGAGAAAGAATCCACCTCGACATAGCCAATAAATACTACAATATATCAATAAAAGCATAACAATCTGCATGGGTTCCGACAAAACATGACAAGAGATGTGGTCACAACCACATAAACCTTCATCCTCTATAAGCTTATTAAATCCATATAAATCCTTCTCTTTTTTCATTGTGGGAAAAAAGTACATTCACAAATTAAAATATAAAGGTGGTCCAAGGGATTTAAGCGATCAAGAGGGGGCCAAAACTGATCATATTAAGCCAAGTGACATCCTTTGCAGCCAACCCTCGTCCAAGCCATGCACATAGTTAAAGGAGGGTAGTACACTTGTTGTTATATGTTGGTTCCATGTTGAGGCCTAATGGAAGCGGATAGAGGGTAATGAATATAAAATTAATGTTTAAAAACATAAGTATTAACTTCTAGTGTCAACCCAAACATATAATGTGGAGGTATTAGGTTTAGCTTTAATTTAAAAACTTTTATAAGGTTTGGTCTGATTAACTAAAATTAACTAATATGTAGTATGTGGGGATAGTTAATCTAAGCTATGAAAAACTGGTAAATAAGCTAAATAAGCTAAATATATAAAGTGACCAAGCAATTATGCACAAGAAAATACTAACCCTAATGTGAAAGAGAGAAGAGGAAAGAACTCAGCTGAATAATAGATGCTTGTGGGACTGTGTCACAGAGGTGACTGGAAAATCTGAAGGTATCAACGATCGTATAGAAAATATGAAAGGGATTTCCTCGATCTAGACCGATTCCCTAGGAATGGAGCACACAGGAAGGGATCGGATGCTGCGGGTACTCTAGTCTATAAACTGGCACCCTGATATGTGTAACAACTCTTAAACTAATCTTCACCGGTTTGGAATATGGTATGAAACCATCACTGTCTGTCACATCAAATTCTTTTTCCTGCACTGAGTGTCTCCAATAATCCAAGACGATGTAAAGACCTACAAAAGACCTAAAGAAGTATCAAAACCCTAAAAAATAAATATGTAAATAAATGGGTCAAATTGACCTCAACTGCCATAATAGTGGGCTTACTAATTGAGTGTTACACTACATTTTAGTCCCAAATATAGTTTTGGTGAGTGTGTGCATAATGTGTCCTACATTCTCTTGTGTTAATCGCACTTTGTGAAGTAGAAAACAATAACTAAATGTAGAAAATGTAATAGTATGGGTGCATGAAATAGAATATAATCCCTCCCCATATGAAGTGTGATGTAAATGTCCTATCCTTATGCCTTGATGATGGAGCTATGTGGATGTAAGTGATCTCCAATGCAATAGATGGATGTAACTCTAGATGGATGGTAGTAATGAATGATGCTAGGTCCCTCATTATGGTCTCATAAATTTATATTTATAGGATTCTCTTGATCTAATTTCGTAATTAACCTTGAAATGGTCAACCGCCAAAAATATAAGAAGGTAAAATGGCTAGAAAGATCCAAAAATATGGCAGGAAAGTCCAAAAGGGACCGGGGCACCTTAGTACTAATCTGGGCACCCCAATTGAGGCTAAAATAACATAGGATGATAGAATCTAAATGGGTGCAAGAGGTCGGTAAGGACGAAATAAAATAAAACAAGATGGGAAAAATACGGGGGTTAATTTGTACTTTCTTCACTCAAGAACCTTCTAAATAGTAGTATGAAACTAGGATAAATAATATCTAAAGTGCATGATTTTGTGACTACAATTTTCCCCCACTTTATGTTGGTGAGCGGAAAGCTCAGTAACATAAAGTAAATAGAGATACGTACTGATGTCCATGAATATTATAGTAAAAACCATGATGATGGACTAGACAAAGCATGGAATGATAAAAAAATATGGAGGAGCATGGAAACTAAAGATGAAAAATGCATAAAAAAGTGATGAGAGTGAACCTAGGGTGAAAACGCGTGTGTAGTTGTTGACGTGTGTGATGTACCTGCATGGTTAGTATGGTGTGTCCTATCACAAAGTGTTGTTTTGATGTTGTTGTTGCCCCCATTTGACTTCTTTCTTCTCAAACAACCGGACCTACAAGGATAAAATGATCAAGTAGTCAAATATGTATGTATGTATGTGTAAAAATGCAATGTAGAAGATGCATATAAAAAGTATGTAAATAAAAAATTGTAAGTAGAACATGTGCACATGATCCATGTCGAAAAAGAGGGTGTAAAAGGATATCTTGTAATGTCGGGGTTTTTAGGTGATCCGGTGCCTTAGGCCAAAGAAGTGTAAGGAGGAATTCCGATGTATCCTCTAATCTATAACTACTTCCACGAATGTGTGTGAAGAGATCTTTGTACGTCATGGTTTTTTGGTAAATCCGATGCCACTTTGGATGAAGTAGTGTAGAAGGCACACCCATTGTAACCTCCAAGCTTGTAATTTCTTCCCAGTGAATGCTAAGGACACCATGTCCTATAAAATCCACTTGTGTTCAATAAAAGCTACAAAATCCATGGACATGGGGTAAGAATCTCTAAAGAAACCCCAAAGGATTTTAACAACCTAGTCAACGCAGACCATTAAATAAGAAATAAATAAGGATTCATACCTTTGTATTCATTAAACTTGAAGGAAATAAGCAACCTAACATATTTAACAGTCCCTATTCTTGAAAGCTTTAACAAATGAACCTAGTAAGGATTCTAAGCAATCGGCCAGTGATTATGAGAATGGGAGCTCACCATTAATGGCTTCAAGGCCAATGGTTCTTCCCATTTACCTAATGCTTGGTGTGTAGTGCAATGGCAAAAGTAATAACTCAATAAAATAAATGAAATAATCTAGAAAACCCTAAGCAAAATGTTATATTTTATGCTACAAAGAAGGAGAGTTCTTAAAAATGGTCTAGGGGTAGTGGGCTATTTATAGTTTTCCATTTGGAAAAGTAGGGGAACCTTGGTGCATATGGGACTAAAGGATAAGCCAAAAAGTTTATTAGGGAGTCAAAGTAAGGTTTGACTAGGTTTAGAAGAGGTTAATCAAGGTTAGGACTAGTTAAACTAGGTTTAGGCTAGTTAATCATGTTTAGAGAGGAATTAGGGATTTGAGAGAGTTTTGAGAGGTCTAATCAATCAAATGAAATGGATTGATAGACTAAGAAGTTAGTAAAAGTGGTATAGAAGAGGATGATAATATGGTTTACCCAATAAGGGACTATATCAGCCCCATTAGTTTTTTTATAAGAGGAATACGACCAAAAGAGTTTCGTAAGAGGGAGTTGGATAAGTATAACTAACGGTATGTTGTCAATTTACAAGAAGCGGAATAGTTAGTGAAATATTAGGAATAATAGTGCTTTGATCAAACTATAGGTTTCCTACTTTGGGTGTGCCAAATGTGTTCAATGAAAATTTGCAAAAGCCATGGACATGGGGTAACAAAAACTCTAAAGAAACCCCAAATACTTTTAACAACCTAGTCAATGGACCATCAGATAATAAATAAACAAGGATTCATACCTTTGCATGCATTAACCTTGAAGGAAACAAACAACCTAACATATTTAGTGATCCCCTATTCTTGAAAGCTTTAACAAATGAAACTAGTAAGGATTCTAAACAATCAATTTGTGAGTATGAGAGTGGGATCTCGCCATTAATGGCTTCAAGGCCATTGGTTCTTCCCATTTACACAATGCTTGGTGTGTAGTGCAATGGAAAATTTAATAGCTCAATAAAAGAAATGAGATAAGCTCAAAACCCTAAGCAAAATGCTATAGTTTATGTTAGGAAGGAGAGTTCTTAGAAATGGTCTAGGGGTAGTGGGCTATTTATAGTTTTCCATTTGAGAAAGTGGGGGAACCTTGGTGCATGTGGGACTAAAGGATAAGAAAACAAAATTATTAGGGAGTCAAAGTAAGGTTTGACTAGGTTTAGAAGAGGTTAATCAAGGTTAGGACTAGTTAAACTAGATTTAGGCTAGTTAATCATGTTTAGAGAGGAATTAGGGTTTTGAGAGAGTTTTGAGAGGTCTAATCAATCCAATGAAATGGATTGATAGACTAGGAAGTTAGTAAAAGTGGTATAAAAGAGGATGAGAAGATGGTTTAGCCAATAAGGGACTATATCAGCCCCATTGGTTGGTTTATAAGAGGAATATGACCAAAAGAGTGACGTAAGAGGGGAGTTAGATAAGTCTAATTGATGGTATGTTATCAATTTACAAGAAGGGGAATAGTTAATGTAATATTAGAATAATAGTGCTTTGATAAAACTACAAGCGTCTACACCACTTTTTACAGGGTTCATAAATTGGTCTAAACCCACTTGTTGTATGTAACCACAATGAAAAGGGCGGAAAGTGTTTTGAACTGAATTTGTGTAAATGTGTTGTGTCATTAGATAAACCCCAAATGATTCCCCCTCTTTAGGGGTGCATGCGACGTCATTGATAGGAGAATGTAGCCCCAAAAGAGGACCATTGTATGAACTATGAAAATCTTCCCTATAGGGGAAGGGAATGTGCTTGGTAGAAACCAAGGCACACACACAAGATGGATAGCCAAAGACAAGTGTTAGTATGAAAAAACATGCATATAAAAAACAACGTGTAATCTTGGAGAACTGTGTAAAATCTACCAAGAAATGTAGTAAACATGCAAGAAGACAAATTAAGATGCAAAAAGTGGGCTACAAACATGGGACATCACTCACAATGTCGCAAGACATATAAAGGCCATCATGGTTGGATACAACAAAGAAGTGTGCACACTAAACATAAGGCAAGGCCCACACAAAAGAACAAACAATAGAAGACAATGTAAAAATAAGTATGGAAGAAAATATCCCTACATAAAAAATGTTGCACATGAAACACCCATTAACATGTTATAAAGAAAACCAATATATAAAAAGCGTGTAGAACCAAGTAATGTAAAGTGCTATATATGGAATGAAACAATAAAGCACTGGAAGAGATGAATGTGGATGCCCCCAACAACCAATGTAGGAAGGGTAGACTATGAGCATCCATGTTGTGTGTAAAAGACCTATATATATTATCAAAACTAAAAAGAGACATGAATGAACATGTGTGGATGGTATAGATAAATTACATACAAGTAATCTAACTAGCATGTGTAATAAAGCAACCATGAACAAGCAAAAGTAAGCAAGAGTAAAAGCAACCATAGTATGCAGTATGTTGTGGATGGATGGAATGGAATGAAAAATGGAGTGATAGGATCCACGTGCCCCCAGTGAATGGAAATGTATGCAATGAGGTACATTTGGTTTTCCCCCTCAGCAATCAATAATGAACCGTAAACAAGAGTGCGTCATCAGGAAATGGTTAAATAGTGTGTGTTGTGTTTAGTGTCCTGTGATGAATGTGTATCTATATTGATGAGATGTAACATAGAAATTATGTGTGTGTGAACACTATAGCTGAAACGTATATCATGACCAGATTGAACGTATAAGTGATGAATTATCCTAAGTGTATATCATTATAAGATGAATGGATGAGTGATGATTTATCCCTAAGTGTATATCACTACAAGATGAGGAGTGGCAATGTAAACTAAGGTGTATACCACTACAAAATGATAGAATAAGTGACGATTTAGCCTAATGTCTATGTCACTAAGCTTGAAATGTCACATGATGAAAGGTAGAATAGTAAATGTGTAAGATCCATTTAATTTGTAAACCCTTGGTAGTCACATATGGACCGAGGAATTAAAGTGCATCATCGAGTAGTGAGTGCATTGCGTAGAAGATGATATAGAATAGGTGATGACCATGTGATGAGTAGAATGTGTAAATACGCAATGTGTAGAGTATTAATGCAAGATGTGTAGAATATGTAAATTGGAATGTACATAGATAAAATAGTAATGTAGTATGTAAGATGATGTAATGTTAGAGTAATATGTGATGAAGACTAGTACAATATATGATTTATAATGTACAAATGTCAAAATGTTGTAGATTAGGTGTAGAATGTATGGTGTATGTCATTTATTATATGAATAAGTACAAGGTGTGGGGTTCATGTGTAGTAAGCCCTCAACAATAAATTGTGAATCGAAGCACAAGAGTGTGTCATCGGGTAATGACTATGATAAAATGTGTGATGAATATGTCTATGTGAGTATATGAATGTATGATAATGCAAAGAAGAGAGATGCACCTTGTTGGAGCACGATTTTCATTAGACCAAAACCCACAGGCATTAATCTTCATTACAATTTCCAGAGTTAGGATCCACGAGAGGCGATTAGTCCATGTCATGAAACTCATAAGAAGTGCTAGACACATATGCCAACAACCCCCAAAGATTACCTGGTGAGTTTCAAACTCGAGACCTTTCACTCTGATACCATTTGTTGGACCACGATTGTTGTTAGATCAAAAACTATAGACATTAATCTTTGTTATAATCATCGAGTTAGGATCCACGAGAGGTGATTAGTCCATATCATAAAACTCACAGGAACGTTGGACACACATGCCAACACACCTATGCTAATATGATAAGGGGGAATTACGTGAGTGTTATGCCCCCAAGATGGAGATTTGTACAATGATGCAAGAGGTTTCATGCCATTATGGGAGAGAATTTTTGTGTTGTGATAAGAATGAGGGCCATAAAATGGTAGGTCAAAGCAACAATAGGACCATGTGATAGTGGCGGCATTTTAAATGTGTCTCAACCATCAACGAGAGGAGTAGCTACTTTGGTGAAATTGATTAGATGCGAAAGTGGAGTAGGATGGGGAGGAATCTTGAATGGTGGTAGCTTTGGTGGTATTGGTGATGCTGCAAAAGACTTGATAGGAGAAGAAGGTTGATTGATTGTGGGAGGTGGTGACATGGTTTGACTTGGTGAGACCGCTAATGACTCAATAGGAGGTGGTGTTGAATTAAGTATTAGGGATGATTTCTTAGCATGTGCTTGATTTATTGTAGAAGAATCCAAAGTAATGTGTTGTCCTAAGACTCATTAGATATAGATGGATTAGATTTAGGAACCCAATGGGGTTTATCATTTGTAGTATAATGTTGTACAATAAATGAGAGAAAACTTTGACATGTAAGGTACTTGATACTTTGTTGTAAAGCATAACAATTATTGTCATTATGTCCATTAATTCAGTGATAGTTGTAATATGGAAGACCTTGATACTTGACAATCCTATAAGGAGGATAACCGTGAGTAGATGGAAAGCTAATGATTCTATGAGTGATGAGGTGTGGAATAATATATTTTTGCTTAACATTGACATTAAACGTGAGAGGCATAGGGAGTGGTACAACTTTGGGTTCACTAATATGAGAACATGTAGAAGACATAGGATGAATATGAGAATAAGAAAAATCATGATCCTGAGAAGTATCCTTAAGTTGTTAAATTTAGATTTAAGAGATGGGATTGGGGATTTTATAGCTTGAAATTTATCTTGAAATAAATAATGAAGAGCTTGAATGGATTTTCAAATAGATTGATTGGAATTGGAATCAAGGGATTCCTTAGAAAGATGACCAAAAATAGCGTTGACTTGGGTAGGCAATATGTTGATAGGCAGACACATGGTCTCTAGCATTTTTGAAGAACGTATTTACAAGATGGGTGCATTTGAATAAATTGAAGAAAAGAGACTTGACAAACATTATAAGCCATGATATAAAAGATGAGAAAATCCCTAGACTGAAGGTGGATTCAAAGATCGAGTTCACCAAAATGATTAACTAAAATTAATTAATACGTAGTATGTAGGGGATAGTTTATCTAAGCTATAAACAAACAGTAAATAAGCTAAATAAACACGGTAAAAGAAGTATATAAAGTGACCAAACAACTAAGTAAAATAAAATACTAACCCTATTCTTGTGGGACTATGTCATATAGGTGACTATAAAATTTGAGGAACCAATGATTGTGTATAAATTCTGAAAAGGATGGATCTAGAATGATTCCCTAGATTGAAGCGCATTGAAAGGGACTGGGGCACCTGCGGGTGCTCTAGTCTATAAACTGGTCACCTTAGTATGTGTAACAACTCATAAAATGATCTTCACTAACTCAGGATATGGTCTCAAACCCTCATTTTCTGTCACATCATATTTGTTGTCCTACACTGAGTGTTGCCAATAATCCAAGATGATGTAAAAACCTTCAAAAGACCAAAAGAAGTATCAAAATCCTAAAAATGAAATATGCAAATGAATGGGTTAGATTGACCTCAGCTCCCATGATAGTGGGCTTACTAATTGAGCATTACACTACATTTCAGACCCAAATGTAGTTCTGGTGAGTGTGTGCATAATGTTCCCCAAGTTCTTGTGTTCGTCACACTTTGTGAAGTAGATATCAATAACTAAATGTAAAAAATGTAATAGTATGTGTTCATGAAATAGAATAGAATCACTCCCCCTATGAAGTATGATGTAGATGTCCTAGCCTTGTGCCTTGATAATGGAGTTATGTGGATGCAAGTGATCTCCAATGCAATAGATGGATGTAACTCTAGATGGATGATAGTAGTGAATGATGCTATGTCAATCATTATGGTCCCATAACTTTATATTTATAGGGTTCTCTTGATCTAATTTTCTAATTAACCTCGAAATGGCCAACCACCAAAAATATAAGAAGATAGAATGGATAGAAAGATCCCAAAAGATGGCGGGAAAGTCCAAAAGGGACCGGGGCACCCACGATGGGCATCCCCTAATACTAAACCCAGGTGCCTCGGTCGAGGCTAAAATAACATGTTATGATTGAATTTGACTATGCATATGGGTGCAAAAGGTCATTAATGACAAAATAAAATAAAATAAAATAAAATAAGATGGCCAAAAGACAAGGGTTAATTAGTAATTTCTTCACTCAAGAACCTTCTAAATAGTAGTATGAGACCAGGATAAATAATATCTAAAGTGCATGATTTTGCTACTACATTGTTTAATTAGTTGGTTGCTCCACATGGACCAAGGTAGTTAGGTTAGAGTTTAGATTTAAAATACACTTAGTATGTTTGGTTAAGGTAAAGACACACACACAAAAATACTTTGTTGAACACTAGCATAGGTTTATACTATAGTTGAAATTAAATTTTTTATTTTAGCCCTGTTCGAAGGGTATTCAACTAGACCAAACCAAAAATTGAAATTGTTATTATTGAGGATGGTTGTCTCCACCCTACGAGACTTTGAATTACCCTTAGTCATAATTTTTTTCCCTGCACATTTGAAACTATACATAATAAATCAAATATTTCAACCTTGTTAAACCTTCTGTGTTGGAGAGTGGGCCCAAAGAAATTTATTTCAGCACACCACCTTTCAACATCAATTTGCACGAGAGTAAAAATGAGAGAGTTGAGAGGGTGCATTTGAAATTTTTGGGGGAGGAGTGGGAATGGACATATTTATTTCCCATGGATTGTAACCACCCACCAATGGTTGGGACCCGTAGGTTTAGATTAATTTGAACTAAAATAAAAATTTTAACATGCTCTGTACCATGTTAGGACCGAGGGGTTTAACCATAAACCCACCATGTTAAATATTAAATATATGAATTGTATTAAACATTATACAAAACATTAAAAATAATTACATAAAATGAAATGAACACGAACACATTAATTTTACGTGGAAAACCCAAATGGTAAAAATCATGGTGAAACTTCTCAGTAAAATTTCCATTTATGTAAGAAACAATTACAATCGAGTAACTCCAACTCCGCACTTCTCTCCCATGGTAATTCACCACATGAATACCAAAGTACAATGATCTGCAATCATTTGACTCTACTGGTCATATTTAAATTATATGATCGGGTGTGTCTTTTTACGAAACACCCTAATTAATTATATTGATTTAATTAATAAATTAATTAATCATAAAATGAAAAATTTATATTACATAAATTAAAATATATAATACTCTAATTTATTTAATTATAAACCAAAGTTTATATATTTAAAATACTCAATATTAAATGTTCTAACAAAGGATCCACCTCCTATCACCTCTTCATTGATGGTGCTTAGTTTTCTGTTGTCCTATGTGTTCCTACTTTGTTCAATTTACATTTTTCGTAAACATTATTCATATACTATTTTTGATAAACGTGAAGATTTCATGGCATACACCCATAACACATGCTTTTTTAAAAGTTTAAAATATTTTATTATAACTATTTCTACCCCCACCCCGAATACTATTTTAAAAAATTAAGGAAAAACAGAGAGATGTGGTCGACTCTCAAAACTATATCCTTTTAAATTTATTATCTTTGATTATCTCATAATTATCATCGATTTTATTAATTGAGAGTAAAATATAGTAGACTCTATGTCTGTAAGACCATTAGATGCTTAAAATTTGTGTTTTGAGAATACCAATGGGTGCGAGAAGGAAATAATTTGACATGACAAGTAGATTTAATCAGTATTTTGACGGTTTGGCTATCATATTCGAAATGACTCACCAGCTTAAGTAGTATCATCTCCTTTTAAAGCTAAGGTTGGCGTTGGTTTGTTCACTACTTCCTTCACCTACCATAAAACCAATACAACCATTAAAACACTTATTCATATGTATTGAACAACGTTGTGGATCGAAAATGAGTGGTTTAGAATGGTTGGGAGTGAATTTTGGCAATAGTTTTTAGTTGGAAGGTTTCCTAAGACAATATATTTAAGGTGGTCCATAATAGTGTTCCATGACAATATTCCTTTAGCGGGTGTGGACATGTTACACTAACATTTGGAATAAGAGGGTCGAGTCATGCACATAGAATAGGAAGGAACGGTAAGTGTAGTTTCCTAATGAAGAGTCCACTTGTAAATGCCATTAATTATCTAAATACTCCCACTTCGCAATGTCTTGGTCAAAGTCGGAGAACATGTTTCAAAAATACCCCTCCTCAAATGCCATTACATCCTCATTTTCCTCTTTAGTTTATTCTTAATCTCAATCTGCTATTTGTTTGGTTCGGAAAATGTAAATTGCACTTGAATATTTTAACTTTGTTTACTTATGTATCAATTTCTTTTCAATGCAAGTAAAGATGTTAATATTTTGTTTAAAGCATAAGATTATGAGTTCATATATATTTAATCTAATCCCGACATTGTTTTTTTTTTTTTTTTTTTGCAAAACCATGACATACAAATTACATTCATTATTTTAAATTGAAAATTTATCAACATAACAATCAAATTCATGGATGGTCTACAATAAAAGGGCATTTGGTTTGAATTTATGGACCACAATATTTCTCATAATATTTTTACTAATATACCTATCTTAGAAAATATATGCAAGAGACACCGAGAGATATCATTCTTGAGGCATCTATTCTACTTATTACAAATATAAGCACATAGAAAATTACACCTTTGGGCATCTTTTACATAGCTTTTATAAGATAGGTCAACTAGTTTATAAACTCTATAAACTACTATATATACGATATATATTATAGCCACATGGACATATATATAATATTTTAACCTAGATCTAACCTCTCCAAATAAATATTCCATGGTAATATTTTTTTTTAAAAACCAAAACTCCCAATTCACACCCGTGCTACCCTAATACCCTTTTTTTGGGTTTCAAGTGATTAATGTTACATATAGGATTTTTTGTTTGTTTGGTGCATGTGCAAGTGGGCGATCAGAAATAAAATGGAGGAGAATGGTGAGGGAGAAGGAAGCAGCCATGGTGGCAAGAGATCGGGAGGTGGGAGGTGGTAGTGGGGTTGGGAAATTGATGGTCCCCCTTTTTATTTTGTTTTTTTATATAATAAAATGTGGAGATATATGGCTTACATATTTATCTCCGTGTGCAAGGATGATTTATCCATAATGGTATTGATTTTATGATGGCTAAAGTGAGGTTTCCGTTTAATACGACCTAAACATTTTGTTTATTTAATTATGAGGCTTGTGGCCACTATCCAATTTCTGCTAAATTTATAACATTTACTTGGGTTTGAGTGAGGTTAACACCTTGGATCTCAAATAAGGTGCTTGTATTGTTATGCGGAATGGTTACGGGTCCGAAGAGTTAATTCGGCTAAGGTTGGGTGTGGAAGTGAGACCATGGATGGTTGTCAGAGAGGGTATTAAGGGGTGGTCGAGGTTGGGAAGTGTGTCGGTTTATGATTCTTTTTAAACATTGTGTTGGCTCAAAAAAATTTAATTATTATTTTTATGTCGGCCCAAAAAATGAACGAACCATGCCATTACATCCCTAGCTACCACCGTAGGAATGCCTCTTAACGTAACTAGTGGGGAAAGGTTGAGCAAGTGAAAATGACCCTTTACACAATCAACCCCTAAACCCTAGCATAAGGAAGAGGGGGAAAACCATAGACATTGTGACAAAACCAAAGATAAAGTCATTACCACCATTAAACATCAAGATTAGGGTGATTGATTTAATACAATCTGATTATTTTATTTAAATCCAAATGCAATGATATAAAATGAAATATAAATGTTACACAATTTATTTAATTTAACTATGAAAGGAAATGAGAGGGGTAAGGTACTTATCTTAATTTTGCTTATCCAAGAGTGAGTCTAAACTAGACAATGTGATGAAACACAAGCACATACCATCACAAAAACCATAAAAAAATGTAGGAGAGGTGGAACCGGCTTGGATGGGGAACCTAGAGAGGGAGAGGGGTGCCCTAGGCCTATTTCTAGGTCCCCGGGTCTGCAGAAAAGTTTAGAACCTGATTTTGATATGCTCACTTGGGTTTTGCACTTGTTCTCCTTTGGTCGCATGTATGTCACATGTGAAATTGCTGAGGTCGCTAAAACCTACAATAAAGAATGAACCTATAAAACCCATAAATAGACATCAAATCCATAAAAATAAAGATGTGAAATGAGGGGTCAAACTGTCCTCGATTGTCACAATGGTGAAATTATGAATGAATGCTGCAATACATCTCGACCCAATGTAGTTCTCTATGTGTGTGAGATAGATTAATCGATAAGAGGTGTATTATAAGAGTGATAAGAGGTTCTTATTGTAACAGATCCCTCAAAATTCATATAATAACCCTAAGAACAAGAGTGCATCATTGAGGGGTAAGGTGACATAAATCACCTACCAAAGACCAAGCATACTTGAGCGACGGGGGAGCATGTGGAATGAAATCAACATGAGTGTATGAGCCAAACTGAATGTCATGTGGAATGGTTCCAATGATGGGTGATGTATCAGTGGGAAGTGGAGATGCCAAGGGCTTTGGAAGCCAATGTGTAGTAAGTAGTATGACATAGTGGATGAGATGGTGCGGTGGCGAGATGGATAAGATGGAGAGCACGCATGAGAAAAAACCTGTGGTTATGGGTGAATACTAACCTTAGAATTAGACAAAGGAGATAAATCAACATGTGTAAAAACACACCTACATGGGAGTGGCGGCATAGACTACTCACGAGAGTGAAATCCAAAGAAAATGATAGCCTTATCTTCTCATTGTTGCAAACAATCATGAAGGGTGCAATAGTCATTGTCACGAAGGCCATTGATACATTGATAGTTGCAATAAGTTCTATCATGTTGGTGTTGTAAGCGGTGATGTGGATGATTTTGATTAGAAGGTACATGAATCAAATGCTAGTCAAGTAATGTACACAACACATCATGAGGTCTAGCATGATGAGAAAAGTGGAATGGATCCCATGAAACAAGTGCAAAAGACTAAGGTGTAGCTTGATGCAGAGGATTCTTATTTGATGTAGAAGGATGAAATTTTTTGGGAGGTGGAGGAGATGGAGACCGTGGAGGCCGCTCAACAGATGGGAGTGGAGAAGAGCTAGATGATGCAGTAGTACAATGATAGGAGGAGGATCTATAACATGTGCAACAATGAGATCTTGTTCTAGATCAATGACCCTATAACATAAGAGTGTGAATGATTCACAAGTGTTATATTTCCATCATTGTTTTAAAGAAGGAATAAAACCAAGATAGAAGATGAATTGATTCTCTAAGTTAATGGGATGGAAGAGTAGCTTATTCATGCAAGCATTGAATAAAAAAATGTAATCAATGATAGTTATGTTTTTCCTTAGTGTAAGCCGGGTAGATGATCATATGTTACTATAGGGATGTTATTGCGTATGAAGCGATGAAGAAAATCTTCTTCCATCTCACAAAATGTACTAATAAATCTAAAGGGTAGATGTGTGTACCATTAGAGAGCATCATCGATAAGGCTATGGCAAAAGGGTTTGATAAATAGTCAATCATTAGAGTATGAAGCCATAGCCAAATGGTAATGTTTGAGATGTAAATAAGGATTTCCAGTACCATCAAAGAATGAAAATGTAGCTGTTAGATATCAAAAGCACTCGGGGTTTAATCGGTGTTAAGAAATATTATAGCTAAATTTAGAATTTAACCTTTTCAACTAGAGTCAACAATCAACCAATAAACTCAAAGAGAAGTGTATGCAAGAAAAAAATGCACAGGACATAGAGTTATAGTGGGAAACCCATGAAGGAAAAAACCCACTTGAAATCAAATCCTTTATTAGGAACACCATGTCCTAGCTTACATGAAATTCTTGATTAAGCACCTTCTTACTATTTGAAGCACCAACTTGATGAAGACTGAGCACCCATTCAACCGATTATACAAGATCAACACCAAACCCTCCCATACTTGTTAATGGGTGGAGGGACACTAAAAATTTGTATGAGTTTTCAAAACAACTACTTAAACACTGAAAAACTAACATTGGATTACACCGAATAGATGCCCCAAGAGATACCGCCAACATGCCAAAAGTGTTGAAAATACAAATACAAAATCTCTCAACAAACAAGAGAGATACACTACACCTGCCAAAGAAAAATGCTCGAAACAAGAAGAATCACAATGCAAAAGGTATAAAAAGTGGAGCAAGAGGCCGAATGGTGGAGGATCCATGCCTGTAGAGTCCTCTCAACAAATGTCTATGTCACCACCACGAGTGATCAGATATCCACCCCAAATCAACATGGATGGATGAAGAAGATGCCTGCATATGACTTGGTGCAAAATGCACAATGGGTGCATGTAAAAGAACATCAGAATGTGTGTCAGGTTGATCATGTCTGATAGCTGAAATATCAAGTTTCTCAAGCCTGAGTGAAGATGTAGAACTCATGTGTTGCTCATGATCCTAAAAAAGAGTCGAGCGAACAAACAAAGGAGCTCTGTCAATGTGTGATCCCAATGAAGTATCTGCATGAAAACCAATGTCATGGTGAGAATTCCACTTAACATGTGGAAGAGGGGAAACAATACCCTGTGAGTGTCTGCCAATACCTTTGCTAGTGAAACCCATAAAATGGAGCATGCGAGAACTGAAGGCAGTGGTATGCTTCTCAAAAAGGCCATGCAGTTGAGCAAAAATAGGATACACAACATGTGGTACTGTAATAGGCACAAATGTGGAAGAGCATGCAGTAACAAGCCTCACAGGTTTAGAAGCATCAAGAGTAGGAACATGCTCAAAGACTAACAAATCAATGTCAGTGGGTACAGGAGCAATAGCTGCAAGTGGACTAGGAGCATGGATATGGCTGTCCACAATATCATGGTGATGTTGTAGGCTAGCAATTTTTTGCTACAGAGAGTGGATTATTGTATCCTTATCATGAATGAGTGATTGTAGAAGAGAATTTTGCTTCTTAAGTGATCTATTTTCTTCCACAAATTTTACAATATCCTCTTGAAGTCCACATACTTTAGAGAAAAGCATATCATTCTCAGAATCCATGATAGAGAAGAATGTAACTCCTAAAAGTTTAGGACATCGGGCTCAACTAAAATTGCATCCACAATTGATTACAACACTCCTCCATATTTGGCACTTAATAATTATAGTACAAGTCTCAAAATAAATATATCCAATGGAAAGAGCACAAAAAACAAACACTTTTGCCAAAAAAGCAAGTAAGGTTTGACTAGGTTTAGAAGAGGTTAATCAAGGTGAGGACTAGTTAAATAAAGTAAAGTGTATGTCGTTAGGCTTGAAATGTCACATGATGAAAGATTGAATAGTAAATGTGTAAGGTCCATTTGATTTGTAAACCCTTAGTAGTCGAGTATGGACCAAGGAACTAAAGTGCATCATCGGGTAATGAGTGCGGTGCATAGAAGATGATATAGTATAGGTGATGACCATGTGATGAGTAGAATGTGTAAATACGCGATGTGTAGAGTACGAATGCAAGATTTGTAGAATATGTAAAGTGGAATGTACATAGATAAAATAGTAATGTAGTATGTAATATGATGTAATGTTAGACTCATATGTGATGAAGACTAGTATAATATATGATGTGTAAATGCACAAATGTCAAAATGTTGTAGACTAAATGTAGAATGTATGGTGTATGTCTCATATTGTATGAATAGGTACAATGTGTGGGGTTCATGTGTAGTAATCCCTCAACAATCAATTGTGAACTCAAGGAAAAGAGTGTGTCATCGGTAATGACTATGCTAAAATGTGTGATGAATATGTATATGTGAGCATATGAATGTATGATAATGTAAAGATGAGAGATGCACCTTGTTGGAGCATGATTTTTGTTAGACCAAAACCCATAGGTGTTAATCTTCATTACAATCACCCGAGTTAGGATACACGAGAGGTGATTAGTCCATGTCATGAAACTCGTGAGGAGTGCTAGAAACATATGCCAACAATCCCCGCAAACATTACCTAGGTGAGTTTTGAACTCGAGACCACACTCGATACCATTTTTTGACAATGATTGATGTTAGATCAAAACCTATAGAAATTAATCTTCATTATAATCATTATAGTTGGGATCCACAAGAGGTGATTAGTCCATGTCACGAAACTCATGGTGAAATTTGGACACACATGCCAACACACCTATGCTAATATGGTAAGGGGGAAATTACGTGAGTGTTATGCCCCTCAAGATGGATATTTTACAATGATGTAAGAGGTGTCATGACATTATGGGAGAGCATTTTCGTGTTTTGATAAGAATGATGGCCGATAAAATGGTAGGTCGAAGCAACAATAGGACCATGCAATAGTGGTGGCATTTTAAATGTGTCTTGACCATCAATAGAAGGAGTAGTTGCTTTGGTAAAATGCATTAGATGCAAAAGTGGAGTATGATGGGGAGGAATCTTGAATGGTGGTAGCTTTAGCAGTATTGGTGATGCTACGAAGACTTGATAGGAGAATAAGGTTGATTGATTATGGGAGGTGGTGACGTGGTTTGACTTGGTCGAGACCGACAACTCAATAGGAGGTGGTGTTGAATTAAGTTTTAGGGATGATTGCTTAGTAGGTGCTTGATTTATTGTAGAGGATACAAAGTAATTTTGGCCGAGACTCATTATATATATGGATTGGATTTAGGAACCCAATGGGATTTATCATTTGTATTAGAATGTTGTGCAACAAATGAGAGAAAACTCTAATGCACAAGGTACTTGATACTTCATTGTAAAGCATAACAATCATTTTCATTATGTCCATTGATTCAATGATAGTTGTAATATGGAAGACCTTGATACTTGGCAATCCTATAAGGAGGATAACCATGAGTAGATGGAAAGCTAATGATTCTATGAGTGATGAGATGTGGAAGAATATCTTGTTGCTTAGCATTGAGATTAAACGTGAGAGGCGTAGGGAGCGGTATGACTTTGGGTTCACTAATATGAGCACATGTAGAAGACATAGGATGAATATGAGAAGAAGAACAATCATGATCCTGAGAAGTATCCTTAAGTTGTTGAATTTCAGATTTAAGAGATGTGATTGTGGATTCCATAGCCTGAAATTTATCTTGAAATAAATAATGAAGAGCTTGAATGGATTTGCAAATAGATTTATTGGAATTGGAATCAAGGGAGTCCTTAGAAAGATGACCAAAAATAGCATTAACTTGGGTAGCAATATGTTGATAGGTAGACACATAGTCTCTAGGGTTTTTTGAAGAGCGTATTTACAAGATGGGTGCATTTGAATCAATTGAATAAAAGAGACTTGACAGACATTAGAAGCCATGATATAAAAGATGAGAAAATCCCTAGAATGAAGGTGGATTCAAAGATCGGGTTCACCAAAATGATTAACTAAAATTAACTAATATGTAGTATGTAGGGATAGTTAATCTAAGCTATGAACAACTATAAATAAAGTAAATAAATGCAGTAAAGATGTATATAAAGTGACCATACAAATATGTAAAAGAAAATGTTAACCCCGATGTGTAATAGAGAATAGGAAAGAACTAAGATTAATAACATATTATCACGGGACTATGTCATAGAGGTGACTAGAAAATTTAGAGGTATCAACGATCGTGTAAAACTCCAAAAAGGATGAATCTGGAATGATTCCCTAGATTGAAGCACATGGAAAGGAACTGGGCACTGTGGGTGCTCTAGTCTGTAAACTAGTCACCTTAGTATGTGTAACAACTCATAAACTGATCTTCACTGGTTTAGAATATGGTTTAAAACCCTCATTTTCTATTGCATCAGATTCGTTGTCCTACACTGAGTGTCGCCAATAATCCAAGATGATGTAAAAACCTGCAAAAGACCAAAAGAAGTATCAAACTCCTAAAAATGAATTATGCAAATGAATGGGTTAGACTGACCTCATTTGCAAGATAGTGGGCTTACTAATTGAGCATTACACTACATTTCAGACCCAAATGTAGTTCTGGTGAGTGTGTGCATAATGTTCCCTAGGTGCTCTTGTGTCCTGTCACACTTTGTGAAGTAGTGAGCAATAACTAAATGTAAAAATGTAATAGTATGTGTGCATGAAATAGAATAGAATCCCTCCCCTAATGAAGTATGATGTAGATTTCCTAGCCTTGTGCCTTGATAATGGAGTTATGTGGATGCAAGTGATCTCCAATGAAATAGATGGATGTAACTCTAGATGGATCATAGTAGTGAATGATGATATGTCAATCATTATGGTCTCATAACTTTATATTTATAGGTTTCTCTTAATCTAATTTTGTAATTAACCTCAAATGGCTGACCACCAAAAAGATAAGAAGATAGAACGACTAGAAAGAGCACAAAACATGGCAGGAAAGTCCAAAAGGGACCGGGACACCCCTGATGTGACCATAGCACCCATGGGCATCTCAATACTAAACCGGGTGCCCAGATTGAGGCTAAAATAACGCATTATGACATAAGATGACTATGTATGTGGGTGAAAAATATCAGTAATGATGAAATGAAATAATATGGCAAAAGAAAGGGGTTAATTAGTACTTTCTTCACTCAAGAACCTTCTAAATAGTAGTATGAGACCGGGATAAATAATATCTAAAGTGTGTGATTTTACTACTACATTGTTTCATTATTCGGTCGCTCCACATGGACCAAGGTAGTTAGGTTAGAGTTTAGATTTAAAATACACTTGACCATTTAAAATACACTTGGACCATTTAGGTTTAAAATACACTTAGACCGAAGGTAAACACACACACACACACACACACACACACACACACACACACACACACACACACACACACACACACTTTTTTAACACTAGCATAGGTTTATACTATAGTTGAACTTAAATGTTTTATTTTAGCCCTGTTCCAACGGTATTCAACTAGACCAAACCAAAAATTGAAATTGTTATTATTGAGGACGGTTGTCTCCACCCTACGAGACCTTGAATTACCATTGGACATAATTTTTTTCCTTGCACATTTAAAACTATACACAATAAATCAAATATTTCAACCTTATTAAACCTTACCTATGTTTAGAGTGGACTTGAAGAAATTTTTTTCAACACAAAACCACCTTTCCACATCAATTTGCACAAGAGTAAAAATGAGAGAGTTGAGAGGGTGAATTTGAAACTTGTGGGGGCGGGGGGTGGACATATTTATTTCCCATGGGTTGTAACCACCCACCAATGGTTGGGACCCTTAGGTTTAGATTAATTTAAACTAAAATAAAAATATTAACATGCTTTAGTACCATGTTAGGACCGAGGGTTTAACCATAAATTAACCATGTTAAATATTAATTATATGAATTATATTAAACATTATACAAAACATTAAAAATAATTGCATAAAATGAAATGAACACAGAACACAATAATTTTACGTGGAAAACCCAAATGGGAAAAATCATGGTGAAACTTCTCAGTAAGATTTCCATTTATGTGAGAAACAATTACAATCCAGTAACTCCATCTCCTCACTTCTCTCCCATGGTAATTCACCACGTGAATACCAAAATACAATGATCTGCAATCATTTTACTCTACAGGTCATATTTAAATTATATGATTGGGTGTCTTCTCATGAAACACCCTAATTAATTATATTGATTTAATTAATAAATTAAATAATCATAAATCAAAAAATTAGATTACATAAATTAAAATATATAATATTCTAATTTATTTAATTATAAACCAAAGTTTATATATTTAAAATACTTAATATTAAATGTTCTAAAAAAGGATCCACCTCCTATCACCTCTTCATTGATGGTGCTTAATTGATGGTGCTTAGTTTTCTGTCCTATGTGTTCCTACTTTGTTAAGTTTACATTTTTCATAGACATTGTACATATACTATTTTTGACTAAATGTGAAGATTTCATGGCATACACCCATAACACATCCTTTTTGAAAAGTTTAAAATATTTTAATATAACTATTTCTACCCCCCCCCCGAATACTATTTTTAAAAATTAAGAAAAAAGAGAGAGATGTGGTCGACTCTCAAAATCTGTATCCTTTTAAATTTATTATCTTTGATTATCTCGAATTATCATCATATTTTATTAATTAAGAGTAAAATATAGTAGAATCTATGTCGGTAAGACCGTAAGATGCTTAAAATTTGTGTTTTGAGAATACCAATGGGCGCGAGAAGGAAATAATTTGACATGACAAGTAGATTTAATCTATATTTTGACGGTCTAGCTACCATATTAGAAATGACTCTCAAGTTTAGTAGTGTCATCACCTTTCAAAGCTAAGGTTGGTGTTGGGTTGTTCACTAATTCCTTACTTTGCCATAGCAAGACCAATACAAACATTAAAAAAATGGACTCATACGTATTAAACACCATTGTGGATTGAAAATGAGTGATCCGAAATGGTCAGGGAGAGAATGTTGGTGATATATTTTTTGGTTGGAAGGTTTCCGAGAGATGGTATATTTAAGGCGGTGCGTAACGTTGTTCCATGATAATCTTGCTTCAGGTAGCGTAGAGTCATTGCACCAACATTTGGAAGAATAGGGTCGAGTCGTGAACATATAATTGGAAGGGAATGGTAAGTACGGTTTGTTGATGAACAATCAGTTGTAAATGCCATTAATTCTCTTAATACTCCCACCTATAATATCTTGGTCAAAGTCACACGAACATGTTTCAAAACTACCCCTCCTCAAATGTCATTGCATCCTCATCCACCTCTTTAGTTTATTCTCAATCTCAATCTGCTATTTGTTTGGTTCGGAAAATGTCGGCTTTAAATTGCACTTGAATATTTTAACTTGAAGATGTTTACTTATATATCAATTGCTTTTCAATGCCGGTAGAGGTGTTAATATTTTGGTTAAAGCATAAGATTACAAGTTCATATATATTTAATCTAATCTTGACATTGTTTTTTTTTTGCAAAACCATGACATACAAATTACATTCATTATTTTAAATTGAAAATTTATCAACATAACAATCAAATTCATGGATGGTCTACAATAAAAGGGCGTTCGGTTTGAATTTATGGAGCACAATAATTCTCATAATATTTTTACTAGTATACCTATCTTAGAAAATATATGCAAAAGACAACTTGAGAGATATCATTCTTGAGGCATCTATTCTACTTATTACAAATATAAGCACATTGAAAATTACACCTTTGGGCATCTTTTACATAGCTTTTCTAAGATAGTCAACTAGTTTAACTCTATAAAATCTATATATACGTATATATATATATACATGGATATATAAATATATATATGGACATATATATATATATATATATATATATATAAACCTATATCTAACCTCTCCAAATAAATATTCCATTGTAAGATTTTTTTAATAAAAAAACTAAATTCCCAATTCACACCCGTCTACCCTAATACCCTTTTTTTGGGTTTCAAGTGATTAATGCTACATATAGGATTTTTTTGTTTGTTTGTTTTATTTGTCCAGTGCATGTGCAAGTGGGCAGCTAAGAAAGAAAATGGAGGAGAATGGTGAGGGGGAAGGAAGTGGACATGGTGGCAAGAAGCGAGAGATTAGGAGGTGGCAAGTGGGAGTGGGGTTGGGAAATTGGCGGTGCCCCCTTTTTGTTTTTTTTTTTTTTACATAATAAAATGAGGAGATATAAGGGTTACATATTTATCTCCATGCGGGGGTTGATTTATCCATAATGGTATTGATTTTATGATGGCTAAAGTGAGGGTTCCGTTTAATACAACCCAAACATTTTGTTTATTTAATTCCAAGGCTTGCAACCACTATCCAATATCTATTAAATTTATAACACTTACTTGGGTTTCAGCGAGGTTAACACCTTGGATCTCAAATAAGGTGCTTGTATTATTATGTAGGAATGGTTACGGGTTTGAAGGGTTAATTCACTAAGGTTGGGTGTGGAAGTGAGACCGTGGATGGTGATAGAGGGGGATTAAGGGGCGGTCGGGGTTGGGAAGTGTGTTAGATTATTATTTTTAAAACATTTTGTTGGTTAAAAAAATTAATTATTATTTTTATGTCGGCCCAAAAATGAACCACTAATGGCATTACATCCCTAGGCTACCACAAAGTAGGAATGCCTCTCGGCGTAACTAGTGGGGAAAGGTTGAGCAAGTGAAAATGACCCTTTACATAATCAACCCCTAAACCCTAGCACGAGGAAGAGGGGGAAACCATATACTTTGTGAGAAAACCAAAGATAAAGTCACTTTACCATTAAACATCGGGATTAGGGTGATTGATTTAATAAAATCTGGTTAGTTTATTTAAATCCAAATGCAAAGATCTACTTTTGTGAATGATATACAATGAAATATAAATGTTACACAATTTATTTAATTTAACTACGAAAGGAAATGAGAGGGGTAAGGTACTTATCTTAATTTTGCTTATCCAACACTGAGTCTAAACTAGACAATGTGATGAAACAAAAGCACATACCATCACAAAAACCATAGAAAATGCATGAGAGGTGGGCTGGCTTGGTGGGAACTGGAGAGGAGAGAGGGGTGCCCTAGGATTTTTTCTGGGTGCCTGGGTTTGTAGAAAAGTTTAGAACCTAATTTCATTATGCTCACTAGGGTTTCACACTTCTTCTCCTTTGGTCACCTGTATGTCACACTGCCGAAATTGCCAAGGTCACTAGAAACCGGAATAAAGAATGAACCTATAAAACCCTCAAATAAACATCAAATCCTAAAAAAAAGATGCAAAATGAGGGGTCAGACTGTCCTCGATTGTCACAATGGTGAAATTATGAATGAGCGCTAAATACATCTCGGACCCAATGTAGTTATGTGTGTGTGAGATATATTAATCGATAAGAGGTGTAGTGTAAGAGTGATAAGAGGTTCTTATTGTAATAGATCTCTCAATATTCATGTAAGAACCCTAAGAACAAGAGTGTGTCATTAAGAGTAAGGTGACAAAATCACCTACCAAAGACCAAGCTTACGTGGAGTGGTGGGAGCACGTGGAATGAAACCAACATGATTATATGAGCCGAAGTGAATGTCATGTGGAATGGTGCCAATGATGGGTGATGTATCGGTGGGAAGTGGAGATTCCAAGGGTTTTGGAAGCCAATGTGTAGTAGTAGCATAATGCAACATATGATATGGTGCGGTGGTGGACCAGATGAGATGGAGAGTGTGCATAAGCAACAACATGTGGTTGTGGAAAATTACTAACCTTACAACTAGACAAAGGAGACAAACCAACTTGAGTAATAACACACCTACGTGGAAGTGGCGACATAGACTTGCTCACTAGAGTGAAAGCTATTGTCATGATGGCCATTGATACAATGATAGTTGCAAGTGATCATGAAGGGTGCAACAGTCATTTTCGCGATCACCATTGATACAATGATAGTTTCAATAAGGTCTATCATATATGTGTTGTAAGTGATGATGTGGATTATTTTGATTAGATGGTAAGTGAATCAAATGCTAGTCAAGTAATGTACACACCACATCATGAGGTCTAACATGATGAGAATAGTGGAATGGATCCCATGAAATAGGTGCAAAAGTCTAAGGTGTAGCCTGACGTAGAGGATTCTTATTTGATGTAGAAGGCTGAACTTGTTTAGGAGTTGGAGGAGATGGAGACCATGGAGGCCACTCAATAAATGGGAGTGGAGATTACCTAGATGATGTAGTATTACCAATGATGGGAGGAGGATCTATAACATCTACAACAATGAGATCTTATTCTAGATCAATGACCCTATAGCATAAGAGCGTGAATGATTCACATGTGTTATATTGAAATCATTGTTTTAAAGTAGGAATAAAACCATGATAGAAGATGAATTGATTCTCTAAGTCAATGGGATAGAGGAATAACAAATGCATGCAAGCATTGAATTAGAAAATGTAATCAATGATAGGTTGTGTTTTTCCTTTGTGTAATCCAGGTAGATGATCATATGTTATTATAGGGTTGTTATTACGTATGAAGCGATGAATAAAATATTCTTCCATCTCACAAAATGTACTAATATATCCGAAGGGTAGATATGTGTACGATTAGAGAGCATCATCGATGTAAGGCTATGGCAAAAGGATTTGAGCACAATGATCATTAAAGTATGAATCCATAGCCAAATGGTAATGTTTGAGATGTAAATAAGGATTTCTAGTAGCATCAAAGAATGAAAATGTAGGTGTTAGATATCAAAAGCACTTAGGGGTGGTGAATCGGTGTTGAGAAAGATTATAGCAAAATTTAGAATTTAACCTTTTCAACTAGAATCGGGGAGATCTGGGGAGGATCATTTGGCGGAGAAAATATCCTTTCTGAGTTGCACACGGTTTGTAGCAGGGAAGAATCCCTATGGAGGCTTAAATCTAGGGCTATATGGCTGAAAGAGGGTGATAGAAACACAAAATTCTTTCATATGACCACTTTGAAGCATAGAGCATGTAATAGGATTATAGAAGTATCCAAAGGCAATGAAAACATCATAAAATATCCATGGATCATCAAGGAAGAGGCTCTCAGATTCTATGAAAAATTGCTGAATGAGAAGAGTGCTACTAATGATGTGGCTGACTCTTTTATGCTTGAAGCTATCCCGCATGATAAAATAGAGGAGCAAGATTTAAAGATATTACCAAAGTTGTTACTTTGGAGGAGCTTCAGAAAGCTATTTTTGCTCTTGAAGGAGATAAGGCTCTGGGACCTAATGGCTTCTCTGTCAATTTTTTTCAAAAATTCTAGGAAATTTGCTCGAGACGATCTCCAAAGGGCTGTAAATGAATTTCTTAGAACTGGAGATTTATTGAAAGAACTTAATAATACCCACATAGTGTTGGCTCCAAAAAAATGGATGCTAAATATTTCAAATACTTTAGACCCATTAGCTGAAAGGAACGATAACCAGATCATACCAAGCCAAGAACACAGATGCTAATTAAACACCACGATCAATAAGATGAAAGTAATTTGCCAGAATAGCTTTACATAAAACCTTTGCAAACAAATGAGTAGCAATATCATATATTATTATGGAACTCAATGCAATACATTGAGAATGGGCCTTGCTTAAATAGGCAAGGAATAACAATCTAAGAACCATTCAAGGTCGTAGATCAAGCCATAAATTAAGGAAATAACTAGTCATCAAAGAACTAGTCAAGACCATAGATTTAGGAGAGAACTAGACATCAAGGATCTAGTCAATACCATAGATCAAGGAAAGAACTATACCTAACAACTAGATAATATCTCCTAATATCTAAATAAGATAAAAGAAATATCCACACACATAAGTGGGTGAGGATAAATATAATAAAGGTAAATAAAGTACCTAGGTGAACATGAGCTAAGGTAAATACCTACTCTAACACCCCCTCAAGTAAAGCTAGGGGCCAAAATAGAAGTGGCATGTCCACAGTATGAGTCCTAGCAACTAGGCCTGATGAGGTACTCATGTACAATAACTGGAAAAAAGGGACACCGCAAGGTACCCAAAACCAGTAATAATAAAGTAAAGAGAGTAAAGACCCGCTCTAAGGCATCCCAAGAAGCTTAGCTCAAAAAAATCATACAATGTTGAAGAAGTTTGGTGTGCACTGTGGTCTAAATCCACTACTCGATCACAAAACTCAAAAAAAAAAATCGACACTGGGCTCCACCAGAATAGCTCCATACAAGGAGACTGTCAACGGAGTGATGTCGAAAGTGCAAAAAAACACCAAACATAATCTAATCAACTACTGCAAATAGGTGTGCCACGATCCAAGGACAATAACCAAAGCAACAAGGCAAGGACACAAACTCTAGAGTGTCACGATCTAAGAAAATCTAAGGTAACAAGGCAAGGACATGAAACCCGAAGAAGTAGGATCAACACCACACCCTCCCATACTACTAAATGGGTGGAGTAGCACTACAAATCTATATGAGTTATCAAAACAACTACTCAAACACTGAGAAACTAACACTGGGCTCTACCAGAATAGCTCCCCTATAAGAGAGACTGTTAACATGCCAAAAGTGTCAAAAATACGTATACAAAATCTCTCAACAAACAAAAGAGATACAATGCACCCTGCTAAAGAAAAATGCTCAAAACAAGAAGCATCACAATGCGTAAGGTATAGAAAGTGGAAAAAGAGGATGAATTTTGGAGGAGCCACACCAGAGAGTCCTCTCAATTAATGCCTATCTCACCTCCATGAGTGATTAGATATCCACCCCAAATCAACACGGATGGATGAAGAAGATGTTTGCATATGACTTGGTGTAAAATGCACAATGGGTGCATGCAAAAGAACATCAGAATGTGTGTCAGGTTGATCATGTCTAACAACTGAAATCTCAAGTTTCTCAAGCCTGAGTGAAGATGTAGAACTCATGTGTTGCTCAGGATCCTCAGAAAGAGTCGAGCGAACAAAAAAAGGAGCTTTGTCAATGTGTGATCCCAATGAAGTATCTACTCGAAAACCAATGTCATGACAAGAATTCCACTTAACATGTGGAATAGAGGAAAAAATACCCTATGAATGTCTACCAATGACTCTACTAGTGAGACCCATAGAACAGAGCATGCGAGAACTGAATGCAGTAGTATGCTTCTCAAAAAAGCCATGTAGCTAAGCAAAAATAAGATACACAACATGTGGTATTGTAATAGGCACATATGTGAAAGAGCATGCAGTAACAAGCTTCATAGGTGTATGAGCATCAAGAGCAGGAATAGACTCAAAGACTGATAGATCAATGTCAGTGGGTTCAGGAGCAATAGCTACAAGTGGACTAGGAGCATGGTTGTGGTTGTCCACAATATGATGGTGATGTTGTAGGCTAGCAAGTTTGTTCTGCAGGGAGTGTATTATTGTATCCTTATCATGAATGAGTGATTGTAGAAGATAATTTCACTTCTTGAGAGATCTATTTTCTTCCACAAATTTTACTATATCCTCTTGAAGTCCACACACTTCAGAGAAAAGCATATCATTCTCAGAATCCATGATAGGTACAAATTGCAACTCCCAAAAGTTTAGGACGTCAGGCTCAGCTGAAATTACGTCCATAATTGATTACAACACTCCTCCATATTTGGAACTTTATAATTATAGTGAAAGTGTCAAAATAAATATTTCCAATGGAAAGAGCATGAAAAAACAAGCACTTTCACAAAAAATGGCACTCAAAACCGAGTTACCGATCAAAAGTTACAAGCTTTTTATTTTTATAGTTTGCTTTGTTATTTATTTTAGTTGTCATTGCCTTCACCACACAAATAAAATTAAAGGGGGCTGAAGTTAAGCACCTACTATTAGAATCACAAGCTTTAAGCCCTCATATGACCATACCATATGACCAAGGGCTAAGGATTTTAATGGAGGAATAACAATCTAAAAACAATCAAGGTCGTAGATCAAGCCATAAATTAAGGAAATAACTAGTCATCAAACAACTAGTCAAGACCATAGATTTAGGAGAGCACTAGACATCAAGGATCTAGTCAATACCATAGATCAAGGAAAGAACTATACCTAAAAACTAGATAATATCTCCTAATATCTAAATAAGATAAAATAAATATCCACACACATAATTGGGTGAGGATAAATACAATAAAGGTAAATAAAGTACCTAGGTGAACATGAGCTAAGGTAAATACCTACTCTAACATTAGTTTGGTTAATGTTGTCTATAAAATTTTTCCTAAGATTATTGCCATGAGACTGCAGTCCATTTTGAATGATTTAATCTCAAAACAACAAAGTGGGTTCATCAAAGGTAGGATTATTCAAGATGGTGTGATCATGGTTCATGAGATTATTCACTCTATGGATAATAATAAAAAGGCTAGCATGGTCCTTAAACTTGACATGAATAAAGCCTTTGATAAAGTTTCCTGGTATTTTCTTGACAAAGTTTTGGCCAAATTTGGATTTCTTGACAAATTTAGAAGAGTTATCAAGGCCTGCATCTCAACTGCTAGATTCTCTATGGTGGTTAATGGTGAACCTATAGGGGACTAAGATAGGGGATCCTATATCCCCTCTTCTCTTTATTTTATTGGCTGATAGCCTCAGCAGAACAATCACCAAAGTTGTTAAAGATGGTCTTCTAAAAGGCACTAAACCTACCTCTATGAATCAAACAACTTCTCATCAGCAATTTTGGATGACACTATCCTACTCTTAATGGCATCTATTCTAGAAGCTAAGGTGATCAAGTCCATTTTAAAATTTTATGAGGTTGCTTCTAGGAAAGAGATCAACTTTGACAAAAGCTCCATTTTATTTTTCAATACTCCTTTGGAAAGACATAATAAAATTGCTAAAGTATTGGGTTGCAAAATCAATGTGCTTCCCACTACTTATTTGGGGCTTCCTTGGGTACTAAAAAAGTTTCAAACAAAGTTTGGAATGACTTACTGGAAAGATTCCAAAAGAAATTGGTAGGATGGAAAGGAGCCATTCTTTCCAGTGCTGGTAAATGTTTGCTTATCAAAAGCACTCTTCAAAATCTGCCTATCTACATTATGTCTTTGTACAACATTCCCTCTGCCTTTAGAGAAAAAATTGAAAGGATTCAGAAACACTTTTTATGGCAGGGAATGGAAGAAAAATTTAAATATCACCTAGTTACATGGGATCAAGTGTGCATTCCTAAAAGGATTGGGGGCTTGGGCATAAAAGATATTAGAAAAATGAATATGGCCTTAATTGTAAAAATGGGTTGGAGATTGATTTTAGAGGAAAAACCTTGGATAGATCTCATTAAGGCTAAATATCTAGAGCAACAAACAACTTCCTCCTTCCTACATATTGAACTTCTTCCCCATGGCTCCATTTTCTGGAACAACTTGATTCTTACCAGGAATTTTATCAAGCAAGGATGTAGATGGAAAGTGGGAAATGGCAGAGACATTAGTTTTTGGAGTGATAATTGGTCTAATCTTAGCCTCAATGATAGATTTGGTGCAGCTAAGGAGAGTCTGGAACAAAAATATGGTACTAAGGTCATTGATTACATGGAAATTGATGGAAATAAAAAGAGATGGAAACAACTCTCAGTGGATGGATTTGATTTGAACTCTGTGTTGTCCTCTCTTTAGGAGTAGCTGAATCTCATTGTAATGAAATTACTAGTATAATTTAGATTATGAGCAGCAATAGAACACCAAATAACACAATAGTTCAAAATAATGATCTCAATATGCAATTATAATAGCTTTTCCACATCAAGGGGGCAACCCTAAACCATATAATAAGACTCAAATGCTCAAATGATGATGAAATACTACCTATAATCCCTTATATATATTATTCATATGTTATGGCCATCACCCAGTGCTGACCTATTAAGCATGAGAAAGTATAAATGATATAATAAAATGATATGGTAAGCCACAAGTCGGCTACTCATGTCCTAATATAAGCAATAGGTTAAGGGCGTAGTATGCCATTCCCTTCAAACCAACGTTGTCCTCAACATTGAATAATCCTGGATGTTGTTTTAGAAAACCTTCATCCTCCCGGGTTACATCTTCTATGCTTAGATTCTTCCACTTGATCGATATTCCTTAATGTCTCTGATTCTCATCCTTTTAGTACGTGTTAGTAGAATCTTCTCTGTCTCCAAAATGATTCTTCCTTCCTCGTCAATTTTTGTTAACTTTGTCTAGGCTTCAAATTTATGTCCAATAACCTTCTCCGTAGGCATGAAACATGTAATCTTTGGGTGTATGTGAGAAGATGGAGGCAACTCTAGTTTATAAGCAACACTGTCATTTTTCTAGAACCCGATAAGGGCCATAGTATTTAGGCACAAGTTTGTTGTTCTTTTTTTTGCTTTAGAGACATCTCGTTTTAAGGTTGGAGATGTACAAAAACCCAGTCACCAATTTCAAAATGTCTTTCACTACGATGTTGATCTGCTTTTTGTTTCATCCTATTTTGTGCTAATGCTAAATTCTCCTTTAAACTAGCCAAAACATGTTGTTGATGTTGAATGTGTTATTCAACATCTCGACCTTAGTTTGCACCCTCAAGGAGGAAGTGATAGAAAGTGGATGGTAACCATATAATGCTTAAAATGGGGTCATTTGAGAAGAGGTGTGAAAAGATGTGTTATACCACCATTCCGTGCAGTGGTAGCCATTTAATCCATCTTTCCCCGCTTATTTGATACAAAAAACATAGATACCCATTTAAGCATTTGTTGACCACTTCCATTTTCCCATCGGTTTGAGGATGATAAGATGAACTGTGAGCTAGGCGAGTCCCAAAACATGAAAATAATTCTGTCCAAAAATTACTTGTGAAAATAGGATCACGATCACTTACAATTATCTTTGGGGTTCCATGTAGCCTTTGAACTATCTCCAAAAAAATAGTTGCGACTGTACTAGCTGCAAATGGATGTGATAGGGCACAAAAATGGGCATATTTTGTGAGCCTATCCACAATCACAAAAATAACATTCTTACCCTTTTAACAAGGAAATCCGGTGATGAAATCCATGGAGACCTCCTCCCATCTCTAGCTAGGAATTGGTAAGGGTTACAACAGACCTGGTGTCTTAATTGTTTCCCCTTTATTCTGTTGGCACACTAAACACTCTGATACAAAATTTTGTACATCCCCCTTGATTCCTTCCCAAAATAATTCTCTTTTTATTCTATGATATGTCTTCAAAACCCATCGTGTCCTCCAACATGCGAGGCATATAGCTCTGCAAGAATCTTATGCTTCAACTCAGAATCTTTACTCAAGTATAACATGTCCTTGTACCATAGGGCATTACCTTTCCACTCAAATTTGTTATATGTCATAGATCCTTGCTTGATATTCTGTATTAGAGATTGTGTATCTTTTTCTCGATCCCATTCCAATCTTGCTTCATCCACCCAATCACCATCAACATGGACATTCCACATAGTAAGGAATCTGCGGATGTATCCCTTCTGACAACACATCAGCTACTACATTTTCTTTACCCTTTTTGTATATGATTTCAAAATCATAACCCAACATTTTTGTTACCCACTTTTGTTGTTCCTCAAATGATAACCTTTTCTCCAAAAAGTATTTGAGACTATCATGATCAATTTTTACCTTGAAGTGTCTACCCATGAGATAGGGCCTCCATTGCTTGACTGCATGAAGAATAGCCATCATTTATTTCTCATAGACAAGTTTGAGTAGATCTTTTCCTTTGAATTGGTGACTCTCAAATGTAATTGGTCTTCCTTCTTGCATTAGAACTACTCCCAATCCTGATCCTAAAGTGTCACATTCAACAATGAAGGTTTTTGAGAAGTTGGGAGTAGCCAAAACTAGGGTGCTGCACAAGGCTTCCTTTAGCTACTCAAAGGATTTAGTGGCTAAGTCTGTCCAATGGAAGGCATCCTTCTTTAGCAATGCAGTGAGTGGGGTTGTTATTCTACCATATCCCTACACAAATCTTCTGTAGTACCCTATTAGTCCTAGGAACCCATGAATATTTTTGAGAGTTTTGGGCCTTGGCCATTCCACCATAGCTTTGATCTTCTAAGGATCAAATTTGACACCTTCATGGGATACAATGTGACCCAAGTACTCTACCTCTTGTACACCAAAAGAACATTTAGATGGATTTACATAGAGATTATGTTTCTCCAAAACTTCCAACACTTTATTTACATGTTGTAAGTGTTCTTCCCATGTCTTACTGTAAATCAATATGTCATCAAAGAAAACTAATACAAATTTCCTTAAAATGGCCTGAAAATAGTGTTCATCAAGCTTTGAAAGGTTGAAGGCACATTTGTAAGACCAAAAGGCATTACCAAAAACTCATAATGGCCCTCATGAGTCCTGAAAGCTATTTTATGAACATCTTCCTCTTTTATTCTAATTTGATGGTACCTCGAACAAAGATCTAATTTTGTGAAATAAATAACACCATGCAATTCATCAAGTAAATCATCAATTACTGGAATAGGAAACTTATCTTTGATGGTGTACTTGTTGAGTTCTCGTAATCTAGACACATCCTCCATGTTTCATCCTTCTTACGTACCATGACCACTGGTGAAGAATATGCACTCTAGCTAGGCCTGATGATACCTGCCTTCAACATTTCCTGAACCATTTTCTCGATCTCACTTTTCTAGGAATATGGGTATCTATATGGTTTGATGTTAGGTGTTTGGCTCCCTGGAATCAATTGAATGACATGATCATGATCCCTAACTAGTGGTAGTCCCTTTGGAATTGCATCAAAAATAGATGAGTGGGCATCAACAATCTTCTGAGGATCGGGTGGCATTAAAGACTCTGTATTTTGTACTTCTATGGAAAATAATTTTACTATAAATCCATCTACTCCTTTTCTGAGAACCTTCTGCATTTGATGAGAGCTAATAATCCATGGAGACTTAGCTACCATCCCATTCAATTGTATTGTCCTTCAATCAATGAAATCACATGAACAATTCTTGAAATTCATCTCTATAATACCTAAGGTTGTGAGCCATTGGACACCCAAAACAATATATGCCCCTCCCATAGAAATAGAAAACATAGGTGAGTCTAACATGTAGTCTCCCATGGAAATCTTGATATTGTGGCACTTTCTTGTGCACTTGACTGTCCCACCATCCGCAATCATAACTTGCATTTCTGGAGCTGGGTAAATAAAACAATTGAGGCAAACAACTAACTTACTATTTATGAAGTTATGAGTACTCCCTGAGTCAATCAACATTGTCACCTTCTATTTTTTGAGATAGCCAATAACCTTGAGTGTTTGAGGAGTACTAATACTTGACAATGCATGGAAAGAAATTGTAGGTTGGTGATCCTCTACTTCCTCTTCTAATGGTTCCTCAACCTCTCCTATAATTTCAGCATACTCATCATCCTCATTACCTCTGTCAATATAGAACAAATTCTTCTCAGCACATTTTTGTCTCGGTCCATATTTGCTATCATAGTTAGAACATAATAATCCTTTTGCTCTCTTTTCTTCCATTTTTTTAGGAGTCAGTCTAATTAGCCTAGAAAATGAAGGGGAAGAGATACTATGGTCTTTGGTGTTAATGAAAGGTGGCCTCCTACTACAAAGAAATTTTTCCTCTGCTCGACGTGCCATGATAATAGAATTAGAAATCTTGAGTGGATTAAACATACATACCTCATGCTCGATGTGGTCCTTAACACCCCAAGAAATAGGTCATTCAGATTCTCTTCTCGGTATATTATCCACCCTTAAGGATAGGTTATGGAATTAATGCACATAATATTTGACTGATCCTATTTTTTGTAACTTTGCTAATTTACTAAAGTAGTTCTCTAAACACTAGAACTATAGTGCAATTGTAACTCCTCGATAAAAACTGTCCAAGTGACACCGAGACCATTCTTCTACCTCTGAGCACATAACCATCAATACCAAATGAATTGGTTTGGTTCAAGATACAAGGATGCCAATGTCACCTTTTTCCTAATAGTGTTTGATGTAGCTCAAATAATTTATCCATTTGATTTATCCAATTCAGGGGATCTTTACCATCAAATTTGCACATATCCACTTTCGGCACCATGTTTCGTGGTTATCAATAAGTTGTATTCTGATTGGGCTAGAAAAGTGATTCAACATGGTTATTTTGTCCATGATTTTGAACTGAATATCCTCCTTGGTTAATATGGGATGGATTTAGGCCATATTGTTCACCCCGTACATGTTGCATGATATCATCTAATTGATGATTGATGTGGGATATGTCTCCTTTAGAGGCCATCTTAGATTGTACATTTCGCAGCTCATACTCAAGTTGGCTCACCTTATGATCAACTAAAGTAGACCCTAGTGCTAAGGAATCTGTATGTACCCCTTCTAAATCCATCTCTTCAATCACTATCCCATCTTTATCTTTGGTTTTACCCAAAGTAGCTTGATTCTTTTTACTCTTGTGGAAGGCCTAACATGATATCAAACCTTAGGGTTTAGGGTTTTGATACAAATTCAGCTAAAAAGGAAAAAACACATAGAATATACTAATACTATTGTTTTTAGAGCTTTCCGAAAATGTAAAGAACTTGAAAAAATTCCACAATTTGCACCCTAGGGAGTGATTTTATGAAAAACCCTAAATTTGTAATAACTTGTGAAAAATAAATTTAAAAATTATGAAATTTTCAGGGAACCTTACTTGAAATGTTTTACAACTCTGGTAAAAATATCTCCCACCAATTCACTTTGGTTCGAAATATATCGTGGAAACAAAAAATTAGGGTTTTGCCTAATTTTGGCCCAGATCGCAGCTTTGATACCACTTGTAATGAAATTACTAATATAATTCAGATTATGAGCAGCAATAGAACACCAAATAACACAATTGTTTAGAATAATGATCTCAATATGAAATTATAATAGCTTCACCACTTCGAGGGGCAACTTCCAAACCATATAATAAGACTCAAATGCTCAAATGATGATGAACTACTACCTACTAATACCTACATAAACTCAACTTTGATGGTGCCTCCAAGGGTAACCTTGGTCTTCCTATTAGCGAGAGGGTTATTAGGATTACAAAGGCTATTTAGTTGCTACTTATAATGGTAAAATTAAGATTCGATTAATCATTATGCTAAATCCCTAGCTGCTCTTTGGGGCTAAGGATTGCCAAAGATTTTGATATCTAGAACTTAATTTTGGAAGGGGACTCTCTTAATATCATCAATCATTTAAACCAAACTTCTCCTCCTAGCTAGACCATCAAGGACTTCATTATGGAAGCAAGAAATATTTTCCATAATATCATGAATATCATTATTAGACATACCTATAGGGAGGGGAATACGGTTGTAGACACTTTGGCCAATATGGGCATCAATATTAATCTTACCATATGGGATAATGCAAATAACATCCCTAAGAATGTTCAAACTAGCATTAATGGGGATAATATTGGGAATAAATATATGGAGTAACTTTAATTATGATATGGAGCGGGTCTTAAAGGAGGTGAAAGATCACACTTGTGTGATTTATCCTCCTTATTATGGCCACATTAAAGCCATCAAACCTCACACAGGTGGGAGGTATTTCAAAAACAAGACAAGTAAAAAGAATGAATTCAATTCTTATGAGGGTTTCAAGCAAGAATTTGTAGAATTTCTAGGAAGAAGGAGAAAATGGGAGGGGTGACATGTCAATTGGAGCCAAGTTGTGATCGACCTAAAAGAATAACGAGGTACTTTGGAACCTTCTTGCATAAGGGAGGCATTTCAAATTTCATTGAATGCATTCAGGGTCATGACATGAACATTTTAGTTCACTTTGCTATGGATTGGAAGGATATGAGGGTCAAGTATGGTGGGCACCAGGTTACTATCAACGAGGAGCTAATTACTGAGGCAACAGGCTTGAACCGGAGGGCTATCATTTTTTCAGTAAGAGGATTGATAGGGTCGCTGAGGCCAACAAATTCTCGATGAGGCGAGAGATCTGGAGTTCGTTGCTTTGCGGGCATAAGGGTAAGTTATATTACCATGCTTTGTATGATGAAGTGACGAATATAATGGTCGAGATATCTCTCCTGGAAGGGCATTATAAAATGGTCCCTGTTAAACACCTTGTCTTTTAAAACCATTTTAAAAGGAATTTTTTAGTTTGTTTCTGCATTACCTCCTTAACTCCTTCAAAGACTCTATTCGGATTTTCAAAATCACTCCCATGCTATTCCTTTACACCAGGGCCTTATCTTTCTATTGCACAAGCATTGTGTTGCCAAGTAAACTGGCTTCCTGATTGCTCCTAATGAGCTGCTCGCTACCACCTCCTCTGCTCCCACTCCCACTCTTTCCACCCCTTCCAAATCCAAAACCAAGAACCCCAAGAAAATAGACACCCCTCACACTATGGCAGGATTCTCAGAAGCTCCAAAGAGATGGAGGTTTCTCAAAACCTACTTCATATCAGCAATGTTGGTATTGAAAAGGCCTTGCATCAGGAGGAGTCTCAAGTGCCTCATAGACTAGAATCCCTAGAGAAAGAGATGAAATAAATGAAGAAGGACCTTCAACATATGGAAAAGTAGAAAGGGAAAATAAAATTTGATGAAGAGAATGACAATGACAAGGATCAGTTTACTGATATATATAAGAAGTTGAACTCTCTAGACACCAAATTGGGGAGAGCTAAAGATAGACATGATCACAACATGGCTATCTTCAAAGCCATAAGTGAATTTTTAGAGAAACAATTTTGGATCATTGCCATACTCAAAGTGGGATCCTCGCGACTATTTAGGGGAATGAGAAAGAGAGGAGTCTTACCATTTCACAATTGGATGCTTTGGACTTAATGCACATAACTACTCGGTGTTGTTTACCTTGTTACAAATGAACTAATCCAAAATTGAAAAGAGCATCCAAGAAATAGACTCACTTGGGTTGGCGGCATTCATTGAAGTTGTTCTTTTGCGACCCTTTTGTTGTGAATTTGCTGTTTTTACGGTTTGTCTATGTCCTTTTTTTGCTTCTAGAGTTGTAACTTGTGCTTAGTTACTTTTGGAAATACCGCACTATCTCGGATTTTGATCCTTTTTGTTGAATCTTCATAGTTATATTTGGTTGGTGAGCCCTTTTTGTAACAGGGTATAGTCCCTTCAAAACTATTTACCAAAAATAGAAAAAACTAGAATCAACAATCAATCAAACTCAAAGAGAAGTGTATGCAAGAAAACATTGCATGGGACATAGAGTTATAGTGGGAAACCCATGAAGGAAAAAACTCACTTGAAATCAAATTCTTTATTAGGAACACTATGTCCTAGTTTACATGAAATGTTTGATCAAGCACATTCTTCATCTTTGAAGCACCAACTTCAAACACCACCAAGCACCTACTTGATGAAGAATGAGCACCCATTCAACTGATTGTACAATATTCAAAATTACAAGAAGCACCTACTTCTTCATTCTAAGAACCTACTTAAACAATTACAACATTTAATTGATCAGTTAGCTCATTTGTTGCTCTATCAACAAATCATGATCACTTTACTAACACAATTCATTCATTAATTCATACTCCACTTTATTCTCTGATTTTTGCATTTGTTTCTCATTCAATTACCCATACATGTGCTCCTTTTTCTATCAACTACCTCTAACCATCATGAGGGTTAGACTAACCTTGGTTGTCACAATGGTGAAATTATAAATGAGTGTTGTAATACATCTCAGACCCAATGTAGTTTTGTGTGCGTGCGAGATAGATTGATCGATAAGACATGTAGTGCAAGATTGATTAGAGGTTCTTAATGTAACGAGATCCTAAAAATTCATGTAAGAACCCTAAGAACAAGAGTGCATCATCAGGGGGTAAAGTGACAAGAATCACCTACCAAATACCAAGCTTGGGGAGTGGTGGGAGCATGTGGAATGAAATCAGCATAAGTGTATGAGCCGAAGTGAATGTCATGTGGAATGGTGCAAATGATGCATGATGTATCGGTGGGAAGTGGAGATGCGAGGGTTTTGGAAGCAATGTGTAGTAGTAGCATGACGCAGTGGATGAGATGGTGTAGTGGTGGATGGATAAGATGGAAAGCACGCATGAGTAACATCTTGTGGTTATGAGTGAATACTAACCTTAGAACTAGAAGAAGGAGATAAATCAACATGAGTAACAACACACCTACGTGTGAGTGGTGACATAGACTACTCACCAAAGAGAAATAAAAGGAAATGACACCCTTATCTTCTCATTGTTGCTTAAGCGATCATGAAGGGTGCAACATTCATTGTTGCAATGGCCATTGATATGATGATAGTTGGAATAAGGTCTTTTATGTTAGCACTACAATCGATGATGTGGATGATTTTAATTATAAGGTAATTGAAAAAATACGTGTCAAGAAAGGGACGCAACACATCATGATTTCTAGCATGATGAGAAAAGTGTAATGGCTCTCATGAAACAAGTGCAAAATTGAGGTGCGGCCCGACATAGAGGACTCTTATTTGATTGAGAAGGTTGAACTTTCTTGGGAGGTGGGGAGATGGAGACCATGGAGGCCACTCTAACATATGGGAATGGAGAAGAAATAGATGGTGTAGTAGTAGCAATGATGGGAGGAGAATCTATAACATGTGCAATAATGAGATCTTGTTCTAGATCAATTACCCTATAACATAAGAAGAGTGTGAGTGATCACATGTGTTATATTGCAATCACTATTTTAAAGCATGACTCAAACCATCACAGAAGATGAATTGATTTTATAAGTCAATGGAAATGAAGAATAACTTATGCATGCAAGCATTGAATCACAAAATGTAATCAATGATAGGTTGTGTTTTTCCTTGGTGTAAGCCAAGTAGATGATCATATGTTACTATAGGGTCGTTATTTAATATGAAGCAATGAAGAAAATATTCTTCCATATCACAATATGTACTAATAGATCCAAGGGTAGATTCATGTACCATTAGAGAGCATCATCAGTAAGGCTATGATGAAAGGCTTTGAGCAACAATCGATCATTAGAGTATGAAGCCATAGCCAAATGGTAATGTTTGAGATGTAAATAGGGATTTCTAATACCATCAAAGAATGAAAATGTAGGTGTTATTTATCACAAGCACTGAGGGGGGGGTGAATCAGTGTTGAGAAAGGTTATAGAAAAATTTAGAAATTAACCTTTTCAACTAGATTCATCAAGAAACCAATAAACTCAAAGAGAAGTGAATGCAAAAAAATGCACAGACACAAAGTTATGTTGGGAAACCCATGAAGGAAAAACCCACTTGAAATCAAATCCTTTATTAGGAACACCATGTCCTAGCTTACTTGAAATGTGTGATTAAGCACCTACTTAATCTTTGAAGCACCAACTTCAAACACCACCAAGCACCTACTTGATGAATACTGAGCACCCATTCAGATGATTGTACAAGATTCAAACTTACAAGAAGCACCTTTTTCAATATAGAACCTACTTAAATCATTACACCATTTAATTGATCAGTAAGATCATTTTTTGCTCTATCAACAAATCATGATCACTTTATTAACAAAATTCATTCATTATTTCATACTCCACTTTATTCTCTGATTTTTTATTTTATTTCTTATTCAATTACCCATAAATGTGCTCCTATTGCTATCAATTGTCTCTTAACCATCATGAGGGGTTAGATTGTCTAGGTTTTCAAAATGGTGAAATTATGAATGAGCGTTAATACATCTTAGACCCAATGTAGTTTTGTGTGTGAGAGAGATAGATTGATCGATAAGACGTGTAACGAAAAGATTGATTATATGTTCTTATTATAAAAGATCCATCAAAAATCATGTAATAACCCTAAGAATAAGATTGCATCATCGGGGGGTAAGGTGAAAGAAATCACCTACCAAATACCAAGCTTAGGGGATGGAATGGTGGGAGCATGTGGAATGAAATCAGCATAAGTGTATGAGCTGAAGTGAATGTCATGTGGAATGGTGAAAATTATGGGTGATGTATCAGTGGGAAGTGGAGATGCCGAGGATTTTGGAAGCCAATGTGTATTATTAGCATGATGCAATGGAGGAGATGATGCAGTGGTGGATGGATAAGATGGAGAGCACACATGAGCAACAACCTGTGGTTATGGGTGAATACTAACCTTAGAACTAGATGAAGGAGATAAATCAACCTAAGTAACAACATGCCTATGTGTGAGTGAAGACATAGAATACTTCTCAAGAGTGAAAGACAAAGGAAATGACACCCTTATCTTCTCATTGTTGTAAAAGCGATCATGAAGGGCATAACCATCATTTTGTGATGGCCATTGATATGATGATAGTTGTAATAAGGTCTATCATGTTGGCACTACAATTGATGATGTGGATGATTCTGATTAGAAAGTAAATGAATCAAATGCTTGTCAAGCAAGGTACACAACACATCATGAGGTCTAGTGTGATGAGAAAAGTGTAATGTCTCCATGAAACAGTGCATATGAGGTGTAGCCCGGCATGAAAGGACTCTTATTTGATGTAAAAGGATGGAATTTATTTTGAGGTGGAGATGAGATGGGAGGCTTCTCAAGAACTATATTATGCAGAACTAGATGATGCAATAGTAGCAATGATGGGAGGAGGATATATAACATGTGCAACAATGAGATCTTATTCTAAATCAATGATCCTATAGCAGAAGAGCTGTGAATGATTCACATGTGTTATATTGTAATCATTGTTTTAAAGCATGAATCAAACCATCATAGAAGATGAATTCCTTTTCTAAGTCAATGGGATAGAAGAATAACTTATGCATGCAAGCATTGAATCACAAAATGTAATCAATGATAGGTTTAGGTTTTCCTTAGTGTAAGTCAAGTAGATGATCATATTTTTTAATAGGGCTATTATGTAGTATGAAGGGACAAGAAAATATTCTTCCTTCTCACAATAGGTACTAATAGATCCAAAGGGTAGATTTATTTACCGTTAGAGAGCATCATCAATAAGGCTATTGGGAAATGCTTTGAGAAATATTCATCATTAGAGTATGAAGCCATATCCATATGGTAATGTTTGAGATGTAAATAGGGATTTCCAGTACCATAATAGAATAAAATGTAGGTGTTAGATATCACGAGAACTAAGAGGGGGGGTTAATCGTTAAGAAATATTATAGGACAATTTAATAATTTAACGTTTTCAACTAGAGTCAGACAATCAACCAATAAAATCAAAGAGAAGTGTATGCAAAAAAAATGCACAGGACACAAGAGTTATAGTGGGAAACCCATGAAGAAAAAACCCACTTGAAATCAAAGCATTTATTAGGAACACCAATTCTAGCTTACATGAAATGCTTGATTAAGCACCTACTTAATATTTGAAGCACCAACTTCAAACACCACCAAGCACCTACTTGATGAAGATTGAGCACCCACTTAGCTGATTGTAAAAGATTCAAACTTGCAAGAAGCACCTACTTCTTTAATCTAAGAACCTACTTAAACAGCTACAACATTTAATTGATCGGTTAGCTCATTTGTTTCTCTATTAACAAATCAAGATAAATTTACTAACACAATTCATTCATTAGTTCATACTCCACTATATTCTCTTATTTTTTATTTTGTTTCTCGATCAATTACCCATACATGTGATCCTATTGCTATCAATTGTCTCTTACCATCATCCTTGCCATAGCTTATGTCACTATGATTGGCTTTTCATATGTCTTTTCTTTTCACTTTTCATCACACCTTTACACTTCTTTGTCTTTTCGTATCTCATTGTTCTCTAATAATTATCGACTGAGCAAGCCTTATTTTTGAACTTCTATATCACTATTTTGTTAAAATTTTCATCACAGTTATTTTCTTATCGGTCTCACTATTTTATTTCCATATCTCTGTATCTCCTTCAACCACACACATCCATCCCTATGATGACACATTTATATCTCTATCTTCCTTGAATACGATGGTTACTCTTTTGAATTTTAATATTCCAAACTTTTAAATTTCTTTCAAGAATTTGAGTTCCACAACAAACTTTTACCCTTGATATCTCCTTGAAGTTCAAAAGACTTTGCTATGTAAGAACAAGATAAAAATTTGTTTTCTACATTCCATGTCTAAACTTGAAGGTATTTCATGCGAAATCATGAATGATTTGAGCTCTTCAAATTCCATACACCTCCTACGAATTGGAATGGACTTGACCTCGCACTATTCATTTCTAAAAAAAAAAAGAATTTGGAAAAGAACCCTGAATTTCAGTATGATAAAGTACCTAAAATTGCATTCAAACATGATCTTCACTTTTTTGAACCCTCCTTAACTCTCACCGAGCTCAAGTATACTCTACAGAATGGATAAATGTGTTCACAGTGTTAGAATTGAACTTGACAATACTAACTCGGTCTTTTGCATAGATATAGACCATTGTATGAGAAGTTTTTTCATTCCCATAGAAGGATGCCATTTCAAACATGGAAATTAGACCTCAAAACTCATTTGACCCTTGAAGATATTGATTCCACAACAACTTGATCTTGGTTTTGAGAGAAATATCTATTAACAACAAAGGAAACCTTTCTTAAAATTCTAACATGAATGTAGAACTCAATTGGCATTAAATTCTTCGTCCACACTCAATGAAATCACTTGTATTATTTTTCAATAGGGTTGTGAATGCTTCATAGAGGTTTCTACAAAGTTTCTTTAATTTTGATTGGTTCATTTGTGTAAATCGATCAAAGATCTCCTCAAAACCATAAAGATAGGGTTTATTTCAACTATGATGCACGAGACCATAAAAATTGATAAATCACTCTAAAATGAATGAAATAAAAAAATTCAAACTCCTGGGTATTTTTAAGACCAGCTTCCACCTTTTAAAAAATAATTTTCACCTTTGAAAAGATTCCATTTACTCCCAAAATCACAAGTTATAAGTACAATAGGATAGTAACATGACAATGCATTGTTTGGAGCAAGTAGATTTTTACAATGATTTTATATTGAGGTATTGAATGGATTAGTGAAGTAATGAAGAGTGTTGAGACCCTACCAAAACTTTACACTTCTTCCTGGAGACCATACTTTCACCCTTGTCATGGAGAACATCAAGCTACGCACACTGAAAATGGATAGGGTATAGATGTAAAGATGGTAGTGCTAGCTATGTTCAAGTAAGATTTATTATTGAGTCAAGTATAGTATATAGAATTATTTGGAGGGGTGATTACTAGTTTGGAGGATTGAATAGGCTCTAACATATTTCTCAGAACCAATAAATTCACTTTCACCTTAATAGCACATCTAGTCCATTTATATCAACCTTGCACTATACCATACAGACTTAGAGAGAATTTTTTCACGGTGTGCTTGAAAACATCATTACTAGTCCATAGAATATTTAAAAAAACATAACCAAGTGAAATGAACAATAAATAATTACATTTCCTTCCATCGATACAAAACTCTGCTGGGAGAGAGAAAAGCTACCTCACTAAAATGATGAGAACTTTTTAACCACATCTCCTTTTGACAAAATAATTTTTGCACATGAATTCTAGGACAATTTAGTACAAAAATTATCTTATGACTTATCTGAGAACTTTTTATAATTTATTTTGAGACCTAATAAGTTTAGATGGTCTGCATTTCGACCTTTCTCAAAACATAGTCTTGCTAAAAGATGAATATCTTGCTTAAATGAACTTTTTGAGACCTAAAATTTTTCATGGAGATCAAGGAAACCTTTCTTTACCATCTCCTATATGTTTTTTAAAATTAGCCCTAAATTTTTCCATCCCATCTCATTTGTTTGCAAGAACAACTAGGTTTCTCAAAAGTAGTTTTGGTAGGATTTGCACTTTACCTCCGAAGCATGTTTTTTATCCTCTTAACCTTGAATTGGGTTTATACACCTGAGATAAATGTGTCCCAACTGTTTTAGCTTCACAGGCTTTCCCGGTACTATATTTAACCTTGAATATGTGAAGTAATGGATTATAGACCATGAACACAATGCTCTAGACACAACATAAGCTTGCAATACCTTTATAAGTAGTTGATTTACATGAGAGCGTCCAATAAATGACATAAAGACCTGATGACCAAAAGGATGATACAATCCACAAAAACCAACCTGCGTGACTCATATGACTCACATGCACCGTGATAACATCCACAAAGAACCAAGATAGACTCAACATGACCAAGATGACTCAAATGCACCAAGACAACATTACATGTTTTAGGACATCAATTAATACATAAAACAAGGTGGGAAAAACACTCCCCTTTGTCATTGATGTCAAAATTCACACATGCCAAGATAAATTGATGACTCACATGACTAACCAACATTCTTCCCGAGTTCATAATCTCCCCTTTGACATCCATGAAAAAGATGGGGCAAACAAAGAAATGACTATAAACAAAATGGAAAAAGAATTACCTCTTTAGATTGATTCCCCCGAGGTTTTAGACATACTAGAGACCAGAGAAACATGAATCATGAACCATGTGCACTAATATGATTTGAAGCCATATGTAGACTGAAAATGGACTCACAAACAATAGCCTTGTGTGGAAGAATATCATGAACAATACCACGAGCTAGTGAACTAGCTCCCCCTCACTTGAAGCTCTTTTTAGCACATTACAAGAGCTGATTTTACAAGAAAAATGCTCCCTATAAATTGTACAATTCTTCTTAACTGCTGGTGGGATCAGGAATGACCCCCAATTCATCTCTGAGATGCTCAAATGTTGCCTTTGGAAATGGCTTTGTCATAATATCTGTAATTTCTTCTTTTGTGCTCACATATACAAGATTGATCTTTTTATCATTTACTTGTTCCCTCAAGAAGTGAAATATGATTGGAATGTGTTTAGTCTTTGAGTGGAACACTGGATTTTTGGAGACACTAATGGCACTAGTGCTATCATAAAGAAAGTGATTTGTATCATCAAATCTTACCTTGTAGTCTTCCAACATTTTCCTCATCCAAAGAACTGAGTGCAACACATGACAATAACTATGTACTCAGCTTCACAAGTTGATAATGCCACTGAATATTTCTTCTTTCTCAACCATGATACTAGACATTTTCCAACAAAGAAGGCACCACCACTTGTACTCTTCCTGTCATCAATGTTTCCATCCCAATCAACATCAATGTATGCTCTTATGTTGAAGTCCTTACTTACAGGATACCAAAGGCCATACTCTAAAGTTCCCATGAGATATCTTAGTATTATTTTGACTACCTTGAGATGTGTTTCTCTTGGATTTTCTTGAAATCTTCCATAGCTAGAACCACAACTTGCATAATGTCATGTCTTGATGCAGTGGAGTAGAGAAGGCTTCCTATCATAGACCTATATAATGTTTTGTCCACTTTTGGTGAGTTTTCCTCTTTGCTCAACTTGCATCCCACCTCCATTGGTGTGCCTATAGGTCTGCACTCTTCCATTTAAATATTTTTAGCATTTCCTTGATGTATTTAGCTTGAGATATGAATATTCCTTGATCTAATTGGTTTATTTGAAGGCCTAGAAAGAATGAAAGATCACCAAGCATAGACATTTCAAACTCTTTACTCATAACATCAACAAATTCATGTGTCATCCTTTCATGATCCCCTCCAAATATGATGTCATCCACATAAACTATGAAAATTAGTAGCTTGTCTTCTTCTTCTTTGATGTAGATATTGCTATCAGCCACTCCTTTCTGAAACCTTTCTCAATGAGATAAGCATCCATCCTATTATACCAAGATCTAGGAGCTTGTTTGAGTCCATACAAAGCCTTTTTCAACTTGCATACATATTCCTTATCTCCAGTTAAAGAGAATCCTTCAGGTTGCTCAATATATACCTCCTCATTCAAGTTGCCATTTAGAAAAGAAGATTTGACATCCATTTAAAAAAACTGATTTTCTTGTGAGTAACATATGCCAAGAACAATCTGATTGCTTCCATCCTTTTCATTGGTGCAAATGTTTCATCAAAATCAATTCCTTCCATTTGTGCATAGCCCTTACATACAAGTATTTCTTTGTTTCTTGTCACTTCACCTTTTTCATTCATTTTATTTCTGAACACCCATTTTATTCCTATAACATTCTTGTCTTTTGCCCTAGGCACAAGCTCCCATGTTTCATTCTTCTCAATTTGGTCAAGCTCTTCATTCATGGAATTTACCCAAATTTTTCATTACTAGCTTCTCTCACATCCTTTGGTTCTATCATAGATAAGAGGGTTGTGTCTTCATTATTTTTTTGACTTCTTAGCTTTCTTCTTGTAAGCACACCACCTTCTTTACTTCCTATAATCTGATCTATTAGATGATCTCTCCTAACTTTCCTTGAAGGTGTCTTGGTGTCATGCCTTTCTTCTACTTCTTCATGTGTGATTTCTATTTCATCATCATTATCTTGATTTTCAATGCAAGGTGCATCATCTTCATGGATGTCCTTAGGCAGATTTCTAATTTTTGAAGGTTGAGATTCATCTATTTTTACATTGGTACTTTCAAACACTTTTTGAAGCCTCTTATTGTAGCATATATTGATGCAAAATCATAGCACCCTCTGAATCGAGACGGTTTATGGATTGGGGAGTTCAACATGATTGCACAACATGGAGTTTCCGTGAAGTGTGGGACCTTGCGAATCAGATAATTCTCTAGAAAAGGTCGGTTCCTTCTCCTAACCTACCTATCACTAACTAATCCAAGTGTAGGCCAAACTACTACTACCTAAACTACAACTTGCAAGGGGACATGGATAGAAGAATACATAAAAGGAAACCTACACTAACAATGGTGATACACCAAGAAAGGAGTGCTAATCACTTTTCCCAACCCTGCAAAATGGAGAAATGGTGAATCCTAGGGAGGTTAGGAAAATGTAACACAAACCTAAGTTCCATCGATGCATTGAGGGAGGCTGGAAAACTACAAAAAAGATCCAAATGCAAATAATATCCATTCCTGAACAAACTCATCACACCCAAAACCTGCAATGAACAATGGAATTTACATATAACACCCAATAGTAATGAAAGGCAAGAAAGAACAATCAAACTATGAAAGGTTAAAAGATTTAACACAAACACAATTCCATTACTCCATATGAATTTACACAATACATTTCAGTAGGGGAAAGGAAAGAAATTCCATTACAGATTTGAGAAGAAGGATTTAAGCCCCAAGAAGAAATGGGGTGCATGGGAGAAGAAAGGTGATCAAAACCCTTTCTTGTTCAAACCCTTACAATATTTATAACAAAAATTTAAGGAGAGGAGAGAGATAAATGAAACCCGAAATTGCTCCAAAACCCATAAAAATCCATTGTTTAATATTCCATGAGTGTGGAGGATTTGTAAAATCTCTACTTCATTAATGGTTTTTTCCTTTTGCAAGAAGGAACTGGATGTGATTGCACATGGGTCTAGTCTAGCTCCTGTAGCTTCATGATGACCCCTACTTTTCACTAACCTCCATTAATGACTGTGATTTCTTTGTAAAAAGGATGTGTTCCTTTGATTGAGAAGTCGTGTTTGATATGTACTATATCCTCTTTTTGCAGATTGCTTTGTAAAAAGAGATCTTTGACTATCCTCTTTGAGTCGAAATATGATTGGACTCTTTTATTTCTTTCATTTTACGCCTGAGTTTAATCTGATCTCGGAATGAATTATGGAGTTATCCATCTATAAGACCTAGCCTTGGATCAGTGGAATTGATCCAAGTATTGCTTTAAGTTTATTCGTGATGAATTAAAATTATAGACCTTAAGCAGGTTGCAAGGTCTGGATGCATTGAATAAGCTAGTCCGGAGTATAACTCAGGTTGATCATGTTAAATGGATTGGTTCCCGATATCGAAATATATCTAGAAGGTCTTGATCACGGACCAGGTAATAATTCAGTTACATATAATTCTGTAGCCTAATGGCAGTACAGGAGTGAACCCTATTCGAGAATGCATGTTGTAGGTTCTTTTTCTGAGCATATGAAATGTTAGACCTAACTGGAATTATTAATATTAGTAACCTAAGACTAAATCTAACCTAGACCTAGGCTAAGAGCTAATGTTCTAAGTTAGTATCTATGATCTAAGAGGTTAGCCTAGGTGTTATCCTAAATCCTAACCTAAGTTACTAACCTAACTATTGAGCAAGGATTAAGGGGGGACCTATGGAGGGGTGCGAACCATGGGCGGCAGTTTCTATGTTATTAAATGCGTGGATAAGCATGCAGGCGGTAATTGGTGGAAGTTTTAAAACGGCTAACTTGAGCCGACGTGGCAGGTCGCCAAAGTTGGAAATGGTCCTTAATGTGCTTTTCCATCACCAATTATGGTGATCGATGGCGATGGAGATTGAGCGGGAAAATGGGAGTAAATGCCATTTATGGACTCGGTCTTTGAGCTCGGATTTCATGGGGAAGCATGCAAAATGGAAAGTTAATGGTTTATTGGGTTTTGCATGCGCTCCGGTTTTCCTTCTGTCTGTTCACTGGTTCTTCGCACCAGTCTTCTTGGTGTTGCATGGCAAGTATGAGCGTAACTAGCTCTTTCCTCTGGCAAGGAAAATATATAAGTCATGGAAATAGCAAATTTTTGTTGGTGGCTCTAACTTGGAAAAGAAGGAGAAGGTTCGAGCTCTTTCAGTGGTCTGCTTCGAAATTTTAAGCAAATATCCAGGCATGTTAGGCCCTAACCTTTAAAAATCTTGCTTTCTTTCAAGTGATTTCATTAGAACAACTCTGTTCAAATGATTTATGGGTTTAGATGATTTTATGGTAGCTACGGGTGATTTTGTTACTGTATCTTCTTGCTGTTTGATTTTTCAAGCTTAACCCTTGATGGGTGTGTGTTGTATTTTGAACTATTGCTCCATTTTATTGTGTTTTACATTCCGGCGTAAGTCTGTGAAACGTATGCTTGAAGGGTACTTATCCTGCTCTGTGAGAACCCGTGCATGTTTCCCTTGCTGGGTTCAGGCTACAGTAGAAGCTTGTTGTTGATACTTGTTGATTGAGGCTTGTTGTTGATTCTTGTCGGAAAAGATACTGATGGACATTTTGTTCAGTTAATTGGACTTCTTTGTAACTTCGTCGAGGTTATTAAGGTAGTGGTTACTGAATCTTATTGGGTTTCACTTTGCTATTTAAAGTTATTTGTGAATGGATAACTTGCTGTGTTACAGTACTTCATTGCGACCGTGCTGAAGTTGTTTTTCCCTTGCATTGTGGTTATGGGATGCAACCCATTGATAGAATGCAATATATATATATATTGGTATTCAAATGACTCTGTAGAAACCATTGAATGATTCGTGTTTTATGGACCAATGTTGAAGCTTTATGTACATATATATATTGAGTATTGGTAAGTTGATTTTGTTGGAGTCCTGAGGAGTAACAATTATTCGGCATATGTTATTTTGTAATGAATTTTGGTACGAGACTCTTGAGTGTACTTACGTTTCCTTTACATGCAAGCTTGTGCGAAAATATGGAAGAGGCTCACTTGGATTCCTTGTTTCAAATTCAATATTTAGCTTTTGAATAAGCCTGATTTTGAATGGTTACCAATGTTGGCTCATTAGAATCATTATCTATTAATTATCTTGTATATTTGTTACTCGGGTTCAGTTGAACCCTTGACAGGTAACTATAGTATTTGCCTCTAGTCAACCTGATTGGTACACTTGTTGTTTTTGGCACTGTTGGATTCCTTGAGTATAGTTAGATATCATGTAACTTGGCTCTGTAAAAATGGGTTGTGAATACCACACTTCAAACCGTGAATGCGTCTAGATGAGAATACGGTATGTCATGTTTCCTTTTTGAATATTCCAGTTAGATAAGGTTGTGCATGTTGCGGGAATTCTGTGTGATTATCTTGGCATAGTCTTAGGGAAACATCAATTGCTTAATGTCAAGGAGTCTATTGTTGATTTCGATAAAATAGAAGATCTTTGATTTCGACCTTGGGTCAAAAGCCTTCTTATGTTTATTAGGGACTAGAAGGGGCTGAAGGTTGTTGTGAGGGATTGTAGTCGTGTTTTTGTATACTGTAGTATGACTATCCTGCCTTGAGCTTGACTGAACTAAGAGGCCGTCGATTGTACCTCAACAGGCGATGTGGTGAATATCTTCTTGTTCACCGCTTCATGTGGAAGGTCTTGTGGAGTCTGTTTGGTAGATAGTCATCACTATTGGCGTGTTAGCTACTGTACAGGAGTTTTGTTATATTTGATTTTATCAAAACAGTGGTTCTTCTTGTGGCTCGTCTGACTTATTCGTATGCATGTAAGGTGAATGCTTTCCATTTGAGGAGATGGTACAGTCATGAACTTGTTGAAGGGAAATATGAATGACTTGTTTTCTTTCTCTTCTGTTATGAAAATATATGTCGATATTTTTATCTAACCGTTGGAACTGTTTTTAACATATTGATGGAATCATGATTTGTTATGATATTCCTTTTACTGTTGAATGAAATGATCTGTCTGAAGTTTGCTATTTTTGGAATTCAGATGGATAGATGATTTGGATACTTTCGTTCTTCTTGATTTCTAATATTTTGATGAAATATTTGAGAAGTATTTAGGACTATTCTGTAACGATAATAGAGTTACACGTTTGTAGTCATTTTTGTATTACAAAAGCATAGTCTGAAACATGTATACTTGTTTGGTGAAATGATCTCATTTAAACAGGTTGTTTAATGAAAACAGTTGGTGGATTGCAATTGTTTTAAGAGTTAGTGCTTATCATGCTCAGTTCATCGAACTGACCCATGTTGACAAATTTTGCAGATGGTCGCCGTAAGTGGTAAAAGCATGCAGATCTGACAGGATGTTCAGATTGTTTAACTTGGTTTATGATGAATTCAGTTTGATTTTCTTTAAATGTACTATAAGAGGAAAGATGTTCTTCTTCCGTTGAGTATTGTATCAAGTATGTTGAATGCATAAAATGTATTTGATTAGTTCTGAAAGGAATGGAAATTGATATTTGTTACTTATGTGTTTGTATTCTTATCTTGATAGTTTGACCTTCTTCGGTTCAAATATCTTGAGAGCATTGTTATTATTGTATATATTTGGAGACTTTTTGTGATTGTCAATATAAGCTTGCAAGAATATGAGACTGAATTCTTATGATTGTTTAGCAGTTCCTGTATGTTCTATCAGAAGCTAAACTGAAATTTAGATCACTGTCTTTCTGAAAGATAGGGTTAAAAATAAACCTAAGCAGAACACTAAACAAGCTGAATTAAATTATTAATCCCTAGTCTTGATTATGCCAGGACAACATTTAATTGGATTCTTAATCGTTATATCTTGATACTAGTAAGTACGATATAAATTAAGTAATGAGAACTGAAATAAACCAAAAGGGGTTCTGTTGGCAATCTCGTGTGAAGATTATGAGTTATTGTCCAATTTCGTTGATTTAGAATTATGTATATTCTATGAACTCCTTGATGAGACCTTGGTCTTAATAACTTCTCTATGTTGTGAGCTTTATTGAGAAAGGTCATTCTATGATGAGGATTCCAGGGATCGGGAAAGGCTAACCTTAGGGGAACGTCTTTTAATATAATTTAACTCAATGTGCGTAACGCTTAATAGTAAGTGGATCTTTTCGAGGCGATTTAAAGGTTGACGGCACAAGTCAACTGCAGGGTTGTACCTTCGAGAAGATTAGGATCTTCTCGAAGATACAACAATGCAGGTGACTTATGATGACACCCTTTGCATTGATCGCTAAGATTTACACCTTTAACTCGAACAAGTTACTTTGGGACCGATTAGGAATGTGGTCACATTATATGGCTGCCTAGGAGACTCGGGTATCATGACACACTGGTTTAACTTGGGTTGACCCAGTATGTCATCTTATCCCTAGTCCTCGAGTGCATCCATATAACGTTGTCACCTTACTAATCCGTTCCCGAGTGATTAACCTGGGATAGGAGGGACTGACAGAAGTCGGTATAAGACATTCTACATAACATAAGAATGGGGTGAAGGACGTATTCCAGATTGACGAGTATGCCATTAAGGAATACGAGACATAAGCAGTATGTTTCAAATCTTTGGCCAAAGTATCGCAAGCTGCTGATTGCGTTGTCCTGAGTCACCTGGTCTAAGGGATGAGATGCCGATGAATAATGGTAACAGTTATTCAGTTAGGTTCCTTGACAGAGAGCATTCTGAATCCCAGAATAGGGAAGAGAACCGAAAGAGTGATGTGTTAAATAAAAATGCCAACTCTTATTACTCATGAATAGATCGGTAGATTACCGAGTCATGGAATGAATAGATCGGAGGTACTCCGAGTCATTACAGCTGCATATGGTTATCTGTTATATGAATGGTTATTTGATTTGTGAGTTCTAAATTATGTATTTAGAACCAAGAAGCATTTATTAAAAAAAAAAAAAAATTGACTTGTTCTAATGTGTAAAATGAGGATGTTACATCTTGGTATCAGAGCTGAAGGTTGCAGCTCTTGGGCCTATTGTGTCCATAATCTGATGAAAACCTGAATTTTCTTGTAACAGAAAATGGTTAGAACAAGGGGAAACATTGCGAATAATGCTCCACCTGAAGGAGGGGCGGCAAGAACCTAGAAACTTGATGAGATCCTTGCTGCCCTATTGGACACAAGAGATCGTTTAGCAGTACTTGAGCAGCGGGTGATGGGAAATGAGGAGGATGAATAATCTGCAATAATAACAATCAGCAACCTCCCGAGGACAATCCCAATATAGGTGTTGATGTTAATGCTTTGGGAATGCACTGTCCAACCAGAAAAACAAAAAGGCCGGGTTAGCGTGCGAGAACTCACTAATGATATAAAAAGGATAAGTCCACCTAAGTATGATGGCACCACATTAGGAGATGGAGCTGAGAATTGGCTCAGTGAAATGGAGAAGTACTTTGCAATAAGGAACTTCTCAGAGGAAACCAAAGCTATTTGGGGAGCCTATCAGCTTTCCCACGAAGCATCTTCGTGGTGGGATAGCCGTAAAGCTGAACTAAACATTGATGAGACCAATATTACTTGGGATCAATTTAAAGGCTATTTTAGGCAACGTTGGCTGCCACAACTTTTCTATGATCAGAAAATGACAGAATTTCAGAACTTAGCTCAAGGGAAGCTAACGGTAACTGAATTCTGGGAGCGGTTTACAAAACTCCTCAAGTATGTACCGCAGTATCAAACTGACGAGAAGTTCAGAATATGGAAATTCATCATGGGATTGAATCCCATAGGGGAGAGGTCGATGTTCACAGTCCAACCACTATGGAAGGAGTTGTTGAAAAGGCCATAAGGAAAGAACAGAAATTAAAGGCTATTTCTGCTCATAAAGAGGAAGTGCGGAAGAAGACTGCAAATCCTTCTTCAACCTCTCTTGCACCCAGAAAAGGACCATGGAAAATTTTTGGAAACAAGAGTAAGTTTCCAGGAGATAATAGTAAGAAATCAGTAGTAATTAAGCCTGCTGGAAATGTAAGGGATAATTTTGCTAAAAATTATAACAATGGGCAGAAGCCCTATGGAGGACAACGTGACAATTACAAGGCTGGAGGCAATTCTGAGCCTAAAAAGGGACCTGTAGGAGGCTGCTACAATTGTGGCAAAGACCACTACACAAATCAGTGCCCTTTGAAGAAGGATGATCATAATCAGCACATAAGATAAGATACATGCTGCTTTATGCAGAAAGCGCATAAGCAAGTGAAAAGCAAGTAACACCTATAGAAATTCGGGTAAGTTATTTGGCATACTGTCACTATTATTTTTGATACAGGAGCTACTGAATGTTTTATTTCTAAGAAACTTGCTTCTAAACTTAAAAGAAAAGCTAGAAAAATGGATAAATCTTGGACTGTACAGTATGGTAATAACTCTGTTCATACAGTGAGTATGTGTCTTTTTGGGGCAGTCCTTGACTTACCTAATTTCTCCACGGAAGTTGACCTCTATGTTACACCTTTGGGATCGTATGACATTGTCATCGGTGTCAATTGGTTAGCTGACCATAAAGCAAAGGTAGATTGCTATGAAAAGAACATAAAATGTTTAGATGATCAGCTGGAAACAACAGAGATTCAAGGTGTGAAACGGGAAATTTCAGTTAGAAAACTGTCAGCTATGCAGCTTAAAAAGGCTAAGAATAAAGGATGTACCCTTTATGCAGTAAAGATATCTGAATTTTCAGAAGAAGATGGTGATAACATGAAGCAATTTCCTCTGTTACAAAGTTTCAGGGATGTTTTTCCTGAAGAATTACCAGGGTTACCACCCAAGAGAGAATTTGACTTCACCATCGAAATCAAACCGGGAACAGAACCTATTTCCAAAGTGCCTTACAGGATGACTACTACAGAGTTAGTCGAGCTTAAGGCACAGTTGCAAGAACTTTTGACTAAAGGTTTGATTAGACCAAGTGTTTCACCTTGGGGTGCGCCTGTAATATTTGTGAAAAAGAAGGATGGAACACTTAGGTCAGTGTATTGATTATCAAAGGATGTTGAACAAACTTCAAAATTAAATCGGGAACAATCAAAGTGCCTTACAAGATGACTAAGTCGAGCGTAAGGCAGAGGTTTGATTAGACCAAGTGTCACTTAAGGTGCCAACACTTAGATTATTGATCGATGATCTATTTGATCAGATGTGTGGAGCAGCGGTTTATTCTAAGATAGATCTTCGATCTGGCTATCATCAGTTAAGGATTAGAGAAGAAGATATTCATAAAACAGCTTTCCGAACAAGGTACGGACATTATGAATTCACGGTTCTACCCTTTGGATTAACCAATGCACCCGCAGCCTTTATGAACTTAATGAACAATATTTTTCAAGAATATCTGGACAAGTTTGTACTTGTATTCTTGGACGATATTCTCATTTATTCTAAAAGCATTGAGGAGCACAATGAGCATTTGAAGATAGTTTTGGGAATTTTGAGAAAAAGAAAGTTGTATGGTAAGTTATCCAAATGTTCTTTCTTTGATTCAGAAGTTCACTATTTGGGTCATGTTATAAGTAAAGAAGGAATTGTTGTAGATCCTTCAAAAATAGTGGCAATAACTGAGTGGCCTGCACCAAAGAATGTGCATGAAGTAAGAAGCTTCATGGGTCTTGCTAGTTACTATAGAAAATTTGTAAAGGATTTTTCTAAAGTAGCTACACCAATAACTTCATTGCAAAAGAAGGATAAGAAATTCATATGGAACGACAAGTGCGAAGCGGCTTTCAAAATTCTGAAAGACCAGTTGACTTCTGCACCTATATTAGTTGTACCAGACCCTAATGGGAGTTTTACAGTTGTAACGGATGCTTCAGGGGAAGGCCTTGGAGGTGTTTTGCTACAAAATGATCAAGTCATTGCATATGAAAGTAGAAAACTCAAGTTACATGAGCTGAATTATGCCCCTCATGATTTGGAACTTGCTGCCATTGTTCATGCACTTCAAGTCTGGAGACACTACTTACTTGGGAAACCTTTTGAGTTGAAAACTGATCACTTAGGGCTGAAATATATTTTCACTCAGCCTAATCTTAATGCCAGACAGAGAAGGTGGTTAGAATTTTTATCACAATATGATTTTGATATTAGCTATATCAAAGGGAAGGAGAATAGAGTAGCTGATGCTCTAAGTCGTAGGAGGCACATTTCTGCTCTTATAACATTAAGAACTTAGTTTAAGGATGAGGTAAAGAGTGCCTCAGAATCTGATAATTACTTTCAGCAAGTAAAAGCAGCGCTTGCTGCAGAACCTAATGATGAAAGGTATAAAGGTTTTCATATTGATAATGAAGGAATCTTGCGTTATGAAAATAGGGTATATGTACCTATGTTGAATGATTTGAGAAAGAAGTTGTTAGTTGAATTTCATAATTCACCTTTCTCTGGACACCCGGGTATCACAAAGATGCTTGCTGATCTGAAACAACAATACTTTTGGAAAGGTATGAAAAAGGATGTCATAAATTTTGTGACCCATTGTTTGGAGTGTCAGCGGGTTAAGGTAGAACATATGCACCCTGCTGGACTGTTATATCCTCATAGCATACCGCAGTATAAATGGCAAGTAATAACCATGGATTTTGTACAAGGATTACCCATGTCCAGGAATAAACATGATGTTATCCTGGTAGTTGTAGATAAACTGACTAAGGTAGCTCATTTCATCGCTGGAAATCTAAAGGATGATTCACCAGTGCTGGCCAAAAGATTCGTACATGAAATTTTCAGATTGCATGGAGTACCAGAATTCATTATATCTGACAGGGATCCAAGAATGACATTAAGGTTTTGGCAAACGCTTAATACAACTCTCGGAACGAAACTAAACTTCAGTTCTGCCTATCATCCGGAAACGGATGGACAAACTGAGAGGGTAAATCAAGTGTTGGAGGACATGTTGCGAATGTATTGCATGGATCAACAGTATAAATGGGAAGAGTATCTTCCATTAGTTGAGTTTGCATACAACAACACTTATCATTCATCTCTCAAAATGGCACCATTTGAAGCACTTTATGGAAGAAAGTGTAGAACTCCTGTTAGCTGGGATAGTGTTGAGGATAGAGTGGTAATTGGACCAGAGATTCTCATAGAAATGGAACAACAAGTTAAGCTGATTCGTGAATGATTAAAGGAGGCAGCAGATAGGCGAGAAGAGCTATCTTGTGACCTTAAGCGGGTTGATAGAAGGTTTGAGCTTGGTGAGAAGGTTTTCTTCGTGTTAAACCCGAAAGAGTTCTATAACTTTTGCAAGGCTGCCAAGTTGTCACCTCGATTCATGGACCTTTCAAAATTGTCGAAATAATCAATCCTCCATCGTTTAGCATTACCACCGCTTTATCTCGCATGCATGATGTTTTCCATATTTCTTTGCTTAAGAAATACGTTTCAGATCTGTCACATGTTTTAAATTGGAATTCCTTGTAGGTCAAGACCCAAGAATAATCATGGTTAAACCCACGAGTGCTAGAAACTCACCAATTGCATTTAGAAATCATGAAATACAACAATGTAAGGTCCAAATGGGACCAGTTTAACGAAGAAAGTGAAACTTGGGAAAATCGGAAGAGATGAAAATTGCTTTTCCTTCTCTTTTTCAACAGAATGAAATCTGTTGACAAAACATTCTTTTATGAACTTATTTTTTTAAAGTATTTATGAAAGCCAGATGAAGGCAAACATTATTCAGGCTGAATAAAATGTGTTGTGACATTGATTTCTGGAACTATTCAAGTTGGAAAATAGTCGCATTGAATTGTGAACTAATAAATTGGTTGACCTGAAGGTTAATTGAATATGTAATCATCGGGATGATGAATCTTTTTAGGAGGGAAGCATGTAACACCCTGAACTGTTGTTACTTCCTCCTAAGCATACAAGTGTTGATATGTGATTTCTTTGTAAAAAGGATGTGTTCCTTTGATTGAGAAGTCATGCTTGATATGTACTGTATCCTCTTTGCAGATTGCAGATCTTTGACTGAGTCGGAATATGATTGGACTCTTTTATTTCTTTCATTTTACGCCTGAGTTTAATCTGATCTCGGAATGAATTATGGAGTTATCCATCTATAAGACCTAGCCTTGGATCAGTGGAATTGATCCAAGTATTGCTTTAAGTTTATTCGTGATGAATTAAAATTATAGACCTTAAGCAGGTTGCAAGGTCTGGATGCATTGAATAAGCTAGTCCGGAGTATAACTCAGGTTGATCGTGTTAAATGGATTGGTTCCCGATATCGAAATATATCTGGAAGGTCTTGATCGCGGACCAGGTAATAATTCAGTTACATATAATTCTATAGCCTAATGGCGGTACAGAGTGAACCCTGTTTGAGAATGCATGTTGTAGGTTCTTTTTCTGAGCATATGAAATGTTAGACCTAACTGGAATTATTAATATTAGTAACCTAAGACTAAACTTAACCTAGGGGTTAGATTAGTGTTAATCTAACCTAGACCTAGGCTAAGAGCTAATGTTCTAAGTTAGTATCTATGATCTAAGAGGTTAGCCTAGGTGTTATCCTAAATCCTAACCTAAGTTACTAACCTAACTATTGAGCAAGGATTAAGGGGGACCTATGGAGGGGTGCGAACCATGGGCGGCAGTTTCTATGTTATTAAATGCGTGGATAAGCATGAGGGACAGGTAATTGGTGGAAGTTTTAAAACGGCTAACTTGAGCCGATGTGGCAGGTCGCCAAAGTTGGAAATGGTCCTTAATGTGCTTTTGTCCATCGCCAACTATGGCGGTCGGTGGCAGTGGAGATTGAGCGGGAAAATGGGAGTAAATGCCATTTATGGACTCGGTCTTCGAGCTCGGATTTCATGGGGAAGCATGCAAAATGGAAAGTTAATGGTTTATTGGGTTTTGCATGCACTCCGGTTTTCCTTCTGTCTGTTCACTGGTTCTTCGCACCAGTCTTCTTGGTGTTGCATGGCAAGTATGAGCGTAACTAGCTCTTTCCTCTGGCAAGGAAAATATATAAGTCATGGAAATAGAAAATTTTTGTTGGTGGCTCTAACTTGGAAAAGAAGGAGAAGGTTCGAGCTCTTTCAGTGGTCTGCTTCGAAATTTTAAGCAAATATCCAGGCATGTTAGGCCCTAACCTTTAAAAATCTTGCTTTCTTTCAAGTGATTTCATTAGAACAACTCTGTTCAAATGATTTATGGGTTTAGATGATTTTATGGTAGCTACGGGTGATTTTGTTACTGTATCTTCTTGCTGTTCGATTTTTCAAGCTTAACCCTTGATGGGTGTGTGTTGTATTTTGAACTATTGCTCCATTTTATTGTGTTTTACATTCCGGCGTAAGTCTGTGAAACGTATGCTTGAAGGGTACTTATCCTGCTCTGTGAGAACCCGTGCATGTTTCCCTTGCTGGGATCAGGCTACAGTAGAAGCTTGTTGTTGATACTTGTTGATTGAGGCTTGTTGTTGATTCTTGTCGGAAAAGATACTGATGGACATTTTGTTCAGTTAATTGGACTTCTTTGTAACTTCTGTCTAGGTTATTAAGGTAGTGGTTACTGAATCTTATTGGGTTTCACTTTGCTATTTAAAGTTATTTGTGAATGGATAACTTGTTGTGTTACAGTGCTTCATTGCGACCGTGCTGAAGTTGTTTTTCCTTGCATTGTGGTTATGGGATGCAACCCGTTGATAGTATGCAATATATATATTTATGGTATTCGAAATGACTCTGTAGAAACCATTGAATGATTCGTGTTTTATGGACCACTGTTGAAGCTTTATGTACATATATATATTGAGTATTGGTAAGTTGATTTTGTTGGAGTCCTGAGGGAGTAACAGGTATTCGGCATATGTTATTTTGTAATGAATTTTGGTACAGACTCTTGAGTGTACTTACGTTTCCTTTCTGTGCAAGCTTGTGCGAAAATATGGAAGAGGCTCAGTTGGATTCCTTGTTTCAAATTCAGTATTTAGCTTTTGAATAAGCCTGATTTTGAATGGTTACCAATGTTGGCACAGTTAGAATCATTATCTATTAATTATCTTGTATACTGTTACTCGGGTTCAGTTGAACCCTTGACAGGTAACTATAGTATCTGCCTCTATTTAACCTGATTGGTACACTTGTTGTTTTTGGCACTGTTGGATTCCTTGAGTATAGTTAGATATCATGTAACTTGGCTCTGTAAAAATGGGTTGTGAATACCACACTTCAAACCGTGAATGCGTCTAGATGAGAATACGGTATGTCATGTTTCCTTTCTGATTATTCCAGTTAGATAAGGTTGTGCATGTTGTGGGAATTCTGTGTGATTATCTCGGCATAGTCTTAGGGAAACATCAATTGCTTAATGTCAAGGAGTCTATTGTTGATTTCGATAAAATAGAAGATCTTTGATTTCGACCTTGGGTCGAAAAGCCTTACTGTGTTTATTAGGGACTAGAAGGGGGCTGAAGGTTGTTGTGAGGGATTGTAGTCGTGTTTTTGTATCTTTGTAGTATGACTATCCTGCCTTGAGCTTGACTGAACTAAGAAGCCGTCGACTGTACCTCGACAGGCGATGTGGTGAATATCTTCTTGTTTGCCGCTTCATGTGGAAGGTCTTGTGGAGTCTGTTTGGTAGATAGTCATCACTGTTGGCGTGATAGCTACTGTACAGAAGTTTTGTTATTTTTGATGTTAACAAAACAGTGGTTCTTCTTGTGGCTCGTCTGACTTATTCGTATGCATGTAAGGTGAATGTTTTCCATTTGAGGAGATGGTACAGTCATGAACTTGTTGAAGGGAAATATGAATGACTTGTTTTCTTTCTATTCTGTTATGAAAATATATGTCGATATTTTATCTAACCATTGGAACTGTTTTTAATATATTGATGGAATCATGATTTGTTATGATATTCCTTTTACTGTTGAATGAAATGATCTGTCTGAAGTTTGCTTGTTTTTGGAATTCAGATGGATAGATGATTTGGATACTTTCGTTCTTCTTGATCCCTAATATTTTGATGAAATATTTGAGAAGTATTTAGGACTATTCTGTAACGATAATAGAGTTACACGTTTGTAGTCATTTTTGTATTACAAAAGCATAGTCTGAAACATGTATACTTGTTTGGTGAAATGATCTCATTTAAACAGGTTGTTTAATGAAAATAGTTGGTGGATTGCAATTGTTTTAAGAGTTAGTGCTTATCATGCTCAGTTCATCGAACTGACCCATGTTGACAATTTTGCAGATGGTTGCCGTAAGTGGTAAAAGCATGCAGATCTGATAGGATGTTCAGATTGTTTAACTTGGTTTTTGATGAATTCAGTTTGATTTTCTTTAAATGTACTATAAGAGGAAAGATGTTCTTCTTCCGTTGAGTATTGTATCAAGTATGCTGAATGCATAAAATGTATTTGATTAATTCTGAAAGGAATGGAAATTGATATTTGTTACTTATGTGTTTGTATTCTTATCTTGATAGTTTGACCTTCTTCGGTTCAAATATCTTGAGAGCATTGTTATTATTGTATATATTTGGAGACTTTTGTGATTGTCAATATAAGCTTGCAAGAATATGAGACTGAATTCTTATGATTGTTTAGCAGTTCCTGTATGTTCTATCAGAAGCTAAACTGAAATTTAGATCACTGTCTTTCTGAAAGATAGGGTTAAAATAAACCTAAGCAGAACGCTAAACAAGCTGAATTAAATTATTAATCCCTAGTCTTGATTATGCCAGGACAACATTTAATTGGATTCTTAATCGTTATATCTTGATACTAGTAAGTACGATATAAATTCAGTAATGAGAACTAAAATAAACCAAAAGGGGTTCCGTTGGCAATCTCGTGTGAAGATTATGAGTTATTGTCCAATTTCGTTGATTTAGAATTATGTATATTCTATGAACTCCTTGATGAGACCTTGGTCTTAATAACTTCTCTATGTTGTGAGATTTATTGAGAAAGGTCATTCTATGATGAGGATTCCAGGGATCGGGAAAGGCTAACCTTAGGGGAACGTCTTTTAATATAATTTAACTCAATGTGTGTAACGCTTATTAGTAAGTAGATCTTTTCGAGGTGGATTTAAAGGTTGATGGCACAAGTCAACTGCAGGGCTGTACCTTCGAGAAGATTAGGATCTTCTCGAAGATACAACAATGCAGGTGACTTATGACGACACCCTTTGCATTGATCACTAAGATTTACACCTTTAACTTGAACAAGTTACTTTGGGACCGATTAGGAATGTGGTCACATTATATGGCTGCCTAGGAGACTCGGGTATCATGACACACTGGTTTAACTAGGGTTGACCCAGTATGTCATCTTATCCCTAGTCCTCGAGTGCATCCATATAACGTTGTCACCTTACTAATCCGTTCCCGAGTGATTAACCTGGGGATAGGAGGGACTGACAGAAGTCGGTATAAGACATTCTACATAACATAAGAATGGGGTGAAGGACGTATTCCAGATTGACGAGTATGCCGTTAAGGAATACGAGACATAAGCAGTATGTTTCAAATCTTTGGCCAAAGTATCGTAAGCTGCTGATTGCGTTGTCTTGAGTCACCTGGTCTAAGGGATGAGATGCCGATGAATAATGGTAATAGTTATTCAGTTAGGTTCCTTGGACAGAGCATTCTGAATCCTAGAATAGGGAAGAGAACCGAAAGAGTGATGTGTTAAATAAAAACGCCAACTCTTATTACTCATGAATAGATCGGTAGATTGCCGAGTCATGGAATGAATAGATTAGAGGTACTCCGAGTCATTACAGCTGCATATGGTTATCTATTATATGAATGGTTATTTGATTTGTGAGTTCTAAATTATGTATTTAGAACCAGGAAGCATTTATCAAAAAAAAAAAAATTGACTTGTTCTAATGTGTAAAATGAGGATGTTACATCTTGGTATCAGAGCTGAAGGTTGCAGCTCTTGGGCCTATTGTGTCCATAATCTGATGAAAACCTGAATTTTCTTGTAACAGAAAATGGTTAGAACAAGGGGAAATGTTGCGAATAATGCTCCACCTAAAGGAGGGGCGGCAACAACCCAGAAACTTGATGAGATCCTTGCTGCCCTATTGGACACAAGAGATCGTTTAGTTGTACTTGAGCAGTAGGTGATGGGAAATGAGGAGGATGAAGAAGCTGGTAATAACAATCAGCAACCTCCTGAGGACAATCCCAATATGGGTGTTGATGTTAATGCTGGGAATGCACTTGTCCAACTAGAAAACAAAAAGGCCGGGTTGGCGTGAGAACTCACTATGATATAAAAGGATAAGTCCACCTAAGTATGATGGCACCACATTAGGAGATGGAGCTGAGAACTGGCTCAGTGAAATGGAGAAGTACTTTGCAATAAGGAACTTCTCAGAGGAAACCAAAGCTATTTGGGGAGCCTATCAACTTTCCCACAAAGCATCTTCGTGGTGGGATAGCCGTAAAGCTGAACTAAACATTGATGAGACCAATATTACTTGGGATCAATTTAAAGGCTATTTTAGGCAACGTTGGCTGCCACAACTTTTCTATGATCGAAAATGACAGAATTTGAACTTAGCTCAAGGAAGCTAACGATGGTGAATTGAATTCGGAGCGGTTTACAAAACTCCTCAAGTATGTACAAAGCAAGATCAAACCGACGAGAAGTTTAGAATACATAAATTCATCATGGGATTGAATCCCGTGATAGGGGAGAGGTCGATGTTCACATTCCAACCACTATGGAAGGAGTTGTTGAAAAGGCCATAAGGTAAGAACAAAAATTAAAGGCTATTTCTGCTCATAAAGAGGAAGTGCTTGAAGAAGACTGCAAATCCTTCTTCAACCTCTCTTGCACCTTTAGAAAAGGACCATGGAAAATTTTTGGAAACAAGAGTAAGTTTCCGGAGATAATAAGAAGAAATCGGTAGTAATTAAGCTCATTGAAATGTAAGGGATAATTTTGCTAAAAATTATAACAATGGGCGAAGCCCTATGGAAGACAATGTGACAATTACAAGGCCGGAGGCCATTCGAGCCTAAAAGGTACCCGTAGGAGGCTGCTACAATTGTGGCAAAGACCACTACGCAAATCGTGCCCTTTGAAGAAGGATGATCATAATCAAGAACATAAGATACATGCTACAAAAAGAGCGCACAAGCAAGCTGAAAAGCAAGTAACACCTATAGAAGTTCCGGGTAAGTTATTTGGCATACCATCACTATTATTTTTGATACAGAGCTCTTGAATGTTTTATTTCTAAGAAACTTGGTTCTAAACTTAAAAGAAAAGCTAGAAAAATGGATAAATCTTGGGTACCGCACAAAGATGGTAATAACTCTATTCATACGGTGAGTATGTGTCTTTTTGAGGCAATTCTTGACTTACCTAATTTCTCCACGGAAGTTGACCTCTATGTTACACCTTTGGGATCGTATGACATTGTCATCGGTGTCAATTGGTTAGCTGACCATAAAGCAAAGGTAGATTGCTATGAAAAGAACATAAAATGTTTAGATGATCAGTGGAAACAACAGAGATTCAAGGTGTGAAAACGGAAATTTCAGTTAGAAAAATGTCAATTTATGCGCACTTAAAAGGCTAAGAATAAAGGATGTACCCTTTATGCAAGAAAGATATATGAATTTTAAGAAGAAGATGGTGATAACATGAAGCAATTTCCTCATTACAAAGTTTCATGGATGTTTTTCTTGAAGAATTACTAGGGTTACCACCAAAGAGAGAATTTGACTTCACCATCGAAATGAAATCTAGAATGAACCTATTTCCAAAGTGCCTTACAAGATGACTACTACAGAGAGTTAGTCGAGCTTAAGGCACGATTAAAGAAATTTTGACTAAAGGTTTGATTAGACCAAGTGTTTCACCTTAAGGTGTGCTGTATATTTGTGAAAAAGAAGGATGGAACACTTAGTTTGTGTATTGATTATCGATGTTGAACAAAGCAACAATCAAGAACAGATATCCACTTCCAAGGATCGATGATCTATTTGATCAGATGTGTGAGCAGCGGTTTATTCTAAGATAGATCTTCGATCCGGCTATCATCAGTTAAGGATTAGAGAAGAAGATATTCATAAAACAGCTTTCCAAACAAGGTATGGACATTATGAATTCACGGTTCTACCCTTTGGATTAACCAATGCACCCGAGCCTTTATGAACTTAATGAACAATATTTTTCAAGAATATCTGGACAAGTTTGTACTTGTATTCTTGGAGGATATTCTCATTTATTCTAAAAGCATTGAGGAGCACAATGAGCATTTGAAGATAGTTTTGGGAATTTTGAGAAAAGAAAGTTGTATGGTAAGTTATCCAAATGTTCTTTCTTTGATTCAAAAGTTCACTATTTGGGTCATGTTATAAGTAAAGAAGGAATTGCTTGTAGATCCTTCAAAAATAGTGGCAATAATCGAGTGGCTCGCACCAAAGAATGTGCATGAAGTAAGAAGCTTCATGGGTCTTCTTTAGTTGGTTACTATAGAAAATTTGTAAAGGATTTTTCTAAAGTAGCTACACCAATAACTTCCTGCAAAAGAAGGATAAGAAATTCATATGGAACGACAAGTGCGAAGCGACTTTCAAAATTCCGAAAGACCAGTTGACTTCTTCACCTATATTAGTTGTACATGCACTCCTAATGGGAGTTTTACAAATTGTAACGGATGCTTCTAGGAAGGCCTTGAGGTGTTTTGCTACAAAATGATCAAGTCATTGCATATGAAAGTAGAAAACTCAAGTTACATGAGCTGAATATTTGCATATGGGGAAGAAGATAGGTGGCCACCACCGAGAGGGACCCACCGACTTTAGAATCCGTCCTCGAATTTCTTTAACGCCTCGCCTATGTCTCGCCACGAGGGACTCGATGTTGCCGCCGTAGACCGAGACCAAAATCCAAGACATTTCTCCATCTCTTTATCAAACTCGACATGAGTATGATAATCTTTATTTGCTTCTCCAACGGCAATGTATCAAGAGAGCAGATTTCCTTCATTTTCTCTTTGAGATGGATTTTTCTCAATAGATTATCTTTGACAAAAGCTCAATCGAGCTTTGATTTCTTGCGGAAAGGAAACACTGAAATTTTCATCCTGAAGATGACAGTGTATATCTTTGAAAGCAGAGACAACCAGTGTCTTGAAAGCTTCGCCCTTCTGCCAACTATTCTTTAGTTCTCCCAAAGCCTCCTCCAGGACTTTGATCTTCATATTGATAGTATCAGAGCCGCAACCTAAATTCGGGGAGGAATTACAGAGAAAAGGGATACACGCGCAGGAATTAGGTTGCAAGGGTTCGAGCAAGGGTACCATGGAAACAATGTAAGAATTGCAAAGGTGGCTTGCTGCTCTATAGCCATCATGGAGAGGGAAGGGTGATCAATGCGCATTAAATTCATATCTATCAGCTTTAAAAAACAACATATTCGGGTAGAGCGGAAAAAACTAAGTATGAATGGCATTTGGTTCGCTTGGGACATGTGAGACGCGAATGCGCCAAACACGCTGGCTCGTCCGATTCGGGTGAAACAGGAGAAGACGCACAACACATTTTGGGACATCCGGGATGAAAACGCGCTTGAGGACGTGGTTCTAGGCGAATCGGCCGAAAATGGAACAACTTGCACAATCTGACTTGGGACATTTGGGACATGAAAGAGCGAAGTATCGCGACTTGGGCCTTTCGGCCGAAAAGGTGACAATGAGTCCGGAAAAGTTTGGGACATTTGGAACGCAAGTACGTGAAGTACATGGTTTGGGTGTTTCGGCCGAAAAGGTGACAATGAGTCCGGAAAAGTTTGGGACATTTGGAACGCAAGTACGTGAAGTACGCGGTTCAGGCGTTTCGGCCGAAAATGGAACAACTTGCAGAATTAACTTTGGGACATTTGGAACATGAAAGTGTGAAGTACGCGGTTCGGGTGAAACGGCCGAAAATGGAACAACTTGCACAATTCCATTTGGGACACTTGGGACGAAAAGTTCCGACAGGCCCGAAAATGGAACAACTTCGGGATTTCGGCCGATCGGGAACAGAACGCACTTCGAAACTTGGGACACGCGGGACAAAAATGTCTGACAGGCCCGAAATACATACAAAATGACCCAAAACGCAGATTTTCTCAATTTCATGACTTCGGTACATTAGAGAAAACACTTAAACTCAAAATTTTGAAATTTTTACTTTCATCAGAGAAAGGGGGAATTTTGAGTGGACAACAGCTGGCTCCTTCTGGGGATGACTTGGCATGAATTCAAGGAATGAGACAAGGCAAGAACTTAGACAAACTCGGGGAAGTAGACCAATACCTTATCCATTGGGCAACGAGTCAAAAAGCGAGCATCAATACAGAGAGGACAACACACCAGAACAAAAAGGAAAGAAAAACAAAAACACTTTATACATATACAAGGGACCCCCTAATCACCTAGGACTTGAACAACTTGAGGTACTGCCCACTATAAGGAAGTGGGAGAGGAGAACCATCCATGTAATCAAGGTAGAAAGAATTCTTACCAGCAAAGTGTCTGATCTTGAAAGGTCCGAGCCAAAGGGAATCAAACTTTCCATGGCTGCCACGAGGTTCATGCCTTTTATCCCATAACAACACGGTATCTCCAACTTGGAAATCCCTGAACCTAGCTTTCTTATCAAACAGGACCTTTACCTTCTGGTGAATGATATCCTATCAAAGAACCACCAATCATGTCCTCATTCAGTGTGCGGTACATAATTCTCTTGTCCAAAGCATCTCTGAAACTAGTATCTTCAATGGCCTTCATTAGGTGCAAGGCTGGCAGTTCCACTATTACTGGCAGTTGAGCTTCTACTCCATATACCACTTGAAAAGGAGACATTCCAATAGCTCTCTTTGGTGTAATCATGTCTCGCCCAAAGAGCATCGTAGATCTTCTTGTGCCGGCCACAGACTCATTTACTAACTTCCTTATAATAGTCACCAGATTTTTGTTAGTGGATTCTTCTTGTCCATTTCCCTGGGGGTAATAATCTGAAGAATGAGCCAGGGAGATGCCATACCCGTAGCAGAAATCCATTATCTCAGTTGAAGAGAAATTTGAAGCATTATCTATTACAATCTTATTAGGTACACCATACCTTACCAAGATGTTCTCTTTAATGAAGCTGCACACCACTTCAGAAGTAGTACTCTTGACTGGAATAGCTTCTACCCATTTGGTGAAATAGTCAGTGGCAGTTAGCACATGAGTGTGACCAGCACTAGAAGCAGGATTAAGTGTTCCAATGAAGTCCAAACCCCACTGTTGAAATGGTTCCTCAATCACAACTGGCTTGAGAGGCAAAGAAGCCAATTTAGGTCTTCCCACAAAGGTCTGACAAGCCTCACATTTATCCACCCATCTGGACGCATCTCTGAACAGGGAAGGCCAGTAATATCCTCCACGAAGTATCTTGTGAGCAGTGACCGTTGATGAATAGTGCCCTCCACATGCCTGATCATGAAAAGCTGAGAGCAACTTTCTCTGTTGTTCCTTGTCCACACATTTCAAAAATCTCCCATCTAAGCCACGCTTGAACAAAGCATTTTCCCACAATACATATTGCACTGACCTCAATTTAACAGTCCTCTTTTCTTTGGTAGTTAAATGAGAGGGGCATTCCCCATAGGTGAGAAAATGGGCGATGTCAGCATACCATTCATCAACTGAGCTAAGGAATGTAACGGTGGCAGGAAGGTCAACTTTCTCCTCCAGCAACTCATGTTTGGCTCCTTCAGCAATGAGCTCACAAAGGCCTTTTCCACAAACCAGCTTGGTCGGTTTGATGTCAATGTCATACTCTTGGACCTTAGCAACCTAGTTCCCTCTCTTGGATCCAAATTCTTGCTGTGCGAGAATCGAATTGTGAACAGATCTCGGACCAATACCATGGAATGAAAGTTGAGGATGTAAAAGTGATACTGCTTGACAACTTTAACCACTACAAAAGCATGTTTCTCCATCATGGTGTATTTCAACTCATGATCCTTCAGAATATAGCTCATGAATGCAATTGGGTTTTCATGTTCATTAGAGTCTTCTTGAGTTAACACAAAGCTGACCAAGGTATTATCTAGATAAAAGAATAGATGATGAAATCTTTGCTGAAATCAGGACAGGCTAAAACAGGAGTTTTAGCGATAGCTCTCTTGATACCTTCAAAGGATTCCTTTCCTTCAGAAGACCAACCGAATGTTTGCTTCCCTTTCATCATCTGAGAAATATTCAAAGTTAACTCTGTAAAATCAGGGATGAACCTTCTTAAAAAATTGATCTTACCAAAGAAAGAGTGCACGCCCTTTTTACTTGTTGGGAGAGGAATTTGCTGGATAGCTTGTACTCGTTCAGGATCAATCTTAATACCATCTTTGGAAATGATGTGCCCTAATAACTTTCCCTCTGTGACACAAAAGATAGATTTTTTAGGATTCAAAGAAATCCCATGCTCTCTGCATCTTAGCAGAACTGTTTCCAGGTGATCAAAATGATCCGCTCTTGTCTTGGAAAATACAGTCAGGTCATCAAGATATATGACAATACACTTCCCTTTCAAACTTCCAAAATCCAGATCCATAGCTCTTTGGAAAGTGGCACCAGCATTAATAAGCCCAAAAGGCATTCTCTTGTAAGCAAAGGTACCCCAAGGAGTAGTGAAAGCTGTTTTGTGTTGATCTACAGTATCAACCTCTACCTGATTATATCCCGAGAATCCATCAAGCATGGATAACATCTCAGATCCTGTTACTGCTTGCAATACTTGATCCATCATAGGCAAAGGATAATTATCTTTCAGAGAAGCCTGATTCAGATTCCTGAAATCAACACAGATGCGGATCTCACCATTTTTCTTCCTAACAGGCACAATATTTGCAATCCATGTTGAATGGTGAATGGGAAAAATGATTTTAGCCTTCAACAACTTCCTTCAATTTCTGAAAGATGGTGTCACTATTTTGGGATTATAGTGCTTGCTTTCGCTTAAAAGGTTTAATTCCTGGTTTGAGAGGGATAGAATGCTGCATATCTTTTGGCTTGAAGGCTTTTAGATCCTCATAAGAATAAGCAAGAACATCCTTATACCTCTTTAAAAGAGCAATTACTTTCTTCCTCTCCTCTGCTGTGCAACATTTTCCAATGTTCACGAGCTTAGGGTTAGTAGAACTCCCAATATCAATCTTGTCATACTCAGCTGATTGTTGAGGTCCAGTAGAAGCTCTAGACTTCACATACCTGTCATGTTTATCAAATAGTTCCTCCAAACTCACCAACCCTTTAGGAATTTTGTTTCCTTTGAGTTTAATGCACCCTTCCTGATTTGTTTCTTCCCCTTGGGCGACCGCTTTGTCAAAGGGCACACTCTCACGAGGCAGGTTGTCACTTCCCTCAAAATACGCTTGTTCAAAACTACCTTTGAGTTCCAGAAGGAAAGCAAATGTTGATCATCATTGAAAACCTGCCAGTTATTGGTATTATCAGGTACACTAGGCCGATGGATCATCTCAATGGTGAACTTGTCTTGAGAGAAATCAGGATGAGGAATCGAGTGACTCTTGAGACACTAGTGAATCAGCCCTGCTGTTCTTTTCCCTAGGTACTGCTTCGATAGAGAAAGCATCAAGGAATTCAATGGAATCCCAAACCTGGTTCCGGTAATGTTTCGGCCTTCCATTTTTTACTTGAAAAAGGTTCTCGACCTGCTTTACAATTAACTATGCATCACCACGAGCCAAAAGATTATTTACACCTTGTTCTTTAGCCACTTGCAGTCCAAGAATGAGAGCCTCATACTTTGTTGTATTATTAGTATTTTCAAACTGAAACTTAAATGAAAAAGGATGAAGGATACCTTCAGGTGACACCAGTAGGACACCAGCTCCAGAACCAGCTGAGGAACAACTTCCATCAAACTCTAAAATCCAAACCCCGTTAGGATCTTTAGGAGACACTCTGGGAAGTTGGATTTCATCAGGGGACATAATCATGTAGTTACCATGCCCCATATCCTCATAGAGTATTTGTGCTTTAGGATCATCCGTTTTCTGCACAATATACTCAGACTGCTTCTCGGCAAGGAACTTCTTCATTTGTCCATTGACAGCACGAGTGCATGTGACCAGTCCATTTGGATTTCTCCACCTACGTCCTTACAAAAGTTCCTACTTAACAACATCCCGTATGAAGGGGGAATATCTGCCACTAAGATGGTAGCCAACACTTTCTTCTCGGGTAAAGCAGCAAAAGCTACCTGTGCATCTTTAATCCTTCCGACCAGGGTACTTCCTTACTCTCCATAGAGTAACAAGATCCATAAGTGCGTGTGAGAGTTAGGCCTAAAGCATGAGCTACTTTAGCAGGCATCACATTATCTGAGGCTCCGGAATCTATGACACAATTACTGAGCCTATGGCCAGCTATAAGGAGTGTTACATAAAAAGGCTTGATTTTGTCATTAGGCGAGGTGACAACGGCTACCAGACTAGGCTGTGGTGCAGAAGGAGGAGTGGGCAAAAGGCCTTTAGAGGTGGTCTTAGAGTGGGAATTGACAAAGTGGATCATTTTAGCAAAAGCTTTGGGATGGGTTTGATAATACTCGCCTTCGAGATTTGGACCTTGGTCTTTTTCAGATGATCAATAATATCAAAAGACCCAGAAGTGGACGGGCCATCATCATTTGAAATTCTAGGCTTATCAACTTTAGGAGAAAAAGAAGGAGAAACTTTTGAAGCAGAACTAACAGGACTCACCTTTGGTGTAGATGAGGTAGGGATAGGAGATCCTCTTTTTGCAATCACGGGAATAGTTGTCGACTGCTCCTTAGATTTCTTGATGGGCTGTGTCACTTTCTCCTTCTGACTTGTTTGCTCTCGAGTCATGATAGTGAATGATTCGCTATTCATGTCTGCTACTACTTCATCATAGTCATCTCCATCATTGACACCTTCCGTGGTGAAGAAATTTACTCGAGATCCCTCAAGTTCATCTGCTTCATCATCAACTTCTTCCGCAAACTCCTCGCAAGCTTCATTATCTCGATCATCATCTGGTTCTTCCACTTCGCAGGTCGCATTGACAGGGACTTTAACAGAGGTCCTTCAAGTGCTAGTCTTGTTTGAGAAGCAGGAAAACAATTTCTGGGCTGGAAATTTCTCTTCGGCACGTCTGCATAAGGAGCATGCTGAGCTAATTGTTTCTTTATGGCAAGAAGATCATTTGCAAGTTTTTGAACTAATGGATCAGTATTAGGCCCAGGGGTGGAAGAGGAAGAAGCAGCAGACTTAGATTTGGAAGGGTCTCTTCTCAACTTCCCTGACATGATCAAGTCATCCTCGATACTAACAGTGAGGATTTGATCCTCGACCAATGTTGCGAGATTAGCCCTTCTTAGTGCATAACTAACTTTGGGCGATTGAGCATTTAGGAAGAAACATTTTTGAATTTGATCAACAGGTCGGGTAAGCTGCGGAATTTTATTGATCAATTTGTTGAATCGGGCCACAAATTCTCTCATGGGCTCTTGTGAATCTTTCTTTATCTAAGAGATTTGGGCTAGCAAGGCATGTACATCTTCTGCCGGCTTGAAACGGTTTTCGAACTGAGTTCTCATTGTGTCCCAGTCGGTGATAGCGCCAGCCGGAAGGTGGTAGAACCAATCAGCAGCATTATCTTGTAACGTCTCAACGAACAGCCTTACGGAGACGTCTTCATATTCGACTCCCAGAACTCCACATGCAACAATGAAGGCTGCGATGTGTTCATCAGGATGCACTTTGCCATCACCTTTGAATTTAGGGAAGTTCTTCCGGTTACCTCTGGGTAACTCATGCAAAGGCTGAGTAAGGGCCAGGGGCCCGACACGATGACCCCATGGTAATGGCACCGCCATTCTTGGAAAAACGGCTTGGAGAGGAACTGTAACACCAGCAAGAATCAAAGCTTGAAGATTAGGGCTAGCTGGCTCTGAAGAAAAACCACCTGTGGGAATTCTGTCTTGAACAGGTGGAGTGCTTGTCGAACGAGTCCTTCTATTTGTTGAAGGGAAAGGAAAACCTTGCTGCTCCAAAAGCTGAAACTGAGAATCTTCAACACCGAGGGCCCTCCTCCCTCGAGTAAAACGTGGAGTCACCAGATCAAAGGATGATCGAAAATTATAGAACTGGAATATGATTTTCCCAAGCTGAGTCACCAAAAACTGTTGGTCGTCAAATAGGAATTTTAAGAAGAGCAACAGTCAGGGGACAAGAAGTCCCTCCTCTTTAATGGGAGAGGTTCCCTTATTCAGAAACAAACCTATTTACAAATGTACAAGACATGATTTGTTGGTTAAACTTGGATATTACGAAAGTGTTTTCTATGAAGATCATCAATTACAAAAAGGACTGAGGAAATGAGAGTACGGGAAAGAGCAGAAAGGCAACATGTAGAATTATAGATATCAGAGTAATTCTTTATGTATGCGAAGTCACAGTGAATTGAAACAAGATCATTTGTATCGGATAAATAAGATGGAATTCAAAGACACAAAGTTTTGTAAATAACATCTGCTAGAACACAAAGTTTCTTAACATAACACAGATTCATTAATCAAGGACACAAAGTTCCTTCTTGGTTATACAAGATCACCATGCTTGCAAAGTCGAAGATTATGCAATCGGCAAGACTAATAAACTTGAGACAAATGATCTTCACAAAGAAAATAAATGAAAGCTTAGGAATAACAGAGATCAGATAGACAAAGAATGGAAAGTCTTTCTGTATTGATTTCTTTATGATATATTTACACTTTCGGAAAATAAGCCAAGTTCTTCCTCCTTTTGAATGGCGTAAAGAAGGCCATTATATAGCTCACTATTCAGTTACTCTTCGTAACCGTTTCTTTTAACTAAAGAATAGTTAAGGACCGCCAATCGCAGTACCTCAACTTATTACAAAGAAAACGGAAAAGAAAGGGAAGAAGAGAAAAGAATGGGGAAGAAGACAGGTGGCCAGTCACTGAGAGGGACCCACCGACTTCAGAATCCACTGCTCTGAATTTCTTTAACGCCTCAGCTATGTCTCTGCCACGAGGGACTGACGTGTTGGCCGTAGACTGAGTCCAAAATCCAAGACATTTCTCCATCTCTTTATCAAACTCGACATGAGTATGATAATCTTTATTTGCTTCTCAACTGACGTATCAAGAGAGCAGATTTCCTTCATTTTCTCTTTGGAGATGGAGTTTTCCTTGAATAGATTATCTTTGACAAAAGCTCTGAACTGAGCTTTGATTTCTTGCAAGGAAAGGGAAACACCAGAATTTTCATCCTGAAGATGACAGTGTATATCTTTGAAAGCAGAGACAACCAGTGTCTTGAAAGCTTCGCCCTTCTGCCAACTGTTCTTTAGTTCTCCCAAAGCCTCCTCCAGGACTTTGATCTTCATATTGATAGTATCAGAGCCGCAACCTAAATTCGGGGAGGAATTACAGAGAAAAGGGATACACGCGCAGGGAATTAGGTTGCAAGGGTTCGAGCAAGGGTACCATGGAAACAATGTAAGAATCTGCAAAGGTGGCTTGCTCGTTATAGCCATTGAGGAGAGAGAGAAGGGTGATCAATGCGCATTAAATTCATATCTATCGAGTTTGAAAACAACATATTCGGGTAGAGCGGAAAAACTAAGTATGAATGGCATTTGGTTCGCTTGGGACATGTGAGACGCGAATGCACGAAACACGCGGCTCGGCTTGATTCGGGCAAAATAGGGAGAAGACGCAAAAACACATTTTGGGACATATGGGATGAAAACGCAAAGGACGCGGTTCGGGCAAATCGGCCGAAAATGGAACAACTTGCAAATCTAACTTGGGACATTTGGGACATGAAAGAGCGAAGTACACGACTTGGTGTTTCTTTGTGAAAAGGTGACAATGAGTCCGAAAAGTTTGGGACATTTGGAACGCAAGTACGTGAAGTACGCGGTTCGGGCGTTTACCCGAAAAGATGACAATGAGTCTGAAAATTTTGGGACATTTGGAACGCAAGTACGCTCACGCGGTTCGGGCGTTTCGGCCGAAAATGGAATAGCTTACAGAATTAACTTTGGGACATTTGGAACATGAAAGTGCGAAGTACGCGGTTCGGGTGAAACGGCCGAAAATGGAACAACTTGCACAATTCCATTTGGGACACTTGGGATGAAAAGTTCCGACAGGCCCGAAAATGGAACAACTTCGGGGATTTCGGCCGATCGGGAGGAACGAATGCATTTCGAACTTGGGACACATGGGACAAAAATGTCCGACAGGCCCGAAATACATACAAAATGACCCAAAACGCAGATTTTCTCAATTTCACGACTTCGGTACATTAGAGAAAACACTTAAACTCAAAATTTTGAAATTTTTTACTTTCATCGGAAGCAGGAATTTTGAGTGGACAACGGACCGATTAGGAATGTGGTCACATTATATGGCTGCCTAGGAGACTCGGGTATCATGACACACTTTGGTTTAACTTGGGTGACCCAAAGATGTCATCTTATCCCTAGTCCTCGAGTGCATCCATATAACGTTATCACCTTACTAATCCGTTCCCGAGTGATTAACCTTGGGATAGGAGGGACTGACAAAAGTCGGTATTAGACATTCTACATAACATAAGAATGGGGTGAAGGACGTATTCCAGTTGGCGAGTATGCCGTTAAGGAATATGAGACATAAGCAAGTATGTTTCAAATCTTTGGCCAAAGTATCAAGCTTCATTGATTGCATTGTCTGAGTCACCCGGTCTAAGGGATGAGATTCCGATGAATAATGGTACTGATTATTTAGTTAGGTTCCTTGGACAGAGCATTCTCGAATCCCGAATAGGGAAGAGAACCGCAAGAGTGATGTGTGAAATAAAAATGCTAACTCTTATTACTCATGAATAGATCGGTAGATTACCAAGTCATGGAATGAATAGATCGGAGGTACTGAAGTCATTACATGACTGCATATGGTTATCTGTTATTAAGAATGGTTAATTGATTTGTGAGTTCTAAATTATGTATTTAGAACCGGAAGCATTTATCAAAAAAAAAAAAATTGACTTGTTCTAATGTGTAAAATGAGGATGTTACACACATGCCACTCATCATGTAATTACCTACCTAGAACACCTCCCAACTTGGTGACCTATGCATTGACACAGCGACACTTGGTTTGATTTGGGTGAGGATGCGTTTAGCTTTCATACTCACTTTGAGACTCGCGAGCCTGACACTTCGAATTTCAATGTTGCCCTAAATTTGAAAAAACCTCTAAATTTAATGACTCCTAAAACCTCGAATCCCATAACCCTGAATTCATCTTAACTCACCACATGCCCTTCACTTCGAGTTTGGGCCTCTACCTTTTTGGGGTCTCAAGCTCGTCCATTTTAGAATTTCCCACATCCAAAGCCCAAAGCAAACCTCTAAAAGCATCACCACGTTGACCCTGAAATAGGGGGTTGACCTAGAACTTACAGATGTTCCACTTCACCACTTTTTTGGGATTTCAAACTTTACGCCTTTGGAAACCTCAAGCCCTTGTCTTCAGGTTTCTCGCACCGCCAAGCCCGAACAAAACCTCCAAACCGACTCTTCCTTGAAATTTAAAATACTCAACCCCCGAAATCCAAAGGACTTTGGGCTTTACTCCTTTTAACTCACTCATTTCTAATCCCCTTTCCTCTACTTTTGTATTAGTTCTATGGCCTAGTTGCTCACAATTCCTTCTTTGCATCCTTAGCTTGACTCACACATACTTTTTTACCTTAAGACCGGCTCACGATGAGCTTTATTAATGCCAAAATGAATCATCTCATTTCCACCGGTGTGGGCTCAATCTCTTGGAATCACTCCTTGTGATGCATGCACTCGGCTAAGAGCTCGGGGAGCTCATACCTTCATCTTCTGCCCATCATCATTTAGCTCCTATACATGTTATCTCGAGCTCCCTTCATCGATGCAACCATCTCGTTGACTCACTCGATGCATGATATCCTCCATGTTTCACCTAGTCCATACCTGGTCTTTTATAACTTCATGCCCCGGATGAATCTATGTGAATTACTCAGTGCTCTAAGCCCTCACACCCCAACTCACCCAAGTGGCCTCCTTTGTATCCGCCATGCTACCATGTTGTGAGTTTGACAAGCTCACAAAGCTCACCACCGAGATCCTTCGACTCGACTCACTAAGTAGCTCGTTGAGCTACTCAGCAAGTTGATCCTTTGACTCCCAGCCAATATAGGCCCCCTAGCTTACCGATCTACTCTCTGAGTATCTCAGTAAGCTATTTCCAACTCGGTTGGCCCTTCATAGGCCTGAAATGCAATTTTTACCACAGGTCCCGATGTCTTATATTTTTGGAAATTTCACATGCAGAGAGCTTGATAGAGGTTGAACATGGGGAATTTCAAATTCTTAGTTTTACCCATTTTTTATTTCTTAACCGGATGTGGGATCAGTTTGGCTAATTTTTCCTAGGGGAAAAATAGTGAACATCTATAAGCAACACTAATTGATGAATACCCAAGAAATATGCCCTCATCACACATGGAATCAAATTTTCCCAAATTTTCTTCATCTCTCTTAATATAGCACTTGTTCCCAAAGACTCTTATGTTCTTCACATTGGCTGGCCTCCCTTTCCATAGTTTATAAGGTTTTTATTATTATGTAATCTTAAGTAAGCTCTTTTTAGAGTATAGAAAGATGTACAAACTACCTCACTCCAATAGCTATCAAGAAGTCTTGATTCATTCAACATAGTCCTGCTCATTTCTTGCATAGTCTTGTTCTTCCTTTCAACCACCCCATTTTTTTGAGGTGTCCTAGTAGCTAAGAATTGTCTTTTTATTCCATGTTCTTTGCAATAATCATAAAATTCATTAGACCAAAATTCTCCACCCTTGTCTAGATCTTAAGCATTTGATTTTGGTGTTCTTCTCATTCTCCACAAGTGCTTTGAAGGCTTTGAACCTGTCCAAGGATTCTGATTTGTGTCTTAAGCAAGATACCCATGTCATCCTGGTAAAATCATCTATTAGGAGCATGAAATACTCATCTCCTTGCATGCTTGTAGTCCTTGTAGGCCCACACAAATATGTATGAATCAACTCCAAAGGTTGAGTAGTGGAATACTCTTTTGACTTGAATGACCTTCTTGTTTGTTTTCCATGTAGAAAAGAATTGCACATAGAATCTTTTGGTTTTACAATCTTTGGCATGTTTATAACTCCATCTTTAGCACTTAATTTCACAAGATTTTCAAATTTGAGATGTCCTAATCTCCTGTGCCATAACCAGTTGTCATCAAGTTTTCTTGCAAAACATTTTTCTCTATTTACCTCTTTGAGCACATACATATTGTTCTTTGTCCTTTTTTATTTTCCAACTCTCTTTCCTAATTTTCCATCAATAATTTTACACCCTTTATCATTTAAGATCATATTGTAGCCTTGTTTGCACATTTTACTAACACTTAGGAGGTTGTGTTTGAGCCCTTCAACATATAGAACATTTTCAATATTTATTTTTCCATTGTCAAGACTAAGAGTTCCCTTTCCCATAATATTTGCTGAATTATTGTCACCAAATCTAATAGCACCTGAAGCATCATTTGACAAGGAAATAAATTTAATTTTGTCTCCTATCATATGAATGGGGTAGACACTATCCAAGTACCAAATCATTCCCTCATCTTGCACATGGAAGGAAGTTTGTGTTATCATACCAAGTTCTCCTTTCTTGTTTGATCTATCTTTCACAACATATATCCACTTGATTTTTTTGGGTGTTTTTGAGTTGCACATGCTAGCTATGTGACCCTCCTTTTGGCATTTTTAGCACACAGGGTTATGACTCATTCTTGTATGCTGCAAGTTATAATTTCTCCTATTTCCTCTAGCATTTCTTCTACATTTTATAGCTTTGTGACCAAACATGTTACATGAAAATAAATAACCATAGAAGGAATGAGAGTAACATAGGTGATTCTAGGAGTTTTTTCCTTTTTGCATATTTGGTGGCCTCCTTGTTCATGGTGTGAGAGATTTTTGGTGTAGACTTATCTTCTTTCTTCTTGGTTGGTTCATCTTCCTTATTTTCTTCCTTGAAACCAATTCCTGATTTGTCATTTACATCCCTTTGAGTTCTTAGAATTTTGGCTAGGACATTTGAGCTCTTTTCTATCTTCTCATACATCTTGAGTTTGTTATTTACTTGTTCCAATTCAGCCTTGTGGAGTTCTAAATCAGATTTCAAGATTAGACATTCTTCTTCCTTTGCCTTGTAGGATTGAGAAATCTTTTCTAGCTAAGATTCAAGCTCCTTGATTTCATTTATTTCCTCTTCTTCCTTTTGAATTTTCTTCTTTTAAAGATGTGAATTTGTTCTTCATAATCCTTTAAGGTGCATCTTATATTTTGGTTCCTTCTTCTACATATTTGGAGTTCTTCAAGAGCACTTACAAGTTCAGCCTCTAGATTTAATTTTTCCTCTTCTTCATCTCGAGTCTTCATAATTTTCCACATTCTTTCTGTTTGTGCAGCCTTCATGAGGAATTTCCAAGGCCATGAACAAAGTTTCACACTAAGCTCCATCACTCTCACTCTCTGAGCTTCTTGAATCACTTGATTCTGAGTCACTTGATTTTTCTTTTGAATAGAATTTTCTCTTGTTCTTGAAAAACTTCTTCTTGTTGCCCTTCTTCTTGTAGTTCATCTTTTTCTTGCCATGTTTATGACCTTCTTCACCATATTCAAATTGAACCTCCTTATTTTTTTGGGAATTTAGCAACAAAGTGTCCTACTTGACCACAATTAAAGCATTTGAAAGGGAGTTAACTTTATATTTACCTGAGCCTCTTCCTAGTCTTCTTACAAACATTGCTTCAATCTTCTCATCATCTTCTTCATTATCCAAATCTGATTCCTCTTTTTATTGCTTGGATTGAGTCTCTTTCTTGGATTTTAATGAAAATTCCTTCTTAGCAAATTTAGCTCCAAGTCCTCATTTCATATGTTGATAAGATGCTTTTTAGCTCATCCAATGTCAAGGTTTTCATGTCTTTTGCTTCCTCAATGGTTGAAACCTTTGCATCATATTTAGAGGTCAGGGATCTTAGGAATTTTTGAACTATGATGGTTTCTTCTTGCTTCTCACCTAAGCCTCTAATCATATTGATTACTTCATCAACTCTTTGCATGTATGTTGCAATACTCTCATCCTCTTTCATCTTCAAACTCTCAAATTGAGCTTTGTAGGTCTATAATTTAGCTAGCTTGACTTTTTCATCACCCTCATAGATACTTTGAAGTTTTTTCCAAATCTCCTTGGTTGTAGTACAATGCATTACCTTCACAAATTCAATTTCATTCAACCCACATAGAATGACATTCATGGCTTTTGAATTGTTTTCATATTATGTCTTATCTACTACAAAGGTAATTAGAGTGGTTTGAGGAGTGTAGCCATCACACTTTCACATATGTCAAAACCAAGGGACATGAGATAATTTTTCATCCTTATCCTCCAAAGTGCATAATTTGTTCCTGTGAAGAGAGGTGACCTTGACATTAATAATACACCTTGTGCCTGATTTTTTCCATGCTTGTGAAGAGAGGGTCACCTTGAATATGTTAATATTCCACTAAAAGGCCATAATCTAATACCAATTGCTAGATATAAAAATCAATAATAGGGAGGTAAATCAGTCCTAACAGAATTTAACCTTTTCAACTAAAGTCAGCAATCAACCAATAAACTCAAAGAGAAGTGTATGTAAGAAAAAAATGCACAAGAAATAGAGTTATAGTGGAAAACCCATGAAAGGAGAAAACCCACTTGAAATCAAATCCTTTATTAGGAACACCCATTCCTAGCTTACATGAAATTATTGATTAAGCACCTACTTAATATTTGAAGCACCAACTTCAAACACCACCAAACACCTACTTGATGAAGACTGAGCACCCACTCAAATGATTGTACAAGATTCAAACTTTCAAGAAGCATCTACTTCTTCAATCTAAGCACCTACTTAAACAATTACACCATTTAATTTATCATTTATCTCTTTTGTTTATCTATCAAAAATCATGATCAATTTACTAGCACAATTCATTCATTAGTTCATACTTGCACTTTATTCTCTCGATTTTTGGTTCTATTTCTCAATCAATTTCCCATACATGTGCTCCTATTGTTGTCACTATCTTTTACCATCATCCTTGTCATAACTTTTATAACTATGATTGGGATTTCTATCTATACTTTTCACTTTTCATCATACCTTTACACTTATCTGTCTTTGCTTATCTCATTGTTCTCTAATAATTATCAAATGAACAAACCTTATTTTTGAAATTCTATATCACTATTTTGTTACACTTTTCATCACAATTATTTACTTATCAGGTCTCACTATTTTATTTCCATATCTCTGTATCTTCTTTAATCAAACACATCCATCTCTTTGATGACACATTTATATCTTTTCTTTTATATCTATATCTTCCTTCAAGTATGACGGTTACTCTTTTCAATTTTTCAATATTACAACCTTTTAAATTCCTTTTAAGACTTCAAGTTCCATAATAACCATTTATGATTCATATCTCCATTGAATCTCAAAAGACTTTTCTATGTAAGAACAAGAAAAATTTATCTTTATACATTCCATATCAAACCTTGAATTTATTTCATGTAATCATGAGTGATTTGAGCTCTTCAAATTCCATACACCTCCTCCCAATTCGAATGGACTTGGCCTTACACTATTCATTTCCACAAAAAAAGAATTTGGCAAAGACCCTCAATTTCGAGTTTGAGATGAACCTAAACTTGCATTCAAACATGATTTCACTTTGTTAAACCCTCTTTGACTCTCACCGAGCTCCAGTGCACTCTACAAAACACATAAATGCATTCACATTATTACAAATGTAACTTGACAATACTAACACATTACTTTACATAGATACATACCACCGTGTTGGATCTCAAACTTGCACACATCTCAAATCTAGTTGAATTGATTCATTGAGGAAATAATGGGATTGTATCGAAGTTTTGTAACCTTGCACGCTTGATAAAAACCTCCAGAGAAGGCCAATTATGCTACCTTTTTCTCATACTCGCTACTCTTAATGTTGAAAGTGAAACCTAAGCTAAAGATGCCAAGGGACTAGAGATAGAAGGAGAACATGAAAATGGAAAACTAAAATAAGGGAGGTGATAACACCATAAAGAAAGGGGCATGAACACCATCAAATCTGAGTGAGATGGAAGAGAAACATGTAGAGAAAGGATAGAAACATGTATCAACGATCTGAAACATATTTACACATTCATTTTCATGAATCACAATAAAAAATGAGACGTAAGGGACTTAAGAAAACAAAACATACACAACACGTGAAGGAAAGGCAAAGAAAGAAGAATAAAAAAGTTAAGGCAGAATGTAGCCACAAAATAATGCTTCTATTACTTCAAGAAATGCACAATCTATTACAATGGCATATGAGGTTGATATCCACATGCATAGACTAGATCTAAGTCCCGCAACTTAAAATGCAATGTAATACCTATACAAACTAAAAGAGTCTAGCCTTTATCAATGAAAATGCTCTTACATTTATAGATGAATGGGTAACAAGGGAAAATATGATTTGAAAACTCAGCCACCAACAACCAACAATGAATACCTGCAAATCTTCTTACAAATCTATCAAATGCACTTCTCCATGTTTGTTTGGTGTGTGGGAGAAGGAAAGGGGCAAGATCTGAATCAAATCAAGTGGTTGGAGCAATCTTATCATTGCATTACTAGCATGAGAGATGATTTCTAGCTTCTTACCTACCCAATCCCGCCAAAATTTGAACTTGAGTGATATGGAGTGTATCCCGCATCATCATCTATTTTTTCATCTTCTCCCACATTTCACACCTTAGTTGGTTGCAAGGATTAAATGACCTGTTGGCACACTTTGGTAGGTTTTGTGTGGTTCACTCAATGTTTGACAGTCAACATGGCACAAGAACTGACACAGAGGAAGGTGGGACATCACGCAAAGGAAGGAAGCGCGAAGAAGAAAGAAGGAGGTGCAAAAATTGATGCACGTGGGAGGAAAGGAAGGAATACCTGCAGAAGGAACCTATGGAAGAGGTGGAATAATAATATAATGTGCAGAAGAAATGAAGGTTACATGCAAGGATGTCAAGGAATTAGTTATTTTAGAAGCAAGCCTAAGGTGTGCGTGAAGGGCGAATGAACTTCTAGGAGGAATGCGAATGCGCCGAGAGTGGTGTAAGGAAAATATGGGATTGATAGAGAGAAAAATAAGGGAAGATGGAAGGTGTGAATAAAATGGAGCACATGAAATGGAAAATATGGTATTGCATCCACATTTTCTTGTTTATATATAGTTCTTTTTCCCACATGCTTCTTGTGAACTCTCTTTTATTGCTTCCAAGATGGCAAGCATCTTCTAGTAGTTTTCTCTGACTTGCAAGATTCAAAACAAATTTTAGAACATGCTTCAAGTGACTCAGGGGTAGTTCTTCAAATTTACAGATCAGAGGTTCATATACACGTTGACTCCATGCCCAATGGATGATCCAGATGTTAATCTCCTTCATCTAGTAGGCAGATGGCCCTAAAAATTTTCAAATTATTACCCAATATAACTCCCCTAGTTATTTAGACAACTTATATTTCCATTCTGGCTATGAGGTTATACATTGCATATTGTGTGCACTTTAATTGTTCTCTTGGCAAGTTTCCTTAGCTCCCATCGACCCATTAAATGGGATCGATCCCATTGAGTGGGATTGATCCCATTGATCGGGATTGATAGCATGTCTCCATCAAGATGAGATAACTCAAAAGAGTTAGCCTCCTTGCAAGAAATGATAATATATGGGCCACTCCAAAGTGCATCAAAATTTAAATGATGTAATGGTTTGGCTTTGTAAGCATCCCATTTTAAGACCAAGTCCCCAACTTTGAAATTTTTGGCCTAGCCTTTCTGTCAAACCATTTCTTTTTGATTGTTCATGTTGTTCTTGCTTGATCAAGGCAGACTTCCTTGATTCTTCAAGATCAACCAACTCTTCCATTCTAATTTCTCTCTGGTCTGCGCCTTCAAATTCTAGCTACAGGGAAAGTTCTAATGAATTCAACTTAAGTGACAAGAAATGTAGCCTCCTTTCCATAGAAAATATTATAAGGTGAAGTTGTTATTACCTTCTTCATTGTGATTTTGTCTTCCCAGAGTGTGCATGAGACCTTTGTATGCCACTGTCTTTGGTTGATTTTGTTAGCCGCTTTCATGATTATGATCGTGTTCTTATTTTTTGACTCTGCCAAGCCATTACCTTTTGAGGGTAATAATTAGAGGTCTTCAAGTATATACCAAGACTAAGAGCCCAATCAGTGATTTTAGTACTAAGGAAGGATTTTGCATTATCTAAAATAATTGTTTAAGGGATGCCAAACCTTGTTACAATACCTTTGAGAAAGTCGAGGATGACTGACTCGGTTGATTCTTTGAGCGTGATAGCTTCTGTCCATCTGGTGAAGTAATCCATAGCTGTCAACACCCATTTATGTCCAATTATCAAAGGAGGATTGATCATTCCTATGAAGTCAAGATCCCATTACGTAAAAGTTTTATCTACTTTGCTTTGTTGGAGGTGAAGCACTATCAATTTATTCTTTCCTGTAAAGAAAGCACATTCTTTGCACTTCATGACCCACTTGTGCGCATCCATGAATAGGGTAGGAAAAAGAATCTTGTCATGATGATCTTCATCGATGTAGTCTTGGCATAGAAGTGTCCACTAGAGAATCCATCATGAAATTTTGCTAACACTTTTTCAATTTGCATGTCATCAATACACCTTAACATTCAAGACGCCATCAATGTTTCTTTTGAAGATAATACCATCAATCAAAACATATTGAATAGACTTTACCCTAAGATGTCTTCTCTTTAATTTTTTCAAAATAGGGGGTACACACCCTTAGAAAGGAATGTAATCATGTCCTTCATCCAAATTTTCATGCCGGGGCTTGATTCTTCGAGGATCTCAGTGAACAAGAGATCTTCATTTATAAATAATGAAGTCTCGGGTTCATTCTGCGCATCCTCTACAATCTCCATACAAATTGCACTACCTCTTACCAACTTTTTGGATTTGATAGTCACATCATAATCCATGATTTTGGTCACCCATTGCGCTCTCTTCTTGTTGATTTCTTCTCCCATGATGAAGTCTCTTATACCAAAGTGTGAAACTAACACCTTAACATGATTTGTGGTGAGTATACTCTAAAATATTTTGAGGGCACGAATGATGGCATAGACCTATTTCTCTATGTGACTATATTTCAACTCATAATCCTTCGTTGTGACTCGAGGAAATCCATTATTTGCTTTCACCTTATTCATTTTCTTGTGTCAGGATAACAACAACACTCACATCAATACCATAAGTGTAGAAGGTGATATCCTTAGCATAATATGGGTTAATGAGTGTTGGTGTGTAATAAATTTCTTTTTGATCTTGTTGAAACTTTCCTTTCCTTCTGTTGTCCACTTGAAGGTTGTGTATTTTTTTAATATGAAAGTGATGGGCCTTTTCATTCCCGTAAAGTTAGGAATGAATATCCTAACAAATTTTATTTTTCCTAGGAAGGAATGCAAGGCTTTCTTATGTGCGCGGCAGGAAATAGCTAGGATGGTTGAAACATTCTCGGGATTAATTGTGATGCCATCCTTTAAGACCACATGGCCTAAAAGATTTCCTTGTTCCACTACAAAATTACACTTTTTGGGGTTAAGAGATACCCCAAATTTTTTGCATCTCTCAAATACTTTCTCCAAGTGTGCCATGTGATCCACACTCTACTTTGAGAAGATAGTTATGTCATCTAGGTAAACCAAGATGAACTCATTAATATATCCTTTAAAGGTAATATCCATGGCACCTTGAAAGGTCATGCCTACATTTGATAGAACAAAGGGAATCTTCTGATATGCATATGTTCTCCATTTGGTTGTGAATTCCATTTTGAATTTATCCTCTTCCTTGACCAAGATCTGATCGAAGCCAAAATACCTATCCAACATAGAAAATATCTACACATCAACCATTGTCTCTGAATCTACTCCATAGAAGGAAAGGATAATGATCCTTTAAGGATGCCTTGTTTAAATCTTTGAAATCAATGTAGATTCTGATTTCACCATTATTTTTACACATTGGAACAAGATTGGCAACCCGTAGAGTACTTAATGGGGAAAAAATATTTTCCTCAATGAGTTTAGACTAGCCTTTTTATGTCCGATGGCCTTGATAATAGGATCAAGGTCAATGGAGTATTGAGAAACACTTAGATCAAATCCTTTTATGTCCTCATACTCCCATGAGAATATGTCATTGTATTTATGAAAAAGAGAGATGAATTCATTCTTTTCATCATGCGTACAAGATTTATTTAGCAACAATCCTTTATCAAGCACGCAATAGTGACTGGGAGCAGTCTTGTTGCATCATGCGCATATACTTATCTTCACCCTTGAACTCATCATCAAGGCTGAATATTTTCTCTAAGGTAACCAACCCTTTAGGCAACTTGTTTATCTTTAGCTAGATCATTTGGTCACCATAGCTATCATGTAATGTAAGTCATCTTGCATGCTTTAAGAGAACTCAGCTTCATTCTCGAATAAACTAGAAAATCTTCTTATCATTGTCAAATACTTGCCAAATGATGTTGTTATCTGGAATGGATGGCCTTTTTGGGTGTGGATCCTATTTTTTTCTTCTTAGATCAATATTGAAGTGTGGAGTTTGAATTGGGAAGATGAAAGGTCATGACCATTTCTTTTCCATCCATGGGAAGATGAAAGGTCATGACAATTTCTTTTCTAGCCGTGGGAAGATGAAAGGTCATGACTTTCAAACTTCTAGGGTTGGATTTTGGACTTATTAAAGGATTGTAATCCTATAAATAGAGGTGTTAGGGTATCTTGAAGATATCTTTTCTTTTCAATAGGTCTTGAGTCTTAGTGATCAAGAGGTGATCAAGAGTGATCAAGGTTAAGCAATTGGGTGTCAATTGTGGTTTAGCATCTTTGGAATTTTTTTGTGAGTTCATAACTGAGAGAAGACTGTGAGAGTTATTTTACTCTTGTTGATAATAAAATCTAAGCAAGTTCTTGGTGGATGTAGCCCACATTGGGTGAACCACGTTAAATCTTGTCTTGTCTTCTTTTGCATTATTTATTTATGTTGTTATATTTCTACATGTATAATTCTGCTATATAGTTTCCTACTATTGTGATTTGAGGAATTGTTTCCGCATATTTGTTCTCTAATTCCTAACAACTGGTATCAGAGATTTGGTGGTTTTTTGCTGAAGTGGTAAATCACAGGAAAGTTTAGCTTGAGTGGGAGCTATGGTGGATGAGGTCGATCAAGGGTTGAGAAGTTCAATGGGTAGAACTTTGGTTTGTGGAAGATGCAAATGAAGGATTACTTATATCAAAAGGACCTCCATGTTCCTTTGGCTAGAAAAGAAAAGAAACCTACAACCATATCGGATGAGGATTGGGAGTTGCTGATAGAAAGGAACTTGGGGAAATTTATTTATGCCTTGCATATTCGGTTACTTTCAACATATCGCAGGAGAAGACCACGGAAGGTCTCATGAGTGCGTTGGGGAAGTTATATGAAAAACCCTCTTCCTTTAATAAAATATTTTTAATAAAAAAATTATTTAATATGAAGATGTCTGAGAATGGTTCTAATGTTGTTCATTTGAATGAATTTAATACGGTTGTGAGTATGTTAAACTTGGTAAAAATTGACTTTGATGATGAGGTCAGGGATTTGTTGATTTTTTGCTCCTTACCAGATAATTGGGACAACTTGGTTATGGCTGTAAGTAATTCAATCTCTAATAATTCAAATCTGAAGTTTGAGGATGTAATAGGTGTGATCCAAAGCAAGGAAATGCAAAGGAAGAGCACCAAATATTCTTCTACTGGAAATGTTTTAACGGTGGAGAGAAGAGGGAGAAAAAGAACGTAGGAAAGGTAACCATGGGAAGTTAAATGATCACGAAGGTCAAAGTCCAAGAGTAAGTTAGAATGTTGGCATTGTGGAAAGGTTGGTCATGCTAAGAAAGATTGTTGGGATTTTCATGATAAGAAGAACAAGGAGGAAACTAAAGAGGTAAATGTGGCAAAGCAGTGATGTTTTTCAGATGCGTTAATTCTTTCTTTAGATAATATTGTTGAGTCTTGGGTGTTAGATTCAGGGGCTTCTTTCCATGCTACCCCACATAGACATTACTTTACTGATTTTTTTCAAGGAGATTTTGGACATGTATATCTTGGTGATGATGAACCATGTAGCATAGTAGGGAAAGGTTGTGTTTGGGTGAAAATGTAGAATGGGAACACATGGATACTTAAGGATGTCAAGAATGTGCCGAAATTGAGGCGTAACTTGATATCAATGGGTCACCGGGTAGTGATGGTTGTACAGACAGTCAATTTTACAACAGATTCTTGGAAGGTTACCAAGGGAGCTCTTGTGGTTGCAAGAGGTAAGAAAACTGGTACTTTGTATTTAACTAGTGGTGTTGATTATTGTAATTTAGTTGCTGCAGATGGAGATGTAACTTTGTGGCACCAGAGACTTGGTCATATGAGTCAAAAGGGCATGCAGATTATAAAGGACATGTTTCCTAGATTAAAGGAGTTAGATTTAGACTTCTGTGAGGACTATGTTTATGGAAAATAGAAGTGGGTGAGATTCCTCAAGGTTGGACCTACCAGGAAGGAGAGTAAGTTGGATTTAGTGCACACATATGTGTGGGGGGCAGCTAAGGTAAACTTTATTGGTGGTTCATGTTATTATGTCACTTTTGTTGATGATGCAACTAGAAAAGTTTGGGTATATTACATTAGAAAGAAATCCGATGTGTTTGAAACCTTCAAAATATGGAAATCCTTGGTTGAGAATGAAACAGGTCTCAAGTTGAAATGTCTCAGTCAGATAATGGAGGGGAGTATTACAGAAATGAATTTCTTGATTATTGTCTGGTAAATGGGATCCGCAGGAAAAGAATGGTTCCAAATAATCCACAAGAAAATGGAATGTCAGAGACAATGAACATGACAATCATGGAGCGTGCTACGTGCATGAGGTTACATGCGGGGCTTCCACTCATGTTTTGGGCGTAAGTGGTCATCATAGTTGTTTTTCCGATTAACAAGGGACCCTCTTTGGATTTGGATGGAGGTATACCCGAGGTGACTTGTCCAGTAAGAAAATTGATTACTCATTTCTTAGAGTATTTGGATGTTAGGTATTTGTTCACATTGATACGGATGATAGGACTGATTAGAGGCTAAGTCCGAGAAATGCACCTTTGTTGCTTTGGTTTTCATGTTTGGAGTCTTAAGGACAAGAAAATATTTTGGTCTAGAGATATTGTCTTTAATGAAAAATTCATGTATAAATATCAGTTATAGGAACAGAAAGAGGAATCAAAGAAAGAATACACAGTGTTAGAGGACATTGCAGACAACAAGGTGTCCAAGGTGCTGGTTTAGGTGTAGTATGTTCCGACACAGCTAGTTCAGAACCTACTCATCAGGAACCCCAAACTCCTGAGGTGAGACGGTCTTCTAGGGTAAGAAGGGAACTTGAATGATTTACTCCATCTTTGAATTATTTATTGCTCACTAACAATGGAGAGACAAAGTGCTTTGAGGAAGCAAGCGGTGGATACTAGGAAAAGTGGGAGTAGGCCATGGATGAAGAGCATATATCTCTTATGGAAAACCAAACTTGGGATCTAGTGGAGCTACTTAAGGGAAAGACAAAGATTGTAGAACAAGTGGGTGTATAAAATCAAAGAGGAAGATGGAGGCATGAAAATATACAAGGCTTGGTTGGTGTTCAAGGGATTTTCACAAAGGAAAGGTATAGACTTTGATGAAAAAAATTTCTTGTTGATAAAATGAATTCTATTAGAACGTTCTTGGTTTAGTAGCAAGTAGAAGACCCGCACCTAGAGCATTGGATGTGTCATATGACTCAACATGATAGGAAAATATTGGCTCAGCTTGTATGGTAAATTGGGTACCATACCTTGTTCTCAAATAACAATGATACCAATCGAAGAGAAGTAACCGCCCACTTTAGCAGTAAAATCCCTTGACAAAATAAGGCAAACAGAGGAGGTAAGTTGAAACATCTTGAGTTATAGTGAGGCTTGGACATACATGGAGCATTAACTCAAGATCCTTTATGATTCCCAAAGTGCTTGACGAGTTGAGCCATCAAGTTTCAAGACTCCTTTGACAAAGGGGTGTACTTAAGGCCTAGGACATTAGCAATTTTCTTAGGCATACTGTAAGTACTAACACCTAAGTCAATGATTCAATTATGCACAAGGTGTTTTCCTATGATCATGACATATAAAAAGGAGAGTTTTAAAACCTTACTTACTTTCTTATCCACTATGTGACAGATATTAATAGCTATATGTGGTTTTGGACAAATGACAAGGGCATGGAAGTTGCACTGAGCTTCATGCAATAGGTCACACTAATATGGAATGGCGAGGGCATCCCACATTGTGACATTTATATTTGTCTTCTTCATCTGGTCTACAATGTTAAATGAAAGGCCCACTGACTTGTGCATTTGGGGCACAATAGTATCATTTCTTATTTTTTCAATCACACCGGTAGGGCCTCAGCTTGTGTAGAAGCTTCACCTACCAAAGGAGGAGCACACGTAGCTTCAGAAGAGTATTTCATGGAGCCTCATGCACAAGAACTTGTGTGCCTTTACTGCTAGATGCTTTGGTTGTATTTTTTTAATTTTGAGGATCATTCTATGTGATAGGAGCTGAAATTTATGTGCCTAAGTCCAACATTATCTTCTTATACCTTGTGTTATCAACAACTTGGATGCATGTCCTGTCAAGACTTTCTCGCATCTTGATTGATTACACAAAATTCCTCGGTGTCAAAGGACATCAGTTGGTCTCTCGAAGGAACTTCGGTATTTCTTGGTTTTTTTCTTCGCCCGAGGTGGTGGAAGGCTCACAGCTAGAATCACTATGGATCATATAAGTTTGCTCATGCATGACATTGGCGTAGTGGTATTGAATGTGAGGCATATTGTAAGGAAAACACCATTTTGACTCCTGAGCCATATTGTTCTGAACTAGAACAAGTGCTTGAATTGTGTTGGGCACAAGGAGAGGGTGTGCATGAGGGACCACTTACAAGGGAATATACATATTAGTGTGCCATCTATCATTTTTATATTTTTTCCCCATATATCATGTTTTCATATTGATTCAAGAAGTTCGATTCTTTTGGATATTCCTCTTATTAGAATTGTTCTTGAAAGCTTCAGACCTGCTACTTCTCTAAAGATATGACTTTATTGACAAGTTTCTAATCATGGTTTTCAATTCCTCATCTTCTTTCTAATGTGCATAAGAATAGGATGTGGATGTAATTGGTTACGCGCTCTAATCAGGAATAGGAGAAAGAGAAGGTCAGGGGCACATGAGACATTTCTGGGAATAAGGGCATGGGCGGTCTAGGGGATAACTTTCTTGCCTGGATGAGACTATTTTCTTCCCTTATTGCAATATTATAAGTAACAGGTAAGGTTCTACCTCCCATGGACTGAATCATGACTAAAATGTCACTATTCAAGGCCCTTAGATAGTACAAGAAAGCATGTTGGGATGTAGGCCTTACCACTTGAGGGATTCTATCCCATGTATTTTGAAACATAATAATGAAATCATTCATTTTTTCATTGGGCACCCTCTTTGTAGTAGTCATTTTCTCTACCAATAGGATAGATCTTACTTGTCCTCAAAATAGTTGTATAGATTTGTTCCAATATTATCCTGGTGGTGATAGATGTGGGTCTCAAACCACTATACCATCGGAGTGTTTTCCCTTTGAATGAGGCTATAAACAACCTAACTACTACATTATCATGCATGATCAAATAGAAAGGCACACGTTTGGTACATCTTGAATGTGCTCAACAAGGGTGATTTTATTCTCACTAGTAAAGTATGGAATACTTTTGAGCGCAGTTGTTGGCATATCATGTTGCACATTCTGTATCAAGGGGGATTCCTCTAGTGAATTTTGCAAAGTTCCTTGGAGGAGGTGGTGGTTGTAGAGTGCTATTATAGGGCATGCAAGTTTACTATGATGAGGAGTGTATTGTGTGCGGCACACTGGATATGGGTGTGGATGTGTGGGTATTCTTCTATGTGTTTTCCTTTGAGATAGCTAAAGGTGCTCAAAGGATGCTTCAACTATTACGCTTTATCTTGTATTCACTCTTCTCATGAAAGGCGCTCAGATTGTTGAAAACAAGAGATTCGGGAAGTGTTAGGACTTGCTAGATGTGTTTAAATGAGCCTCTAAAAGGCTATAAATCACTAATCCACACACCAAAACTTAGCAATGATGAAATTTAAGATTTCAATACTTGTCCCACCGGGTGTGCTTGAAATTGTTGGATCTCAAACTTACACGTGTCTCACATCAGTCAATCGAGTCATTAAGGAAATAATGGGACTGTCTCCAAGTAGCGGGGACCTTGCACACTTGAGACATACCTCTAGAGAATATCGGGTCCTCTACCTATTTCTAGTGCTACTGCTTACTCCTAATGTTGAAAGTGAAACCTAAGATAAATATTCCAAGGGACCAAGGTGATCCGAAAATAATCAAGTTTTTATCTACCTGATCTCGACCCTTGTAGGCTTTAAATATTTGCCAACAATTTTCTCCTTTTAAGTAATCAATTTAAAATTAATGCAAGACAATAAAGATAATTGCACAATGATTGATTACGGAGTTCGGTAATTGCCTACGTCTCTCGGGTTCTTTCGAACCATTCCACTAGTCAAAACTTGTAAGTTACAATAGTACTTTCACAAGAAAACCTAATGGAAACTATTAATAACCTGCTTAGAAGAATAACCAGACCTTCAGAAGACAAGGGTGAAAAATAGCACCTAAATTCCCCTTTCTGTGTGTATTCAAAAGCTCAATGGCACCAACTACACTATTTGGAATCCTTCGGTTCACATTCATCCTTCTGACACTTCATAATGCCCTATGGAACTCCATTCGATATTCCAGGATTCACAATAATTTGGTGTGGCGTTATGGGCCAACTAGGTAGTATTAATAACTCCTAGCCATAATAATGCCTATTTAAATAAATAGGTCTTCACAACTTTATAATAAGCCTAATAAATAGGTCTTATCAAAATAAAACTCTCCTCCGCTTTCTTGGGCAATATTCCTCAAGCTATCGCTTTGAGCTTCCAAGTTGTGTGTTTTACAATGTAATGGGTTCTCTATTTATACAAAATTAGGGCCCTTAAATAATGATAAAATATTATCCTTAGGCTAAAAATACCTTAGCCCATAGCATAGTTGATGGGATTAAATCCCAAATTTGAGCACATGCATTTTTAATGGAATCAAAATCCATTTTAGTGGCTAAGGTGAGTGGGAGTGGTTTTGCATGCTAAAGTGGATATTTATCCCACATTTGGTGGACTTAGATTTAGGGAAGGTTTTATATTTATCCCACATTTGGCAGACTTATATCTCCCATTCCTCACATGGAACTTTCCACGCATGGGCCTAGCCCCCCAACACCGCTTCATCTCCCTCTCCTCACGTGGAATCTTCCACATGACATTGCATGCCCCCTACCACCACTTCACTCCTTCCTCCATGTGGTCCTTGGAAAGTTGGTGGTTTAGTAGGTAAGTGGAGGATTATGTGGTTATACTAATGTTTGAACATTAATGTGTGTGTGTGTGTGTGTGTGTGTGTGTGTGTGTGTGTGTGTGTGTGTGTGTGTGTGTGGCATTTGGAAATAACTATGGCAAAGAATTACAAAGTAAAATGTAACTCAATCCATGTATACTCAGCTAATTAGCTTGATGTCAATCATTTATAGGAAAATTGATTGTATTTGATTCGTGGTGGCTTGTGGACCCACCACATCAGCGATAATACCATAGTCAACACGGCGGTCGGGCTCCCCTCCGTAAAAAAATTTGAGCCTCTTTTTCCAACGAGCAATATTTTATGACCATCGAAGACAAGAGATCAAAAACCAAAAAATGACTCATTTTCCTTTTTTGCCATGTGTCACAGTGCCTTTGGTCCACAATTGACCCGTTGACTAGAGTTGACTTTCCCATTGACCGGACATATCTAGAGCTCCCGATGTCCATTTTTTATATTCTCATAGTCATTGGAAAGCTCTCGATACGATCTTCTACACTGACACAATTTAGGGATGTTTAGGGAACTTTCAAAATGATCCCCGATCACAGGGTGAGAAGGAGAACATGAAAATTGAAAAATAAACTAAGGAGGTGATAACACCAAAAGAAAGGAGGATGAACACAATAACCTTTGAGCGAAAAGGAAGAGAAACACGTAGAAAAAAAAAGAAACTTGTATCATCCATCAAACACATTTACATGTTCATTCTCATGAAGCACAATCAGAAAAGGAGATGCATGCGAGACTTAAGAAAACACATCATACACACAATGTGAAGGAAAGCAAAGAAATAAGAATAAAAATAAGTTAAGGAAGAACGTAGAAACAAAAAATTCTTCTATTACTTCCAAATGCATAATCTTTTACAATGGCATATGAGATTGATATCCACATGCATAGAGCATATCTAAAGGATCGCAACCCAAAACACAAGGTAATACCTATGTAAACTGAAAAATTCCAACCTTTATCAATGAGAAATGTTATTACATTTATAGATGAATGGATCGAGAAAATGAGGGAAAATTCAATTTGAAAACTCAACCATCGACAACTAGCAATGAATGCCCCCTTCCACCTACAAATATTTCAAATGCACTTCTCCATGTATGTTTGGAATGTGGGAGAAGGAAAGGGGTGAGATCTAAATAAAATTAGGTGGTTGGATAAATTAGATCCTGTATTAATGGCATGAGAGATGTTTTCCAGCTTCTTACCTACCCATTCCCACCGAAATTTGAACTTGAGTGATCTGGAGTGTAACCCATGTCATCGATATTTTTTCATCTTCTGCTACGTGTCACACCTTAGTTGGTTGAAATGATTTGACAACCTATTGGAACACTTTGGTAGGTTATGTGTGGTTTACTCAATGTCTAACAGTCTACGTGGCATAAGAGCTAAGCATAGAGGAAAGTATGACAACGCGCGAAGGAAGCACAAAAGAAGAAAGTAGAAGGAGTCACACAAAAGTGATGTACGGGGGAGGAACAAAAGGAATAACTATAGTAGTAACATATGGAAGAGGCATAATCATTACATGATAATGTATGATAGAAAGGAAGGGCACTTGTGAGGATGCCAAGGACTTAGCTAATTTTGGGAAGCAAGTCTAAGGTCGGCACGAAGGGTGCATGAAATCTTTGGGAGGAATGCGAATATGCCGAGAGTGGGTGCGATGAAAAGATGGGACTAGTAGAGGAAAATAAGGGAAGATGGAAGGCATGAAGCAAATGAAGAGTGTGAAAGGACACATAAGAAACATGAGCCAAGGAAACATGCCAAGAGAACAATTGAAGTACTCACAATCTGAATGTAGAACCTCAAATCCGAACGGAAATAGAATTTGTCCAAATAACTAGGAGAGTTATTTTGGATAACACATTATAAGAGAGAGTGTTTTCATTCCCATAGAAGGAGACCCTTTCAAACAAAAAAATTAGACCTCAAAACTCATTTGACCCTTAAAGAGCTTGATTCAACACTAACTTGATCTCGCTTTTCAAATAAATATTGTTTAACAACAAAGGAAATCTTGTTTAACAAAAAACACAACTATAGAAATCAGCTGAAATTAAATTGTTCATCCACACTTAATGAAATCACTTGTAGTCTTTTGAAACAGGGTTGTGAATTCTTCACAAAGGTTTCTATAAAGTTTCTCAAATTTTAACTAGTTCATTTGTGAAAATCAATCATAGATCTCCTCGAAACCATAAGGACAAGGTTTATTTCCACTACGATGCCCGAGACCATAAAAATTTGATAACTCACTCTAAAATGAATGAAATAAAAAAATTCAAACTCCTGGGTATTTTTGAGACCAACTTCCACCACTTCAAAATAATTTTCACCTTTGAAAAGACTCCATCTACTTCCCGTAAAGTACAAGTCAGGTATAGTGGGATAGAACATGACAATGCATTATTTGGAGCAAGTAGATTTTTGCATTGACTTTAGCTTGAGGTAATGAATGTCTTAGTGAAGTCATGAAGAGTTTTGATACCCTACCAAAACTTTACACTTCTTCCTAGAGACCATAGTTTCACCCTTGCCATGGAGAACATCCAACTACACGCCTAAAAATGGAAATGGTATGCATGCAAAGATGACAAGTGCTAGATGTGATCAAACAAGATTTATTCTTGATTCAAGCATAGTCTATTAAATGATTTTGAGGGGTGGTGACCAGCTTGGAGGCTTGAATAGGTTCTAACATCTTTCTAGGAACAAACAACTTCACTTTCATATTGATAGTACATCAACATCAACATCAAAATAATGCATTGTACCATACAAACATAGAGAGAATTTTTGTTATAGGATCCATAAAAAATAATTACCAGTCCTTAGAAGATGTAAAACAACTTAACCTACTGAAAGGAATAGAAAATAATTACATTTGCTTCCATGGATTCGTAACTTTGTCTGGATGAGAGAAAAACTTCCTCACTAAAATGATGAGAACTTCTTAACCACACATCCTTTTGAAAAATAATTTTTGCATGTTAATTCTAGGCCAATTTAGTACAAAAATTATCTTATTAATTTTCTGATAACTTCTATATAATTTATTTTGACACCTAAGAAGTCCAGTGGTCTGCTTTTGACCTTTCTCAAAACCTAGTCTTGCTAAAAGATTAATATCTTGCTCAAATGACCTCCTTGAGACCTAAAATTTTGCATGGAGCTCAAGGACACCTTCCTTCACCATCTCCTTTGGATTTTTTTCAAAATCATCCCTCCCATCTCATTTCTCTGTAAGAAAAACTAGGTTTATCAAGATTAGTTTTGGCTAGGATTGGCACTTTACCTCGAAAGCATGTTTTTTGATCTTCTTAACCTTGAATTGGGTTTATCCACCTGAGATACATGTGTCCCAACTATTTTATCTTCATTGTATCCATTTTACTACATTCAACCTTGAATATGTGAAGTAATGGATTACATACACACAATGCTCTAGACTTGAACATAATCCCGCAAGACCTTTAGAAACATTTGATTAACATGAGAGAATCCTAAACATGACATAAAGACCTGATGTAAACCATAAGGATGATACAATCCACAAGAAACCAACTTGAATGAGTCATATGATTCACATGCACCATGATAGCATTCACAAGGAACCAACATGGACTCAATATGACCAAGATGACTCAACATGACCAAGATGACTCGCATCACCAAGATGACTCACATACACTAGATGACATTACATGTTTTAGGACATAAATGACAAAATTCATAAGGTGGGAAAAATTATGCATAATGAAATCCTTAGGAAATGTTGAATTATGAATCTTTTTCAGAATAGGATTTCCATGCAAATAATTATTATCAATAGAAGCATAATAGGCCTTGTTTTCTAGTGTAAGAGATTGGACTTGATATTTTAAGTGGCCAACAACATGCATGAGTGATAAGATGTCCTATGGAGGAATGGTAGAGGATGGAAATAATGTATTGAGTGGTTGTAATTTTCCATTATGAGTGATCATGGGAATTTTAAGAGGAGACATAGAAGATGTCGATGCTTAAGGGCACACTAGATATGGGTGTCAAGAAGTAATAGGTGGTGAAGAACATGGAATGTCAATAGAAAGTATAGGACTAACATTAGAAACATCATTAGGAGATGATGTAATAGAAGGAGATGAATCATGCATGTTATTAGAGATAATCTCATAAGAAGATGAAAGTAGAGCAAGGGATTCACACTCAGCAGTATGCAAAGAAGTAGAATCATGACTATCAGGTGTCTCATCAAAATCAAACAAATATTTAAATGCAATAATTTCATTAAGTGTGTCATCAACATATAATGAAGGAGGAGGAGAACTATTATGTAATGCATCATGAGAAACATTTTTAGAAATGGAAGGAGTATGAGATGCAACTATAGAATCATTTGAACTAGTATGAGAAACATAATCATGCACATGTTTATTGTCTTCTTGTTTATTAGCTACAATATTATCATCAAGATTAAGCATAAAACTAAGAATAACATCATCTAAGTTCTCATTAGAAATAACATAAGGAGGAGTGTGGATAACTGAATAACAAGGTATACAACCAGAAAATATTTCCAGATTAGAAACAATGCTAATGGTAGAATGATCAAAGCTAGTAGGAACATTGCATTCATTAGCTAAGAGTTGTCTTTGAGTATCATCAGGAAGAACAACATTGTGATATAGAGTAGTGATTTCAGCTATGGTTTCATCATAGATAAGATTAAAACTCACATGAGGCATGCTAGACAAGGAGGAGGAGGGATATCCTTAGCCATTAGGGTTATAGTAGATCCTAGGGAAAGAATTTCTAAGCTACGGGTTCACCAAAATGATTAAGCTAAAATGTAATTTATATGACTAATCTAAATGCAAGATTGCAGTAAATGAATAACAATTAAGTATATAAAATATACACAAGAAAACCAAAAATACATAATGAAACCATAATTACAAGGAGAGGGTAGAAAGGATTTGTTTATTCGTAGAGTTATGGAGAATGCATAGGGTTGGAGAACAAGAAAATGTGAAGCATATGACTGGCCACTACACTGGAGCTCATAAAAATGTAGAACTAGAGGAACAGGTTGAACTGGGTGCCTGGAGAGGGACAAGGGTGTCATAGACCTATTTCGAGCACCTAAGTCTATGGAAATGCTAAAAATACATCCTCTAAGATGTCATAAGGTGTTTTCCTTTAGTTTCCTTTGATCACTCCAAGGTCACACCAAGATCACCGAGGTCACTATAAATTTGCAATAAAGTATGAACCAAAAACCCTCAAATAGACATCAAATCCTAAAAAGAAAGATGCAAAATGAGGGGTCGATCTGTTCTCAAGGCAACCACAATGGTGAACTTATGACTTAGCACTCGACTACATATCGACACAATGTAGTTCTATGTGTGTGTGGAATTCTTCCTAGGTTTCTCTTGTGCCAATCGCACTTGGATAATGAGCAAGCGGTAGCTAGATAAAATTTAAATTTGTGGATGGAATAGAATGAAATCCCCTTCCTATGTAGTTTGTATGTGTTAGAGTAGGTATTTAACTTAGCTCATGTTCACCTAAGTGCTTTAGTTACCTTTATTATATTTATCCTCACCCACTTATGTGTGTGGATATTTCTTTGATCTTATTTAGATATTAGGATATATTATCTAGTTGTTAGGTATAGTTATTTCCTTGATCTATGGTATTGACTAGTTCTTTCCTTGATCTATGGTATTGAATAGATCGTTGATGTCTAGTTCTCTCCTAAATCTATGGTCTTGACTAGTTCTTTGATGACTAGTTATTTCCTTGATTTATGGTTTGATCTACGACCTTGACTAGTTCTTAGATTGTTATTCATTTCCTATATAAGCAAGGCCCATTCTCATTGTATTTCATTGAGTTCCATAATAATATATGATATTACTAGTCATTTGTTTGCAAAGGTTTTATGTAAAGTTATTCTGTCACCCATTAAAATCCTTAGCCCCTAGTCATATGGTATGGTCATATGAGGGCTTTAATATTGTGATTCCTACTAGTAGGTGCTTAACTCCATCCCCCTTTCATTTTATTTGTGTGGTGAAGGAAAGAGCATTTTATTTTGTTTTAGTGGCGACTAAAATAAATAGCAGAGCATAATATTGAAAATTTATTAACCTTTGTTTGGTAACTTGTTTTTGAGTGCCATTTTTGCAAAAGTGCTTGTTTTTTGTGCTCTTTCCATTAGAAATATTTATTTTGAGAATTTCACTATAACTATAAAGTGCCATATTATAACATGCACTCATTATAAAGTGCCCAATATGGAGGGGTGTTGTAATCAATTGTGGACATAATTTTGGCTAAGCCCGACGTCCTAAAATTTTGGGAGTTGCATTCTTGTATCTATCATGGATTCTGATAATGATATGCTTTTCTCTGAAGTGTGTAGACTTCAAGAGGATATTGTAAAATTTGAGGAAAAAATCAACTCAAGAAGTGAAATTCTCTTCTACAATCACTCATTCACGATAAGGATACACTAATACACTCCCTGCAACAAAAACTTGCTAGCCTACAACATCACCATCATATTATGGACAGCCATATCCATGCTCCTAGTTCACTTGCACTATTTCTCTTGTACCCATTTCCATTGATCTATCATTCTTTAGCTTGTTCCTACTCTTGATGCTCCTAATCCTATGAGGCTTGTTACTGCATGCTCTTCCACATATGTGCCTATTATAGTAACACATGTGTATCCTACTTCTACTCATATTCATGGATATTTTGAGAAGCATACCACTACATTCGGTTCTCGCATGTTCTGTTCTATGGGTTTCACTAGCGGAGGTATTGGTAGACATTCACTGGGTATTGTTTTCCCTATTCCACATGTTAAGTGGAATTCTTGCCATGGCATTGGTTTTCACGAGATACTTCATTGGGATCACACATTGACATAGCTCATATTTTTGTTTCTCTCCTCTTTCTAAGGATCATGAGCAACACATGAGTTCTTCACCTTCACTCAGGCTTGAGAAACTTGATATTTTAGCTATCAAACATGATCAACCTGACACACATTCTAATGTTCCTTTGCATGCACCCATTGTGCATTTTGCACCAAGTCATATGCAGGCTTCTTCTTCATCCATCCATGTTGATTTGGGGTAGATATCTAATCACTCATGGTGGTGACATATGCATTCATTGAGAGGACTCTATAAGCATGGCTCCTCCACCATTCGGCCTCTTGCTCCACTTTCTATACCTTCTGCATTGTAATGCTTCTTTTTTGAGCATTTTTCTTTAGCATGTGTAGTGTATCTCTCTTGTTTGTTGAGAGATTTTTTATCTTTATTTTCGACACTTTCGGCATGTTGATAGTATCTCTTACAGGAGATCTATTTTGGTGAAGTCTCGTGTTATTTTTTCATTGTTTGAGTAGTTAATTTTGGGCAACTCATACAAATTTTTAGCGTCACTCCACCCATTCAACAGTATAGGAGGGTGTGGTGTTGATCCTGCTTCTTCGAGTTTCATGTCCTTGCCTTATTACCTTGGATTTTCTTAGATTGTGACACTCTAGAGTTTTTATCCTTGCCTTGTTGCTTTGGTTATTATTCTTGGATCGTGGCACACCTATTTACAAAGAATTGATCGAATTATGTTTGGTGTTTTATTTTCAATTTCGACATCACTCCATTAACGGTCTCCTCAGATGGAGCTATTTTGGTGAAGCACATTGTCGATGTTTTTGAGTTTTGTGATTATGTAGTGGATTCAAACCACAAAGTGCACACCAAATTTCTTCAAGATTGTATGATTATTTTGAGCCGAGCTTCTTAGGATGCCTTGCAACGGGTTTTTCTCTCTCTACTTTGTTATTACATGGTTTTTGGTAACTTGTGTTGTCCCTTTTCCCGCTTATTGTATTGACAGTACCTCATCAAGACTAGTTATCGAGAATCATATTTTGACATGCCACTTATATTTTGGCCCCTAGATTCACTTGAGGGGGTGTTAGAGTAGATATTTACCTTAGCTCATGTTCACCTAGGTACTTTATTTACCTTTATTATATTTATCCTCACCCACTAATGTGTGTGGATATTTCTTTTATCTTATTTAGATATTAGGAGATATTATCTAGTTGTTAGGTATAGTTATTTCCTTGATATATGGTATTGACTAGTTCTTTCCTCAATCTATGGTATTCACTAGATCCTTGATGTCTAGTTCTCTCCTAAATCTATGGTCTTGACTATTTATTTCCTTGATTTATGGCTTGATCTACGACCTTGACGGTTCTTAGATTGTTATTCCTCTTGCCTATATAAGTAAGGCCCATTCTCATTGTATTTCATTGAGTTCCATAATAATATGTAATATTGTTGCTCATTTTTTTGCAAAGGTTTTATGTAAATTTATTCGCAAATTGCTTTCATCTTATAGATTGTGGTGTTTGATTAGCATATGTATTATTTTCTTGGCATGATCTAGTTTTCATTCCTTTTAGTATGCAAATTAATGTGCCAAAATGCATTCCCTTGATCTATGTAGATAGCTAGCTCTTGATAAGAATTATCCACCCATATAATGGTATGTATGATGTGTTTATATAGGATCTCTTGCTTGAATTTTGACACTAAGGACCCAACATGCTAACTAGTACCTCAATATACGAGAGGCAAAATAAAAATTCTTGACCTCAAATGTCAAAAATAAGATCAAACATAAAGAGGACATAAGCACCCAAGATAGATAGGAATGTTTGGCACTAGTGTTCAGTCCTGGGTGCTAGTATCTAGGGACAAGTGACGGAAAATGAGTGAAGACTGACAGACATGGATCCCCGTGACTGACCAAAACTATGAGTATGAGTGACAAGTGCGAGAGATAAAAGCAATAAAGACCAAAAAAACAAGTGGATGGACTATGGAATCAGTCATCGTGAATATTTTTCTTACACAAGATCCATATATAAAACAACATACTTAACAAAGATAATAAATAGTAGTAAGTGCGTGATTTTTTGTCTACAATGATTACACATCAAATAGGGAAACATGTCCATAGAAAAATATCAAGTCACCACCAATGTAGAAGTCGTAACTTCTAAGAACACATGCCAAGATTTAAATGCATGTAAACCACCAAGCACATAGAAAAAAAAATTCCACAAGAAAAACATACTACTAGATCATTAAAACAATATATAATTAGAAATCAAGAAATCATAACAAAAATACAAGAGGTAGGTACGATCTTACTAATCTAATTTACCCATACAATATTTGGCAAAGTCCTCGTTATTTGACAAAGGGTTCCATCTAATGTTTGTATTATTCAATGTTTTTCTACTATTATAGTATGTAGTTTAATATTATGTGATGTTTTTTAAGGGATGATATAGTGACAAAATCATAAAATAATTCGGGACAAGGATGACGAGCTCAACCACCCTACTTAGTAGGTAAAGGAGAGTGTTTAGATGAAAACCTTTCTCATTACACCATTGTAAGTAAGTTCCTTGGAGGTCGAGATAATATGATAATTAACTAACATGGTTTCAATATTATGGTTTCTTACACAAACCTCCCAAAACATACACCCCACCCAACCAACATTCCCTCATCTACATGTCCCTTTAAAACATTGAGTTATTCCTCCCATGTAGTTCCATTCATTGAAGTTGAGGAATGACTCATGCGAATAAATATTTGGGTGCGAATTTATTAAATGATTTATTATAATTTTGAGGTTAACAACCTTAAAATAAAAAATAAAAATAAAAAACAACCTTAAAATTTTATTGTTAGAAGATATGTTATTTACGTGAAGAAGGAATCTTGGGACAATAAATCCTAGAATGTTGTCAAACACCAAGAAATTTACATGATGTCAAACTTTTAAGTCCTGAAAAATGGACTGAGGCCATATTTATGGGACCTTGAAATTTTATCCCTAGGAAACTCTATTGGCATTGGTTAAAGTTAACAGTCATTTACACAGTTAACAATAGATTTTCTAGCTATTGCAAGAATACCAAAACCTTTTCATAGGATTTACCAACTACATTTCATTCCATCATTATCAAAATATCCTTCAAGGCCTACAAATAGGTGACCAATGCCACCTTTAAAGGGTTTCAAGCTACACAGACATTAAAAATTTGAGACTAACAAATTTCAAAATTGTGCGGACTAAGGAAAATATTGGCAATGCCATCTTTCAAATTATGCTTATGATATGAAATACCAATAATCCAAGTTCCAATATTATGAAAAGTATGTTAATGATCCGATATTACTTACATCGGTTACGAGATAATATATATTGTAGTATTCCCTTTCGAATTCTTATTATATCTACCAAGTGCTCCATATAACACTAGGGTGGTTTTCAATTTCAATGGCCTCCATTAAATTTCAAATATTATGCCAAGATTTTTGTCGCACATTATTGTGAAATCACAACACCCCCAAATGAGTTCTAAAAATATGCTTTTCTAAGGTAGAATCATCTGGTGTGATTGCATAACATTGAACTTTCCCCAAGGTGTGGGACCTTGCAAAAGTGGGAAAGCTCTCCAGATTAAAGGCTGGTTCCTATTCCTAAACTACCTGCCACGAGCTACTCCAGTGCAGGAAAACTAAATCTAACCTAATCTAACCATTCCAAGGAACCAAGGAGAGAGAAAGAGGGAAAAAATAGAGCCTACACTAAAGCGGTGATACACCAGCAAAGGAAGCGAGATATTTTGTTGAGGGAGAAAGAAACGAAAAATGGAGATGAGGGAGGTCAGACAGAAGTAACATGGCCTAGATCTTCAAATTATCCATTAAACTCCATGAAACACAACATCCTACACCTGTAAATGTGAAATACATGCATAGAAAAACAAATCTAGAAGGGAGAGGCATGGAGAAACAAAAAAATGATGCAAAGGGTTGAAGAACACCACAAAAACATGTTTTTATTGCTCTAGAAGGTGCACAAACCATTACATTTCTAGAATAGAGGCACAAATACATTTTCTAGGCATGGGAGAAGGTTTGCTGCTAAAAAATGGTGTCAAGAAACAAATTTGATAGAGTTTATCTATGCCCAAAATGTCTCTGTTTTCCAAAATGAGAAGTGTTACAATATATAGAAAGAATAAGAGAGAGAAGAGGAAAAAAATTGAATCCTGCTCCAACCACCATGAGATACGCATCAAATCCCACTTTGAAATTTTAACCACTAAATATCAATTCCTTCCAAATCTTCCCATAATGTGTCACTTCTGGTTCCCAACGGATCGAATCGAATCGGATCTGGTAGTTGAAGAGCAAGAAGATCCTACATTAAAGGCCCGAAGATGTTTTCTCCATTTTTCACCTACCAGGGCCCCAAAAAAATAAATTTTTATGTTTCCATGGTGTAGAAGACATCGAAACGCTTCTAACAAAGTGTCATATTTGCAATATTTTGAGCCCTAGGTCAAAAGATATCCCCCTTCGAAGTTTGTATTGGGTTCTGTATAAATGAGCAGGAAAATAGGTTAAAAATGGGCCCCTTTTTGAATTTGGGCCACGTGGAGGGATGGCACTTTTCTAAGGGTGGCCTCTATATTTTGCTCCCAAAATAACGCAAGGTTGGCACGTGGCTTCCTATGCTTTGACTCACTCAATTTCTATGTTTTTGCTAAGTCTTTTTCTTGGTGAGGTCATATTTCTTTGACCGGGGACATGATGTGTCCTGGAACTTGTTTAGAAACCCTCTTTTCATTCATCTTTGGAGAAGCACCATTAGGACACATGGTTATTTCCACTACCTCATCTATACTTAGTCAATTTTAGACTCTTTCCCGAACGGTTTTGAACTCAAGGACTTCGGATCTTCACCGCTTCTTCCCATTTCTTGCTCCCCTGGTTCCTCCGTGACATTGCCCCTTCTTTTCTAACCCTATTATTCCATTTTAGAGTCCCTCTCGTGACCTATTTACAGATATGAACAATTTTTCTCAAGTTCTTTCTATACGGGGTTGTAGCTGATCCGATATTTGGAAACTCATGGGGACATCTTCCTGCTAGATGAATGATTAGTGGCCTTTTTGCATCCATTGGGCATGGAGTCAAGCCTTATAAACTGATTCTGATCTGAACTCTAAAATTTTGACCTTTGATCCTCTTGAAACCCACCAACTTGGATTTGACACTAAAAGCCAACTGAAATGGACTATGCAAGAGAAAAAACAACACCAAAAACTATGTACAAACTAAAATCATACATACTCCAAATGGAACATACAGAGTGTGCAAAATCACTTCTTCTACTAAAAACAAACCTACCTACTCTACTCTAACCAAGAGTAAAGGAACTTAAACAAAACCTACAACTAGCAGGGAGAAATAGCTTCCCTTCCTCAAAAATAGCAGCCATGCAACTGATTTGGCACTGAACATGGTTGGTTAGATGAGTGAAAAACTTATTACAAGTTGTTCTTCCACCCAAATCATCAAAGTATCAACTAAAGACAAAACCAATACCTCTTTTAGTTACTCTACGTTTGGATTGAAGAGGTATGGTAGCTGATCCTTGGTGCTTTGTAGCTCATCCTCATTCCCTGAAATGGACATGACTAGTTGTGGCTACTCCTTTGGCTCCAATGAAGCCAAATATCTAATTAGGAAAGGTTTGATCTGATTGGTATGACCATAGCTCTAATTTCTAACTCCAAAAATGGATTCCTCTTTTAAACCTTCCTAGGTGAATGATGTGGAAGGAATGGTGGAACTCTTCTACTCTTTCCCTTCTTCCTCCTGATGAGAACATGGAAGGTTTAAACCTTCCAAACTTGATTCCAAAGAGTTGTTGTAAAATGCAGGCTGTTGCAATTGAATACTCTCCTCCATGACAGAAAGTTCACATGCTTGAAAGGTGGATGATGAAGGAGAAAACAATAGAAACTCAATTGGTTTTTCTCCATCAAAACAGTCCTCCAAATCAGACAAGTACTCTACTTCATTGTTGTCCTGCTGCAAATGTTCAACCTCTTCCATGGTGTCTTCTTGACCTATAATTTTTCACCATGTTTTCCTCCATTCTCCAACATTGAGTTTGAAATATTGAACTCTTCTTCAGCATTAGAGTTCGAGAGAGATAAGGTGAGAGGAAGAACTGAAGGTTCTTCTATGGCCTGTTTTGTGCTCAAAGCTTCTGGATCTACATTTTTCTCCTCCATAGCTGGAAAACACTTCTCTTATTTTGGATTTGAATCAGCTTTTATTTCTTCTTCTCGTTTGAAGACAATCTCACCCTTGAGTAACCTCTTCCTCTAGCATGGATTTTGACAAGTCAAACTCTTCAATCTGCTGCTCTAGAGGACTAGTTGGGACTACAAGATCTCTTTTAGAGTTTTCCTCCATGATGGATTCATCAACCAAATCAGGCCCTTCGAATGAAAGCAAGGAATCTCCAATGATGCTTTCTTCTTCTGCTACTACAAACTCTGATTTGATTTCTTCCATCTGCTCCTCTCCAATGGGACTTAGAGTTGATTGTTCATCTTCCTCTACGGCTGATTGTGTAACTTGAATTGGATCAGTACTTTCTTCAAATAGAGTGCCAACATGGACACTACATTCTGAGAAAACTGATGACTGATCTTCTTTCTCTTGTTCTTTCTCTTCTCCTACTGCAAACTCAGCCTCAGCCACCACTAGATCTTCAACCTTGACCTCCTCTATTGGTTTGACCATCAAAGGGATCTTTGTAAGCCCAAATTTGGTAGCCCAACTCTTCAGATTGTTTGTCATTTCTTCTCTATTGGGATCCTCTTCTTGTTGTTCTCTTTGATTGGATTCTTGAGTATTTTCCCAACATGGACTTGGGAGAGAAAAAGGAGTGGCAGGTTGGGGTTCAACCAATTTTGCAATTGTTTTTGGTGTGGAGGGAGGAGATGAAACTTCTTATTTCTTTGGAGGGAATGACTTCTTAGGAAAGGAAAGGGGAGAAGAATTGAAATGGGGTGGAAGACTAGGGAATGGAGAAATGGAATCAACGCTTGGGGCAGCAATTGGGAAGCTTGGAAATTAGAGCTTGGGTTGAGATGGTGTTGCTTGAGAAAGAGAAAAAGAAAAGCTATGAGATGTTGGACTTACCCATTGACGAGGTTGTCTTGACTCCAACTCATAAGCCCCGATCTCCTCAGTCCATTGTGCAAGTTGGGGCAGCATTTCAACCATGAAGTCAAGCTTCTCTTGAAGGTTATAATGTCTTGGAAAAGGGCCTTCCCATGGACAAGGTTCCTATGACCAATCTTGAATGCCTTCATTTGAGTTGTTTCCCTGATTGAACCATGTCGAGTCTCCATTTTTTGAATTTTCTCCAAAGAGACCATGAATTCCATGTAGCTATTACCATTGTATGTGTCCCCTTATTCTTGATAAGCTCCATAGCCAAACCGACTTTGACTCTACTCATATTGGTAGCATAATGGTCCTATATCTAATTATAATTTTGATTTGGAGGAGTTAGGAAATGCATTGGAGGTGGATTTTATTGTTGTAAGTGTGAGTTCCATGAAGGGAATGAAGTCATGATTGCACAACCTCATGGAATGGGAGAAAATGAAAGAGATGGAAGAAGAAAAAGGATGAAAATGAGTGGAAATGGATGGAAAAGGTCTATAACTCAAAGAATGGGTTTTTGACCAGATGGAGTCACCAGATGTGCAAGCAAAAGCTTCTCATAAGCTAGAAATTTACAATAAGTGCACATCAACCTTGTTGTAATGAAGTGAAGACCTCTTAGGTCCCACCGGTGCGCTAAAACCTGTTAGTGCAAAATCACAAAGACACCCCAAATGAGTTTTAAAAATATGCTTTTCTAAGGCAAAATCATCTGGTGTGATTGCATAACATTGAACTTTCCCCAAGGTGTGGGACCTTGCAAAAGTGGGAAAGCTCTCCAGATTAAAGGTTAGTTCCTATTCCTAAACTACCTGCCACAAGCTACTCCAGTGCAAGAAAACTAAATCTAACCTAATCTAACCATTCCAAGGAACCAAGGAGAGAGAAAGAGGGAAAAATAGAGCCTACACTAAAGCGGTGATACACTAGCAAAGGAAGCAAGATATTCTGATTGAGGAGAAAGAAACAGAAAAAATGGAGATGAGGGAGGTCAGACAGAAGTAACACACCCAAATCTTCAAATTCACCATTAAACTCCATGAAACACAACATCTTGCACCTACAAATGTGAAATACATGCACATAAAAACAAATCTAGAAGGGAGAGGCATGGAGAAACAACAAAACAATGCAAAGGGTTGAAGAACACCACAAAAACACATTTTTATTGCTCTAGAAGGTGCACAGAGACCATTACATTTATAGAATAGATGCACAAATACATTTTTAGGCATGGGAGAAGGTTCATTGCTCAAAAATTCCATCGAGAAACACATTTGACAAAGTTTCTCTATGCCTAGAATGTCTCCTTTTTCCAAAACGAGAAGTGTTACAATATATAGAAAGATTAAAAGAGAGAGAGAAGAGGAAAAATCAAATCCTGTTCCAACCACCATGAGATATGCATCGAATCCCACTTTGAAATTTCAACCACTAAATATCAATGCCTTCTATAGATCCGCACACAATATGTCGCTTCGGTTCCCAGTGGATCGAATCAAATCGAGATCTAGTAGTTGAAGAGCAAGAAGATCCCGCATTAAAATCCTAAAGACATTTTCTCCATTTTCACCTACCAAGGCCCTAAAAATGAATTTTTATCTTTCCATGGTGTAGAAGATGTCGGGATGCTTCCAAAAGTGTCATATTTACAATATTTTGAGCCACAGGGTCAAAAGATATGCCCCTTTGAAGTATGTATCGGGTTCGTACAAATGAGTGGGAAAAATAGGTTGAAAAGTGGGCCCCTTTTTTACCTCTGGGACACATGGAGGGCTAGTGCTTGTCTAAGGTCAGCCTCTATATTTTCTCCCGGAATAGTGCGGGGTTGACACATGGCTTCCTCTCGCCAACTTTCTCAATTTTTATGTTTTTGCTAAGTCTTTTGCTTGGTGAGGTCATATTTCTTTGACTGGGGACAAGCAGTGTCCTGGCACTCATTTGGAAACCCTCTTTTCATTCATATTTAGAGAAGTGTTGTTAGGACTCATGGTTCTTTCCACTTCCTCCTCCATACTTAGTTGATTTTGAACTCTTTTCTGAATGGTTTTGAACCCGAGGACTTCGGATATTCGTTGTTTCTTCCCCTTTCTTGCTCCTGGTTCCTATGCGGAAATGCCCCTTATTTTCTCGAACTCGCTATTCCATCAGAGAGTCCCTCTATGACCTATTTACAAATCTGAATGAGTTTTCTCATGTTCTTTCTATGTAGGGTCGTAGCTGATCTGATATTTGGCTCAGGGGTGAAATATGGATAACAACTTCTTAGGGAAAAAAAATCCCATCCAATACAAAAAATTTGATAGAATTCATGATGGGTGAGGATTTTTCTTGGCTCAGTTCATCCTTCGTAACCCTACCTCTGCAAAAACAATATTGGCATCATTTTTTGGGATTTTGTTATAGTGAACAAATTAACATCAAAGTTACTTCCCACCATGTTTAACCTATTAGCATAAAATTAACATGTATTACATTGTCTAATTGATTTCGATTGGTTTCCTCAATGTAGGCATTATGTTATGTAACCAATGCATCTTCTTAGTGTATTTATTCACTTTTTATATTGTAATATATTCATTCGACCAGTTTTGCACTCTCTTAATTTGTTAACAAAGTGGTATCGAGTGATCTAGGGTAGAAGATACATGGAAGTGGTGTGACGTGGTGAAGAGGCATAATTTAGAGGTCTCCTACTAGTCATCTTTGTCTTTTATATTGGTAAATGGATCCTTTGTCTACATGGACTACCTTTCCCAACACATCGTTGGTGGTTTCTTTTAACCTATTTCATCCGTAGTGACCAAGGAAGAAGTTGTGTCTATAAGGAGTGTTTATTGTTCTCACATCTTGTGTGGATAAAGGAGATGTAAACTTGGATTCAACCTTTGAGACATATTTCCTTATTGTGCTTAGATCAGCTGTGTGTTTGGATCAATGTAAAATCCTGTAAAAGAGGAAGACATAGAACCAAGGCATACTTGCAACAACAACCAAGGGAAGATGATAATCTTTTGATTCTCTCAAAAAATTGTTGAATTTGATGTCAAGTATCATGTAGAGTGACCAACAAGCAACCCATTGAGGAAAACTCAAACGTTGTGAGAAATAATAAAAACAACCTACAATAGTAAGTAGTATAGTGGTGACCAACACCATCAATTCACTAGTAGAGTGATTGGGTCAAGAGCTGGTACATAATATTTTTTTGGATAAAATTACATACTTATATCCTCTAATGTAGTGCATTCATCAATTACAAGCACCGACCAACATATAAGTTTTTTTGGAATTTTCTTCTCCCTTAAATTAGACACTATGATTTATAATGTGTATCGGGAGGATCTGCGACTGTGTAGAATGAAGAGGAAAAAGTGAACTAGAGAGGTGGATCTTTCATTGACCTACATCCAAGGCATGTAAGAAACATATCACATGATTTCAACAACAAATACACGATGCATTTTTCTCGATTCAATGACTCTATAAGTGTGAAGAAAAGTGGAGGAAAAAGAGACTAGAAAATAGCATCTGACAAGGAATCCATTGGCGAACCAATTGGACATGTGTGCATGTGTAAAAATAATAGGAGATGTGTGGAAATTATTTGAATTAAATTGGAACATGAGTTCATACCCCAACATTTTTCATAAAATTTTCTATAAAGCTATAAAATAAGGATGCCAACAACTAACCCATGATCCCGCATAACAATGAGAGCATGTCAATCATGCCCGTGATTTTTTAAAAATGGATATTTTTGTATAAACCATATTTGCATAATAACATATGTAAACTATGATAAACAACTACTAGATACAAGATGACACAAGAAATAAGCTAGATAAATATAAAACCCTAAGTGTAAGAGAGGGAAAGAAAGACTTAGTTGATTTTTGCATGATGTCAAGACATTGCAAACTAGAGAAACTAATAAATAGGAAGAGAAACCATCGCAACTATGCACAATAAATTCAAAAGTTTTTTGATATGCCTAGACTATGGTGCCTAGGTGCCGGAGACCTTTGTTGGATTCCTATGACCTCACAAGAGCTCAGAACTTGGTTTTTATGGTGTCAAAAAGTGGTAATCGATATTCCTTGTTGGTCACCTATATGTCACACTATGATTGTAGAATTCACCTATAACCTACAAAGAGATGTTGACCTATAAAACCATCAAACTACATCAAATCCCAAAAATAAAAGATGTAATATGGGTCAGACTAACCCCAGTGATCACCCGACTGAGTGAACTTATGACCAAGCATTGCACTACATCTTAGACTCCATGTAGTTCTTGTGCATGTGTGATAGAATCATGCCCTAGGAATCCCTTGTGTAAGTGCATGTGATAACAGTGATAGCTAGATGTACCAATGTAAATAGATGTGTGGATGGAAAAATGAACTTCCCTTCCTATACGTGTATGCTAGAAATGTAGTCCCTTGTCCCTTGAATGAAAGATAGATGGATGTCTTTGATGCTCTTAGATGCCTTTGGATGCAACCTTAGGTGATGATAATAGATTCTTAGAGCTTGGTCCTTTATTTTGGTCACATAGCTTTGTATTTATATGATTCCCTTGGTTGAATTTTGTAATTGACAACTAGAAGGTCGACCCATAAGAAAATAAGATGCCCAAAAGATAAAAGAATCCCAAAAAGAGTGAGTAAGATAGAAAGAGGTCAAGGGCACCTAGAGGGGACGAGGGTGCCTAGGCACTGGTGTCCAAAGTCATAAAAGATAAGAAAGTGAAATACCAACTGGGTTATAGGGTGTGTAAGACCATAAATAAGACTAGAAACAAATCAAAGAGCCCAAATATAATACTCAATTACTAGTTTTCTTTCCTATGATTCATATGAATGCAAGCATGCTTTAAGGACCTAGAAATGTACCCAAGTGCATGATTTTGTGTCTACATTTTCCCCCACTTTATGTTTTTGAGTGAATACTCGATAACATAAAGTAGATAGAATATGCCTACTTGATAACCATGTAGATTGTGATGGCGATAGTGTGTCGAGGAGACAAGTGAATGCGTAAAGTGATAAAAATAAAGCATGGAAGCTAATAAAGAGGGAGTGACCCTAAGGGTGGAGCTTATTGTGTTGTATTGTGTTATACCTATTGTTTTTCTTGATGTAGGGGTGCTTCTTATTTTGTTTTAAAGAAATACCTACAAAAGAAGAGAAAAAGAGTAATCAAAGTCATATATTATGAAAAATCTATTAAAAGTATGTAAATGTGTGTAAAATTAGTAAAAAGAAAGTGTGCACCTGATGAACATGAGTGTAAAAGGATAGAAAATGTCCTAAAAATGTTGTAGAAGAGAAAAAAATTGCGATCTCACGCCAAGAGAATTTTTTTGTGTGATCTCACGCAAAGAATGGGTTTTTTGGGTGATCTCATGCCAAGTGTGAGTTTTTTGGGTGATTTCACACCAAAGAGCAAGTTTTGGGGAGAGAGGTCTAGTGTTATTATCTTTCCATGACTACTTCTTGAATAAGTGCCACTACAAATGGTACATCTCGTGTTTAGTTTCGTATTATTCCGTGTAAAAAATGGAGATAGTAGGAGATTGCATACATTAGGTATTCTGATGCTAGTGCCTGATCCTGTGAAACTTCTCTATGAATTTATATGAAATGTGTTGATCTCGAGAAAGTAACTCGGTCATGTAGACACCCAATAAATTTCAACAATGCCCAAGCCCTAGTTTTTGTTGTAATGAGGACCTAAGTAAAAATATGGGCCATTTATGTAATGGTAGTATGTTTTGTTCCTGTGTTGGACCCGATGTATACCCCCCTCGTTTAGGGTGCATACAATGTCGCTTGGAGAATGTGGCCCAAAGAGAGGACCTGATGTTGATATGAAATTGTGTCCCTGCGGGGGGAACGGAATGTGCATGGTAGAAACCAAGGCACATGCAATCAAAGTGGCTAGATAAATGTGTTAGTAGAGAAAGTAGAAAGCATGAAATAAAAGACAATGTAACAAGAAAGTGTGCATACAAGAGAGAGAGACTGGGAAAAGTAGATTTCATACATAGGATATCTCTCAAAATGTCACAAGATAATCAAGGCCAAAGCGCCAAAATCATACAAGTGATGATCAAGAAAGACAAAGGGAAAATCCCATGCAAACAATGACATATAATAGTAAAAAAGGAAAACAATAGCAAGCAGAGTATCGACAACTATGGTTGCAAATAGTTCATGTAAGACAAATTTTGCACATGAAGCACTCATTAGAATGTTAGAAAGATAAAGAGTATGTCAAAGCATGTATAGATCAATGGAAAGTAGTGTGCTAGTAAGAATAGGAAGTAGTATAAAATGAAACAATAACACATGTGATGTGTAAAATTAGAAATGTAGATTCATCAGAGCCTCAATGGGACCGGTAAGAGATACATTTTAAAATATAATTTGTTTCATGTAAATATCTGTAGGAAGTCTACATTCACAACTAAAGAACAAGTGAATGTGCATATGTATATAGAAAATATAATGACATATTGTATATCTGTCTAACATAGTAAGCAAGAATAAGTGAAACCAATATATGTAATATGTTGTGAGTGTGAATGGAATGGAATGAAAAGTTAATGTGATAGGAGAAACATACCCCCCAAGAGAATGTGGATGAGTACGAGATGAGGTTTATTTATAAAATACCTCTAGATAGTCAAGAATGAATCATAGAACAAGAGTGTGTCATCAAGAAATGGTTTGATAATGTGCACTAGGAAGATAGATAAATGATGCATAAAGCGTAAGAAGTGTGAGTGTGGTGAGGTTCATTTCAGAAATAGACCCTCAATAGTTGAGTATGAACTGTGGAACTAGAGTGCGTCATAAGGTAGTAGGATGTGTGAGAATTGAATGCTAGAAATATGTATCGTGAAGCACGGAGCATGAAATGTGTAGTGTGTGAGGTTCTTGGATGTAGTATGCCCTCAACATTCAAGTGTGAACCATAACACAAGATTGAGACATAAGGTAGTGACGATACAAATTGTATCAATGGATTTTTGATGATGTTTAGGAAATATTAGGCATTTAAGCACAAAGTCTTAAGTGAATGAGATGATATCGACATCCGATAACAATGCAAGGGGGAGAAGCTATGATGCCCCCAACTATGTGAGTGATGGATATCTATGCGGAAAATTGAGAAGGACCTTTTTCATGATGGTGGATGAGTTTGAAATGGATCTTAAGGATCAAAATAAGGAATAGTTTTTTGACATTTAATGAATTGGTGGTAGCTTATACAGATTGATAACGCTGTAGAATACTTGAGAGGAGATGAGGATGAATTAATTTTGAGAGGAGGTTGTTTAGTTTGAATTGGTAATGGCATAGAAGACTTAATAGGAGGAGGGGTTGGACCGATTTTTAATGAAGGTTGTTTATGAGGAGGTGATGCGGTAGAAGACCTAGTAGAAGGAGGTGATGGAGGATAGACCTTCGAGATGTGATTGCTTATTATGAGTGGGTTGCATAGGCAATGCTTGAGTGGCCAAAGAAGGCACATTAGAAGTGATAACATGATGCTCATTAGTCATAGATGAATCAGATTTAGGAACCCATTGGGATGTAGCAATTGGAGATGAACATGTAGCAAAATTTTGTGTAGTGAATGAAATTATACTAAAATGCTTAAGGTGGCCAATTTTTATTTTCGAGCATAGCAATCATTTTCATTATGTACATTTATTAGATGATAAGTATAATATGGTTGATCTTGGTATTTTACAAGTAGATAAGGAGGATAACAATTAGTAGATGGAAAGTTGATAAATTAATGCTTAAGAAGCTCGAAAGAATGTCATGTTCCTTAGCATTGAGATCAAACTTGAGAGGTGCCAGTAATGGTAATACTTGAGGTTTACAGATATGAGAACATGTAGAAGACATAAAATTAGGATGAGATGAATGAGATGTAGAAGGAAAACTAGCATGACCCTGAGAAGCATCCTTGAGATGTTAAATTTAACATTTAAAATATGTAATAATTGATTCCATAGCTTAAATTTTGTCTTGAAATAAAGAATACAAAGCTTGTATTTAATCTAATATGGGTTGATTTGATGGAGGATCACAAAGGCTAGGGTCATCGAGAGAGATAATAAAAATGGCACTCACTTGATCAGGTGGTGTATCTCTAGGAAGATACATGGTGTCTAGGATTTATGAAGAACATATTTGCAAGGTAGATGCATTTGAAGTAATTTATGCAAAGAGATTTGACTAACCTTAGGATATGTGAAGAAATGTTCAAGATAAGGATCTAAATGAACGATCACGAGTGGGGTTCACCAAATTATTCAACAAAATAGATATTTTTGTATAAACCCTAATTACAGAGTAATAGATGTAAACTTTGATTTAAACAATCTGCTAGATAAAATTTGACACAAGAAATAAGCTAGTTATATATAAAACCCTAAGTGTAAGAGTGGGAAAGAAATACTTAGTTGATTTATGCCTAATGTTGAGACGACAGGACTAGAGAAACTAATAAATAAGAAGGGAAGACCGTCACAATCATGTACTATAAATTTAAGAACTATTGTATATTCCTAGACTAGGAGCCTAAGCACCGAGACCTGTGCTAGGTGTAGGTGATCGCATAGGATCTTAGAACATGGTTTTTCTCGGTGTCACAAATTGGTCGATGATATTCATTATTGTTCGCATGTATGTCTCACTATGATTGCAGAATTCACTTATAACATGTAAAGACATGTTGTCTTGAAAATCCCTCAAACTACATCAAATCCCAAAAATGAAAGATGTAATATGAGGAGTCGAATAACCCCGTGGTCACCCAAATGAGTGAACTTACGTCTAGCTACATTTATCTACTAACTCTATATTCATTTGTATGATTTGACATGGATTATAACATATTTTGGACATTATGTTAGGTTATTTGATCTTCATGGACATGTATGGGAATTTGGGCGCATAACACCAATTTAGCTTTGATTAGTATGTTGGCACTTTCATTTGATGTTGTGGATATTAACATATTGTTATGTTATTTGGGCCTAATTGATATCTGATGGATACATAGTTTAGTCACATGTCTTGATGATATAGTTTATTCGATTATTGATGAGAACACATGATAGTAAGGATATATGTCATTTATATGAAATGTGATGGCTAACACATGGTGAATTGGTGTGAAATTATGCATGTTTTTTCTATTAACTCCATGTTGAAGTTTTGATATCATAGACTGCATGTTAAGACTTGATCATTTATTGAGTAGTTGATTTACACTTGTATTGGGAAAATGTGTTTAATGTGTGCATTGAGTGTGCATGTTACAAGGCACAGGAGAACGTGGGTTTTAGGGAGGCTACACAAATTGTGCACAAGTAGCCCATGGGGCTAAGTCCTAACCATAGTAATTGTATTAGGCCTTATTTTTGCGTGTATTATTTGGGCACCATGAGTGACCCCTTAGTTGTAATGTTGTATGTCATGTAAAATTAATTATGTTTAGGATGTGTTATTTTGTTAAGTAAACTACGTTGGGGAACTTAATGGTCCCCACTTATATTAATTTTGTATTTGTGTAAGTGTGTGTTAATTAAAGAGTATTGGGTCGCATGACCACACTTGAGTGGGCCCCACATCCTCTACACTTGTGCCCAAATGTGCCAAACCCGAAATTGGGTTATTTATGACATTTTAAGTGACCCCTTTTAGTTGTGGGAGTTAACTTAGCATGAAAATAGGCCCTTGCACCCTACCTATTAGGTAGGAGGGCTTAATTTCAAGGCATGGAGGGAGTTTCCTCCCATTTAGCCTCTCTTTTCTCACCATCCATGTAAGATGGATTGAAATATGTGTGTTGTCAAAAATTTCACAAACTTATCTCATTGTCTTTTTGGGAAATTTGGGAGAAGGGTGTTTAAATGTGAATTTATCTTTTCTTCATTTTATTTTCAAAATCTTTGACTTGGAGGGAAGAAAGGGGTGACACATGTCACCCTCACCGGTGAGGAAATATGTTGGTTTTTCTTCAAATAATCCCTCATGGAGGAGAAATAGAACTTTCTTTTGGCTTTTTTTTTTGTGCTTAGAGACTTTTGGAAGTTGAAGCTTTGCTTGACAAGGAATTGGGAAAAGCTTATAGTTTTGGAGAGCTTGTGGAGGTAGGCTCTTTGATCTTATGTTATGTTATTTGACATGTTAGATTTATTTTTATTATGGTTGAAGTATTGTTTTGTTTCATGTGTTGAATGGTTTACTTTTTGTATTATTTGTTATTTTATCCATCCATCATATGGCTTGATGGATTTTAGAGTTTTATTGGGGAAGAGGGAGGGATTACTGTCTTAAACCTCTTGGCTTGATCGACAAGGCATGTTGGTTCTTTTTTCCTCATATGGTTTGAGGTGGGGAAGGTGGTTCATATGGTTTGAACCCCCTTCCCCATCCTTGGAGAGGAAACCAAATGGGTTTGAAAATCCTCCCAAGGAGGATTTTAGGCGAATGGGTGGAGCAATAAGGAGGGATTATTATCTTGGAGGGATAAGGAGGTTTTGTGAAGAATCTTGTAAGTGTGCATCATATGGTTAGACCACACTCTTTTTACTTTGGATGTCTCATCTACTCTTCCCCATTGTTGAGGATGAATATGGTTTTCTCCTCTTTTCTTTTGGTTGGTAAATGTTGTGTTTCTTTAATGTATGGATTTTTCTTGTATGTGAATGTGTTTTTTTATGTCTCCCTTAATCTTGTGCACATTTGTGGAAGCTAGATCTCTCTCCCATGGGCTTGGGGGAGGATAGCATGTCTTCCAACCTTTGGAAAGGCATGTAATGATGCCTATAGGTTGGGTGGTAAAACAAGCCTTTTTCTCTTTGTGTTTAGAGACTATGTGGAGGACAAGTTAGAGCCTAAAGCTTGATGATTGTTGGAGCATCCTTGGAGGCATTGTCTTGTTATGACTCTCTTCACTTTTGAAAAACATTTTGCTTCTTGATGAGCATATGATCATTGTAAAAATATTGATGTGAGCTCCTTTGTAAGCTTTCCATTTGGTATGTATGTATAGCTTGGGAAGCATGTGTCATTTCAAAGTTGTGTTTATTCCTCTCTTGAATATAGTTGAAAGTTGTATGTAATATGTTAAACTTACTACTCTCCATGAGAGGGAGAGTCTTGTTCTATTAATAAGTTATGCTCTTCATTGTTTGTTTGAAAATAATATATATATATTTAGATTTTAGCTTAAAATGTGGAATGGAGTAACTAGTATAGTTGAAAGTAACTATTAGTGCAAATTCACAACACCCCCAAATGAGTTATGGATCTGCTTTTCTAAGGCAATGTCATTTGGTGTCATTGCACAAAATTGAGCTTTCCCAAAGTGTGAGACCTTTGAAAATGGGGAAATCTCTCTAGAGAAGGTTGGTTCCTCTTCCTAAACTACCCTGCCACAAGCTATTCCAAAGCAGGAAATCTAATCTAACCTAATCTAACTTCCAAGGAGACAAGGAGAGAAAGAAAACTGGAAAACAGAGCCTACACCAAAATTTTGATACACTAGAGAATGAAAATGTTGATCATCTATCAAAACTCGCCATGAAACAAAGAAAGGTGAGCAATGGAAAGGATGGACAAGTGCATCACAGAGCCAAAGATGGATTTCACATAGAAAATGTTCCAAAACTCCATGAACATAGCTCCAAAACCTGTAATGAACATCCAAACATGCACAAATACCTACAATGAAGAGAGGCAAGAAGAAAATAACCAAAAATGAGCAAGGATGGACAAATGCATCACAAAACACATTTTTATTGCTCCAGAAATTTACACAGAATCATCATTTCATAGGTAAGAGAAAAAAATACCATTACAAAGTAGGGGAGGAGGTTCAAACTCCATTTTCAACCTTGGGGAAGAAAAGAAGGGAGAGGCAGAGAAGAAGGATGAAAAACTTTTACAAATGAGCAAAAACGGCTTTTTATGCTCGAATGAATGAAGGAAATGAGAAAACACAAGAAAATAAATTTTAAAACTCCAACCACCGACAAGATCCATTTAATAGCCTACAAAATGATGGGTTTCCATGAAAAATCCCATACTTCATTGTCATTGCTTCAGCAGAGCAATAAAGAGGCCCATACTTCATTACTTTTAGTGGTTGGGGTCGTTTTCTACAATTTTTCCATGCTAGAGACATTTTTACATTTTTCTCCCACAACACCCCATCAAAATTTAAAATTGAAGTGTCCATCATGTGGATAATTTCACTAGATTTCCAATGACACCAAAATCATGAAAAACTGAGCTCTGGTTCAAAAGATATGCCCCTCTGAAGATTTAGGGCAAAAATGGCAAAATTAGGGCAAAAATCGGGTTCACGGGCCAAAATTTGAACTTTTTCCCTCTTTTTTCAAATTGGGAAATTTTTCCAAAATCTCCGCACCCCACCAACCCAATGACATGTGGCACCTTCTGGTTGATCCACAACTTCAAAACAACATTTTTCCCCTTTCACAAAAATGGGAAATTTTCCCAAAATTCTCTGGGCCTCGCCACTCTGAGACATGTGGCACTACCTGATTAGCTGAGGAGATGCGGCCCATTCTTCACTTTTACGTTTTTCACCACTTTGGAAAAAATTCCAAAATCCTCCCAAAGCCTCGATCCCCCGCCGATGGATGGACACGTGGTGCCTTTTTATTGGTTGGTGGGGACGCACTTCCATTTTTTTCCTTTGACACATTTTAACCAAAAACCAAAAAACTTTAAGTCCTTCCGCCCCATCACTCGGTTTGGACACGTGGCACATCTTGATTAGTTGTGGGCCTCAAACAATTTATTTTCCTCCATTCTCCTTTGTGGGCTTTTGGGCCAAATTTTTCCTTTTGAGTTTTTTTCCCAAAAGGGCTAAGTGCCAAAAATTTCTGTGGGTCCTCCTTGGAAAATTTTCCTTGGCAAAAATGCTTCCCAAGCTCCGCAGGCCCGCCTAGGGAAAATTTCCCCTCCAAACTCTACCAAGCCATAACTCAAAAAATACAAGGAGTTAGGAGGACTTCTTTACCTTTCTAGAAAGGGGAAGAAAAATCCTATCTGATGAAGCCATTTCTAGAATCCTTTGAGTGCTTGCAATGTGTGAAAATTTAATTTGAAGCACAAGGAAGGAAAGAATGAAGGCAAGTTAGCCAAAATAAGTAGGGGCTCATTTTGGATAACAATTTGGTGACTCAGAGGGGTCATCTGCCTACTAGATGAATGATCAGTGGCCTTGAAGCATCCATTGGGCATGGATTCAATCCTGATAACCAACTCGATCTGAACCATGAAAATCTAACCTCTGAGCCACTTGGAATCCCACTGAAACTTGGAGTTGATCTTTACCAAAATCCACTAAATGCACTGTGCAAGAGCAACCAAAACAACACTAAACAACTATGTAAAAATTGGAAATCATACATACCAAAGTGGGATATGCAGAGTTTGCACAAGCACTCATTTTGCTGAAAAAAACCTACCTACTCTACTCTAACTAGAAGCAAACAGAGCTTAAACAAAGCCTACAACCGATAAGGAGAAATAGCTTCTCTTCCTCAAAATTGACAGCCATGTAATTGATTTGACACTTAACATGACTGGTTGGATGAGTGGAAAATCAACAAGAAGCTGGTCTTCCACCCAACTCATCAAGGTATCAACAGAAACAAATCAAATACCTCTTTTAGTTTCCCGCATTTGGATTGAAGAGGTATGGCAGTTGATCCTTGGTAATTTGTATCTCATCCTCATGCTTAGAAGAAAGCATGACCATTTTTGGCTTCTCCCTTGGCTCCAATGAAGCCAAGTACCTGATTGGGCAAGGTATGGTCCTTTGAATGTGCCCATTGCTCTAAAATATAACTCTAAGAATGGATTCTTCTTGTGGACCTTCTTGAGTGGATGATGTGGAAGAGATGATGAAGTTCTCCTGCTCTTTCTCTTCTTCCTCCAATGAAGAACATGGAAGATTTATATCTTCCAACCTTGATTCCAAAGAGCTTCTATAAAATGCAAGTTGCTATAAATGAATGCTCTCCTTCATGGCAGCAGGTTCTTGTGTTTGGAAGATGGATGATGAAGGATAAAACAATGTGATTTCAACTGGTTCCTCTCCATCAAAATAGTCCTCTAAATCTGACAGATAAATTGCCTCCTTGTTGTCCTATTAAAAGTGTTCAACCTCTTCCACGATGTCCTCCTGATCTACAATTTGATCACTATGGTTCTCCTCATCCTTAAACATGAAGTTTGAAATATCAAACTCCTCCTCAACATTAGAGCTTGAAGGGGATGAAGTGGGAGGAAGAACTTAAGGTTATTTTATGGCTTGCTCCACACTTGGAGCCTCTAAAACTTCATGGTCCTCCACCATTAAAGGTTCATCAATCAAATCAGTTCCTTGAAATGAAAGCAAATAATTTTTAATGATGCCTTATTCATTGAGTGGCTTCAACTCTGATTTGATCTCTCCCATCTTCTCCTCTTCAATGGGACTTGGAGTTGATTTTATTTCCTCTTCCATGGCTAATTGTGCAACTTCTATTGATCAACATCTTCTTCAAGTAGAGTGCCAACATGGAAACTAAACTCAAAATAAACAAACTGTTGGTCTTCTTGCTTCTCTTTTGCTATAAAATCAGCCTTGGTCACCACTTGTTCGCCAACCTTTACCTCCTCTATAGGCTTAACCAGCAAGAGGATCTTTGTTATCCCAAATTTGAGAGCCAATCTTACCAAACTTCTAATTTTTTCTTCTTTGTTTGTCTCTTCTTTCTATTGTCCTTCTTGACTAAATTCTTGAGTATCTTCCCAACAAGGACTTGGGAAAGTAAGAGGAGTGGTAGGTTGGGGTTCAACCAACTTTACATATGTTTGTGGTGGGAAGGGAGGTGTAAATTCTTGTTTGTTTAGATGGGATGACTGTTTAGAAGGGAAAAGGACAGAAGAATTTAGATGAGGCGGAAGACTAGGGAATGGAGAAATGAAATCAACACTTGGGGTAGCATGGGCTGGATTTGGAATTTGGCATTCAAAATGAGATGGTGCTGCTTGAGGAATGGAAAGAGAAAAACTAGATGATGGTGTAAAACTTACCCATTGACAAGGTTGCTCAGCACCAAATTTATAGGCCTCTATCTCCATTGTACATTGTGCAAGTGGGGGAAGCATCTCCACCATGAAGTCTAGCTTCTCCTGAAGGGCTGAAGTGTCTTGGAAAAGGGCCAACCCATGGATAAGGTGCCATACAACCAATTCTGAAAGCCTTCATTTGAGCTTGAGCTCTTGATTGCACCATGTTTGCCTTCATCTTTTGGATCTTCTCCAACAAATCATCATCTCTCATTTGATTTCCCTCATCATATGCATATTATTTTGCTTGATATGCTTCATATCCAAACTAATTTTAGCATTGCTCATATGGATATGCATACTAGTTTTAAATTTGACCTAAATATTGATCTGGAGGATTTGAAAAACATGTTGGAGGTGTGAAACATTGCTATCATTAATGTGAATTCCATAATGGAAATGAAATCATGATTGCACAACTTCATGGAATGGAAAAGAGTGAAAGAGATGGAAAGAAGAATGAATGAAAAAGGAATGGAAATGAATGAAAAGGAAGGTCTGCAACTTCAGAGATGGGTTGTTGACCATATGGAGTTGCCAAATGTGTTTGTAATTGCCTCCAAAGGCTGAAATCTTCAGAAACACATCAACCTACAAAAATGAAGTGGAAGACCTCTTGGCTCCCACCGGGTGTGCCAAAACTGTTAGTGGTGCATGGTGGTGTAAGATATGTTGTTGTTTGCATGAAACACTAAGAGAAGATGAAATATCTAACCCTAGTGTCCCACCAGGTATGCCAAAACTATTAGTGAAAATTCACAGCACCCCCAAATGAGTTATGGATCTACTTTTCTAAGGCAAAGTCATTTGGTGTGATTGCACAACATTGAGCTTTCCCAAAGTGTGGGACCTTTACAAATGGGGAAAGCTATTCCAGTGCAGGAAAGCTAATCTAACCTAATCTAACTTCCAAGGAGACAAGGAGAGAAAGAAAACTAGAAAAATAGAGCCTACACTAAAATGGTGATACACCAAAGAAGGAAAATGTTGATCATCTATCAAAACTGCCATGAAAACAAAGAGAGGTGAGCAATGGAAAGGATGGAAAAGTGCATCACAGACCAAAGATGGATTTCACACAAAAATGTTCCAAAACTCCATGAACACAGCTCCAAAACCTATAATGAACATCTAAACATGCACAAATACCTATAATGAAGAGAGGCAAGAAGAAAAAACCAAAAATGAGCAAGGATGGACAAATGCATCACAAAACACATTTTTTATTGCTCCAGAAGTTTGCACAAACATCATTTCACGGGTAAGAGGCAAAAATTCCATTACAAAGTAGGGGAGGAGGTTTAAACTCCATTTTCAACCCTAGGGAAGAAAATAAGGGAGAGGCAGAGAAGAAGGATGAACAACCTTTTACAAATGAGCCAAAACTGGCCTTTTATGCTTGAACAAAATGAAGGAAATGAGAAAACACATGCAAATCAATTTTAAAACTCCAACCACTGACAAGATCCATTTAATAACCTACAAAATTATGGGTTTCCATGAAAAATCCCATAATTCATCATACATTGCTTCGCAGAGCAAGAAAGAGGCCCATACTTCATTAATTTTGGTGGTTGGGGTCGTTTTCTACAATTTTTTCATGCCAAAGACGTTTTCCCATTTTTCTCCCACAAAACTCCATCAAAATTTAAAATTGAAGTTTCCATCATGTGGAGAATTTCACCAGCTTTCCAATGACACAAAAATCATGAAAAGCTCGAGCTCTAGTTCAAAAGATATGCCCCTCTGAAGATTTATGGAAAATTGGGTTCACGGGCCGAAATTTGAACTTTTTCCTCTTTTTCAAATTGGGAAATTTTTCCAAAAATCTCCGCACCCCACTGGCTCGATGACACGTGGCACCTTCTAGTTGATCCACGGCTTCAAAACAACATTTTACCCTTTTGCAAAAATGGAATATTTTCCCAAAATTCTCCAGCGGCCCCGCCGCTCCGAGACTCGTGGCACTGCCTGATTAGCTGAGGAGATGCGGCCCATTCTTCACTTTTACGTTTTTCACCACTTTGGAAAAAATTCCAAAATCCACCCGACACCCCGATCCCCGCCGATGGATGGACATGTGGCACCTTTTTATTGGTCAATGAGGATGCACTTCCATTTTTTCCTTTGACGCATTTTGACCAAAAAAACTAAAAACTTTAAATTCCTTCCACCCCTCATCGTTCCGTTTTGACATGTGGCGCATCCTGACTAGTTCCAGGCCTCAAACTATTTATTTTCCTCCATTCTCCTTTGCGAGCTTTCGGGCCAAATTTTTCCTTTGAGTTTTTTGCCCAAAAGGGCTAAGTGCCAAAAAATTTCCCACGGTCCGCCTTGGAAAATTTTCCTTGGCAAAATGCTTCCCAAGCTCCGCAAGGGCCCACCTGTGGAAAATTTCCCCTCCAAGCTCCACAGAGCCATAACTCAAAAAATATGAATTAGAAGGATTTTTTTACCTTTCGGAAAGGGGAAGAAACATCCTATCTGATGAATCCATTTCCAAAATCCTTTGAGTGCTTGCAATATGTGAAAATTGAATTTGAAGCACAAGGAAAGAATGAAGGAAAGTTAGCCAAAATAAGCAAGGGCTCATTTTGGATAATAGTAACATGTGGAAGTATATTTAGATTTTAAAGTAAAATGTGGAAGCATGTGTTGTTTCAAAGTTGTGTTTATTCCTCTCTTGAATATAGTTGATAGTTGTATGTAATATGTTAAATGTACTACTCTCCATGAGAGGGAGAGTCTTGTTGTATTAAGAAGTTATGCTCTTCATTGTTTGTTTGAAAATAATATATATATTTAGATTTTAGCTTAAAATGTGGAATGGAGTAACTAGTATTATTTTGTTAAAATGGAAGCATTCCTTCATGATGTAGATCCTCCCTTGCCAAATAGCTTATTTGTAATATAGAGATCTCTCCTTCAATTCGAAAGCTAAAACTTTGTGAGCATGTTTTCTCCAATAGAAGTGTAAAAGGAAATGTTGAGAATATTCTTGGATGAAAGTGTGTCTCCTTCTTGTTAACATTAGAAAAATATTTTTAAAATTAACTATTGTATTGACAAGGAAATTTAGTTGTTATTAGAAGTTGTTAAAAGAAAAGAATAATGTTATTTCTTGATTCAAGATATTGCCTTACACTTAAGAAATTTGGTTATTCTTTTAAAGAAAAAGTTCTTTTGAGTTGGAATAATTAAGTACAACTAGGCTTTAGTTATTTTATAGTTTTGGAATGAATTAATTTGTAAAGTCTTTAATGGCATTTCACTTATTTTTCAAAACAAGCTTCCTCTCCTTTTACCTACAAGAACGTTTTGAAACTTATATTAGTGTCCTCATACATATAAAATTTTATATCTATCAAAGTTAAAGATATGTGGAAAAATTGCATATTTTTACAAATAAAGAAATGTGAAATAGACCTATAATAATAGATTAGATAATACAAAAAAAAACATATAATAATAAATATATTATATATGTTATATAACAATATATATTGTAATTATGTTTTATAATATTAAATAGAAGGATACACACACACACACACACACACACACACACACACACACATAAACAAATTTAAATTAAAAGCATTATAGTAAAAAATTTAAATTAAAAGCATTATAGGCTAAAGTTTAAATGTTTTTAAAACAAAAGAAACTAATTTGTGGAGGCCAAGCCCTCCCCAAACCTGTGCCTTTCCCAACTCCTCTCCCTCACACACCACTCCACATTCCCCACATCCAACCCCTTCCCCACACCTCCACACAAATCCAGCCACCCCCTTCTCCCACCGAAACCCCACTCCCAATACCCCGTGGAATTACGCAACCCACCACCTTATTACATATAAAACATTGCATTTTTATTGATGGATGTTTAAATCATTTTTCTTACTATTGTATTATATACATATATATACTTTTAGGCAGATTTTCCTCCAAAAAATGGGTATACTACATACCCAACTAGAGAAGTTTTCATAAAGAAATATACAAAAATAATAATAATGATATTATTCATTAAAACTCCATGAATCCAAAACTCCATAGCTCCTCCTCAACCTGCACATGCAAGAAAACAAAATGAAACCAAATGGAAGAGAAAGGAAAGGGAAAGAAAATATAAGGATGGATTAGGGAAACTTTAGGGAAAGTTTGAAATCAAGGGCCAAGATTAGATTGATCCTAGGGTCCACATTAAACCCTACACAACTTTTAAGTCATGGGAATTTGATGGGAATAGGAAATAAAAATAAAAGAAGGGTGTGTGGGGGTTAATTAAATTAAAAGGGGTTGAATAAATTAAAAGGGTGTGTAGACCTTTTAATGTAACCTTAGCAGATGACTAGTGGGGTAACCATGATAAAAATTAAATAAATAAAGTTGGAATTGAGATAGTGATTACTTAATTTGGGTAAATCAATTAATATAAAATAATTATTAACGGGAATTAGTTAAGCAAAGCATTAGTATCTATTGTTCACTTCAAAAAAAACCCAAAATTTTAGTTACATTTTAGTGTGGTTTCCCATGTCTTGAAGCTGGGCATTACATTTGGTATCAGAGCAATGGTTCACAAATGCGGATGCTCTGGGTAGGATATTTAATTTGTTATTAATGCTATCATAACATTAAATGAAAAAATAATTAAAATATTTCTGCTAATCCATTCCATAGGTCAAAATATATTCCGATTGACCACATGGGAACAATACATCTTCTAACACAATAGGTGGTACACAAATTTTGATCACTTAATTTGTTTAAAACAATTAGTAAAAGTTAAGAAAAATTGTTCAAAAATAGCGTGCAAAATGGCTCCTTGGCTTCTATGGTGGTGATCAATTTGGATGATCTTGCTCTCTAGTGACATGGGAAGTCACAATTACATTTAAACCCAACTTATAAGATTGTTTGATAATGAAGTTGAAAACATTTTGAGCTCATTTGGTCGCATTGTTGTTTGGGACAACTTAAATTTAAGAAAATTTGTTTCGATTTGGACTTGTAGTTTAGGGAGTTTTAGTAGGAAATTAAAATCTACGACTTCTAACATTTAGTATTTCTACATGTCCATTGGCTACAACAATTATATTCAAGAAAAAGGAATGGGGAGTTAGTTTTCCAAGTGTGTTTAGGAGGCCTCTAGTCATTTTGGCACAAAACACAAACTTGTCAATAACATAAATTAGCTCCAGAAATTAGGTCATAACTAGAGTTTTGGTTATTAGTTTTTCATTTTGTAAGTTGTGTTAGATTCTATATATATAGGAGAATATATGCAAGTTAATAGAACTCATTTTTGAGTTGGGATCACTTGTTTTCAAGACCCATTTTGTAGCCAATTTCAAAAACAAATATGCTGAAATGCAATAGCAAAACTTTAATAGTTAGCTCCAAGAAGGTGCTTCCATCTCGAGATTTATTCACTAATTTTGAGATTTGTATGTCTTGGTTGAATCTCTATATAATAAAAAATTAACTAGAAGCATTTTTTTTACCATTTGGGTATTGGGTACTTGTTTGGTAGGCCCCTTTTGATAGCCATTTTTGCTAGATCGTAGAACAAGAGAACTAGGTCTTAATAAACTGTTAGACTTCTTAGGGCACCTTTGGAGGGTGCAAGCTTTTATAATATTATTATCTTGTTGTCTTACATGGTTGAATATTATAACCTTGAAAAATTTTGTGCTACGAGACATTTTTGAATGCTAACGACCTTGGTTTAGGTAGGTCTTTTAGACATCGAAAAGGTCTAGTTGTTGGTTTTGGAAATAAGCAGTAGGTCAATATAAGAAATTAGAATTGTTACCTTGGTCTAAGGAATAGGTTTAAGGTGTTTGGTTAGTTGGTTACTTTTCTAGTGATCCATTGTTTCTTGGGAATCTCAACCACCATGTTAGAGGCACCACTTTTAAACCTAATAAAACCCTTTTGGTATGGGTGTAAAATAAATAATTGTATCTTGTATAGAACCACCCAATAAGATAAAATAGTCTTTCACATCTTGAAATTTCATTATTATGAAATTGGAATAATTTCTACTCCTCTTTTTATGTTACTAATCTTAATTTTATAACCCTTTTTATAAGGAAATTTACCAAATGACCTTATGATCTTGTTGTTTCCTTTTCAAAATTGTAATTTGAAATTAAGTATAATTGGATGAAAATGTTTGCTAACATAAACTCCTCTAACTTGTCTCTAAACAATAAATGATAAGGGGAAAGGAAATTTAGTGTCTCTTATTATATGATGGTGTTTCTCAAGTGATATTTCATAGCTAGTTTATCCTCTTCACGTAACATAAGAATACATTGTGCTATTATAAAATGAATCTAGTTTTCACAACTTCAAATTCTCATCAAGGCTCTCGGTATAACATTTAGAGTTAACTTCGAAATGATCTAGTTATTTTAATCCTTCTTGAGCTCGATAAACCTATTTTCATACTATAACCACTTACTAAGTTTTGTTGCAATGTAACTTGGTTAAAACTTTTTACCTTAGTAAGTACACATGTGATTTTAAACCTCCTCAAGTTGATTAAAATGTTCTGAGTTAATCATGTTTATAACACTAATACTTACATGTAGAAATCATGGAATCACCCTCTTTCTAACCTTAACATGTGGATATAGAAGAACATTGATTACGTGAAAATAGCAACAATCTCTCTCTCTCTCTCTCTCTCTCTCTCTCTCTCTCTCTCTCTCTCTCTCTGCAAAAATAAGATAAAATAAATTAGTTCTAATTGCTCTCTTGGTTGGGCATTATGGTGTACCAATGTTAGTGTTGATCATGAAATTACAAGTAATATGGTCCAATAATGGTGAATGTAATGTTTCATAATCCAATATATATATATATATATATATATATATATATCACAATTGTGTACATATACCTTATAAACAACAATAGAAACATGTAATTATATGTAATTTGGAAAAATTGTCAAATATGTAATTAATCAACCTTGGTTGGACAACAATGTTATCATTGTTACCCCTTAAAAAGATAAAATTGAGGTGATCATAAACTATTGCTTCAAATGGAATAAGTAATGTTTATTAATCTTAGTTATGTGATATTCATATAATATGGATTACACGCTAAATGGTTGGTCTTATGTAAGTAACTTAGGCATTGTGTTGTCTTCCTAAGTTCTAGGTGAGAAAGTAATATGAATAATAGAATGATTGTGATGATCTCACAAATTAGATATGCCTTTGGCTATTTGACTCTTAGGATACCCTTTCATAAGATTTCTTTTACATTAGGAAACTCTTGGTAGCTTATTATAAGATAAATAATGCAAACCCTTATTATAAAGACTAAGAATAATGATTATCTATTCCTTCCACCTACCTTAGGTGAAGACGTCCTTGATATCAAAGTGTAAACACTAGTTAAACTACATGGCTCCATGGAGTGGTATCGAAAGCTATGTTGTTTTGGGGTACTCTTTAAAACATGGCTCTATTTGTTGTTAGTACTCAATAGGGTGGAGAAATTTATTTTTGTAATGGATTCACCCCCTAGTTAATAAGTGTGTGTGTGTGTGTGTATATATATATATATATATCTAGTGTGCCAAGCTAGCACCCACCACAATGTTTCTAACTTATCAAAATTTTAGCCGGTTACAACTTGTATATGCATACCTTCCTCAAAAGTACACAACAAATAATTGTAGTTCTAATGCTTCTCAAGATAAACTTATGTAAAACATAAGTCTCATATCTTGAGAAGCATTAGACTATACCTTTCCTTAAAGTAAAATGTGATATTGATCTCTATATATATATACTTTTGTTAAGTAAAAGTAAACATAAGTCTCATATCTTGAGGCAAGGTATACCTTTCCTTAAAATAAAATGTGTGTTGATCTGTATTCCATCTAAATTATAATTGCCTAAAATTTTGATAAGTTCAGAAACATTCACTTTAAATGGTGTAGACACCAAAATTGGGTCACACTCCCCTCGCCCTCGTCAATAACCAACTCAAACATATTCATCTAACCATGGCCCATTCCACCCCACATTTAAATATTAATTTAATTAACTTAATTAAATTAATACCAACTCTCATAACATTCATTACTTAATTATTTTAATTAAGCTAAATTTCCACCTCACCTAGCCACCTCACCCTAGACCTATTCTTGGCATGTTTCCATAATTAACTAAGACCTAATCTTACTTACCTTAATGAGCTAAGATTTTGTCTATCGCTAATGTCACATGCCTAAGATTTCTCTAATCACATTCCCACTCATTATAAGGGAAGCTTCCATTCGATCCACAAAAATAAACCAACCGGCCCAAGAAATCGTGAGATATGCCATTTTTAGTAAACCTAGGGAATCCCACCTTAACCGATGTCACCCACCCCTAAATTGACGTTGATCAACTAGCAACCATCAGAAGTTACCATTTATTCACCTTAACAACCTTGTTTTTGGGTTGGCACATTCTGAAAAAAATATATGAAAAGAAAGTTGCATGCAAGTAGAACTAGAGTATTTTCACGCACCCAGCACATCCACAACCAAAGACTAGGATAGATCCGAGAGATATTGCATTCATGGAAGAATTCCAGAAAGCACTACTTATGGCACCAAACACCATTCTTCTGATCAACTTCCATCACCATTCAACCATCAAGCTTGTATCATAGTAAGTATACCTCTTACCAACATAGTCTATTTCAATATAATAGCCTTGTTACTTTTGTTTTCATATTATACTTTGCATGTTCTTTACCCATCTTCTACCTACTTGTAGACTCAGCCATTCCTCTACCCACACCACCAAAACACCCATTCTCACCTTCTACACCCCTCTGAGTATACCTGAGACCCTTACAAACCTCCCCATCCACCCTTCCATCTTTGTTCATCCCCAGTCCAATCCCCATAATCAGATCTTATTAAATTCCTTTCACCCCAACCTTCACAAGCACCGCTTATCCATGACAACTCATCGGTCCCTTCTAAATCATCATCAGCTATACCCGACCGAAGTCGGTCTCGTATTTTACATCTTTTGCAACAACATATCTGACCTACCTTTTACCAAGTGACCTAAACAACCCAAAATCTGAGCATGACCAGCCCAACACACTTAACACCTACCTACCCTTCGGATCTAATTATAGCTTAGCCAGCGGTTATGTTAGATTTGATTATTGTGATTGAATGAGATACCTAAATCATATCAACTACAATAGGACTTTTCTTATTTCTCACATTAAGTTTTTTTAAATAGTGGATTGACAACCATCTAGGGAGTATCACACTTCCCGGATCTAGCACACGCTAGGCAGTCCACTATCATATTTCATTTAACTCTTCTTTTGTGGTCTTGTTTTCTATTTCAGGTAGTTCCTCCTAGCCAAAAGGAAACTCTCACAGTTAGCATTGGATCTATAAGTTAGAATGCATGCAATAACCAACAACCACCCAGCAATAATAGGTATTCCTCCTCAGCCCTTACCTTTATCTGTTTTGTCTCAATAACTTAAAGAAAATGGTGAAACATTTTGGCATGCCCAGTGGGACCCATTAGGGGTTATATTGCATTTTCTTCATTCCTAGGTGAAAGTTGCATGTTTTATTCCCTTTTAAAAGCTTACACATTAATCTTCTTCCCTGGTAATCCTCTCTTCTTCTAATTGCTCTAAAAGAAACATTTCTCTTGGTGCATTTAAAAGGAATCATTCTTCTTTCTTGCATTTAGTGAAAGAGCATACCCTCTCCTATTCATTATTTGCTTCATCAAATGTAATATTTTTGATTTGGGCTTAAAATTGGTTGCATTACATTCTAATTTGCTACATTTAGCTCACATTAAAATGAGGGAAACCTATATGCTGAAGTCATGCCCAACTGATGGTTGACATAAAGAATCATAGAAAGCACATTCTCTCTCTCTCTCTCTCTCTTCTTACCAAACTACACAAAATTGAAATATACACATCTTTCTTAAACAACATCTTACCTAGGAATGCCTGTCAGTGATCACATGATCAAAATATTGGTAGGTACTCCCATCTCGTTACCTCTTTGAGTCATTATCTCATAGGATGGCCCACCCCACCATAACATAACCTCAAACCTCTCTTTTAGATATCCTTTTTGTAGGAATCCTTCCTCACCAAAACTCTATTTTAAATTCATGAGTCATTCTTCTAAATAGCATAAGCTCAACACATTAAAAATCACTTGTTAGGTGTGTGATTTTAGCATTTGATTGACGTGCATTTTTAGGTGTGAGGATACGTTTCTCCATTTTCTCCATTCTTTTGCCTCGCACACTCCAAAATCACAGCTCAAGTATTCGACTTCTTCTAAGTGTGTTAGTACTTCATTGCATCATCTCCAGACTTCTAGGTTGACTATTTATCTTATTCAAAATCACAACAATCCATTTTTCTACATTTTTCCAATTTTTGTAATAATCGACATCGGTTTATCTATCGGCATCGGCTCCACCCTCGAATGGCATCGGTTTATCCTAACCGGCATCGGTTTTCTATTTTTTTGGGTTAAATTGCCCAAAGAACACTTATTCCATTTTCTTTCTTTGTCGAGAGTTCCCGTGAGTTTTGTACTCTTTATGCTTTGATAAACAATCATCATATAACTTGTTCATCTGATTGTCACCAGTCTTTTTCCTCATTTGGTAAAATTGTTTCTCCCACAAGAATCGAATCGACATCGCTTACCCCCGAACTAGTATCGGTCATTCTTAACCATTGTTGCTTACACAGGTCTGAATCTCAGCTGATACATTTCCCAAATCCACCTATAGACACCTATTTTCTTCATTCCCATTGCTTATGTCATCTCAAGGATACATCATTACCTGATATAAATTTATTCACATGGTGTTGACTTGCAAACAAGCTAACACTCTTATATTCCACGCAAGTCGTCAACCACTCCCACCTATTCCTTCACCACCCTCTGTCCTATCACCCATGGATCCAACCAAACCTGCCACCATTGCCATAGTGATGAGGAATTTTCACGACTCCTTAATCATAACCTCGTGGCCTTATAGTTCTACATTTCCCACTCCTCCACCTGAAAATCCTCGTGTCATTGATAAATGGCATGCCCGTATCCGTCTCTCCTACCCTTATTCCCACTTCTACATTAGCCCCTACAAATATAGTGTTACCTTCACCTACTTTACCCCCAAAAAGAGTTTCACAACCTAGGCCTCATACCCACTATGACCATTGCATCTCGCAATATCAGCCATACCCATAGTATCTCATTATCCCCTCATCAACCACCTAGACCATAACCTCATCCACACCCATTGTCTCATAGATACAAATTGCAACACAACCACCCATGGTGTCGCAAGACCCCTACTCCATTCCAAAATCTTTTCCTCTCCATCCCCCAATCACCACTAGATTCACTATGACTATCCCACCTACATACACATACTATCAACAACCCCCTATCTCGTTCATGGCCCATTCAGGATATATGCCCTCTATGTCGATCCACTATTCTCAACCTTCCTATTCGGTGCCACCATACATTGGGATGCCACCCACATCACATGTTCCATACCAGCCTCCTACGTCACAGGAGGAGCCCTTCCACCATAACCTACCAATGACCTCATCAAGTTAATGATGGAAAGGATGCAAACGCTAAAAGCATTGGTTTCTAGCTCATGCAATTATCTCACATATGATGAAATCTATAATGAGCCCATTCACTCATCCATCCCTATTCACCCATATCCTTTACATTGGGAAATGCCAAAATTTAATAGTTTCAATAGTAAAGAAGACCCATAACAACATTTGTGGTCTATTAAACATGGGTGTTACCTGATTGCCCATGATGACACTTTACTCTTACGAACCTTCCCGATGTCCTTGATAGGACCTGCATTGGACTGGTACAGTGGGCTACCAAGACACTCCATCTACTCATTTAATCAATTAGCCCAAGCCTTCTTAGACCACTTCTCAATCAACATTTTTAAGAAGGTCACCATAACTAATATTTATTCCACGCAATAAGATAAATGATGATTCTATCACTGACTTATTCGCTCGTTGCTGCAATCTAATTAACCACCTCACATTTCAATTACCTCAAACTGAACTCATGGATTTGTTTACTCGGGCTTGCACTAGACACATTTCACCAACCCTACAAGTACAAACCTTTCACACTTTTGACGAGGCATTCACCATGGCATGGAAATTGGAAATTTGTGTTGTCAGAGAGAAGAAACTTCAGCTACGTAACAAGAACATCAAGTTCAAATAAAATGATGCTTCTTCATCTTCAAACCCCGTAACACCTATTCTAAACCCAAAGGATCTGGCAAACTCCATAGTTCTCAAGCCCGCACCCTCTCACCATCAAAGCAAGCCAAGCCTTCTTCTAATCTCTCTCCTATCCAAGGTTTCCAGTTCAGATAAGAACAATGAAAGTACACTCCAATAAGAGAACCTTATTCTTCTATTTTGGAAAAGCTTATTAAGGTTGGTTCCATTACCCTTCCACCTATAAAACCACACACTAGTTTTGACTCCTGATCACCCCATGCCCACATGGTATAAATAACACAACTTTTACAACTATCATCATTTCAAAGGTCATAGTGACAATAATCGCATCACCTTCAATAATATTGTCCAAGAAATGTTAGACAATGAGATCTAGTCTTGGATAACTGAATGCACCTGATAACCAAAACCTACATATATTTAAGAATCCATTCCCTAATCATGCCCCATCTTCCAACCAAGCTAGTGACACTTCAAACAATGATAGAAATGTCCACGAGGTCCACGCTATTTTTATGACATACCAATTGCTTCCCAATTGCCTCACATTCCTTCCATAGACAAAATCTTAGCCCAGCTCCCCTACCTGCACAAGAACCTATTTCATATACTCCTCCACCTACAAAGTAACCCCCTTCATTTTCTCCTTCACCCGTGGAAGATCCTATAATTAACATGCCGCCTTTGGCCCCTCAAATTACCGAGAAGTTGTCAGTGGCACCTCTCCTACTCATAGGAGATACATGTCCACAACCCACACCATCATAAGGAGAGTCCACCCCATTTGACCCATCCTCTCCTCTACCCATAGAGGATCCTGTAAACACACCACTACCTTTAGATAACCACTCTCCATCGACCTCCATGATCCTGCCAATCCACTTTCGGCTCTCTTACCCACAGAGTCAGGAGTTATCCATTTCCCTGTTTCTCAAACACATTTTATGGGGATTGCTACTCAATCCACATTGGTCCCGCCTACAGCAAGTACCATTTTCACGCTTGGCCGATCTACCTAGACTATGTTGATAGAACCTTACTTTGGGGATGTCTTCTACTCCTGCTTCAACCCAAATGCAACTTGTCACTCACCGACACCTCCACAATCTATCCAAAAGTGTTTCGAGTGACCAAACTAGACCCAATCATGACTATTGCAACACCCTCCATGTCACCACCCATGGCCCAACTCACACCTCTTCCCATAACCCAACATACATCTACACCCAAACACCTACCCATGCCTATATCATCTCCCTTACCTAAACCTATCACTACCTTAGGGGTCATACCAACAGCTAGCCTTACTCACCCACCCATTAAATTAGATTTAGCCACATCTTCCAAAACTAACACTAAACTTACTCTGGCCCTAAAAAGAAGACCCAACCTCCTAGGCCTCATACACCAACCTCTCCTAGCGCACCATTATCACCTTTACCCCTTCTATCTATCCTAGGACCTCACCCCTCGACCCTAGCCAAGAAACCTTCGTCCACTGGTAAACCAAGAACACAACAACCCACCTCCTCATCATGAACCCCTAATATACCCAAGTGATCCACACAACCTCTTCCATCACCCATAACTTTCTTACCACCCATACCACCACTACCATCCATAACTTCTTCACTACCCATGACACTTCATTCCCTTCCACTCACACCTTCTACCCAACCTCTACCGACCACCTCCATAGTAACTCGGTTACCCCCATGGGTAACCCATCCTCTTCCACCATCCACTTTTCCCTCGTACATCACGTGCACCCATGTCACCTTTTCCCAAAAAGTGCAATCTAAAGCTAAAAATTCACTACCCTCTAATAAGGTAGTTAAACCAATCAAACATTCCATTGCTAGCTCTTCTACCATGCCCGTACTCAAAATAGATGCCCACAAGAATTAAGACCACTCCACACACCAAACTAGTAGACCAAACCATTCCCCCTCTTATAAAGCCTCTTCCTCTACAATCAGCCACACCTGTACCCAAATCCACATTCACCTCCCATTGTGACCCATTGGCAAGATCCTGTGCCAAAATCTTAATCAATCTCCTCGAAACTTCACACCACATTACCACCTCTTATACCTTACGACCCGCTCAAACCCAAACCAAAAGGGTTTGACGAAACTAAAATCTGTGCCTACCATCATGTGCTAGGACACGGTGTAGAGAACTATAAGGCTCTAAAAACACTTTGTCCAATTGTGTCCTCCCGAACACAATTTTGGCAATGACGATATTCTTCATGAGGACCCCATTTCACCTTCACAAATTTCCCCAGAGCCTCTTCGATTACCTACTCAGTGACCAATATTTCCACCCCTACAACATTTTGATCCACCCCCAAGATTTGAGATTAACATGGTCTATATAAGAGAGTTGACCAAATCACCGTCCAAATGCCAATGCGCCCTACTCATTTCATAAGGATCGTATCCCCCACTAGGTTTTTTCCCTCATGCCACTATACCTTCCATGACATACCTTCTTCCTCCAGCTCCCCTCAAATTAACATGGTTCACATTACCACCCATGCTCAAAAAGACAAAGGCAAAGAAAATGAAACTTGCCCATTAACCAACCCTATACCCAACATACTATCCGCACCCATACCCAAACTCACCATTCGAGGTGTTGCATATCCTATTTCTGATGGGGTCACACATCACGCAATGCTAAAATAACTACACCAATCCCCATCAAAATTTCCTTATATGACTTTGTCCAAACCTCTCGAGTCACATCATCAAGCCATCATGACATCCTTCAATCTATTGAGGTCTTCCCAAACTTCCCCATGCCCGTAACCTCCATCATTACCCATCACCATGTATCTTCTCTCACTAGGTCATCACCTTCCTCTATGCCTCCACCTACTCGCCAAGTATCCACCCTCATCTTTTCAGATGAAGAGATCACTCCCTTCCATTCCGACGACCTCAACCCTTCTCTTTTCATCTTCATCTTTATCGATAATATACGCATATGACATGTTATGATCAATGGTGGTACTATTATTAACATCATCTCCTCCCATGCATACGACCAAATGTGAATACTTACTAATTACATGCATGGTAACCTAGTTATGTTATGGTCCTTCAATGACGCCATGACCTCTACCCTGGTACCATTGTTCTCCATGTCTGCATGGGTCCCTACACTGTTCCAAAACTTTTATATGTCCTAGAAGGGGAGTTCCAATACAACTTGTTTCTCAGATGACCTTGGACCCGCGCCATGGGTTGGTCCCTTCGACTTTACACCGTTGCCTCAAATTTGAATGCGAGGGACATAATTACACCATCCCTACTTGACCGTCACCTTTTCAAGACTTATAACATGCTATACTTGGTCTACTAATGTGCTTGTACTACCAAGGCATCTCGCCACTATCCCTACTTCACCTTCACCTACTATCCCATCCACCTAGAGTTCCACCACCTCTCCCATCTAACCTTGCTATCCCCACTACTACACAGCCTCTACCGCCACCCACCTATTTCCCCATCTTCTTAATGAGTTGTCTATCCTCGCTACCCACATATGAACTATTGATCCCATAGAAGGTGTTTTTAATTCCTCACTCTAAGGGAATATTACCTTTACAATATCGACACCTTCCTCACCCCACAAGAGTATGGGAACCTGCATCAACACCCTAGTTATGATATCTGCATCAGTGACGTTTTTCCTTATGGCCCTCCCCACCTTCGCACTAATCTAATGTATGGGGAATTTATATGGCCACATATAAACCCGAACCTCCATCAAAACCAAACCATTTTCTTCCGACCTACACTCCCTCACTAATCGCCACTTTGCTCACACTTTCCTCCATCGATGTGCATGGAAAGGATTTGGCTTCAATTTTATGAACAAGGCCACCATACTATCATTTCTTGTACCTCTCATAAACACAATGACTGTAGTGGCATTGGTTTTGACGCACCACCTCCCAAGAAGGTTCGTATCGGCCTCATCTAAGACAGAAAACCTTCCCTACCTCATTCATGCATGTTACCATCTTCACCCACGGAGTCCATAGATCTTGAATCTATTCCTCCTAACTTTTTTTTCGTAAACACTATTTCCTTGGGACCTTTGACCTAAAAAAGCGATGGCGAGGCTCCCTCTTCTCTCCCATTCCTGTATCCTGACATGATCGATGATGATACACCTTCTATTAATGTCATTCAATTTTAGGATGATGAATCTATCCTCACTTACCTTGGTGTGAAAGATTCTTATATTCATCGATCATTACCTTCTGAGATGCAAACCATATTGAATGAATCAACCATCGAAATCAACATTAACACTCAAGACGACCCACACATTCTAAAGATCAACCAATCTTTATATTCTACTGAACAAGAAGCTTTTGTCTCTTTCCTTTGGGACCATAGCCTCGTGTTTTCCTGGTATTATGTTGATATGCCCAGTATTGACCCAAAAATCATGGTCCATAATATTGTAACCATTCTTGATGCCAAACCCATCAAACAAAAGCTATAGAAAATGCATCCTCACATTGCTCTTCTAGTCAAAGAAGAGCTTCAACGCCTTCTCTCGGTTTCCTTCATCTTACCCATTGACTATCCCCAATGGATTTCTAACATCATTCCTATCACAAAGGTGATAGGGGGACTCCACATTTGCATAGACTTCCGTGACCTTAACCTTGTCTGTCCCAAAGATGATTTCCCCCTACCAGGCATCAACCAACTAGTTGATCTCACATCTGGCCATGAAATGCTATCACTCATGGACTGTTTCTCGAGCTACAATAAAATCTTACTAGCTCTAGAAGATCAACAAAAGACTACATTCATCACCGCTTGGGGAATTTCTGTTATCGAGTCATGCCTTTTGGCCTTAAAAATGATTGTGCCACATATTAGTGAGCCATGACTTATATCTTCCATGACATCATGCATTGCATAGTAGAAGATTACGTAGATGACCTTTTGGCCAAATTGAAACATCGAATCGAACACCTCGCATGTCCTAAAAGTCATCTTTTACCATCTCATCAAGTATTGTGTGTGTCTTCAACCGAAGAAGTACGTCTTTGCATTACTTTCTAGAAAATCCTAGGTTTCATCGCTTCTTTGCATGGCATAGAAGTCGATCTTGTTAAAGTCAAGGCTATTCTGGAAATGCCTCCACCCATTAATCTCCAAAAAAGTCAAATCCTACAAGGTAAGTTACAATCCATTCGTCATTTTATCTCACAACTTTCTGACCGATGTCAACCATTTCATCATCTTCTCAAGAAAGATGTTTCATTCAAATGGGATGATGAATGTCATCAAGCCTTCGAAGCCTTGAAACAATATCTCCTTCAACCACCAGTGTTCATTGCTCCTAAGGATGACTAGCCCTTTTACCTATATATTTTTTCCATCGACCATTATTTAGGTGCCATGCTCATGTATAACGACGAGCAAAGCATAGAGAGAGCAGGTGGTTTATTACATAAGTCGTACCCTTCTAGACTACGAAACTAGATATACCCATGCCGAAGAAACTTTTCCTAGCCTTAGTTTTCGTCATCACAAAACTCTACCTTTACCTACTCAATCACATAACCTTCGTCATTACTAATACTCACCCATTACACTATATTTATTCCAAACCCTATCAAAATCAACATGTTGCACGTTGGCTTATGCTTCTTTGCTGACCTTGACCTCAATTCATTCACCAAAAGTATATCAAGGGCCAAGCTATCGCTGACCAACTAGCCAACGCACCTATTTCCGGAATCAACCATATAACTTTGATTTCCCAGATGAGTCTATAGCTACCCTTTCCCTGGATGAACCCACTTACCAAATGACACTCTTCTTCAATGGCTCCAAGTGTCAGCATGGGGTGGGGTTAGTGTTATCCTCATTCCTCTTGAATGTGAACCTATTCCTTTTTCTTTCAAACTTGATTTTGATTGTAAAATAATATTTCAATACGAAGCACTCGTATTGGGTCTCCAAGTTGCTTATGCCTTAGATGTTAAGTCAATCAATATCTTTGGTGATTCTCAGTTGGTCATAAATCAAGTCAATGGTATATACCAGTTTCGTAATGAGATACTTTAATAGTATAAGCATCACATAGACATACTTTTGACCACCTTTGACCATTACGCCCTTCAAACCACCCCATGATCTACCAATAAATTTGTGGATACCATGGCTTGCTTGGCTTCTCAGATACCTACTTCACACGCTGACTCTAAAATATTTTTCACAATACAAAGGCTATAATCACCCTCTTATTTACCTCGTGAGGTCTACTCTTTGATTTGTTTCCCGTGACCCACATGACTTTTGGTATAAGAAATATGCAGACTATCTTTCCCTTACAATTCTACCCGCTGATCTCACTCGTAATGGAAAACATGCCTTTCTTAAAAGTGTCTCCCATTATGCCATCATGGGTGGTATTCTTTACAAACGGCTTTGATGGCATTATCTTATGATGCCTTACAAGTTCAGAAATTCCCTACACCATTAAAGAATTCCAATGATGGAATTTGTGGAGGTCACTTTAGTGGTTTAGCTATCACAAAACGTATTCTTCACCTAGGCTATTATTGCCAACCCTAAATCTGTGGATCTGTATGATTATGTCAAACGTAATGCCAACAACATGCTAATCTCCATCACACACCTAGTCATACATTACAGTTTCACAAGACCTTTGGTCTTTCTCTCAATGGGGTTTGGATCTTGTCGTTGAGATCAACCCCATTCTTCATAATGCCACCAATGGATCATAACCGCTATCAATATTACACACTAAATGGGTAGAGGCCATTCCCTCATTTATACAAAATATGAGAAGATATGTGAATTCATCAACCACCACATCATTTGTCACTTTGGTGTTTCTCACCACCTCATCACCGATAATGGAAATCACTTCAAAACAAAACCCTACAAAAACTTTGCTACACTTTTGGAATTTTACTCGCTTTCTCATCACCTTATTACCCACAAACCAATGGTAAAGCCAAATAACCCAATAAAACCTTGAACAAAATTCTTATGAAGGTAGTCAATGATATTGGGAAGCATTGGCATACACATATTCCTTTTTCCTTGTGGGCTTACCACACTAGTATTTTCACTTTGACCGCTGCCACACCCTTTTCTCTAGTGTATGGTACCAAGGTCATCTTACCTCTCAAAGTCTAGATTCCATCTCTCTGCATCTTGCTATAAGACATGCTCAACGATAATGAATTTTTCCAAGATCATTTGACGTAACTTGAGTTATTAGATGAACATCATCTCAATGCTCTTGACCATCTCCAAATCTACCAAAAATGTATCAAATGTGCCTATGACAAACATGTTCATCAACGAGCCTTTCAGGTCGGTGACCTCATCCTGAAGGAAAATCAACATGTAACCAAAGAGGAGAAAAGTAAACGGGGTAAATTTTCTCCTAATTGGCTCGGACCCTATATCGTTACCCATGCCTATGGATCAGGTGCTTATCATTTGTCTTCACTCGAAGGTAAACCCAAACCTAAGCCCCTTAATGCCTTACATCTTTGACCATTTTATTATTGACGTCAAGTTCTATACCACTTTTTGTCAGTTGATTGCTCATCCCTTGAGCATTGTTCACATTCCATATTACCCATTTTGAGGATCCATGACTCAAAAATAATCATGTGATTCTTGTCACCTTTCAGCCTTATCTTCAATATGAGTACCATGGCTCTACTCATAGCATGATTCTCATGGATACTTTTTGTCTTCTTAAAGATGGAATCCCATGGTCATTCATCACTTGAAACCACCTCTTTCATAGTTAATCTTTGTGTGCTACAGTCTTGTCTTCTAAACAAGAACCTAATCTTCCTCTATAGTCTTGTCCATGACTTAAATGTCCAAAAAAAAAAGGGATGTAACTCCTTGAGTCAAACTTCTAGCAAAAGATGACTCCCTCAAAAGGGACATCTCTTCTTTATATGTCACCACCATAAATAGATTGCTCCCTTGAAGGACAACTATATAAAGTCATTACAAAAATATAATAAATATCCAAAAGCTTCTCACATCGATCAACTTCACGAAGACCTCAAGGAGATAATATACTCATCCCATATAGACTTCCCACATCGATCACCTATTAAAAGAAAACAAATGAAGAGAAAGATGAAATTTTTGTCATGGACTTGCCTATTTTTGTTCCCTCGGGTTTCTTGTTCCGAAAGACACACTCATCATACACTAAGTTACACTAAACCACCCATTTTCACCTCCTTGCCTTTTTAGCCTAATTTCCTCTTTCCTCAAGGGACTTGTTATCGATGTGACATTTCGTGATCATGCAACTTTCTTCACCCTTAGAATGGTCCATTATGCAACACCTTTAGGGTCTTCCATTCATAAGCCCCTCTTTTGTATGGCCAACTCATTAGGGTTCTTATCAATTCCATGGCTCTTTTACCACCTCTTATAATTTTCCTTCCACATTACTTATTGGTTATCTTATACAAGACCGTATCATTAACACCTATATTTAAAAACCACTCAACCATGTCTACAACTTAAACTCAACCATGCCTACGACCCAAACTCAATCATGCTTATGACCTACATTCACCTAGGCCTAACCACCTACCAACCCATTCCTCTACTTTATCATAATCTTCCATAGCTTATGGGAGAACTACATCGGCATGAGGTCCCATTTTCGCTGGGACTATGTAGGCAACACTTCGAGGGCATGGGGCCCTTGGAGGATTATCTCGCCACCCTTTACCCTAACCAATTCACCCTTTACCCTAACTCTAATTCACCCTTTACCCAAACCCATTCACTCTTTACCCTAATCAATTCCCCTTTCCCTCTCCTATTCACATTCTACCATAGTTAGTTTCCATTTTATATCAATAACTCGGATAGTAAACCAAACAAGCCTCAAATAATACACATCTTTATTACATCATCAAATCATTCATTTATCATTTTCACATTTCCACTATAGCACATATTTGGAAATAAAAAACCATAACCTGTATATGCATCATCATTTGTCCCCCATGTTACCTACAACTGGGACATTACCTCATACCTAAACCAAATTGACTCAATCATGCCTAAACCAGCCTGACTCAACCATGCCTAAACATAACCTAACTCCATCATGCCTATGACCTCGCTCCACCATACCTAAACCAACCTGACTCAATCATGCCTAAACCAACCCGACTCAACCATGCCGAAATCAACCTGACTCAACCATACCAAACCGACTCCGACTCCACCATGCCTACATCAAGCTAACTCAATCATACCTAAACCAACCTAACTCAATCATGCCTAAACCGAATCGACTCCATCATGCGTAATCCACTTAGTTTCCATCACATATACACATAATAATAGAAATTAAAATCAATACCCCATTTATGTTATAAATTCCATCAGCTATAAATTGGAAAGTCTTTGTATACATACATGTGTACATAGATATAAATATATACTAGTATCTCAAAAAACCTCTTGTATACAACCTCACTATCTTCGGTACAAAGGCCAGTATATGATCAAAAATAATAAAAACTCTCGTATACATCCTCACTCTCTTCAACACGCAGGCCGATATATATCAAAAATAAACAACTATACAAAATGGAGGGACATACGACTATCAGATATCCCTCCACTAGATATCATCAATATTTGTCTCACCTATCTCCTCTTACTCCTCTACCCTCGTACGGCGTCCAGCTAACATCTTACCACCCACCATCAGTCCTATCTGGATCTCTGTTGGTACGTCACCTGGGGATAGCCTCCGTGAACTGGTGGCCTCACCCCCTATCTCGGGGCTCGATGCCCCCCTGTGCTCTCCACACTATGGGTGCATGACCTAGTCCTCTCACTCGTGGCCTACTTTTCTCTATTCTCTCCGTAGGATAGGAAATCTATCCTTGCTTCCATCACCTGATCTTGGTAATACCTCACCTTGCCTAAGTAATCCCTCAACCTACCTATAGGTATTATTTATGGTGGTGTCATCAGCCTTAGCCCCTCGTACTGCCTCTGGGATCCTATCCCACTGGTAACTATAAAGGACCATGTCCCTATGCTTGTGCCTATCCTGAGGGACCCTGTTCTACCCATGCTCGTATTTGGGCTCAAGGGCCCTAACCTACGCATGTGCAATGGCCAACTAGCCCTACAAACCTGTAACATGTGCCTGTAGGGCGGCCACTTATACCCCATCCCCATCTCCACCCTATGCGGGTGCCTGTCCCTATGCTACCTGAGCCTATAAAGTGGCCACCTATGCCTCGCAAAGTGGCAACCTCGTGCCTCTCGAACCAGTCAACCACCCCTGCACTATCCCCAACTATGTAATCAAGGTAGCCACCTGCCCCTAAAGGGAATCCCTCTACACTGTGATGATGGATAAATCTGGCTGCCCCAACCTCGGTGGTACTACTCATAAATGTGTAGCCCACCACCGTGCTCGTATCTACGCAAACCTCGACATCATCAATCCACCGGCCTATCATTTGTTCCTCCTACCCCGTGGCACCTTTGGCTATGGTAGAGGCAGAGGCCTCTTTATGTCATCCCTCCTATACTATGGGAAGGGTGGGGGTATATCCTGAAGTAGCTTGAACTACTGTCTAACCCTATCTAAGCGTATCATCTCATGCTCTCCTGCACATCACCCCCTCTATCCATCGAGCAATTTTATCTCTTATAACTCCTCAGCCATCTACCCATATGACAGGAAACCCACATATGGGCTCCAAATGATGTCCATACCAGACAACCCCTCTAGAAAATGCATGTAATAGGCTACATCATGTGTCACTTTGGCAACCCGACACTCTCTAATAGTAGGTACACATCACCTATAGCCTACTTAGACCAAGCCCACCTCAAATGCATCTGGATGGGGCATACCAACTAGATGCACACACATGATGTGCTTGTATGCCCAGCAGTGTAGTAGAAACATGCCATAGGTTGAACCTTCATAGCCTCCTATAGGCCCATAACTCTTTGTATAGTTGTACAAGAATGTTGATGCCCATGAGAACTAGGTCCTATCCTCCATCATTTCGTTAAGAACCCCATCAATGCCCATGGGAATATCCCACCCTCCACGCCTCAGTAATGCAAAGTAACAGACTACCTCCATTAGTAACACCACTAGTCTCATCTCCTCCTGGATGGGCCCAGTACATATCTCCATAGCTCATACTGGCGCTATGGAACCTCATCTCTGTCATTCCCTCGCCAAACATGGACAACATCAACTCCTCAAATTCATCGAGGAGATCAAATATACTTGCATCGCCACTATCTTCAGAACCACATGATCCTCGCACACATCCTCCAGGGTGACTATGATCTCACCCGTCAATAGATGGAAGGTATTGGTCATTGTTTCCCATCTATCAATGAGGGTGACCATCAAGTTTGGCTCTCGAACTATGTGCCGGTAGCGTATAACCCCAATTAGGCCAACCTCTACAACATGGCGCCAATCATCGGTACATCGCCGCACTCCCTCATACCTCATGTTGGTATCCAAATTTGTTCTCCTTTTCAATCTAAGTAGCACCATAGATATGTCATGGAGCTTAAGGAAATATTAGACCATGTTGTATGTCATTGGTAGCCGGGGATATGGTCTAGCTGGCACTCAGGTTTGTGGAGAAATGGATAGCACTCCAATAGGACTTGATCTTGTCCTAGCTGTTTTAGGTTGTGCCTTGCAACAAAGGTAAGAGGACCTATTTTGTAACCTTGTAATGGTGAAGGAGGTGAAGATGTCCTTCTCTTTTCTTGGAATTCTATGATGGAGACCTTGATGAAAACATGATCAACACCCCATATCTGAACTCTCACAGTTGTCACTTCTCAAAACATGGGTATGTTCTCAAAACAAGGCAAAGGTTACTAGAGACATTGGAAATCCTGATCTATTATGCATACTTTTGCAAATGGATTTTGATCTTTTGTAGGTATACAAATGCAAATTAGGGATAGTACATGACAGGATCTTTGTTGTTAGATGATTTTTGGTGGGGGATTGACAAGACAAACTGGGATAGATCAGATCTTTGACAACCACTACAATACTTGAACAACTATCAGATGAAATGCCTAAAATAATCAGGATGTTCTTTCAACTAGAAGAGGCACAAATGGAATCCCAGGTTGCACTCTTCACACAATCTTTGAGAACTCACCACAAAATCTTGAAGTAAATAACTCAATTAAACACAAAAATCCATGATCAAACCACGCCTAAGGTACCCCCAAAGTCTTACAAGAAATGTCTCACAATAAGGAAGGTAAAGTGATTTTAAATTTGTTTATCTCCTTATCAGATGAAGGCTCTTCTGAATATGAGATTGAAAATTCCACTAAACTATCAACTAGAAATGGAGATCCTGTGTGACTTCTAAAGACTTTCAATGCAAGATTGCAACAAGAACAACAAAATTTATTTACAGGCATTTAAAATGATAATAGACATCATATTGCCCAAAGAAAACACAGATTTAATTCAAAACTTGTTAGATTCAATAGCAGGGGAGAGTTACATGAACAATCTTAGAGTTGTGTGATGGCTATACACTTATAACCAACTCACATACATGAATTTCCAACACATGAGACATTAACCTGGTTCTTTGGTGGATTTCACAGAAAATGAGCTTTCTCTCAAAATTTTCCCGTAATTTTCAACTCCCCTTTTATAATTTCTCCAAAATGCACTATATACCCTATGCCACATTGGATCCTTCTTTCCCAAGCAAAGAATATGCCATGGGATCAATTTTGTTACAACAACTCTTCATGATTCAATGAAAATGACATCAAATAGAAAAACACTCACATGTTGCTAAGTGTGCCAAAAAGATTAAATCATTACAAATATCTAGATCATTATCCATCCTAGAGGCATGTTTTTCATCATTGAGGCATGCAAACACCTCTTACTCATCATTTTCACCTTTTTACCCTTTTAAACTACCTCTGCAACTTTTGATTTTGTCATTTCATGTGCTTGCTCGAGATGGGGTAAAAATTTGCTTCAAAAACATCACAAGTCAAAGAATTAAGCCATGAAAGTGATGCCAATGATCCTGGAAGGCCAAGAGGACACAAAATCACTATAAATTTGATGAATTTTGATGCAAAAATCATGATTCCAAGCTTCATGGAGGAAAAATGGTGGCCAAAAATGAAATTGCACAGCAACCGTTGATCTTACATCAACCTTTAATATCAGCCCTCCACGTGGAAGATGCAATCCAAAAATACGCTCAATATTACCTTTTTAAACTTTGGATAAGGCGGGACACGTGTCAAAAAATGATTGGATCAGGCCCATGCCTTTAAAAAATGCATTTGCGACCTTTTGAAAATTTGGAAAATTTTGCCACCTTTCCCCGCCTCTTGGGCCCACCACGTGTCCAAAAACAATTGGGACCAAAATTGGGATCATTTTTTACTTTTCCACATTTTTTGAAAAAATGGAAAATTTTGACTTTTTTCTCCACCCTCCGCCTCTTGAAATTTGGAGTTGACACATGGCATATGGTGGGCCCCATTGGGATCATGCTTCAATTCTACGCATTTTGACCTTTTTTGAGTTTGGGAAAATTTTCTCTTTTTCCCCGTGGACCCACACCTCCGATTTTTTCCCTTGCCATGTGTCTCCTTGTGATTCACTAGCGGGCTAGTGCTTCAAATTTTGATTTTGAACTCCTTTGTGAAAAAGGGAAAAATCCCCTTCTACCTCTGCCGGCCCGCCGACCCGCCTTCTTTGTCGTGCTTGCCACGTGTCCTCCTCTGATTGGAGGGGGGAAAATTGGTTTTGAAACTTTATAAAATTAGAGCAAAAACTCTAAGTCCCCCCGCCACCCGCATCCCCTCGGTCAATGAAAACATGCCACATAGGCAATTTGGAAAAAACGGGGCCTCGGGCCCGAAAATGCCCCATTTTCTAGAAAAGGCAAAAAATGAAAAGTTAGAGTGCCTCCCCGCCTTTCCTCACCAATGAAAACCCACCATGTTGCTAATACCTTCTGAGGATGAATTTTATGGGCAAATGACGCCCATCTGACCATCAAAATGTAAAAAATTCCAGGGATGCCCTAGAATTCAATTTTTTCACCAAGGATGGCAATTTTTTTGATTTTGAATCAACTAAAGCATGATTTTACAACATTTTCGACCTTGGGATGGGATTTTCAATTACAAACAAGTATAAATTGATCAATTTGATTTTTTTACAATCTAGCAAAGGAAAAAATGACACAACCCACAAATTGGAAAAACCTAGGGCACACATAGATTTCTCTTTTAAACCAGGTGTAGAACAACAAGTTTATGGGCATTTTAAAGCATCCAACCGGAGGGGAAGAATTTCAAACCATTAATTCAAAGGGTAAAAATTTTTGAGCACATATAGATTTGAAAAATTAGGGCAATAAGGTCCAAGCTCAAAATGGCACTAACACCTCCACGAGCAAGGGCAAGATTTTGATATCCCGCATCCGTAGCTGGTCCCTCACCTGCACTCAAAAAAACACACTATTGTCAAAACCTTCCCATACCAAACACATATTGTACCTAATAAACCTTGTCCCCAACCCTTATTACTTATTGTACCCACCCTACCGATTTTCCCTTGCTAAACTAATCTTTTCATGCACCTTATACCTATTCCCTACTCACTACCCTTTGTAAACATATTACCCTTACTATTATCACTCCCATTACTTCTATCTCACATCCCTTACCCTTCTTTTCCCAACCTTTTTCTACCTATTGATCTATTCTCCTCTAAACCCAATCGCACCGGTTACTTATGACCAAAGATTGGTCCTCGTGGATCGACATCGGTCACCTCTTACATAACTAATGCCGAAATTTCCAACCAATGTTGGCCAACCCTTGACCGGCATCGGTCACTGTCGTGGAGCTGAATCCATTCAAACCCCCCCATTTTTCCAAAACTTTTACAAACTAACCTCCTCACCAATCTTACCCTCGTCTAAAGATCACCTAAACCCCTCCCCACCCCTATTTACCCAACCTCAGACCTCCCCCTCCCTCATTTCACCAATTTTACCCACAAATTTAATTATATTTCCCTACCCAAAACCCATACCCATATCACCCTTTTCTATTTATATACGAAGAAAGGTTGAGAACCTACCTCATCCTGGTGTCATTGACATGGTGGCACGTCTAGCCACTGCGCCAGTGGTCCACCCAAACCCTCTCCCGCCTCCGCCATGCCACAATCTACCTCCAATATCTCCACCAATCACCTCACTCTCACCCGATCTTGTGGACTCGTCTACCTAGCTCCTCTAACCAACTAGATCTCTCCACCTCAGCAGGGTCTCATCCCTCATACTTTTTTCTTGACAAAGCACAACTCATTCAGCGCTCTGTCATTTTTCCCACAAGTCAAAACATACAAATGATTCCATAAAAAGTGGAAATTTCCTTTTTTAACGACACCCCAACCTAACTAACCGTCATCGGTTATACCTAGACCAACATTGGTCATGTGCCCTAGCAAACCGTGGTCAGTTGTACCTAAACCGACATCAATCTTATGCCCTAGAAAACTGTGGTTGGTTTACCTGCACCATCATATCTTAGGCATGATCAACATCGAGTTACTTGTCAATACCCTTTCCCCATTTCCGACCAAAACTTACCCTGCCCACCACCTTCTTGACCTTACTCACCCTTATTGCCACCTACCTCCCCACCCATCTTACCTACACCCATCCTAAATTGCATTAAGGGACCTATTGTTTTTACCCATACCTTAGTCATACCCATACCGTGACTTATATGCCTTGACTCAGAACACTTTTCGTGACCTTTGAACCCATGTGTTCACTATACCTTGCGGAGTTGTTACCTGTGGTGTTTTTCCTACTGACCTTACCTTGCCTATTGTCATGTTGTTTATACTAACCTAACCTTTGGTGTACCGGAACATACCTAAACATTCCTGCACCTGACTAATATTTTGTTTCCACACCATATCCTATACCTTGGATACTAGACTCACTTCAACCCTATTTGGATAGACCTATCGACCTTGGACAATGTTGAGTTTGTAAGCTCTTCACCCTGGTACCGTACATAGTTTATATATGTGCGTATGTTAGACTATCACTACTTGTGACCCTAGCCCATATTCCTATTTTCCCAATTTTACCTCTACCCCATTACCCATTTTTACCTCCACCTACCCTACCCAAACCTACCTACCCAACCGTTGATTAAGTGGATAGTCCCATTGTCCTCACCCGTTGCATCTTGCAATGATGGTACCTGGTTTGCTCAACCTAATAGCCTTACCTTATCTATGGCCATGACCCTTATCCAAACAAACCTTGACCTTTTGACCTTTTGGATGTACCGGAACCACACCTATGCATTCTTGCATCTTACCTCGTTGACTTCCCAAATTGTATCCTTTAACCTGGATACCGGACCTCAACAACCCTTGTTTGGATGACTTTTACGACCCTAGCTAATGTATATTTGTTATGTTGAGTAACCCTAGTATCTCATGGCATTTCACAACGTGTGCGTACGTCCCAATTCTCTACCTAATCACCCACCTTACCTCCTACAATCACCATACCCTTGACCATCACCTTCTTCACACCTAACCCTATTTTCTCAAACCACCCACCTCCTCATTTTATCAAACCACTCACCGCTTCCTTCTCTCACCTCATCGGTTCCTAGTTTTAAGGGGGTTACCTTCACCCATGCTTGGGGAAACATCACCTTCACCCACACATGGGGCAACCACATCTTTTTTTGTTAACATTGCTTACTAATACAAGCTATGCAACAAAAGGGGCAAAATGTAGACACCAAAATTGGGTCACACTCCCCTTAGCCCCCATTGAATAACCAACTCAAACATATTCACCTAACCATGGCCCCTTCCACCCCACATTAATATTAATTTAATTTAATTAATACCAACCCTCATAACATTCATTACTTAATTATTTTAATCAAGCTAAATTTCCACCTCACCTAGCCACCTCACCCTAGACCTATTCTTGGCATGTTTCCATAATTAACTAAGACCTGATCTTACTTTCCTTAATGAGCTAAGATTTGGTCTAACCCTAAAAGCACATGCCTAAGATTTCTCTAACCACATTCCCACTCATTAAAAGGGAAGCTTCCATTCTTATCCACAAAAATAAACCAACTTGGCCCAAGAAATCGGGAGATCTGCCATTTTTAGTAAACCTAGGGAATCCCACCTTAACCGATGTTGGTCACCCCTAAATAAACATCAGTCAACCAAAACCATCTTCGGTTACCATTTATTAACCTTATAAACCTTATTTTTGGGTTGGCACATTCTGAAAAAAAAAATATGAGAAGAGAGTTGCATGCAAGCAAAACCAGAGTCTTTTCAAGCACCTAGACATCCACAGCCAACACCAGATAGATCCAGAGATATTACATTCATGGAAGCATTCCAGAAGCACTACTATGGTACCAAACACCATTCTTATAATCAACTGCCATCACCATTCAGCCATCAAGCTTGTATCATAGTAAGTATACCTCTTATCAAAGATAGTCTATTTCAATATAATAGCCTTATTACTTTTGTTATCAACTTATACTTTGCATGCTATTTTCCCATCTTCTACCTACTTGTAGACTCAACCATTCCTCTACCCACACCACCAAATCACACATTATCACCTTCTACACCCCTCTGAGTATACATGAGACTCTTACTGACTCCCCATCCACCCTTCCATCTTTGTTCAGCCCCACCCAATCCCCTACAATCGAGATCTTATTAAATTCCTTTCACCCTAACCTTACCTTCACCGGGTTATCCATGACTATCATCGGTCCCTTCTAAATCATGATCGGTTATACCCGACTGAAGTCATCTCGTATTTTACATCTTTGTCAACAATAGAGACAACCTACCTTTACCAATTGACCTAAAAACCTGTAGAGTCCGATCCTCGACTAGTTCCGACACTTGACACCTACCTACCCTTCAGATCTAACTATAGATTAGCTGTTATATTAGATTTTCTTATTATGCTTGAATGAGATACCTAAATCATATCAACTATAATAGGACTTTGCTTATTTCTCACATTAAGTTGTTTTAAATAGTGGATTGAAAGCCATCTAAGGAGTATCACACTTCCTAGATCTAGCACATGCTAGGCAATCCACTGTCATATATCATTTAACTCTTCTTTTTGGTCTTGTTTTCTATTTCAGGTAGTTCCTCCCAGCCAAAAGGAAGCTCTCACAATCAGCATTGGATCGAGAAGTCAAAACGCGTGCAAAAACCAACAACCACCCAACAATAATAGGTATTCCTCCTCAGCCCTTACCTTTATCTATTTCGTCTCAATATCTTAAAGAAAATGGTGAAACAAATGGATTATATTTTTCCTAACTCATTCATGTTTTTCTCTTAATTATAATATCTAGGAAACGATAAAAATTTAAGTAAAGCTTTTTCATATATCTTATTGAATTGAAAATTCATTGTTTTTTGTTTCATTAAGGATTTATGGCTTGTTTGGGGTGTAGAAAGTTTGAAAGTTTCTTTGTCATGGTGAAATTTTTTTCAAAACTTTTAAACAATAATCCATTAAACTATCTCTTATGAGTTTTCTAAACCAAATTTCAAACCAGAAATGAGATGTTCTAGAAAAGGGTACATGTTATGGAACCTTGTAACCAAACTAGACAACCAACCCTAACTCGGACTGGATATATATTTTTCAACCACAATGTATTGGTACTATCATTATGTGAACATAAAAATAATGGTCAAATTAAGTCAACAACCTTAATTATGTTTGGTATTATGTGAATCTTCGTCCTTGACCTTAATTAATAATGTAGATGCTAAAATCATTATTGGAGAGACTTGTGAACCATTTCTTTCAAAATTTAAAGTAATGATGAGCTAGGAGATGAAACCATATGGAACTTGGAAAAATATATATTTTATTGTGTGGTATTTGTGACACCTTAGATAGGTTTCTTGAGTGGGCTCATACGCAACTAGTATGCAAAAACTTGTTAACCCTTTTAGAACAACATTTATGTTCTCTTGGACCACCCATCACTACTTTCCTTTAAATGTAGACCTTATGTTGTACATCCTCTTATTTGGATCCTTATAGGAAGGTTAGACGTCGAAGAAAATAAATTCGGTTTAGAAGCTACAATTTCCCTTGATTAATATTATCCTAATTTAAAAATACAATTGACCTTAAACCATGTTATATTTGATAAGGCATGTTTGTAAAAAAATACTAATAATAATATAGTTTCGTTAAAGTAACCCTGACATTGGACATACACACTACGTGTGACAATTTAGAAGTTTTAGACAAGGATGTGGATAACAAATTTCCTTGGAAGATATAACTTCCTTTAATTAAATTTATCTAAGTAAGAGAAACACTTAGTACTTGACCAAGTTTGAATTAGTGGAACATGTTTTTGTGACCAACAACCGTAGGATACGACATGATACCTCGTGAGGTCATATCCCTATCTCTTCTAGTGACTTCCAAGAGGAATTCTAATTTTAGGCGAGGGGGATGTAGTGTCTACATTTTATAGCTACAATTATCTACTAACTACATATTCATTTGTATGATTTGACATGGATTATGACATATTTTGGACATCATGTTAGGTTATTTGATCTTCATGGACATGTATGGTGATTTGGGCGCATAACGCCAATTTAGCTTTGATTAGTATGTTGGCACATTTCATTTGATGTTGTGGATATTAACATATTGTTATGTTATTTGGGCCTAATTGATATATGATGGATACATAGTTTAGTCACACATCTTGATGATATAGTTTATTCGATTATTGATGAGAACACATGATAGTAAGGATATATGTCATTTATATGAAATGCAATGGCGACACATGGTGAATTAGTGTGAAATTGTGCATGTTTTCTCAATTACGACTCCATGTTGATGTTGTGATATCATAGATTTCATGTTTAGACTTGATCGTTTTCTTGAGTAGTTGATTTACACTTGTATTGGGTAGATGCGTTTAATGTGTGCATTGAGTGTGCAAGTTACAAGGCACAAGAGAACGTGGGTTTCAAGGCAACTATGCAAATTATGCACAAGCAGCCCACGGGGCTAAGTCCTAACCATGTTAATTGTATGAGGCCTTATTGTTTGCTTGTATTATTTGGGCACCATGAGTGACCCTTAATTGTAATGTTGTATGTCATGTAAAAATTAATTGTGTTTAGGATGTGTTATTTTGTTAAGTAAACTAGGTTGGGGGACTTAATGGTCCCCACTTGTATTAAGTTTGTATTTGTGTAAGTGTGTGTTAACTAGAGAGGAATGGAGTCACATGACCACCCTTGAGTGGGCCCCACATCCTCTACACTGTTGCCAAAATGTGCCAAACCCGAAATTGGACTATTTATGGCATTTTAAGTGACCTGCTTTAGTTGTGGGAGTTAACTTAGCATGAAAATAGGCCCTTGCACCCTACCTATTAGGTAGGGGGCTTAATTTCAAGGCATGGAGGGAGTTTCCCTCCCATTTAGCCTCTCTTTTGTCACCATCCATGTAAGATGGATTGAAATATGTGTGTTGTAAAAATTTCACAAACTTGTCTCATTTTCTTTTTGGGCAATTTGGGAGAAGGGTGTTTAAATGTGAGTTTATCTTTTCTTCATTTTATTTTCAAAATATTTGACTTGGAGGGAAGAGAGGGGTGACACATGTCACCCCTCATTGGTGAGGAAATTTGTTTGTTTTTCTTCAAATAATCCCTCATGGGGGAGAAAGAGGACTTTCTTTTGGCTTTTGTTTGGTGCTTGGAGACTTTTGGAAGTTGGAGCTTTGCTTGGACAAGGGATTGGGAAAAGCTTAAAGTTTTGGAGAGCTTGTGGAGGTAGGCTCTTTGATCTTATGTTATGTTATTTGACATGTTAGATTTAGTTTTTCTTATGGTTGAAGTATTGTTTTTTTCATGTGTTGAATGGTTTACTTGTTGAATTATTTTTATTTTATCCATCCATCATATGGCTTGATAGATTTTAGAGTTTTATTGGGGAAGAGGGAGGGATTTCCCTCTTAAACCTCATGGCTTGATGGGAAAGCCATGTTGGTTCTTATTTCCCCTCATATGGTTTGAGGTGGGGAAGGTGGTTCATATGGTTTGAACCCCTCCTTCCCCATCCTTGGAGAGGAAACCCATTGGGTTTGAAAATCCTCCCAAGGAGGATTTTAGGTGAATGGGTGGAGCAATAAGGAGGGATTGTTATCTTGGAGGGATAAGGAGGTTTTGTGAAGAATCTTGTAAGTGTGCATCCTATGGTTGGACCACACTCTTTGGCACTTTGGATGTCTCATCTATTCTTACCCATTATTGAGGATGAATATGGTTTTCTCATCTTTTCTTTTGGTTAGTAAATGTTGTGTTTCTTTAATGTATGGATTTTTCTTGTATGTGAATGTGTTTTTTATGTCTCCCTTAATCTTGTGCACATTTGTGGAAGCTATCTCTCTCTCCCATGGGCTTGAGGGGGCTAGCATGTCTTCTAACCTTTGGAAAGGCATGTAATGATGCCTATGTGTTGGATGGTAAAACAAGTCTTTTTCTCTTTGTGTTTGGAGACTATGTGGAGGACAAGTTAGAGCCTAAAGATTGATTATTGTTGGAGCATCAATATTTAGGCTCCTTATGACTCTCTTCACTTTTGAAAAATGTTTTTCTTCTTATGACTTTGTTGGAGACTTTGTGTTTGGAGACTATGTGGAGGACAAGTCTTGTTATGACTCTCTTCACTTTTGAAAAATGTTTTTCTTCTTGATGAGCATATGATCATTGTAAAAATATTGATGTGATCTCCTTTGTAAGCTTTCCATTTGGGATGTATGTATAGTTCATGGAAGCATGTGTGGTTTCAAAGTTGTGTTTATTCCTCTCTTGATTATAGTTGAAAGTTGTATGTAATATGTAAAACTTACTACTCTCCATGAGAGGGAGAGTCTTGTTGTATTAAGAAGTTATGCTCTTCATTGTTTGTTTGAAAAGAATATATATATTTAGATTTTAGCTTAAAATGTGGAATGGAGTAACTAGTATTATTTTGTTAAAATGAAAGCATTCCTTCATGAAGTAGATCTTCCCTTGCCAAAGAGCTTATTTGTAATATAGAGATCTCTCCTTGAGTTGAAAGCTAGAAACTTTGTGAGCATGTTTTCTCCAATAGAAGTGTAAAAGGAAATGTTAAGAATATTCTTGGATGAAAGTGTATCTCCTTCTTGTTAACATTAGAACAATATTTTTAAAAATTAACTATTGTATTGAAAAGGAAATTTAGTTACTATTAGAAGTTGTTGTTAAAAGAAAAGAATAATGTTATTTCTTGATTCAAGATATTACCTTACACTTTAGAAATTTGGTTATTGTTTTAAAGAAAGAGTTCTTTTGAGTTGGAATAATGAAGTACACCTAGGCTTTAGTTATTTTATACTTTTGGAATGAATTAATTTGTAAAGTCTTTAATGACATTTCACTTATTGTTCAAAATAAGCTTCCTCTCCTTTTACCTACAAGAACGTTTTGAAACTTATATTGGTGTCCTCATACATATAAAATTTTATATCTATTAAAGTTAAAGCTATGTGGAAAAATTACATATTTTTACAAATAAAGAAATGTGAAATAGGCATATATTAAAAGATTAGATAATACAAAAAAACATATAATAATAAATATATTATATATGTTATATAATAATATATATTGTAATTATGCTTTATAATATTAAATTAGAAGGATATATATATATATATATATATATATATATATACACACACATATAAAAAATTTAAATTAAAAAACGTTATAGTAAAAACCCGGGGTAAAGTTTAAATGTTTTTAAAACAAAAGAAAGTAATGTGGGAGGGGCCGAGCCCTCCACAAACTCCGTGCCATTCCCAACTCCTCTCCCTCACACACCACTCCACATCCCCCCACATCCAACCCCCTTCCCCACACCTCCACATAGATCCAATCACCCCTTCTCCCACCAAAACCCCACTCCCAATACCCTCGCGGAATTACGTAACCCACCGTCTTATTACATATAAAACATTGCATTTTTTTATTGATGGATGTTTAAATCATTTTTCTTACTATTGTAGTAATTACGTGTGTGTAACCCACACGCCTTATTACATATAAAACATTATATATATATTTTTATATATATGGATGTTTAAATCATTTTTCTTACTATATATATATATACATAGTATGTATGTATATGTATGTATATGTGTGTGTGTGTGTGTGTGTGTGTGTGTGTGTGTGTATGTGTGTGTGTGTGTATATCTATATATATGTGTGTGTGTATATATATGTGTGTGTGTGTGTGTGTGTGTCTATATGTGTGTGTGTGTATAGATATATATCTATATACATACATACATACATACATACATATATATATACATGTATGTATGTATGTATGTATGTATATGTACACATACATACATATATATATACACACACACACACACACACACACACATACATATACATATACTTTTAGGCAGATTTGCCTCCAAAAAAATGGGTATACTACATACCCAACCAGAGAAGTTTTCTGTTAAAGAAACATACAAAAAAAAACAATAATGATATTATTCATTAAAACTCCATGAATCCAAAGCTCCATTGCTCCTCCTCAATATGCACATTCAATAAAACAAAATGAAACCAAATGGAAGAGAAAGGAAAGGGGAAGAAAATATAAGGATGGATTAGGGAAACTTTAGGGAAAGTTTGAAATCAAGGGCCAAGATTAGATTGATCTTAGGGTCCACATTAAACCCTACACAAATTTTAAGTCATGGGAATTTGATTGGAACGGGAAATAAAAATAAAAGAAGGGTGTGTGGGGGTTAATTAAATTAAAAGGGGTTGAATAAATTAAAAGGGTGTGTAGATTTTTTAATGTAACCTTAGCAAATGACTAGTGGGGTAACCATGATAAAAATTAAATAAATAAAATTGGAATTGGGCTAGTGATTACTTAATTTGGGTAAATCAAATTAATATAAAATAATTATTAACAAGAATCGGTTAAGCAAAACATTAGTATTTATTGTTCACTTCAAAAAAAACCCGAATTTTTAGTTACATTTTGGTGTGGTTTCCTATGTCTCGAGACGGGGTATTACAGACTCAGAAATGTACCCAAGTGCGTGATTTTGTGTTTAAACCTAGAGATGTTAGAAAAAATTAAGAAACCATAGATACATGCAACATTCAAGAGAACCAAATTCAATCCCACAAGAGCGCCAAAGTATCTACTATGCATGCACCGCTTAAAAGTCTCAAAAACTTACAATTCGAGACATAATGAAATGAGTCTTGTTTGACGTCCAGAAGAGAGAAGATTCGTACAAAGATTTTAGAAGGCTACGATGCAGATGATGAATGAGAGATAAAATTCCATTATGCACATACGCATCGCACCGCACGATCATACCAAGCTCACCTCTTCATCTGTGTTTTTTGAAAAACAAGAGCATGTCTGTTGTAGAGGTTCAAAGATATCTAGACAATGTCCTCGCCACATGATGTCAGCAAGGAAACATCGCAACTCAACAAGATGATGAATCCAAAAAGATGATGATGATTATTTAGGGGTACATTTATAAAAACAATGTAATAAGGGGGAATTTTAGTATAAAATTGACATGTGTTACATTGTCTAATCGATTCCTAGTTGGTTGCCTCCATGTATGCATTCTATTATGTAACCAACACATCTCCTCTCGTGTATTTATTCATTGTTTACATTGTAATATATTCATTCAAACATTTTTGCACTCTCTTGATTTGTTAACATAACCAAGGATCCTGTATATGGATGTCAAGTGTTTGGCCAAATGATAAAATGTGATATCTTTTCATGGCATCTCATAATTGCAATTTATATAAGAAATAGTCATCCTCGAGAGGCATTTAGAATGTTTCAAAGAATGCAACGAACAGATTTCCAACACAATCAATTCACTCGCTTTTAGCTTACTCTTGGCCCATAGGAAATTAAGAAATTTGTAGCAAGGTATGGAAATCCAACAAAGAATAACAAAAATTATTTTTTGTTAGATGTCGTAGTTGTAATTCCATGTTTTATATGTATGAAAATTTTGGAACTATATACAATTCATGTTATCTATATGACATAATGCCTCATAGATATTTCATCTCATGGAATGAAATGATTTCAAGATATTCAAAAATATATAGTTGTTAAAAGTGCCTTGGAAATTTTTAAGCAAATGCATTTGGTGGGTTTAAAGCCAAACTCTACAAAATTTTCTAGTATCCTCTAAACCTCTATCACAATGGAAGTGTTATAACTAGGTGTGAATACTCATCAAAGAATAATGGGAAAGGGGTTTTAATAGATGTTGTTGGGAATGCCATGGTAGGTATGTATGTAAAATGTGGAACCATGATCAAGGACCTCTCCCACTAAAGAAATCAATTCAATTAAATGCCAAAATTATGTCAAAATTACATCTTCATAATAGGGCAAGGGCGTCCATCAAATTTTAATGTAATTTCTCTACCTTTTTGCTTGTAATAACAACTTCAAATTTTCAAAGACCCTAAATAAAATAGGGTTATTATATATTTTGATGTATGATAGCGGCTTTAGGAAGATATAATGTTGTATATAGGAATGATTTAATTCATCGACATTTATTTATATGCATTTGTGATGTGGTGTATTTGTACTCTACATGGTGCATTCATTTAATAACTAAATTCATTCAAAGGTAGCATAGTTAGAGCCAACAATTACGCATCTTTTCATTTTTAGTCACAATCATTGGTGCTCTTATGTGATCAAGGGCATAAACCCTTGATGTGTTTAACAAGAGTGCTTTTGATCAATCCTTTGGGGTGAAGAGAGAAATATGATCTCTAATTATCTTCTCTAAGATGTTTGTATATAAATTTATGTTTCCTCTACACTCTGATTATTTTTTACATTTACATTCACTATCATTAACTATGAATGGTGAAAATTGCTTTAAGTGTTAGATCACATTGTTAAGTTTGGACCTTGTGGGAATGGTCATTTTATCATATAATTCACACTTGAATTGCTAATAAGATAACACATTAGATAGTCCAATTAATTCTAGTGTTGATCACCTAAATTGGTTTTCCTCCATTTATGTTCCCTTGACCCACTCAAGGTTAAGGATATTATGAAGGACAAACACATATGCTTATGATTTATTATATGGGCATGTTGCAATTTATAATATGGGCATGTTGAAACCATACAATTAGACTAAATATTAGTGGCATGTTGCAATTAATTATATAGACATGTCAGCAACCATACAATTGGACTAAACATTAGGGCATTATTACATGGTATTTATTTGGATGTTGGAATAGCCACTTTTGTTAGTCCCTTTCAAATGGCATGTCTCACATTTATCTATTCACCTAGACCAAATGGTTTCTTGCCTAATTTAAACTATTGTGTTCTAGAATCTTATATTTTAATTCTTATTATGAAGAATTCCATGTTGATTTAAATTTTAGGCATTCTTCATAGGTAATTTATAAAAACATATTTTAGCATGTAAACTTATGGAAATTGTTTATGAAAAGGTTGTTTCTTGATGTTTTAAAGTGGTAACCCAAGTTGCATATCATTGGTTATGTATTGTTTCATTATCTAAACAACACGATTCAAGTCCTCGGACATATCGAGGATCACTCGAGATCATAGATAATCATAGTTTGATATGTTTATACACTTCTATCATCAAAGTGTTGGCAGGAAGATCCAAACTAATATTTTTAACTCTTAAGGCTTTAGAATAGTAAACATTGATCGTAGAGTGACTCCCAACATACGGAAGAAATCTACTTATATGATTGAGCACTAACAAGAAGATAAAACTTGATCCTAAGGTAGTTTTGAGGGTTCCAAAGAAGGTGTCACTGCGGCAGATAAGATATGTATGGGTTTGTAATTGGAAATCCCTAAATATTTAGAAATCAAAAATAAATTGATCATGAAATAATTACATGCTTTTATTTTAACTTTAGTGGTATTCTTAGTTTATAAGATTTTTGCTCGATTTTACATAACCTACTTATGAGGTTTTAAAGTATAGTTACCCTTTGTCTATAACATTTTTGGCTTGGTTTTAAATGTGACTTATATCATGTATATCACTTATATTATAAATTCATTTTGGCCTAAGACTAATATTTGTAGCTTTTAATTCTTTGGAATAATAAACACTAATTAGCAAGTAGCTCTAAACATGCATAGAACTAATAATTATCAAGTGCCATGTTTAATGGTAGGTGGCAATCATATCCCAAATTCGCCCCGTAAAATTTGGTCATAACAACTCCTACACGTAAGGAAATTATGAAGGAAAAGACTCGGACCATGAGCTCACATTCTAGGATGAAAAACAGTTTACATCAAGGTTTGAAATGAAGGAGCAAAGTGTCTCGTAGAAGCCAAGAGCAAGAAGCAAAAGAAGTGGTGAATATTCAAGGCCCTCGTGCTCGAAACCATTCAGGAAAGAATCCAGAATCGACTAAGTATGGAAGAGCCAACAAAGGGAACCACGTGTCCTAACGACGCTCCTCCAAAGGTGAATCCAAAAAGAGAAGCTCAAACAAGCGCCGCATCTCCACGTGTCCTAGGATGAAACGAAGGCAGGGGAAAATGGTCAAGCAGAGTCAAAAGGCGGAGCTTCGGGGCAGCGGGGGTTTTCTGAGTTTTATGTTTCGCGAAAAGGGAAAAAGGTAAATTACAAACCCGTAAACCCATTTTTTACTCTAATTTGGCTGCCACGTGTCCCATATCAAAGGGGAGCCATTTTTCAACTTGTTTTCCCGCCCTCCTGTATTGACCCGATACAAACTTCAAAGGGGCATATATTTCGACTCAGGGCTCGAAATATTGTGAATCTAACACCGTTGGAAAGATCTTGGCCTTGCCCACGCCATGGAAGTCTGAAACTTTAGTTTTGAGGAGGTTAGGTGAAGAAAAATGGAGGAAACGTCTTTAGGATTTCAATGCAAAATCTTCTTGCCTCAATGACAAATGAGATCGATTTGATCTATTTCGCTGCTTTCCTCTTCCTTCAAGGAGCCGAACCAAGGATTTATGCAGTAAAGATGGATTTGGGGGTGAATTTTATCAGAAGCATTAACAGCAGTGGTTGAGTTCCAACCTTATTTTCCCGCTTCTCTCTCTCTCTATTTCTTCTCTCTGATCGAATCTATAAATACGGGCGGATTCATTGTAAAAGGTTGTTCATTCTTCTTCTCTACCTCCCCTCTTCTTTTCTTCCCCAGGGGTCAAAATGGAGTTTGAACCTCCTTTCACGGCTCTGTAATGGCATTCTCTTGCCTCTTGCCCACTAACGATGTACTATGTGAACTTTTGGAGCAATAAATTATGTTTTGTGATGCATCTGTCCATCCTTTGCTTATTTTATTGTCTCTCCTCGCCTCTCGTCGTTGCAGGGTATACTGTGCATATTTTGATGTTTGTTACAGGTCCTGGGAGTTGTGTTTAATGGGTTTTGAAGTGGTGTTCTGTGTGAAATCTATCTCTGTCTGTGGTGCATCTTGTCCACCCTCTCCTCTGCTCACCTCTCTCCACTTTAGGCAGCTGAGATTGTGACCAACACTTCCCTTTTCTTGGTGCTATCACCTCGTTAGTGTAGGATTTCCCTCTTTATGCACTTTCTCTCTCCCTGTCTCCTTGGCATTGTTAGGATAGGTGTAGTTAGACGTCATTTCTACATTAGGAGTAGTTTAGCATTAGGATCAGGAAGAAGAATCCGGCTTTCTCCGGAGGGCCATCTCAAGTCTCGCAAGTCCCACAACTTGAGAGATGGTCCCATGTTATGCATGTGCCAAATGACCCTGCCCTAGAAAAGCAAATCTAAGAATCATTTGGGGGTGTTGTGATTTCACACTAACATTTTTGGCACACCTGATGGGACAGGTCTGAAGCACCTTACCACTTCACTTTATCAGGTTTGATGTGCTCTTGGTGAAGATTTCAGCCTTTAGAGGCACTTTCACACATCTGGCGACTCCATCTGGTCAAATTCCCATTCTCTCGAGTTGCAGACCATTTCCATCCATTTCCACTGATTTTCATATATTTTATTCTTTACATCTCTTTCATTCTTTTCTATTCCATGAGGTTGTGAAATCATGACTTCATTCCCTTCATAAAACTCACACTTACAAAGAATACAATCCAACCTTTAATGTATTTCCCAACTCCTCCAAATCAACATTATAATCAGATCCAGACCATTATGCTTACCCATATGAGCAGTGTCAAAACCAGTTTGACTATGAAGCTTATCAAGGACAAGGGGACACATATGATGGTGATAGTTATGCAGAGGATGTTGGTCTACTAGAGAAGATTCAAAAAATAGAGGCTAGCATGGTTCAATCAAGGGAAACACTCAAATGATGGCTTTTAGAATTGGTTAAAGGGCACCTTGTCCATGGGAAGGCCCTTTTCCAAGACACTACAGCCCTCAAGAGAAGCTAGACTTCATGGTTGAAATGTTGCCTCAACTTGTATAATGGGCTGAGGAGATCGAGGCTTATGAGTTGGAGCCAAGACAACCTTGTCAATGGGTAAGTCAATCACCAGCTCCTTGTCTTTCATTTTCTCTCCCTCAATCTTTATCATTTCAGCAGAGGCAAGAGTCAAGCCCCTCACTTGTAGCCCTAAGTGTTGATTTCATTTCTCCATTCCATAGTCTTCCACCTCATCTCAGCTTCTTTTGTCCTTTTCCCTTCTAAACAACCTTCCCTCTAAAGAAACAAGAAGTTCCATCCTTCCCACGACCACAAAAATTACACAAATGGTTAATCCCAACCCAATCCTCCTCTTGCTTTCCTAAGCCCATGTTGGGAAGAGACTCAAGAATCCAATCAAGGAGAACAATAAGAAGAGGCACCTAAAAAATAAATGATAGACAATCTGAAGAGTTGGGCTGCCAAATTTGGGTTTACAAAGATCCCTTGATGGTCAAGCCAATAGAGGAGGTCAAGATTGAAGAACCAGTGGTGGCTAAGGTTGAGTTTGTAGAAGAAGAGAAAGAACAAGAGGAGGAACAATCAGTCCCAAGCCCCATTGAAGAGGAGCAGCTGGGAGAGATCAAATCAATGTTGAGGCCACTCAATGAAGAAGGCATCATTGAATTTTTTTTTCTTTCATTTCAAGGGCCTAATTTGATTGATGAACCCATGATGGAGGAGGACCATATAGTTTTAGAGGCTCCAAGTGTGGAGCAGGCTACCGAAGAACCTTCATTCTTCCTCCCACTTCATCCCCTTCAAGCTCTAATGTTGAGGAAGAGTTTGAGCTTTCAAACTTCATGTTTGAGGATGAAGGGAACCATGGTGAGTCAATTGTAGATCAGAGGACACCATGAAGGAGGTAGAGCACTTGTAGCAGAACAAGGAGGTAGATTGTTTGTCAAACTTGAGAGATTGCTTTGATGAAGAGGAGCCCATGGAGATTACATCATTCACTCCTCCATCCATCTTCCATGCACATGAACCTAGCTGCCATGAAGGAGAATATTCAAGTGCAAAAGCCTGCACTCCATAATGGCCCTCTGGAACCAAGGTTGGAAGATCTTGATCTTCCATGTTCTTCAAAAGAGGAGGAAGGCAGAAGGCAGGAGGATGCCACCACTTCTTCCACGCCATTCATTCAGAGGATCAGCAAGAAGACTCCATTTTTGGAGTTGAATTTCAGAGAAATGGGCACATCCAAAGGATCAAACCGTGCCGAATCAGGTACTTAGCTTCATTGGAGCCAAGGAGAAGACAAAACTAGTCATGCCTACTTTAGGGTATGAGGATGAATATCAAAGCACCGAGGGTCATCATCAATACCTCTTCAGAGTCAAATGCAAGTCATCTTGATGAGGTATTTTCCATTAATGATGATACTTTGATGATTTGGGTGGAAGACCAACTTGTAATCATTTTTCACTCATCCAACTAGCCATGTTCAATGCCAAATCATTTGCATGGCTGCTACCCTTTTGAGGAAGGGAAGCTATTTCTCCTGTCGCTGTGTGGATTTTTTAGTTCCTTTCTCTTGGTTAGAGTAGAGTAGGTAGGTTTGTTTTCAGCAGAAGAGTTCTTTTGCACACTCTACATATTCCACTTAGGGTATGTATGATTTTCAGGTTTGTACATAGTTTTTGGTGATGTTGTTTTTCTCTTGCACAAAGTGCATTGTAATGGTTTTGGCAAAGATCAGCTCCAAGTATCGGTGGGTTTCCAAATGGTTCAGAGGTTGGAGTTTCAAAGTTCATATCGGTTTCATTTTTATCAGTGACTCCATGCCCAATGGATGCTTCAAGGACACTGGTCTCTTCATCTAGCAGGAGATGTCCCCGTGAGTCACCAAATTGTTATCTCGATTCACCCCCATGTGGAAAATTTGGTCATAACAACTCCTACACATAAGGAAATTATGAAGGAAAAGACTCAAACACATTCACATTCCATGATGACAAACAGTGTTACAACAGGTCGGAAATGAAGGAGGATTGTTGCAGTAAAAGCTAGAGCAAGAAGCAAAAGAAGCGGTGAAATTTCAAGGCCTCGGTCGAAACCGCTCAAGAAAGAATCTAGAATCGACTAAGTATGGAAGAGCCAACAGAGGGAACCACGTTTCCTAATGGAGCTCTCTAAAGGTGAATCCAAAAAGAGAAGCTCAAACAAGCGCCACATCTCCAAGTGTCTCAGACGAATGGAGGCAGGGGCAAATGGTCAAGGTAATTCAAAGGCGAGCTTTGGGGCCAGGCAGGGGTTTTCTTCAGTTTTGTGTTTCGTGAAAAGGGGAAAAGGTAAATTACGGACCCGTAAACCCGTTTTTTGCTCTAATCTAGCTACCACGTGTCCCATATCAAAGGGGACCCATTTTTCAAGTTGTTTTCCCACCCTCCTATATGGACCCGATACAAACTTCGAAGGGGCATATCTTTCGACTCAGGGCTCGAAATATTATGAATTTAACATCATTGGAAAGATCTCAGCCTTGCCCACACCATGGAAGTCTGAAACTTTAATTTTGAGGAGGTTAGGTGAAGAAAAATGGAGGAAACGTCTTCAAGCTTTCAATGCAAGATATTTTTGCCTCAACAACCAAATTAGATTTGATCTGTTTCACCATTTCCTCTTCCTTCAAGGAACCGAACCAAGGATTGATGCAATAGAGATGGATTTGAGGGAAGTTTTTATCAAGAATTAACAAAGGTGGTTGAGTTCCAACCACCTTTTCTCCTTCTCTCTCTCTCTTTCTTCTCTCTGATCGAATCTATAAATATGGGGAAGGATTCATTGTAAAAGGTTGTTCATTCTTCTTCTCTACCTGCCTTCCTCTTCTTTTCATCCCTGGGTCACCTTTCACAGCTCTATAATGGCATTCTCTTGCCTCTTTCCCACTAATGATGTACTATGTGAACTTTTGGAGCAATAAATTCTATTTTTGATGCATTTGTCCATCCTTTGCTTATTTTATTGTCTCTCCTCGCCTCTCGTCATTGCAGGGTATATTGTGCATATTTTGATGTTTGTTACAGGTCCTGGGAGCTGTGTTTAATGGGTTTTGAAGTGGTGTTCTGTGTGAAATCTATCTTTGGTCTATGGTGCATCTTGTCCACCCTCTCCTTTGCTCACCTCTCTCCACTTCAGGAAGTTGAGATTATGACCAACACTTCCCTTTTCTTGGTGCTATCACCTCGTTAGTGTAGGATTTCCCTCTTTATGCACTTTCTCTCTCCTTGTCTCCTTGGCATTGTTAGGATAGGTGTAGTTAGACGTCATTTCTGCATTAGGAGTAGTTTAGCATTAGGATCAGGAAGAAGAAGCCAAATTTCTCTGAGGGCCATCTCAAGTCCACAAGTCCCATAGCTTGAGAGATGGTCCCATGTTATGCATGTGCCAAATGACCTCTACCTAGAAAAGTAGATCCGACGACTCATTTAGGGGGTGTTGTTATTTCACACTAACAATTTTGGTACGCCCGATGGGATGGGTCTAAAGCACCTTACCACTTCACTTCATCAACTTTGATGCGCTCTTGGTGAAGATTTCAGCCTTTGAGGCACTTTCAGCACATCTGGCGACTCCATCCGATCAACAACCCATTCTCTAAGTTGCAAACCTTCTCCATCCATTTCCACTCATTTTCATCCATTTTCTTCTTTACATCTCTTTCATTCTTTTCTATTCCATGAGGTTGTGCAATCATGACTTCATTCCCTTCATGGAACTCACACTTACAACAATACAATCCACCTCCAATGTATTTCCCAACTCCTTCAGATCAACATTATAATCAGATTCAAGACCATTATGCTTACCCATATGAGCAGTGTCAAAACCAATTTGACTATGAAGCTTATCAAGGACAAGGGGACGCATATGATGGTGATAGTTATGCAGAGGATGCTGGTCTACTGGAGAAGATTCAAAAAATGGAGGCTGACATGGTTCAATTAAGGGCAACAACTCAAATGATGGCTTTCAGAATTGGTTGCAGGGCACCTTGTCCATGGGAAGGCCCTTTTCCAAGACACTACAACCCTCAGGAGAAACTGGACTTCATGGTTGAAATGTTGCCTCAACTTGCACAATGGGCTGAGGAGATCGGGGCTTATGAGTTGGAGCCAAGACAACCTTGTCAATGGGTAAGTCAATCACCAGCTCCTTATCTTTCATTTTCTCTCCCTCAATCTTTATCATTTTAGCAGAGGCAAGAGTCAAGCCCCTCACTTGTTGCCCCAAGTGTTGATTTCATTTCTCCATTCCCTAGTCTTCCACCTCATCTTAGTTCTTTTGTCCTTTTCCCTTCCAAACCTTTCCCTCCAAAGAAACAAGAAGTTCCATCCTTCCCACCACCACAAACAATTGCACAAATGGTTTAATCCCAACCCAATCCTCCTCTTGCTTTCCCAAGCCCATGTTGGGAAGAGACTCAAGAATCCAGTCAAGGAGAACAACAAGAAGAGGAGCCCAACAGAAAAGAAATGACAGAAAATCTGAAGAGTTGGGCTGCCAAATTTGGGTTTACAAAGATCCCCTTGATGGTCAAGCCAATAGAGGAGGTCAAGATTAAAGAACCAGTGGTGGCTTGAGGTCGAGTTTGCAATAGAAGAAGAGCAAGAACAAGAGGAGGAACAATCAGTCCCAAGCCCCATTGAAGAGGAGCAGCTGGGAGAGATCAAATCAATGTTGAGGCCACTCAATGAAGAAGGCATCATTGAAGATTTTTGCTTTCATTTCAAGGGCCTGATTTGATTGATGAACCCATGATGGCATTGTTAGGATAGGTGTAGTTAAACGTCATTTTTGTGTTAGAAGTAGTTTAACATTAGGATCAAGAAGAAGAAGTCGGCTTTCTCCGAAGGGCCATCTCAAGTCCGCCACCCCACAACTTGAGAGATGGTATCATGTTATGCAAATCACACCAAATGACCCCGCCCTATAAAAGTAGATCCAACGACTCATTTGGGGGTGTTGTGATTTCGTACTAACAACAACTTTTCATTAAAAAGAAGGTTTGGTGAGTATTTTGGTTAGCAATAGTTATTGGTGTCCCGATAAACTTATGCAAAAAATGTGGAAGCATACACAAGGTCTCCAAAGTGGGTGAGAAACTCCCAAAAAAAAAAATGTCGTCCTCAAATACGATGATTACATGATATACACTATACAAAAACCACTTTACATATTATTTGACTAATTAATATTTCGATAATCTTTTGATATTGTATTATCAACATAACCATTGCACCTCAATTTAGTGCAAGTGTATATATATGCGTGATGAAAATTTTACGTAATAAACAAAGGTGGATGTCAAATTTAATCCCCAATTTGTGACCATCAATTTTCTCAACGTGATCCTAAAATTCCATTCAAGGATGGAAAAGTTATATAGAGATGTCGTGTAGCGGAGCAGTGCATTGATGCATGCGCGCATTATTTAATGGTGGTGGGTGGGTGCGTGTCAAAGCGAATACTTTCCTTTAAAAAGGTTGATACTTCTGCTATCCTGATGCACGACCTCAATTTTGAGACTGGTAACGATCTTTTAAGAGTTGCGTGTTCCACTGGCAAACATTTAATTACTTCACGTCAACGAAAAGCATCGAGCCAAATCCGCATCTTCTTCTTCTAGAAACCTCGCTTTAATCAGACTCGCTTTTATATATGTTCTCCTCGTCCACAGAAGAGAGGAAGCATATTTGTACGCTAATGGCGGCTACTTGTGCACTCCTCCGTGCCATTTCTTTTGGTTACCTGCTCCTGGTGACGTGCGTGTTCGGAAATCGATGTGAAGGCTATGGCGAGTGCGGTCTGAATGGAATCTGTTTAGTGGTGAAGAATTCATCGCACTGCAGTTGTCCTCCTGGATTCGACTTTGTTGACAGAGCCGACTTTTCCAAGGGATGCTTTCAAACTCCGTCGCGGCAGACGAAGCGGTGCAGTGTGGGCAGCGCAGAAATGAGGGACACTGGGCATGTAGATTGGTCGGGAAATGATTACCAAACCATAACACCTATCAATCTAAGTGCGTGTAAGAAGGTATGCCTTGACGATTGCTTTTGTACAGTGGTAATCTATGCATATCTGGAGGGGCAAGGATACTGCTGGAAGAAGACGTTGCCTCTCAGAGATGGGCGTGCAAGCAGCACCAGAACTGCGTTTGTTAAGGTATCCTCTGCTGGGATATGACGTGCCGAGGCATGTTGCTTAATTATATATAAATAGTAAATAAAAATATGGTTGACCTGCTGTCTATACGACGTGCCTCTATGGATTACAGACATGGACGCATGTTGCTTAATTATATATAAATAGTAAATAATTACAAAGTTGACTGGATCTCTATAAATAGTATATAAATAATAACAAATAAATAAGCTTGACCGGTTGTCTATCTTTTACAGAGTTAGCCGATTAAGTTAACTAAATTTTTGGCCTCTCAAAGCCATTTGTGGTTCTTTAAGAGCATATAGATCAAATCGAATACCAATCCCCCATCACGGTCGTAATAGCAGACATATATAAGGCTAATAATTATTATTACGCCGAAGGCGTTCTCCCTATGGGAAAGGCCTTTGCGGAAATACATTAGAAGGGATGTTAGATAACACTTAGTTGTGTAATTTTTGAATACAAATTCATGTGAGACATTTAAGTTTGCTAATAATCACTCTCAAGAATGTAGTGGATGTGAAGTGTTGTTGTCAAAGTAGATTGAAAGAATGACTAAGTGCTTTAACATATTATCTCTCCATGAAACTAAAATGAGACAGAATATGCAATTATATATTAAAAATCTGAAATGGTTATGGTACATTCCAATTTTCTTTATTACGTCAATGAGTTTGAGTGCATCATTGTTAGAGCTATTTTGTGCATATCTTACAATCATAACATTCCATGAGACCACATTTCTTTGAGGCATTTTGCAAACAAAAAATAGTATATGTTATGTGTTATAGGGATAGTTTTTACTTTTGTAGTTGTGTTTGTTTAAACTATGGGTGATTGATTTTGTATGTGTAGAAATATAGATGAGTCACTTCATTTAAAAAGCACAAACATGAGGTCTAACCCTTTAAACTATTCAAAATGCAAAAAAGTGATATAATGTACAAAGCTTTGGATGGAAACAACTATAATTTGCATTGTCCTTTCTCGGCATTTTAAATTTTTAGGTATTTGTGTGCAGATGAAGACATTAAAAATGTGTTGTTGGTTAACATAAAGAAATGGGCAACAATAAAAAGGAAAAATTGAACATGTATGTTGAAACGTGTAATTTTGTAATTGTTTGAACTCTTTTTTCATCTAAACCAGTCTACGAGCATAGTCACAGATTGTTGTAGCTGTTGGGCATATGGGCTCTCACAACAGTTGCACCACTCCTTGTACTTGTTGTTCAAACCTTTTCCCTAATAATTGTGACAACGTCACTCTTTGCCTATGCAAATTACCTTGGTGAAGAATGCATACAAGGCGACCCCTAGCGTGTGACAAAGAAAGCGATTCCAGGGCTCATGAAGCAAAAAACAACTAAAAACCTGTAAAATTAATCGCATTGAAAAACGTCAAACGGACGTTGAAAAATATATCCTCTTCACACATAGATCTGGCATAATTTCATCATTTCAAGGTCAATCTCAGCGAAAAGAAAGTTCATTAATCCAAGAAATCTACAAATAATCAAATGCTATAAAGTAATTACCTTCTCTGCGCCTCATTCAACTTTAAATACTCAGATTTAACGAAGACTTTGCAAATATTTGCAACGGATTCAACAAGCTGGCAGTCAAAATAGTTCGTATCTTTGAGCGAGTGAAGAAGAAACTCATCGGCAAACCTTTAAGTCATTATCTCGCAGCAACAAATGAAACCCTAATGAAAAATCTTTAGCAGCTTAAAACTCAAAACTAATGCAGCCGAAAAGGATACAATAAATTTCGTTCTTTAAAGCTTTAGAAGGCGGTTCATGCTGGAGGTCTTTCGGCCTATAATACCTGCAAGAAAACAAAGAAAGCCATTATTCACTATTTCTATGCAAAAGCTTAATATTGCAAGTTAAATTATATTATTTTGCATTGTTATCACTCCTATATAAAACAAAAAAGATTAAAATTTTATCAGCCTGTAAGGCCCTGAAAGGATGTTTCCAAGGCTATAAGGCTATCTTGTTGCAAAAGGTGCTCCCTGACTGCCTACAAGAAAAGTTGAGACTAGAGGTTTAACTTTCTTCATGGGTGAATTTTTGTTGTTAAGTTCTCCTTATGCAATATGCATAAGATGTGTGCCACATAATTATTTGGAAGCAAATGATTGAGGAACAATCCAATTAGGTGAGAGTTCCAGATGGAGGCGAGCAGATCGGCAGTCATTGATAAAGCTATTGCTCGAGAAGACACATTTTACTTTTAGTTTCTTCCTTGGGGTGATCTTTGATGATGAAATGCATGGGGAATTTATTACCATGAAGGCCAATGTTGGATGGACTCATTGCTTCCCTAAACACCCTTCCCTCTCTAGCCCAGGCAGGACTCTTGATCTCCTGTCTGTCCATATGCACATAGTGAGGACTACATGTAAAAGCATTGGTTCTTAACAACTTGAAAACATTATAAATTTGGAGGCAATACTTCAAGTAGTCTTTTACTCTTCTGTGAAATATTACATGGGATATGACTCATATGAGACACCTGGAAATTTGAGGATTTATTATATGGTTGCTCGAACATGTAGAGCCATCATCTAGCTGTCTTGAGTTGAAATCTTATTCTAACCAAATAAGAAGTTAAGTTCATTCATCCTCTCAATCATGCTCAAAGATCATCAAGTTGAAAACTTGGAGGATGAATCACTTTATAGTCCCATTTCTAAATTATATACATATTTACTTTCCAATAGTATAGACAATTACAGCCTAAACCGTATCATGTTGGTTTATAGGTGAAGAAGGAACTTAATAGAAAAAATTATTGTTTAAGCTTTGAATGTGGATGGCTATCTGACTATCTCAAATAAATAGACTCATCTTTCGGTTTTTAGTTTGGGAGCTGATTCGGTGATGTGTTCCCCACAAGCAGTATATGGCAAGATGGAGCACAAAAAGAGTGCCTAATCAAGCTAAACAAGAATAAACTCTAAGTGCCTACAAATAAGCTTAGCACGAAATATCCTGGGTACATTAGATTGCATTCAATATTATTCTTCAAAGAAAAAGAGTCTTAAAAGACATCCACCCACCACATAGAAGCAAATTGTGGGTTTGGGACATAGGTTCAAATCCCTCCACCGCAATAAGACGACCCATATCACCAAAAAAGATGAGGCACAATTTTCTATATAATAACATAGGTATATTCAAGTGTGGCAGTGTTCACAAATCTTAATGATGTGGTCCAAGAATATCCCAGCCTGTGATACAAGCGGGCACACTGTGTTCAAAAATATGCCAGGTGCTTTGGTAATATTCTTTAGAAAAAGGGTTCAAAAAACATCCACCATATACAGGGGTTATGGTGTAATGGTAATAGGGGACTCTTTTAAGAGGGTGATCCAAGTTCAAATTCCTCTGACTAATAACCCGTTGTTAACCTCACCCAAGATTTACCAAACAAAAAAAACATCCACCAAAAAATTGAAGCATACCTGCACTATTGTTAACCTCACTAGATTTACCACTTGCCAAAAACAAACATCCACCGAAAAATTGAAGCATACCCACAATATTATTTACCTCACCCAAGATTTTCCAAGAAAAAACATCCACACCCAAATTTTTCCAAAAACATAAACATCCACACCCAAGATTTACCCAGCCAAAAATCAAAGCAAATCCTCATCGCATCGTACTTACATTATATTTGTGAATAGAGTTGAGAGCCACAAAAGGAGAGCTTTAAAAAATTACAGAAAAGTTGCATATAATTACTTCGAAGGTTTTAGATGTACAAGTTGTAATCAGAGATGAATACAAATAGATTGAGCATACCCATATGATGAAGTGTTATTTAAAGGGACATGCCTGATTCCTCATCTTCATCAAGAGTTGTAGTGTAAATAAATTATGCAAATTCCTGATTCTTGATGATGTTTGGGAAACAAGTGCAAATTCCTTGTTAGCCGAGTTATGTGTGCCTCTCATCTCTCTGCACCACAACTCCAACATCATCATTGCCACTTCCAGAAGTAGCAGTGCGCTGTTACAGGTGAGAGTTCTAGCTCCATCCATCATCCAAGTGCAAGGGTTGAGGGAAGAAGATAGCTGGCAGTTGTTCTATTTACATGCCTTTCGACACAGTGATGGAATTTTACCGACGAGCATTGATGAAGAAACAACAAGGCTTGTGTTCAACGAGTGCGACAGACTTCCCTTGGCTCTCAAAGTGATAGGGCAGGTGATGGCAGGCGTCACCGACTTAAATGAATGGAAATTTGCTTTGAAGAGGTTGCAGAACGCAGAGATATATGGTGATGTTACAGACAAGCTCTTTGTTAGGTTAAGATTGAGCTATGACGCTTTGGCCGATTTTGACGTTGCTTTGCAGTTGTGCTTTCTCTACCTCTCTGCCTTCCTAGAAGATGAAGTTATCTTTACTGGATATGTCAGTCAGTTATGGATTGGAGAAGGGTTTGTGACTGGACAGGATCCTCTCCAAACAGGACAACGATTCGTCAATTTGTTAGCCGATCGCTGCCTTATTGAGCCGCTCCTGAAGGATTTTGACGGAAAGGTAGTCTTTTTCAGGGTGCATGATATGTTGCATGATTTAGCGCAACAAATTGCTGAGAAGGAAGAGAAATGCTTCTTTCGTGCAGGGAGAAATTTGCAAGAGTTTCCAGCTGATGATTGTTTGACACACTTCAGAATTTCATTGATGGGTAACAATTTAACTAATGTTCCAAATACTTTTGAATCTTCTCATAACCGCTCCTGGTTAATGCGTAACAATCCTGATTTGACAAAAATCCCCAACAGGTGATTGGGAGTATGATCTCTTTGAGGGTTATGGATTTGTCCAGGACTGTCATCCTGTCTGTCATTGCCAAAAAGCATACGATGTTTGAAGCATTTAGTTTGCCTCAGGTTAGGCTCTACCGCCATCAAGAGACTCCCCAACTCTATCCTTGCTCTTACAAACCTTCAAAATCTGCACATGTACGAAAGTCTAAATGTAACATGTTTAGTACAAATAAAATTGACAGAAAAGTGCTACCACTCATGATATGAGAATTGCAAATGTATATGTACGAATTTGTAACAAGTTTGAAATGTAGAGATGGAACCTTTAAATGAAGTGGTTCATCTATATTCCTACACTTAACAAATTCAATCACAACCATTATCAACATCAACTACACAAGTAATAACTATCCCTCTAAATCAAATAACATATATCGTTCGGTGTTCACATTGCATTGTACACATGCGATTGCTAGTATATTATGTACAATTAACTTTTTCATGAAAGCAATTTTATTTTATTTTAATTTTTTGTCTCTCTAAGATTCAACATCTTGCGTTGAGTATAATAAATCCATCAATGTGTCCATGGTTTGAATAAATCCAATTAGAAAACGAGTGGCACTACATGATATTTGAATTATATAGCAATTGTGAGTGCTTGGTGGTGATTTATACAAAATCGCATATGACTCAAAATAAAACCAGTGGTAGAAGTTGACCGGTCCAAAGAAACTCCTCAATTCTGTGAGATTGTGTGAAGTAGGCCAATCTTGGATGATCTTGATAGTCTTAGGATCTATATGTACCACTGCAGTTGATATAATTTAGGTACTACATTTTTATAATGTTGGATGAAAACTTTGTGACTCCTCTCTGTTAACGATATATTTTCTAATCTATTTAATTTTAGCCTTGTAATTGCTTCCAATATTGTACACGTACCATTTGGAGTGCACAATAATAGTATGGATTCCTATTATTGAGGAGATTTCCCTTATCACTTTGTGATTGGGAAATCTTCTTCATAGACCTAGGCACGTACTCCCTTTGTAAGAAATTAGGGTATTCTATATTCTATGAACTGAATAATACAGAGACCATTATTTTGATCCATAAATCTGTGTTCAATAATTTTGTTGTGTGAAACTTTCATGGTTGTGCTGGAGAGATTCTCGGGTTGAAAGCATTGTCCTCTCCGACATGGAATCAGGGCATGCTTCAACAACCATTGCTCATAATTGTATGTGATTGGTGTTTGGTTTAAGCTTGGATCCTTGCTTGGACAACGTTGGATCTTGTGAGTGCATCCTACAGGGCTATACACCAATCCTCTCAGTGATTCGTTGTTTTGCTTAGCCATTTGATTTGGAGTCGCGTTGTGTAGGGGCCCAAGCTCTAAGAGCTCCCCACTCCATAACCTGCCTGCTGCAATCTAGAACAATAACTAGGCTTGGCGTATTGCTGAGGCATTTTGAGACTTATACCAGGTTTGGAGCTTCATTTTGTCTCTGCCCTGCACTCAAACCAGTGGGTAGAAGACCCTTCTGAGATGTTTGAAAGGTGGTGGTGTTTGTAGAGGCATTTGGATGCAAAGAAGTGTCCAGTAGCTTTGAAGACTTCTGATTTGGTGTTTAAGAGGAGTTATCTAACCTGGCTGAGGCAAATCAACTTTGGTATTGGCATCTGTAAGAGGTGCATGGACGTTGATTTTGGAGCAGAATTGACTTGGCGAGTCTGTATTGGGCGTGCTTGCATGTTGCTTCCTCCTGACCTGCACCACGAGCTCCATCTACATCACCAAACTCAAGCAAGTCTGCTCCAACCCCTGTCACGAGCTCCCTTCTAGCGACAATTTTGACATCGGCTCCATACGAGCGAGGCATATAAATAGCAAGCTCCTCCTTCCATAGTAGACTCTCAGACATGTAACCTCAAATGGCGAGGGACACAAGCGGTGAACAACAAATGCAGCGAAGAAAAGAAAAAGTTCTTTCAAAGGGAAGAACATGGTTTTCAACCCTAATCCATGTGGCCTTCTAGAGCCCACCGCCGTTCGCCTTGAACCCATATCCACGAGCCATGTGGATGGCCTCTATGCAAGATTAGACTGTGTACTTTTATTTCTTTAAAAATAGACTAAACAAAAATTGTTTTTAAATATAGGTTTGGTGCGTATGTATTTTAAGAGAATTTAGCCTTGTCTTGGTTATCGAAAGTTTGCAAGACACTCATGAGGTGGAGGTCTTGGGTTTTAACCCCCACAACTTGACTTGGCTTTAAGAGCCATAAACGAAGCCAAATTGGCTACCAAACAAACTAAAGTTTTAGAGGCATACTCCAATTTTAGAGTGTTAGAGTCCCTCCAGCTTAAATAGAGGAGAAGCTCCTAAAAAGAATAAATATAAAATTAAAAAAATCAAAATTATTTTATTGTAAAAGGAGATATTTTTGCAGCAATTTATTGTAAAAATGGGGAAAACTTTTGTTTCTAAAAGGGGATTTTTTCATTGAAAAAGTAATTTTTCACGATTCCCCATACCCTGCACCACGTTGTCCGGTTTGTTGTTCATTACTATTGGGTGCCCTCTCTACCTTATGACATTTATCTCGTGTGTAGAAGACTGGAGGGTGATGTTTGGTTTGATAGGTCGTCAAAGCCCCTCATAAGAAAACACTTTTTCTTTTTGCTAGCTTCATTTCTGGAGCCAAACTACTCATTTCCAAAGCTAGGCTAGCCATTTCGGAGCCAAATTAGTCATTTATCAAGCTAGACTAGTAATCTCTAGTGCCATACTTGGTCATTTTCTTGAGCTAGGACATAAGAAAAAGAAAGCAATTCATATTGGATCCTCCCGTGATTTTGGACACATTTTCAACAGAGCATAACATCCTGTATTTTTTGAGTGTTGCATTATTTGTTTAGTATATTTTAACATTTATTATGGATTCTTCCCCTCGACATCTTTTCTTTGCACTCGAGAATGAGATGTTTTTCTTGTAAGTGTGTGAATTTCAAGAGGACATAGTCAAATTTATGGAAGAAAATAGATTGCTCAAAAAGTAAAATTCTCTTCTACATTCCCTCATTCACGGTAAGGATGACCTCATACACTCCTTGCAAAAAGAACTTTGCTAGCATGCAACATCATCCTCATATTGTAAATACTCATACCCCTGCTCCTATTCCACCTACAAATATTTCTCCCGCACCCATTGACTTTGATTTTTCACTTTTGAGCCTCGCTCCTGCTCCTCATGTTCCTAAACCTATTGAGCTTGTTACTACATGTTCTATTATCACATGTGTGTATTGCAGTAATACACTTTGTGTTTCCCACTTCAATGCCTTTTGTTGATATGCATAGCTCCTTTGAGAAGCATACTACTACATTTGGTTCTCGCATGCTCTATTTTATGGGTTATTCTCGCAGGTATTGGCATATATTAATAAGATGTTTCTTCAGCTATACAATTTGCTAAGTGGCATTCTCACCTCAATATTGGTTTTCGTGTAGGTACTTCATTGGGATCACTTATCGCGAGCTCCGGTATTGGTTTGTTCTAATCTTCGTGATTTATCGTGAGCTACGCATGAGTTCTACACCTTCACTCATGCCTGAAAAACTTGATATTTCATTTTTAGGCATGATCAACCTTACACACATTTTGATGTATCCTTGCATGCTCTAGTTTTACACTTTGCGTCGAATCATATGTAGGCATCTTCTTCATCCATTCGTGTTCATTTGGGATGGATTTCTAATCACTTGTGGTGGTGACGTAAGAATTCATTGAGAGGACTCTATATGCATGGCTCCTCCACCATTTAGCTTCTTGCTCCACTTTCTTCTCCTCCTGCATTGTAATGATCCTTGTTTTGAGCTATTTTCTTTAGTAGGTGTAGTGAATCTCTTTTTTTGTAGAGATTTTGTATCTGTATTTTTGACACTTCTTAGGCATGTTGACCATCTCTCTTGTAAGTAGAGCTATTCTAGTGAATCCTAGTGTCAACTTTTCAAGTTGTTCTTATAGTTGTTTTTGACAACTCATACAAATTTTCTTGCATTACTTTGAAACCATTCAACATTATGGGAGGGTACCATGCAGATCATGCTTTCCGGTCTTGTATACTTTCCTTGGTTGTTCTTAGTTCGTGGCACACCATTTTTTGGAAATATATCAAGTTATGTTTGGTGATTTCTTTCACTTTCAACATCACCTTTGACAACATCTTTCAGTTAGATTTTGAGCTTGTTCTCCTTCTAAAGGGTAGCTATTTTGTTGAGTTACAATGTCAGAGACTCCATTGACAGTCTCCTAGTATGGAGCTATTCTATTGTATCACAATGTCATTTGATTTTGAGTTTTGTGATCGAGCAGTGGATCCAAACCATAGTGTAGGACAAAATTCTTCTTCAAAGATAGTACGAGTTTTTTTGAGCTGTGCTTCTTGGGATGCCTTGCAGTAGGATTTTGCTCTCTACTTTGTTGTTTCTTTTATTGGTTTTTGGGTACCTTGTGGTGATTTTTTCATCCATGGTAACTCTTTTTCCCAATTATTGTAAATGAGTACCTTATTAGGCCTTGTTGTTGGGACTCATATTTGGATCTGTCTCCTAGCTTTTCTCATTTCTCACTCCCAATTTTGTACTTATGGGAGGGTGTTGGAGATGATGTGTTCACACTGCTAAGTGGTTCAATATATTTCCCAACCTAATTAGTTTTATCCTTTTTTACATAACTAATGAGGATAAGATTAAAATGGGAGTTTGTTTATTTTGTTGAGAATTCTCCCTATATTTTGCATGTACCATTTGGAGTGCATAATAATAGTCGAGATTCCTATTATTGAGGATTTTTCTTTTATCATTTTGTGATTGGTAAATATTCTTCGTAGTCCTATTTATAGGTACATACTCCTTTGTAAACAATCAAGCATAATTTTGTTAAATTTGGACATATTACAATCTAGATTAAATACTGAAATCAACTATGTTGGTTTTATTTATATCAAATATTGGAATTTGATTTTGCTATTATTGGAATCCAAAAAGGGTTTTTTTAGAATTATATATCATATTTGTTGGATTTCAATTTTAGGGGTTTACAATTTTTAGTAAGATTAGGAAATACTTATTGTATTAAATTGCATTCATTGATTTTTATTAATTTACATTTATAACTTTGTAATGCATAATAAATAATTAATGTACAACCTATTCCAACTTTATATTTATTGTTTGAGAACGGGCATATGTTCATTTTCTTCCAACTTTTTAGTAAGATTAGGAAATACTTATTGTATTAAAATACATTCATTGATTTTTATTAATTTACATTTATAACTTTGTAATGCATAATAAATAATTAATGTATAACCTATTCCAACTTTATATTTATTGTTTGAGAACGAGCATATGTTCATTCTCTTTCAACCTTTTGGTAAGATTGGGAAATACTTATCGTATTAAAATAAATTCATTGATTTTGATTCATTTACATTTATAACTTTGTAATGCATGATAAATAATTAATGTATAACCTATTCCAACTTTATATTTATTGTTTGAGAACGGGCATATGTTCATTATCTTCCAAATTTATAGTTAATGTTTTTCCAACTTTATATTTAATGTTTGAGAAAGGGCATATGTTCATTCCATACAAGGCATAATATACAAGTTTTTTCTCTATTAATTAAAATATATTATGATGATACCATTTGACCCAATAGTAACAAATTTGTGATAACTTCTGAGACCCTATAATTTCATTGTTTACCTACCTCGAATCATATACTTGTGGGTAAATTTTGAATGTGATTTATTTTAACTATGGGGTTGTGTGCATTTGCATGTGGTATATTTTACATATTTTGATCATATATATTTGTGTGTAATTTTACATCTAATTTATGATATCAATAAAAATTGACAAGTGTCTAATTATAACATGGATTTTATTTGCATAAAATGAAGGTAGGAAATGTATTGTTATGAGATAAATACAAGTTACAATTCTTTTTGCATAAAATGAAGGTAATAAATGAATTGTTATCAGATAGACTATAAAATTAAACCAATTTATTTATATTTATTAATCAATGTAATAGTATCAAGTAAACTCAATCAAGCTCAATAGTAATTGTTATTTTAAATGTTTCCAAAGACCAACGTAAATTTGGGTGTGGCCCCACATGATTTAACCATGTACATAAGTGTGTGAAAAATTTCTATCAGAATGCATTGTGCCATCAAATTTCTAGCTTGAAGGCAATCCAAATAAAAGCACCTCATTTCTATCATGAACAAAAAAATTGTTTCACCTATGAACAATATGTTATCTACTCCATATATTTGAATATACTTGTCGAGAACCTTTTGCATATTTTTTAATGTAAACTGGCACAATATTCCCCTTCTTTGATCTTAAAAATTTGTTGTTAATTTCACACTGCATTATGCCCCAACAAAAATGAATTCAATATTTCTTAGCTAGTAAATTTTTTGAATGAAGGCATGTTGTTCTCTTGAATGCAGGTATGTAAACCACAATCCAATATCAAAATGTTGTTGTGTTATCCTTAACAATGCAGGCTAAATGTACAACTAAAGTATTGGTAGCATGCATATGTAAAATCTGGTTGTATGGTCAGTGATCTAAATTTAGTAATCCCTGGAATTCCAAAGAGAAATTCTTCTACCCCCAAAACCAATAACTTCTTTCCATGTGGAACGAGATCTGAAAAACCAACCAATAACACAATTATTTTTCAATAAATTAAATCATAGTTTATAGTATCTAATTTTATTGATATACTTTTTTTGTCAAAACCTATCAAGGCTAGTTTTGAGAATTAAATGGTAATAAATATCAATAACATCCTAAGCATTATATAATAATCACATCATATGGATTAAATGTGAAAAGAACTACAAAATTGTAATAAACACATTTTGAGCATTAAATAGTAATAACTATCAATAACATCCTAAGCATTATATAATAATCACATCATATGGAAAATGGGAAAAGAACTACAAAATTGTAATAAACACAATTTTATATATTGATTTATTCAATTGTTGTCTGAAATAGAGAACTTAAGACGTCTCTTACATCATCTGCAACCCCTATTAAGGCTAGTTTTGTAAACAACATTGACATAAGCCACTTATTATTTTTAAAGTATTTTTCGAAACCTTTGGAGACACCAAAAAAATATCTTTAGGAACTCCTTTGTTACATTACATTAGTACAATTGTAGTTTCACATTTGTATGGAAATTCTGGTGTTTTCCAAATTCTTTCCTACCTAATTTTTAATAAATATGTCTTCCTTTTTTCACAATGCTCCATACCCCAACAAAACAAAGGATGAATGTCCACTTTAATTGTGTGTAACAATTTCGTTGCTAGTTTTTCTACATTGGCATTTGTATCCAATGTAGACCAAAATGCTATTTGATGAAACTCTCTAGATACAATAGTTAGAAATTGGGCAATAAACATTCTTGGTTGAATGTGTTCATTGTTCAATTGAAATGTATTTACCTTTTTAGAAGTATGCTTTTGAACTAACAATCCTTCTAATTCAAGAACAATAAAATGTTTCTTTGGAGGCACTACAAAAATAATAATATCAAAACTTCATTATTAACATATATATTTCAAATACGATAAGACTATTTCACAAAATATATTTGTTGGTTGTATATTTTCTCCAACTATATCTGCACATAAAAATTGTAATTAGGATATGTTTATCAAATTGATTCCAACTAATATTGAAAAGTAAAAAAAATATGAATTATTAAATAGTACACTATACTTGTTTGTGAGTCAACTGTCATAATTGATGGTGTAGGGTTTGATATAGTTCCATGTTTTTTGGGTAACTTCTTCTTGGCTAAATGGCATCATGTTATTGTCGAATAATATCTTTTTATAATTTATAATAGATTAAATTCATGGCTTGAGCTTGGTTATCCACCCATATATGTTTGTAAGGGCTCAAAAGTTGTTGCCAATAAACATAGATGCTTAGAATGTAAATTAAAAATTATAAAGAATGGACAGTTGTCCATTCTCAATTAAATAAAGGGAAGTTCCCATTCTCACACATTATATAAAGGTATTTAAATCATTATGTTCAATCTTGTATTGAATGGGCAAATGCCTATTCTCATATAGGAATCATAGAAGAAAAGGAATCCCAATCAAAATACAAATGTTTGTTTGTATGAGAATGGGAATATATACCCATTCTAAACATTCTAAAACAAGCAATAGTGAACTTAATCATTATAATACATGTTCAATCTTGTATTGAATGGAAGGATACCTGTTCTCATTTAGGAATCATAGAAGAAGAAGATATGTTACATAAGAAATGGCATCTTCCCATTCAAGATAAATTCGTTTGTTTGTATGAGAGATATGTTACATAATCTGGTTATCTGATGCGAACCTAAATCACTTGCAATCTATCACCAAGGTTAGAATGATCCAAGAATTCAAAGACTACCTTTTACTTGGCCAATTAATACTTTTCTCTAGGTCTAGTACTCTTCAAAATTTTCAATTTCATGAGGGATCAAGCCTTATGTAGTTCACCTTATGTAGTTCTCTCTAATTATTTATAATTCTATTATATTGTCTTGACCATCTCCTGGGAGCCAAGTGATTCACTACATACCCTCGAAAGGGATCAAGCCTTATGCAGCTTCACCTTTTGTAGTTCTCATCATCATCATCATCATCATCATTCATATATATATATATTGTTTCTTTAATATTTAAATTTTATTAAGAATCCAAGAGTACATTATTGTAATAAATGAAATGTACTTGAAATGTAAATTCTAGGTAATTTATCTAGTAATTTAAAATGAAATAAAATAAAAAGGAGAACGTATTTACCTCGCAGTGATCCTGGACTAAACAGAGTGATGAAATGGCCGGACAAATGTCACAACGATCCTCGAAAATAGCAGTAAAAGGCATATCTAGCCAAATCGGGGGGCTCTGGAGAGAGATAACGGTGCACATGGGTGCCATGGTCTGAAATTTGGGTGCCCAGTCTACAAAATAGCTCAGAATCTTATCTTATTATGGTCACTAGGTATTTTTAGTACTTCACCTTTGGTCGAGTGAATGTCACACTTGATTCACCGATGTCGCCACAAACTATAGTGAAGAGTCACTGCAAAACCCCACACAAAGCATCAAACCCTACAAAAAGTAAATGAAGGGGTCGACCATCCTCGCTACCAAATGAATGGAATTATGACCGAGCATTGCACTATATCTCGTAACCAATGTATTTCTATGTTCTTGTGTGTGTAATGATGTGCCTAGGTTTCCATAGCGCCAATGACGCAGAGATATTGGGCAAGAGCTAGATCAAAGGTAAAATGGTGGATGGAATAAAATAAATACTCCCCTTCCTATGTAGTGTGTGATGCAAAATAGTTCCCAAATGTAGTCCCTTAATCTATGTAGATAGCTAGCCCTTGATAGTAATAGTCCGCCCATAAGGTAGTATGTATATTGTGTTTATATAGGGATATCTTGTTCAAATTTCACACTAATGACCTGACATGTTGATTAGTACCTAGGGAGATGAGAGTAAAACCGTAAAGACCAAACTCGAATGTCCAAAATAAAGCCAAGTGTAATGGGGACCATGGCACCTAGAAATCGTGACAAGGGTGCCCCAACACCTTAATACCTACCTAGGCGCCCTAGTCAAAGACTAGTGACAACACCGAGTGAGTAATGCCGATAAGACTCCTCGATACCCGACCAAAACCGTGCAAGTGAGTGAAAAATGTGTGAGACAAAAATGAAAAATACTAACAAGAAAAATAATCGACTATGAAATGGGTCATCATGAATACTTTTCTTATGCAAGATCCATATATAAAATAACAAAGTTTTGCAAGATAATAATAATAGTAGTAAGTGTGTGATTTTGTGACTACATTCTCCCCACTTTATGTTGGTGAGAAAATCTTGGTAACATAAAGTAGTTAGAGATGTGTACCTGAAATAACCGAGAAGCTCATACAAAAAGAATGCGTAGATGTGGTAGAATAGCATGCCAAACGTGAACATAGATCCCGACAAACTATGGACGTGTTGATCCATGCAACATAGCAAGAGATGTAAAACTGCAATGAAGTGCACCAAATGAGAGTGATAACTGTAATGTTGGATGATTGATGATTCCAAATGTTATATGATGATGATATGATGGAGTAGGAGGATCGCTTCCTAACCTAATTGTGTGTGTACAAAAATTAGAGGATTTGGGCATCCTGCCGCCAGAGGAAGAGCGTAGGGAGAAAGGTGTGTTATTCTCCAACCTTTAACTACATCCTCAAAAGATCTAGCCACTATAGATGGACACATATCAAATTTTCAAAGTGATTCTGGATCCCAATATTTCGATCAAACTTGTTGACCCATATAGGAGCAAGATAGAAAGGAAATAACGCCTCATTGCCCTCGCTCTAAGGGTGTCAAGGTAATGTATGGTGGATTCCAAGTTAGCTCATCTAAAATTAAATGCACTATGTAGAATAACTTCCCATGTTAGGTCATCTGGGAAAGTAACAAATGTAACTCCCAAGTTAGGTCATCTGGGAGGCCAAATGTGTTATATTATGTCGATTGAATGGTATGATTTTGATTGTTAGAAACTTGAATGTATTGATTGGTTGATTGATTGTTTTTTTTTATTTTTTTACTCATAGAGATATTTTACACTTGTTGCCCCTAGGTTAGGTCATTAGGGGGAATCGATAGAAAATGATGAAATATCGCATGGTGTATTAGTAAATGTTCGAAAATGAAGAATTAGAAGTGTTGAACAATCGCATAGTGATGTAAGGGGAATTATAGGATGACCCCAATTGTATGCCCCCTTTTGGTGAAAGGGGAAGTGATAATGAGAACAAACTCCAAGCTGAAAGTAAGCTTGTGAATAGGTAATGTATGATAGATATCACAAAATGTATGTAAATTAAGTGAAATACAAGGTTAAGGAGAAGTAGTGTGTGTTTCATGTGTACAATACGATGGTAGGTATTATTTTGAAGAGAATGTCACAAACAGATATAAATTAGAGTAAAAATGCTCAAGATATTAGCAAAATCGTGCGATGTGTATTAGTTGAGTAAAGTATGACCATAGTAGAGTGAATAATGAAAAGTGACTATAAATAGTAAGGTGAAAGAGTGATTAGTCAACTCATTTATCTTTTTGCAAGTGTGAGAGTGAGCTCTGAGTGTGTAAGGATGTCGCAAGTTAGAGCATCATGACCTAGTCGATTTGAGATGGTAGTGACCATCAGTGGCATCATGTATGATGACGGAGTTGGTAAGTGTGATTTTTTCAAAAATGCATGTATAATAGTCATTTTTGGTGATTTTTGTGAAATTTTGATTTTTGTTTTTCTTGGTGTTTTGGACCTGGACAAGAGTGGTGAAGGTGCTAGTGGCCTTCGAGACAGAGTGCCCAAACATGGGCACTAGTGTCTTGCTCCTGGGTACCCCAATCCTACTTTTGGACGCCCATGTCCGTAAAGTCATATTTTTATCCTGAGTGATGTAAACGTGAAATTTGATATGTAGTGATGTTATAAGTGGTTATGTTTGCAGATGTATAGTATTCTAACACGCTTTTTATTGTTTTGGTGTTGTGAAGAGGGATATCCATTTGAGGGAGTTATGTTATGATCACCATTTAAGTAATTTACTTACGTTTGGTTTTTCAAATGATGATTGGGAAGTTATGGACCATGTCATCCTGTGACACATAGTGAGGATGGGGATGTGCCCCATAATATGCCTATGTTGATGATGTATTGTGTGAAAGATGGTGTACGGACACTTGTACGTTTTGGCTACCTACATGTGAGATGACAGTCACACTAGAGGATGTATATTGCATATTGCGATTACCGGTTGTTGGCGAGATGGTACATGTCATGGCTGTGGAGAATATGGAGAGATAGATGAGGGTCATTAGTCAAGATTTTATGGGGAATCGAGTTCCTGTCAAGGCCCATATTAGCTTGGATGTAATTTTGAGATCAAGGGTTCTCGCTTGCAAAGTTTATAGTTGTGGTGATTACATCATTGATCGTAGTGGAGGGAGGTGGTGTGGGCATCTTATATAAGATGCATGATATTTTCCAAAGTGGATGAGAGGAGGGTACTAGGTATGCCTAGGCACAATGTGTGTTGGCCCACCTATATAGAGATATTTACATATTTACACAGGAGGAGCATGGAGGTGGGATCAGAGTGACTACTTTATTGCATGTATGGGCCTACAAGCATATAGCGCAGTATTGAGGCCAGTTGGTGGTCTCGCGAGTAGAGTGGGCTAGGCTAGACATATTTTCTAGGAGATGGGTTGGTGTGTGTGGGAAGAAGATGGATATTGATACTTATAGAGCCTTGATAGATTGGATGGGATCTGTGAGGTAGTGATATGGAGGCCATACCAAGATTATGGAGGATGGCCAGAGGATGTGATAGAGTTACGATGCATATGAAGGACTATGTGGTTGGAGGATCGATTCCCAGGTGTGACCAAGTTATTTTTGGCAGAGTGGATATCTCAACAGTTTGGTATGGCCTGGGATGTGCCCTAGAGCCATATGTATGGGTTAGAGCTGTTAGACAGCGATGACGGCCGTAGCTATATCGAGGCCCATAAAAGAGCAGCTAGTACCTCCCGGCCGAGGCAGAGGCCAATGCAACCATAGAGCTAATTCATGTAGATGATGCGGGGTGTACAGAGGCATACTATGCATGGTGGACAACACATCGATGGGTTTTTGTGTTCCCATTTTTTACAGATGCGGAAGGATTACCAGAGGGAGGAGTGGAGGGGCAAGCACATTCCCCCGATAACATAGTGGTGGCGATAGTAGAGCATGAGTATCTATATAGTTATGTTGTATGATTGGTTACTTGCTTATGTGATGGTTATGGTTGTCTAATGTGTTGTGATATTGGTTGAGGTAATGGATATTGGATCTTGATTATGGACACATATCCACACATTGACACGGAATGTGTTGACCGACATACTTACGGGTGGAGGGATGTTAGAGCATGTGGACAACATTGCAGTGAGCATGCCCATTTGTTTGAGCTAGTGGTCCTAGCAATAACGATGTGTACCGTGTTACTTGAGTGAGAGAGATGAGGTACGTGAGGAGACATGATGAGCTAGAGAGGCAATGGGAGGAGGTCCTTTAGCACAAGATGTGTTTGCACAATTTCTTGTGTTACGAGAGTCTCTTTTCATGGGAGCAATCTACGGAGAACACACTATTACATAGGTAGGTGGAGATGTATAGGGGTCACAATCAATAGTGCTAAGTTAGTGGCAAGGCTTCTAGTTCTAGAGCACTTGTATTACCAGATAGTGACAATGATGATGAGATATGAGTCATATGGATGTATTTGATGTAGGGGAGTTGCCCCCAATTATGAGATGTTTTGTAACTTTGATTGATATATAGATAGACATATTTATATGATGATTATATTCGTTGTGTATTGATGTTATGATGTGATGATGATGTATGTGATTGTTGTTACTATGGATGATGTTTGATGTGTTAAGTGTTATTCGTATTTTTTGAATTGATTTGTAATGCATAGTTGTCGAGTAATGTGTAATGTGATGATGATATAGTGTAGATGATAATAGATGATGTTGTAATATGATATTGTGATGAATGATCAATTGTCGTGTAAAAGTATGTTATAGTTGTTATAGTGTAATGAAGTGTATGTCAGTAAGATGAAGATAGGGGGAAGATTAGTGATTCCCCCAACATATAAATGATGAGGTTCATTTAGATAAGACCCCTCAAAGAATCAAGAATGAACTATTTAATGCAAGACTACTTCATCAAAAAATTGTTCAATAGAGTGTGCTAGATGAATCGATAATGCGCATGAATAGAGGCTCTTAGTGTAACATATCCTCAACAGATCATGTAAGAACCATAAGAACATTAGTGCGTCATCATGGGGTAGGGTGATATCAATCACCTACCAAATATTGAGGTGGCACGAAGCAATGGAATCATGTGGAATGAAAGCAACGTGAGTGTATGAACCAAATTGAATGTCATGTGGAGCGGTGGTGGGAGGTGTGAATGTTGAGGGTTGTGGAAGCCAATGTGAAGTAGTAGCATGATGTGATGGATGAGATGGATAAGATGGTGTAGTGATGGATGGACGTGATGGAGAGCACGCATGAGTGGTGACCTGTGGCGATGGACAAACAATGACCTTAGCACTAGGAAGAGATAACTCAACCAGAGTAGTATCTCATGGATGAGGGAGAGGAGATATGGACCGCTCACATGAGCGAGAGCCAAAGGAGATGATGCCCTTATCCTCTAATTTTTGCAAGCGATCATGAAGGGAAAATCAATCATTATCCCTATGGCCATTAATACGGTGATAATTACAATATGGTCGATCATGTTGACGTTGTAAACAATTTTTGGATGATGTTGGTTAGAAGGTAAGTGAATTAAATGCTCATTGATAAAATTACGTAGCACATCATGTGGTCGAGCATGATGAGAGAAATTCAATGTCTCACTCAAAACAGTGTATAAGATTGAGGTGTGCCCCGCCGCCAAGTAGGATAAGAACGTTTTTCCAATGTAGTATGTTGATATTGCTTGAAAGGACGAGATAGAGATCATGTAGGATGTTCAACTGATGTTAATGGAGAAGAACTAGATGATGTAGCAAGTAGTAACCATAGGTGGGGATCTATATCATGTGTGGTAATGAGGTCTTGTTCTAAATCAATGAATTTATAAAGACAAGAATGTGAATGATTCACATGTGTCATATTGCAATCTTTGTTTTAATGCTAGAATCAAACCACAACAAAGATGAATTGCTTCTCTAGATCGATAGGTTGAAAGACTAATTGGTGCATACAAGCATTGAATCGTAAGATGTAATCCATGATAGGTTTTGTTTTGCCCTGATGTAAAGTAGGTAGATGATCATATGTAACTCTAGGGCCATTGTTGATGATAAAGTGATGGAGAAAAGCTTCTTCCATCTCATGATAAGTGCTAATAGATCCAAATGGTAGGTGAGTATACCATTATAAAGCATCATCAGTAAGGCTATGTTGAAAGGATTTAAGCAATAATCGATCATTAGAATATGAATCCATAGTCATACGATAATGTTTGAGATGTAAGTAGGGGTTTCTAATACCATCGAAACATGAAAAGATAGGCATGATAAAATCCTTAGGAAATTTTGAGTTATGAATCTTCTTAGGGATAGGGTTGTCATGCAATGAATTTTTATCAATGGAAGCATAATAGGATTTTATTTCTAATGTGATTGATTGAACCTGAGATTGTAAATGACCCATAGCATGCATGAGACCAGATATCTTGTGAAGGAATAGTAGAGGATGGCAATAATGTGTTAATCGGTTGTAACTTTCCATTGTGAGTAATCATAGGGATGTCGAGAGGAGATGTAGGATACGCCAATGCTAAAGGAACACTAAGTGTAGGTGCCAAAGAAGCAATAGGTGATGAAGGACATGGAACGTCCATATAAGTAGTAGAACTAGCATCGGAAACATCCCTAGGAGATGGAGTGTCGGATGGAGATGCAACGATAGGAGGTAACAAACTAATAGATGGAGATAAAGTGATAGGAGGGGATGAAATAATATATGAAGATGAGTCATGCATATGAGTAGATACAACCTCGAAGAAGATGAGATTCATGAGATTCACACTCAGTTCTATGTAAAGGGGTAGACTCATAACTATCAATTGTTTCGTCAAAATCAAAGAGAGAATCAGATATGAAAATGTCATCAATTGGATCATCAACATAATGTGATTGAGCATATGAACGAGTATGTGATGGATCATGAGAAGCATTATCAGAAATAGGAGAAGCATGAGATGCAACTATAGTAGTGGTTTGACTAGGAGGAGAATTAGTATGCACATGTGTACTAGTGTCAAGACCAAGCATGAAATCAATAAGAGAGTCATCTAGAATTTCCTTAGAAATGTGAGAAGGGGGATCATGGCTAACAATATAACAAGGTCGAAAACTAGAAAAACTAGCCGGATCCGACACGATGCTAAAAGAATAATTTTCAAAGCTAGTAGGTATATTGCATTCATTAGCTAGGAGTTGTTGAATATCATCCAACATAGTAACATCACGATATAAATTTGTAAGCTCAACTATAGTTTCCTCATCATATATAGGATTAATACTAACATGAGGCATGATGAGCCGAGAAGGAGAAGAGTTATCCTTAGCCATTAGGGTTTTAGTGGATCATAGGGAAAAATGTTCTAAGCTATGGGTTCACCAAAATGATTCTATAAAATCTGAATTTTATTAAGAATCTAAGAGTACAACAATATAATAAATGAAATGTAGAGAAATGTACATGTGGATCCTCCTCCACTTCAAGTAAGCCAAGGAATACCAACCAACACTCATGTCACACAATACTCTCCCCAATCTTCACTTATAGTCACACCTTTTGTTCCTCTTTTCACTCATAGTTCCCATGTTTATTCTCCCCTTCATTCCTCTTCCACAAAGATTGCTCATAATGTTTACTATTGTTCCCACTTTCCCACTCCTCACATCTACCATTCTCAATTCCTTTGCTCCCACTTCTTCGACACATTGACTCTCCATTAGTGTCTAGGCTAACAAGGTCCTTTAACTTGGGTGTTGTCCCTTTAAAAGTATCTTGTTAAGTATTCTTAAACTTGATGTGGATAATAGACTATGTCAATTGACTTAAAACATGTAATTTTACTCCTATATTGTGTGTAGAAGCTATTTGAAGCATCGCACATGACCCTTGTGTTTGTTTCATAATTGTCATGTTACTAAAAAGGTAATGCTCTACATATTGTGCCCCCGATGTATGAGTCTAGTGATGTCTTCATAGTGTGATTATTCTATGTTAACGAGAGTGGGATGACCCTAGCCCTAATATTTCCTTAGGATAATGTTTGTGGGTAGTATATTATAACGTCAGTAATGACATGGTTGTGATTAGTAAGAATTTAGTGGGTGTTTTCCTAGAGCATGAGCCACTTCTTTTGACCCATACTCTAACCTTTAGAATGATTGATGAAAGTGAAGACCGATGCCTCATGAGGAAAACACACATGACTTAGTGGATGGAATCCAAATCTTATAGTTGGTATGGTAATATGTATCTTGATGTTCTCTAAATTCTTTTGTAAAAGAAGAGAATAAGCAAGTAATCAAATTGGCACTAGATGTATAAACTAACCCAATAACTTGTTTGGCTAATTTGGGTTATCAGCAAAGTATTTGTGTAATGATGTGTAAACAAGCCATGTGGTCTTGCATATTAATGTTCAAGAGAAATTGCCCTAGTTTTAACTATAATTTTGGGTAAAATGTTTTGGGTAAAAAGCCTCTTCATGACATCTTGAATTACTTCTACGACTCACCACAATGGAAGTGTTCCTCGATCCGACTAACATAATGGTTGGTTACGAGATGAGTATGTCCGCTTGCTCAACCTTGCCCTCTTGTCATCTCTGTGTGGCTAAATAATCTAAAAGAAATCCTACAAAATTACCTTTAAATACATGTCTTACCACCCCAAATAAGATACGTTGCATCTTGAAATTCCTTCTACAACTCTAAAAATCCTCATTCATTCATTCATCTAAAAAAAATTAAACTATGCTAAAAATTATAATTCCACTAAAACTTTTAAATTGCGCTAAAAAAAATATAAATTTTCTAAACCATGCTCCTAAATAAAAACTTATTTAATTGATGGTACGAGCTAGTCAGTAAAAGCCCTTGAATTATCTAAACAATACCCCATTGAAAAATAATTGGTCACCCCTCCATAGGATAAAGAACGCACGGGTCGTGTCCCCTTATGTTTAGGCACTACAGAGCCTAGAAATCAAGGCGACAACTATCCAACATATATGATAATGTATCCAACTTCTATACTTTTTTTCCTTTTTTAAAAATAAAAACAATAATATGTTTATCAACACGAAACAAAACAAAATTGTGAATCAAACGCCTAGCCTTCCATTTGGAAGTATTACCCTTACTAATCAATCTTTTATATCAAATCTTGATAATTGTATAAATCAAGTCCACATAATAAAGTCGATCATATAGTATGCATGTAGAAGCATGGCAAGGTGCTCCTCCGTGTAAGTTGGGTAATTACAACAAAGAAAATTTTGCAGCCTTGTTAAGGGTATTTTGAGAGTTATATTGACAGATGGCATTTAATATGTGGTGAGTTACGATTAATTGGAAATTTGTTTATGATGGTTATATTTCCGAGTCAAAAATAACCCTTCAAATATTACATTTCAGCATTAAATGGTATACACACACACACACACACACACACACACACACACACACACACACACACACACACACACACACACCTACCAAGGGGTTAAATTTGACGCCCACCACAAACAATTTTCGTGTGACCATATTTTTTAATACCGACCTTCAAAAACACAAAATAATGTTATTTTTATTAATTATTCTATATTTATTATATCTTTTATAATATAAATTTACATATTTTTTTAATAATATTTATACAAATCTATATAAAAATGACAGTCACATTTTAAATATGCAAGTTGCGTGTGACAGTTAGATCAGATATTTACAAGTATTTTATGTCCAAAATCACAAAAAATGTCTAAACGGCCGTCAAATTTAACCCTCATAATCGTTACAAAACCAAAGTATATACTATTATAATGTTTAATCGTCCAGCGTTTTCCGCTGGAGGTTGAAAACGCCTGTACTTTTGTTTTAATGATAGATGTATTAGTAAATGACTAAGTACTGTAACAATGGCATCAAACTTGCCAAGCAAGCAATTGTACATGTATATAATATATTAACAGATAGTCTCCATATGGGAAACCCACAAAATAGGAAACCAAAAACATTAAAAAATTCCAACACGTTAAGCAATATGACCCAGGAAAAGTTTATTGTGTTCTACAGTCTTCTCTTCTCTACGAAACAGTAAACACCACCGGAAATGGAATGGTTTTAAAAAAAAAATATGTTATTCACACGAGGAAATCTGGCTGGTGTTGGAATGAGGACTATTAGATCCAACCGTGATGGCAATGGTTTGGGTAATATGTGACCAGAATCACCTGTGATTTTAGTTAAAGAGCTGCAATTCTGCGAGGGCGGAGGGCAAGTTCAGATCCAACCTCTCCGTGCTCACATCGTTCTTATCCGCACTACAAACACATCGCCTTTCCACAGAATCATTAACATTGTGCAGCGGATTTCCTTGTTTGGAATTTCCCTCCCGTGCCTTGGATGCACAGGACGCTGGGTCCACGTCGCGGGTTCCATTCCCGCTGCTACAGAAATCTTCCCACTCGAAGGATGGCCGCCACGCCGCCTCCTTATTCGCATGAAGAGGAGACGGGCTTCTGTTATTTATCCTTCGCAGGACACCGAATTGCCTCTCTGTTGCCTCGATTCGTTTCAAGAGAGCGAAGAACACCACATCCACATCCAAATCGGCATCGCTGCTCATTAATCCGATGCGCTCCCGCTTCGACTCGCGTTGGACCTCTCCTCCCTTTTCCGATGCAGAAGGGATTGCAAGAAGTATGGGCTACATTTATATCTGCTTGATGTTCCTCATTATATTGATCGAAGGCTTTTTCCAGTATCAGCCTGTCGACTTCTTTATCCTTCTCAGCAGTGGATGCTGAATGTGCTTGCTCTTCTTCTTCTTGGAGTAGTGACTGAAACTCCTCAGTGGCTTTTTGAATGGCACGTTCAAGGAGATCAATGCGATCTTTTCGCCACCATCTTCTTTCTGAGGTTCCTAATGCAGGAACTGAATGAGTAGTAGGAGCTGAAGTAGAGGCTATTTCAGTATGAGAACTTTCAGCAGCAGAGTAATAATTATCTGCAGCAGCAGCATAGAGATCATCTTGGAGAGATTTGCTTTTCCTCTTCCAAAAGTAGGAGACTTCGGGAAGGAAGAAAATTGTCCTTGACCTCTACCAGAGGGGAGAGAAAAGTGATATGGAGCAAAAGTAGTAGTTGGAGTAGATGCTTGGCGGGAGGCCAGCTGCATATCCTCAGAATTTTCTTGTCTGACTTTTGCTTCAAGATGTCCTGTTAGCTCATGAATTTGTGTTTGCAATGTATAATGGCGATTAACCATATGTGGCGGACACTGCATTAACTCTTGCTTAAGAGAATCTAGTTTCTGCTTCAGGACTATAGAGCTGGGAGCAATACAGGGATGCTCATAAGAACTTCTGATCATATTACAATGGAAACTTGGTAAGGAATCATATCCTTGATCAGAATCAGAGAATTCTTCTTCTGCAGAAGAGGAAGATACTTGATTGGCTGCAATCGTGAGTTCAGAGAACTCAACGTCAGATTCATAGCTTTCAGTATCTGAGACGAGCACATATTCATCTTCATCAAAGGAGTGCTCATGGGCAAAATTGACTCTAGCCTTTACAGAGGCTGGATGACCTTTCTTGGGGCAATCCCGGCTATAATGATTTCCCTTACAGATGAAACATTCAATCTTTTTATTTTTCGGGAAATATTTCTTTTTTCTGAAGAACTTCCTCCGGGGTTTGAAAGACTTGCGGAAAGGTTTTGATGCACAGTCAGAGCAGGGAGCAGACTTCTTATAACGGGAAGAATGCTTCTTATGTTTGGGACGAGAAAGACCAGGGAGGACACAGCCAAAGGGATTTTTTAACTGGGTGGAACAAAATTTAAATCCAAGGGCTTTCTCAGCTTTGATGGCCTCTTTGCGGGCTTGTTTTTCAAGACACAGGCGCTGGTTAGTTTCAGTAATGATTTGATTTATGCGCCCAAATGTAAGATCAGCATCGGTATACCCGTGCATGACTTTCTTGTATTCAGTGGAGAAATAAGAGGGAAAAGACTCCACATACCTTAATTTCATGGTGGTGTTGAAAGGAGTACCAGAGTTGTAGAGGAGCTTCTGCATGTAGCACTGGTATTCTTTCACCTTTGACATATCACAGAGTTGGGCTCTTAAAAATTCGAGCGTACTCAGCCGCTTTTCATCCCGAACAAGATCGATGAATTCAGCAACTATGGCTGCATTTGTCAAGTGGCGCACTCTCCACCAACTCGTTCACCACCTTCAGGTCCTTGGCCATTGATAATTTGATCTTGCATGGGGGTGGAATAGCATCCCACCATTCTTTGAGAATGCCAACGAAGCCATTGGCAATGATTCCAGCAATATCTTTATCATGCTTACCAAATTGGAGAACTTGAGTATTCGCCCATCCGATCATTCCATGAACCATTTCTCTGATCTCATCGGGAGTTTTACATTCTATTTTATAAAAATTGGGCTGAAAATTCAAAGTTCTAATTGTATTTTGCATGGGAGGATTAGAACTCTCACCAGTTTCCATGAAGCTTTCTGCAGCTTCTTCAGTTAACCGGGCCATGCCAATTCTTTTATCACCCGCAGAAGGGTGACTGAGAGGAGACTTCATATTAGAAACTTGGGTCCATGTGATAGCTTTGGACCAATCCGTACTAGGTCCAAAGACTCCTTGCAGAATGATATCTTTGTCTCGGCATGAATGTTTCAACAGATCGATACAGAGAACGAGCAAGTAAAATGCTGCCCATTTCGAAACAGAAAGCAAAGAGTATTAACCTTACCATTGACAGTCTGAATACTGTCAATAATCTTCTTTTCAGATCCTTCAAGAATAGCTGATTGGACATGCTGGATCTGTGTTTGGAGGTCATTGGAGACCTGATCAGGAATCTGTTGCACATTCAGAGTTAGCTGCTGTACATTATCAGATAATGTATCTATTTTTGAATTTAACAAATTTACAGCAGAGCGAAGGTCACCGCGTTGGTGCAACTCAATAGCTTTAAGCGTTTCTTGCATACGCTTAAGCTTATCATTTTGTGACAGGACTTGGTCCTGTATAGCCTTGGTGGCTTTGTTGTTCCAATTTAACATGCGGGTAGGTTCGGATCTGCTTCAATCTTTGTGTCAAGTGCCGCCGGTACCCGATCTTGTCGACGTTGTTGCCGATCTTCAGTGTAGATCTCAAAATCTCGGGCTACAGGAAAATCAGACTCAGTCTGGGATGTAGTAGCTTCATGGGAATCCATAGAGATCTTGGCTCTGTTTAATACAGATCTAGCCATTGCTAATGTCTGGTAATAAGTAGAAGACCTTGAAGGGTTACTACTATAGGAACAACTATTCATACTTATGGTCGGGCCATTTTTCGGGATGTATTTCTGTTGGACTAGGACTTGACACTGCTCACACCATAAACAGTCAGTATTTGGATCATGCACTAAAGTAGGATGGCTACATGGAGGAAAATCAGTTTCTGGACACTTCTCTTTATCAGATATGAAGGACTGAGTAGAAGAAGAAGTGGAAAGTCTTGGCTTAACAGAATTTGATTTTCGAAATGAGATGGTAGCCTTACCTCTGTCCTCTATGACTTTAGATGCAGACTGAATAGCGAAGTGCTTCCTTCAACACACTTGGTGGAGATAGTCCATTCTTTTGGGACGCGAATCTTGTCCCAGCTTGCAACCTCGGGCTCGATCTTCTGTGCTGTGAGACTGGCATGCATAACTACACTGGATCCTTGGGAAGGACCATGCTTGATGGCAGGATGTGCTGTATTGGTCATCCTGAAAATAATTCTATAAAATATAGCAAAAGGGGAAGAACCCGGCTTCATATCAATACCAGTAGTCTGAAGATGTAACTTTAAAACTTGGGCCAATAAATCATCTGTCTGTATGGAGACTGGATAATTTGGAAAAACATTAAAATGAATTGGACCATTACTCAGACTGGTTTGAAGAGCAGCAAGCAAACAATCTTTAAAGGAGTTATGACGCGTATCTAGCAAACAACATAAAACTGATGCATTTAAACCTTGTCGGAATAAAGGAGTTATTCCGATTTGAACGCAACCTATATGCACAAATTTATAAACAGACTGCTTCTTTAAATAGTTCAGATCTTGTGGAGAAATCAAGGGGATATCATATTCAGACTTAGCAAAAGTCTTTACTTGGATACATGATTCTCGTGATCTTATAGCAGTAGAGGCTAACAAATGAAATGACTTGGATTTTTGATATACCTCATTATATGGGAGCTTTGGGAGCTTCCAACCAGGAAGAGGACTGTCTTCCTCTGTAATATTCGTCTCATCATTTACAGGAATGAGATCAGATAGGCTGACGAAGGCATCGTCACAATCTTCAGCTTGTCGACCAGATGTCGATGCAACCCATGCTTCTGTGTCCATGTTTGTTACTCTCAGAAATCTGTCCTACACCGCGTCTTATAAGAACGTATATGACCTCACAACGCCTCACCCGGGCTAAAAACGGTCCGCGTTCTTTGATGCGCGTCTTACGGGAGTCAGAACTGTATGTAGACAAACAAGGACAAAGAAAAACAGGAGATGCAAGCGAAAAGGGAAAACAAGAAGAAAACGCCGCTCGATACCAATTACGCTCGAGTGCTCTTAATTCTTGTCGATGCTCGATCAAATTCTTATGCCGTAAACATACATAAAATGTTTATATATCCTTCAAATATTGTATAGACTGTATTTAATACAATCTCATAGACATCATCACATTCAAAGAATTCTTCAAATTCAGAAAAAGAATTCAATATCAAGAGATAATGAAAATCATTTACTAGAACAAAGACATAGACTGTATTAGGCATAATAGAACATAGGATCTTATTGATTACTGTAAGAGCAAAACTCAATTACAAACTTCTTGTTAGAAATACTTAGTATTGTGAGACTTACAAAAACTCTAGATGCTAACTCCTTATGCTATCTTGAGATGCTTGGCGTAATTCCGGTGTAGTGAATGAGTTGGAGAAATTCTTATTTATAGAATTTCCTAAGGCTTTTCACCGGATAACCTATAACCTAGAAACCGGATACCGGATACCTAGGTGACCAAGGAGTCATGAGTACAGGCCACTCATGGGACCACACAAAGCATCTAGAGTGCTTTATTGACAGACAAACGGTAACAGCCTACCGAAAAGCCAAAAAGAAGACAAAAGATAGTGACAAGCCCACTATCATAGCTTTATTCACTGTCGAACAAGACAGATGGGCCTGGAGTATCATCATCTGATGAGGAAGAAGTCTCATCAGTCCTTAAAGGAGCCGGCTCAAGATTCCACGTGAGTCTTTCTAGCCAGGTCTTGAGGCGACGCGGTGCCGTCATTGTCAGGTCGGAGATGGGGCCGAGTTGGATACAAATAGTGATCTGGTATCCGCAAAGCAAATCCGGAGCTGGAGGATGGATGGCCATCGTATGATGTAGAATCACTCTCTTCCATAATTGCCCATTAGGATGATAATGATGTCCCTGAAACAAGTTAGGTTTTACATAGTATTGTACTTTAACATACCAAGGTATTTTACATTGGATTAGTACATTTCTAGCAGTATCAGGAGAAACATCAAGAAGTGGAGAGTCAGAGAGTTTTGTAGGGAGATACTTAACCAGGAAGTATTTGAAATGCTGATTAATGTATTTGCGATCTCCTTGTGTGCTTGGCCGATTCCAGAGGTCAAAATGCAGAGGATGCTCTTCTGTCCATAGCTTGGCAAAACTGAATTTCCACAGAGTGTTGGGTCTATGAACCAGTTGTCGCAGTCGATGTCCTTGAATGGGAAAAGGATCCGGCTGTTCAACATCTCTGGTATGGCGCCATGGCCATTTTAGAGTACAGAGAACCATTGGTTCTTGTAGAGAATGAAATTCAGAATGAGGTATTTCAGGATCAACAAATCGAACAAAGAACCTCTCATATATGCTATATTCGTGAGACATAGATATAGTCTCTATAGATCAAATGACCTTGAGCTTCTCTTGACATGCGGTCATCATTTTGTTTTATTGAAGTTATGTGACCAGTACAAGAAGAGATATCCCAAATTGTACTATGGAACTCATGAAAGATTTGAGTAACACTGATGGATTTATACTGATTAAGTTCTCGGGAAGCAAAATCAGCAAGAGCATTTTTCTTACCAGATATGTGTTCTACCTCAAATTCGTATCCATCAAACCATTGTGCCCATCTTTGGAGTCTACCATACGTGGTTTTATTAGTAGGATCACCCTTATACAATCTTCCTTTGAAGTGTCTGCAAATCTGTTCTTAGCAGAAACTTCTCATGTTGAATAAAAAACAGGAAAGATTGAATGGCTCTTTTTGCTGCAAGTATTTCTTTATGACTGGAATGATATTTTAGTTCTGGACCACGGAAAGAACCAGAAGCATACCTGCAGATTTCTTCTCTTCCATTTTCCTTGCGCTCTTTAAGAATAGCGCCCCAGCAATCTTCAGATGCATCTGTCTCAATAATTTTAAATCCAGTACCAGGTAGAGACAGAGATGGTAGAGAAAGACAAGATTGCTTAATTCTCTTCACAGCATTGGTCATCTCAGTATTCCATTCAGGAGCATTCTTGCGAAGTCTTTTATTGAGAACAATACGGTCTGCAGCAACATTTTGATAAAAACCAGCTATATAGTTGATGCACCCAAGAAATCTCTGTAGTTGCGTTTTGTCAGGCAACTCATCAGGGAAAAGACTTATTCTGGAAACAATATGCTCTTGAAGCAAAATAGTGCCATTAGAAATAGTGATACCTAGAAACTGGACTGTATCTTTAAATGTCTCTATTTTTGTAGAGCTGAGACATAATCCATTATTGTATACAGTTTGGTAGAAATGTTCTAGGTGTTCCAGATGTTCTTTAGTATTCTGGGAGAATACAAGAATGTCATCAATGTAGACAATGAGAAAATTGGAAAGATGACCAAAAATTTGATCCATCTTTTTCTGGAAGATGGATGGTGCATCTTTCAAACCGAATGGGAGAACAGTCCATTCGTATTGTCCTCCAGGAATGCTAAAGGCGGTTTTGTATCTATCTTCTTTTGCCAGAAAAATCTGCCAGAAACCAGATTTTAAGTCGAACTTACTATAAACCTTACTGCCACTAATACGAGCTAGAAGATCATCTCTACTCGGGATAGGATGTTGGACAGGCAGTATATATTTGTTCAAAGGTTTATAATTCACAACAAGTCGTTTTTTTACCACGAACTTGTTCACTCCTTTTGTTTACATAAAATGCAGGGCAACTCCATGAAGACTTTGATGGTTGTATGAAACCACCTTTTAACAAAGTATCAATTTCAGCTTGGCATTCAAGACGCTCAGAAGGAGACATGCCAATATGGTGTGCTTTAAATTTAGGAGGAGTGGATGTTTGGAATTCTAGTTGGCAAAAGTGTTTCTGTCTATGGATGAAGGCATGAGGATTATCAGAACAACAGTCATGCTTGATTTTCTTGACTAAGGAGTCAATGACAGAAACATTCATAGATATGGATTTATGCAACCAGTCATTATTTGGAGCCTTGGAAGGTTTTGTCACAGATGGTACAATAGACTGGTATGTAGAAAGATGGGAAGCAGATCCTTGAGGGAAGCGGATCTCTTTGTCACAGATAGTATAGGGCATCAAGTTATTAAGGTTATCTGATCCTAGAAGCATATCATAATGAGAGAGATCATACTGATGAACCTTAATCATGGTTTGAACTTGCCCAAGTAAAATAGGAATGCAAGCAGAATTTTTAGAGATAGTTTTCTTGGTATCAAAACTTACTTGCAAAAAATCAGGAACCCAGCAATCTTTTGGAATAGCTCGTTCTTTGAGAAGGCTGACTTCTGCACCAGTGTCGATCATTGCATCAAGAGTATATGGCTTGATGTTGGGAAGACAGATTTGGATGTTGCAGAAGGGATTGCAAGAAGTACGGGCTACATTTATATCTGCTTGATGTTCCTCATTATACTGGTCGAAGGCTTTTTCCATTATCAGCCTGTCGACTTCTTTATCCTTCTCAGTAGTGGATGCTGAATGTGCTTGCTCTTCTTCTCTGCAGACAAAGCAAAAAGAAACACGTTTCGTCCTCACACCAGTGACACCACTATTCGCAATCGCACGTCAAATAATTATAAATGTCCCTTCCTCAGGAGCATAATTATCGCTCGAGTACCTAAGGAATCCACAGCCATTGATTAATAGGAGAGTCACGGGTGACAGAGTGTCTGTTAATCTGCTGCCAATTAACTTCCTTCCGTCAGAATTACGCGTCGGAAATCTAACTCCGCCTGCTCACATATATATCGTGACGTCATCCGAAGAATGTAACGTGCGTCACAAAAATAAGATTTCAGAATCTCTTCGAGTGTACCTACTTACCTAGGTAGATATTTCTTACGCGTCACGATTCCTTGAGTGCATTTGTACTGCGTCAATTAATGACGTTGACGGTACGCCATTTTGACGTAATAGCAATTCCGCGAACACGCATAAATTTCAACCTATATGGACGGTGTAGATTCATTGCAAACGGTTTTGAATTGGAATTTGGAATTAATCTGCACGGTTCTTAGACCAGATATTTGCGCCCATACCGACAGACTCGGTAATATTATTTTTTTCCTATATTTTAATCTCAAGATTTTCGCTTCGAATTTGACCAGTTCATATTCATACCCTGTTTTTATCATTTTGTGGAAAGATATTTTACATTCCCGTAACTTCACTGAAGAAGATAGGGTGACTCCAGGCAATTTACCCGCAGGCTGCCAAATATGACGCCAGAGGCTACCCTCCACTCAATTCGAACCAATGTATGGTGCCTCCCCCACCATGGATGGTCCCTCCCTCGCCATGGACCATTCCACATACTCACGTGGAATCTAGACGTCACGCCAGAAACAGGTGTGGGGACCACACAACCAATCTCCGTTGACGTGTATGGTTGAGGAATATTGATTGACATGGAGGAAGTGACCTGGACGCCAACTGTTGAATTTTGAATTATTAATGTGCGTGCCCCCTCTCCCTCTGCGCCAATGAATCATACGAATCATACCCTCTCCTTTGAATCAATTCCAATCCTGCATTTGAAATGAGGAGAGAGAAGCCCGAAAGGAAACTTGATAACGAGGGGGAAAGAACAAGACCACAGTTTTTGAGGAAGAAGCCGAAGGGAGGAAGGAGTTCGTTTCAGTGAGCCATCAGAGGAGTTCGTTGCAGAGGACAACGTTTTTGTGTTTCTCTCCATTCTACCGTAAGTTTCAAATCCCCAGTGTTCATATCATTTCGTAGATTCATGGTCATACCGTAACTGAATGCATCTACCAGTGTTCATACCTTACTTATTTGATCAAAAGTGTATTTGTCATGTTTGATAATCTTCTCGAGACGTAAATATTCATACCCGGCATTCTAAAGTCTTCTTTAGCTAACTAATATTAGGTCGGGCATTCATAGGAGCACAATACAAATTTAACTATTTCCACTAATGATTGTGACCCATGTTTGCAAATAGGAAGAATGTGGCCCAAACTAGTAATCATGTCTATTAAACACTGCAAGAAAACCTCACTAATGATTTATTGAGGAAAAAATAACTTCAAATAAAAATATTAAAAATCCACAAAAATGATTCTATATAAACCTATGAGAGAGTTTTTAAATATTGTTGTTTTGAATCACAAGTTTAATTTTTAAAAAATCTCTCACATGTTTATCGAGAAATAGTTCTCTTAATTTAGAGACTGCTAAGCTTCAAATCTCTTAATATTTAAAATTAGTTTTCTGGAAAATTAAATCCTTACAAGCCACCAAGGATGAGAGTATATCCTATTCCAAGAATCTTTCCCCCAAGCTCCATCGTGTAGTACAAGTCTCGCTTCCATACCATGACACAAATGCCCATATAAAGCAAAAACCACACCATTGGCCCCCTTAGCCGTGGCTTTTGCCAGGGCTTGTTTGATCCCAAGATTTACGCTTCCTTCTAGTGTAGATGAGAACTTGGGCATAACATTGTCTTCAACAACAAAGGAATACACGGCTCTAGTCAAATTCAACATTTGCGTCGTGTCACTTCCTCCACGTTAATCAATCTTCCTCCCCCATACACATCAACAAAGCTCGGTTGTGTGGTCCCCACGCCTGTTTCCGGCGTGACGTCAAGATTCCGGGTGAGCATGTGGAATGGTCCATGGTAGGGGAGACACCATCCATGGTGGGGGAGGCACCATACATTGGTGCGACCGAGTGGAGGGTAGCCTCCGACGCCATATTTGGTAGCTGGGTGAGTTACCTGAGTCACCCTATCTTCTTCAAATGAAGTTACGGGAATGTAACTTCATCGAAGAAGATAGGTGACTCTGTAACTCACCCGTAGGATGTCAAAACGACTATGTTCGCCCCTACCGAGCACGCCTAATAAAAAAACGACTATGTTTCAGTACCGATCAATTTTGGCAAAGAAACCCAACTAAACTGAAACTTTATGACTCGTGCAAAAATCGAGATTTCAAAAAAACAAAACAAAATTCCAATCAAATTCAAAAATACTACCATAAAAACAATCATTATAAACAAATTCTAATTGTTTACTACCTATAAAATTGTAAAATTCCCCAATATTTAATTATTTAAATTTGTTTATATTAAAAGTACATAAATTCTATTTTAGGGCTATTAACCTGCCTATAACTTTCACAAACATTAATTTTATTTTCTTTCCCCACCAATCAAAAAGATCCATGTGAGATGTTATATGATATGTATATAGTTTTTCAAAAAATATACTTATTTGATTTTTAAAAATATTGATTTGATTTTTCTAATTGACTGAAATTAAATTATAACTATCTCACAATTTTGGATTAATAAAAACAGAATTTTCAAATTTTTCATTTAATATACATTAGAATTATAAAACATTGCAATAAATACTTGAGATACAACATTCAATCAATTGTCCATTTATCTCTATTGACACCAGAGTCAGTGATTAAGTTGTTCATGTCAGATTTTGCAGATTTCATGGATGTGTATTATATCTGTATGAGGTGACTTGGCATTAATAACTTGGCCCAACTATTATTTATTTTTTTTTAGCATGCAAAGAGAAGATAAACTTTGCAATACTCTAATCTATTTTTTAGATGCGGATCTCCACTTGCTTTAATTTTTCCCTCCATAAAAAGTATCACTAATTCTATTAGCTAAAGACAAATCTATGACATTATAAGATTTCATTATAAACTCGTAGCTCTCACTTCTAAAATATTATTTACTACTTTTAATGTTTAACAAGCATCTTTTTATAATCCTCTTAACATTATTGTTTTTCTTTTTCTTTTGTTAATTTTTATTTTAGTTGATTATTAACTAACTTCATTTGTATATGTAAAAAAAGAAACCACTAAAAGGGTATGTAAAATATTAAAAATTTATATTGTTTTATCAACAAATTTTGATTTGACAGACTAATAACTTGAAATTTTATGTCTACTTCTTAATTAGATAATTCTTTTATTTTTAGGTACTTATGGTGGTGTTATTTATTGCAAAGCAATTGGACATTCATATATTTATCTATCTATTCGACATGTCTTGGTCCCAAAAAGTCACAAGTGTCGAATATTATTGTCCCAATATTTTTCCTAATCTTCCTTTAAACTTTTGTTCTGCTCTTTCATGAAATTTGGTATCATGTGTCATCCAACCATAAACTGAATTCCAATAAGGATTTTACATCCGTAATGGTTGATTAATATAAAAACCTTATTAATAAACTTATTATTCTAAAATGCATGATGTTGACAAATGATTAAATCTCTTACAAAGCATTGGCAAGAAACACTTTTGCACAAATAAAACAAACACTTAACTCCTTACATCACAAGTCCCTTAGATCATCCCGCTTGAAATGACATTCCATTCATCTCAATTCTCCGATTTAACCCCTACTTCGGTAGGATATGTCATTCTTGGCCTTGTTTTAATATTGTTTTGAACGTATTTTATAATAATAAATTTAAGCGATGTATAATTATTGATATAAGAGTTAGTGTCAATTTTTCTCAAATTGATATATACACAACTTTCAAATTCAAGGTCTATTCTAAAAAAAAAAGTTGTGATTTTGATTTAGTGATTTGGTTATGATTTATTATATTTGGTTTTGATTTTGGTTAATTTAGTGAAACCGATCGCCATCCCAGAGAGTTCAGCACAGGGGCAAGGTGTCTACCAATACATGTGTAAAAACATACTAGATCGCCCGGGAAATGGTATCTCATGCAGACAAATTCTTAAGTTTTCTAGGATTTTGCTATTTGGAATGAGATCAAATTTGAAGATGGATGCTTTTAGTGATATGTGGTCGATCAAAAAACCTTTAGGATTCACGCCGGGTTCACCGAAATGTATGAAGCCAATGTGAAAACTAAAGAGATAGAAAAGGTAAACTTGAAGATGATTTAATCAGAATAATGAGTAAGAATTGGATTGATAATTTCTTTTAACAAGTTGTGCTCGATTAAAAGGCCTACAAGATTCATGTTGGGTTCACTAGAAATGTATGGCAAGCCAATAATGTGTCTCAATAATTCCTACTCCCAAGTCTTTTGTTCTACAAGGGTATCGAGACAACAAGCAGGAGACACACATGAACCAACACACAATGGATAGATTTAAAGGGGATACAATGAATGCTAGGATCGCATATCACAAGGGAAGTGATCCCTACACTAGGTTAACCTAGGCTTTATATGACCCGCATTCAAGATAAAGGAGAGTACGAGATATCGGTAGATAGGTGAGAAGAGGTATGGGTCAATAATAGATAAGGCAAGCATGCAAAATATGACTGTAGTATAGATAAACATAAGCTAAGGAGTTGGTCATGAATAAGAGCACTATGCTAACTAGTATCAAAATACATATAACATTAAGCTAACATAAAACAATGGGGAAGGGAAATGAACTAATATATGAAAAATTACAAACATAGTTAGTGCGAGTCACTTGTACCTATAGGGTTCTCACCGATGCATCCGTCTCTCCCGAGAAGTAGCACAACGAGAGAGAATCGCTATTAGGTGGAGAAGGGGAACATTTTTCCTGTCCTAAACTCACTATAGATGACACAATAATGCAAGAAATCCAACCAAGACTTGAAGAGTGTCCAATCTAATCCAAGCTAAGTGCAAGATGAACCAAGAGCTGAGTGAGAAAATGCAAAGTTGGCGCAAAAGAGCAAAGTAGATGGAAATTCCTAAGATTTCATCTTCCTTCCTTCATGATCTCAAAGTGTGGTGTGTACATATATAACGTCATCGCTCGTGGGGATGGCATCTAATGCAAGGGAATCTTTAATTAAATCCAACCAAACAATGCAATTTCCGTGATTTAAGATCAATGAGGTCAAATTGAACATGTGGAGTCATTAGAAAGAGAGTCCTAAGGGTTGAGAGTTTGAAATTTCAAATGGTCCATTTTCCCTCCTAAATGTAAATTCAAATTTTAATGCATGTAATGAGTTAAATATGGACTTTTCAAGGGAAGTAAGTTGTCTAGTCATGTTTTAGGGGTTCTAAGGAAAATGTCCCATCAAGGCTTATGTGGAAGGTGGAGAGTCACAAAATGGCACTTACACTAAGAAAGGGTAGTTACATAATGAGTCATCATGGGATGTAAGGAGTTAGCTAGGAGTTGAAGAGAGAGTTACAAACTCGAATACATGGAACATGAAGGCGAGAAAAGGAGTGATTTAATAAAATATGAATATTTTAGTAAAATCCGAATGCAAAGATCTGCTATAAGTTATGTACAATGGAATACAAATGCTAAAAATTTATTTAGTTTTAACTATGAAAGGAAATGAGATGGGTAAGGTACTTATCTTAATTCTGCTTATCTTGAAGTGACTCTCGACTAGAAAACATGATGAAACAAAAACACAAACCATCGCAACGAACCTTAGAAAAATGCAACAAAGGTGGAAATGGTTAGACATGAACGCTTATAGTAGGATAGTGGCGCTTGCGGGCACCCGGGACCTTTGTGGGGGCATTGGAGTCTGCAAGAGGTCGAACCAAGTTCCAATATGGTCACTAGGGCTTCACACTTGTTCACCTTTTGTCACATGTATGTCACACTTGGATCATCGAGGTACCTGTAAACCTACACACAAATATCCTCCTACAAAACCCTAAAAAGACATCAAATCCTAAAAAGAAAGATGTAAAATGAGGGGTCGACTATCCTTAGTTGTCACAATGGTGAACTTACGATTGAGTGTTGCACTACATCTCAAACCCAATGTAGTTCTATGTGCTTGTGTGTGCAATAGTTCTCCTAGGTCACCCTCATGCCAATGACGCCAAGATAGCGGGTGGTAGCTAGATAAAATGCAAATGTGTGGATGGAATAGAATGAACTCCCTTCCTATGTAGTGTGTATGCAGAATAATGCACCCAAATGCAATCCCTTGAGATATGTAGATAGATAGCCCTTGATAAGAATTGTCCACCCTTATTATGGTATGTATGTTGTGTTTATATAGGGATCTCTTGCTTGAATTTCGACACTAATGACTCCGACATGCTGACTAAAACCTCATGATATGAGTGGGAAAACTGAAAAGACCGACCTCAAATGTCAAAAATAAGATCAAACATAAAGAAGAAACTGGTGCCTAGGATGGACATGAGCGCCCTCGACACTAGTGTCCAAAGACAAGTGACGACAAATGAGGGAATAATGACCAAGAGGGATCCTTTGACCTCGACTAGAACCTCGTGTGTATGAGTTATAAGTGTGAAATATAAAAGCAATAGAAATCAACAAGACAAACGGATGGACTATGTAATGGGTCACTAGTGAATACTTTTCTTATGCAAGATCCATATATAAAACAACATACTTGGCGGTATAGTAAATATTAGTATGTACGTGATTTTGTGTCTACATTTTCCCCCACTTTATGTTGAGTGAAAACTCAAGAACATAAAGTAGATAAATATTCATACCTAAGAGAAGTTCGAGAGAAGCCCATATTGAAGAAGTACACGTGGATTTTGCAAAAGTACGTGCAAAATAATAACATATAGCATGGCGAACCATGGATCAACGTGTCAATCCATGCGGTGTAATGAGAGACGTGGGACCGTTATGAGGAGCACTAAGTGAGATTGATGATTTTGATATTGAGTGATTGGATATTTTGATTTTTTCACTAATGGAGATGTGTTGGGGTAGGGAGTGATCAGTTCCCAACCCGATTTTGTGTGTGTGAAAAACTAAGGATTTGGGTGTCCTTCTACTAGAGGAAGAGTGTAGGGAGAGAGGTCTAGTTTTACTCTCCAACTTTAACTACATCCTTAAAAGGTCTAACTGCTACAAACGAAAAAAGACTGAATTTTGTTTATTTGAATCCATTTTGATTAAACATGAATAACCCATATAGGAGAGGTAAAGGAAAGGAAATGACGTCTCATTTCCCCACTCCACAAGTATCGCTGCAATGTGTATGGGATGGCTTCCATGTTAGGTCATTTTGAAGCAATTCAAAAATGTAGAATAACTTTCCATGTTAGGTCATATGAGAAAGTGGTGATATAACTCCCAAGTTAGGTCATTTAGGAGGATAAATATGTTGTGTTCATGTCGATTGATTGATGTGATTTGAAAAGATTTTTGTTGAATGTATGTGATTAATTGATTGGTTACTCATGGAGATATTTTACTCTTATTTCCCTAGATTAGGTCATTAGGGGGAATCACTAGAAAGTGATGTGAAATGTCATGTAATGCATGAGAAAATGTAAAAATGATCACATAATGGTGTGAGGGGATTATGGGATGCCCCAATTATATGCCCCCCTTTCGACGAAAGGGGGAGTGATGATGAGAATGAACACTGAGCCGAAGGAAGCATGTAATGTTGTAATAGTGAATGTATGATAGATATCGCAAAAGTGTGTGTTTAGTGAGTAGAAACGATGTGAACATGTATGGAATGTGTACAATATGATAGTAGGTGGAATTATGAAAAGAACAATGCCAATGGATTACGAATCGAGTAAGGATGCTCAAGATATGAGTAAAATCGTGAAATGTGTATTAGTGAAGAGAATGCACACAAATAATGACTCTAGTAAGGTAGGTAATGGAGAGTTACTATAAATAGTAATATGATAAAGTGAGTGCGAGTGCACGATTTTAAGCTCCGGGTGTGTGAAGATGCCTCAAGTGAGAGCATCGTGATTGAGTCGATTTGAGATGGTGGCAGCATTTGTGGCGTCAAGTACGACATTTGATCTTGTGAGTTTGTTTTTTTTTCAAAAATGTGTTGATATTTGTCATTTTTGATGAATTTTCACAAAAAATTGTTTTTGAATTTCGGGTGTTTTGGACCTAGACAAGAGCAAGAAAAGCACTAATGATCTTTGGGACACTATCGGCTGGCATGGGCACTAGTGATATGCTCCCAGTGCCCGAGTCCCGCTTTTGGGCGCGGCATCCCAGAGAGGGCTTAGGTTGAGCTCCGAGTGTTGTAGATGTGAAAATTGATGTGTGTTGATGTTATATGTAGGTGTGTTTGCATATATATGAGATGCTAATAGGTTGTTTGTTGTCGGTTTGTGTTGTGTAGAGGGACATCCATTTGAGAGAGTTTCGTGGTGGCCACCATTTGAGTACATTGTTAGGATTGGGGTTGTCAGATGATGAGTGGGATGTTCTAGATCGTGTCGGCTGCGACACATAGCAAGGATGGGGATGTGCCCCATAATATGCCTATGATCACAACTTTGTGTGAGAGGTGGTGTGCAGATACTTGCACCTTTTGGTTACCTATAGGGGAGATGACAATGACTCTAGAGGATGTGTATCACATACTATGATTGCCTATCATTGGTGAGAGGGTTCAGGTGATGGCCATGGATGATGCACAAAGACAAATGAGGGCCATTAGGTGGTATTTTATGGGGACTCGAGTTCATACCGAGGTCCACATTAAGCATGGATGTTATTATGAGATCAGGGGTTCCATGATTACGAAATTTCATTACCGTTGTGATTACTTCATTAGTTGCAATGGAAGGTGGTAGTGTTTAATATTTTATAATATGCATGACATATTTTGTTGGATAGAGGAGGAGAGCATGAGATATACCTGGGCACGATGTGTATTGGCCCATTTGTATAAAGATCTATGCAGATTTACATAGGAGCATGGGGGTGGTATTAGACATACCACATTGTTACATGTATGGCCCTACGAGCATATCGCGATACTAAGGCCAGTTGGTGGACCGCAAGGAGAGTGGGCTAGGCCAAATATATTTGCTAGGAGATGGGTAGGTGTTTGTGGCAAGAAGATGGATACAGATACCTATAGAGCGATGTTAGATCAGTATGGGGCTAGAGGCCATGATATGGAGGCCATATTGAGACTACGGAGGATGGCCATACATACATATTTTTAATTGAAATTAAGTCTTTAATATTGAAAATTGTTAATAAAAAACTATGTAGCATGTGTTACTTCTACTCAATATTATATACAATTATTAAAAATAAACTTATATTGTTAAAAGATTGTGTAAGATATAAAAATCTTAGAAACAATTAATACACATAATTGAATAAAAGCATATACCAACATCGTTAATCAATTAAAGACTAAACTTGAACTCTATACAATAAAATAAGCATAGCTATACAATTAGAGAATTAAATAAATGAATTTACTTCGACACAATATTAATGGCCCTAAATTTAAGTCCAAGAGGCTGCTAGGCTATAGACAATTTTTTACTAGAATGGCAGGTGAAAATATGCCCTTCGATATGCGAGTGATCACTATTCCAAGTGTGAATTCGCACTTCATCTTGAAAATGATCGTTCTTTGTCATGCGAGGTATCACACGTCGATGTGCGAGGGATTGCGCTTTGACATGTGAGAGATTACAATTTAACATGTGAGGGAGATCACACTTCTTCGTGCAATCTCCCTCGCACTTTGATGTGCACGGAGATCACACTTCATCGTGTGAGGGATCACACTTCATCATGCGAGGAATCACACTTGGTAGATGTATGAGGCCACGACTCTCTTGCTCTATGATGAGCTATCACTGTCACATCCAAGTGCAAGTTTTTGAACTTGGAATTGTGCTCGCTCACACATTGAAGTGTGATCACCAACTTCTAGCCTCCCATTCTAGTCAATATTTGAATTTTAGCATGTAAAAAAAAATTACGTCACAATAGCCGCTAGGCTATACAACTATTGAAATCCATAGGGAAAGAAGCCAATGACTGTGCATAAGCCAATGATTGTGAGTGGTAATGTGTAGTATAGTACCACTAGTTGTAAAAATCGAAGTCAACATTTATAACTTTTATACTAAAAATTTAGAAAAAAGGTAGCCAATAACACGAGTAAAATCAAGTCACATGTAAAAATCAGCCAATAAAAAGGTGACACATCAGTTGTCTCGAAAAGGTGATTTCATTCACAAGCAAGGGTCAATATTAATTTTCTTTGTACTAAAAGTACCTATTTTAAATCCCTTAGAATTCCTTTTTCAACTAACTTTAAATGCATAAAATAAAATGTGTGCATTATAAAAATCTTAATTTTTCCCCTACACTATGTGGTTTATGGATAAAATTATACACACAACAGAATGGGATCTAAGGGTGTAATATAATTTGTTATATTGCAAAATATTTGGATTAAATGAAGTTTTAAAGATGTTCATATAAGATGTATATTTTTATTTTCTCATTGTGATTTCAATTCTCCATACTAATGTTAAATATTTAAGTGTCCTTAGTACTAATTTTCTCTTTTTATTTGTGGATACAGTTGAAAATGAACTTTGTTTTTGAAGATGGAGCACATGTGGATTTACTATCCAAAGGTGTGAAAGTTGCAGAGGGACTAGTTTATCCATCTAAAGATACACTCCATTGTAGAGACGTGGGGTCTAGCTTATTTGTTATCACAATAAGTATTGTATTCAATGGCATAATGAGATTTCCATACACAATTGATGATTGTGAAACCCTGAAGAAATTGAAAACAAGGGATACTTTATCCCATGGGAAAGGAAGAAAATGATAAAGCGTATGATTTCAAATGTTTCACTTGTGGGGGTGATGGAATTTAAAACATCATGAGCAAAGTGACTCGAGGATACATTTAATAAGGATGAGGGTTTGAATTCTACCAAAGTGATAGCCATTGTTTCACAACTCCTAAAGATAAGGATGAATTTTCTATAACCTATGTGGTGCTAAAACATAAGTGTCCTCATAAAGAAGGTGACATAGCTAAAGGGTTTATATCCTTGGTACAAGAACAACATGTGATTTCGGGAGTGGTGTTGGGACCCACACACTTTGGTGTTTTTGTGGAGAATATTATAACTATATGCAATGATTGCTATCCAAGTCTACAACGCAACAACGAAGTTGCCTAGCCAATCAAAAACTTAGTTTATCTAGAAACAAGAATTGCACTTCGTGTGAATAGAAATTTTGAACTCCAAGAAACAACTCGCCACATCAAACAATGACTTCAATTTGAAGTTCAAGGGGGTTACTACTAAGTTGATACATTTTTGTTCAAAAAAACACAAATTTGTTGTAGAAGCAACAATTACAAATGTCTGTGAAGGAGACAATACATTTGGGATGCATGTTGATAAATTAATCATGCCTTTTACAAGGGTTGTTCCATATCAGAAGGATCTCTCATCCAATGGCATGTCAGCTAGTTGGCCCATCAAGATGGTTCCGTTATGGGAGCAAGGCTAAAAGAAATTCCAGAAGAGTTATTGATAAACATGTGGAGTGCATTTGAAGATCGGTTTCTCAACTCGGTATACCCAACTTCATATGAATCCTCCATATGTAGTAATAATGAAAACTTGATAAAAATACCTTACAACACTTGTAAATGCCAAAAGGTAAATTCTACTCCATCTAGTATAGCAAAGGCAAGGGAAAATAATGAAAAATCAAGAGAAATTTTTTTGCCTGAAGTTGAGAAAAAACCTTGCTGCAGGAAGGATGTCTCTCCAATATATCTCTAAGTGCTTTCAATCACAATTGGAATTTAACTCCAGTATGAATGAACCTGCCATCAAAAAAATTATACTTAATACATTCACCACAAATGCTATCAACAGTGATCAAGGTAGAAATTTAAAACATACTATAGATAAATTGAAGTTATGTGGAAGGGATGTATGGCAGAATGCATGATACGATGTATGTCATGGAATCCCAAAAAGCACCTATTATAGATACAAATAATCTTGGATTAATGGTGAGAGGAGGGCAATAAATGGAAATACAGGAAAACAAAAACAAATGCCAAACACTATCACAATTATTGCATTCATATCCAAATTGGTGGAGAAGAATTCCGATATATCCCTACACATGACTTGTTCGGTGTGAAAGATGGTACTAAAGTAACAATGAGATCATTACTGTATGTTATAGTTTTTCTTACATACTACAAAAGTGTAACGTGGCCATTTCACTATTGTACCTTCCTCCAATGTCACACTCAAATCTCAACAAAATATGGCAAGAACATTTCTCCCATGTTACAATCACCAAGAACAACATCTTTTCCAAATGTGACGAGTGCACAGAGCTTAAAATCAAATGTGCACCGACCTCATGTCCAGAACACTGGCATAAATAGATCAATGCTAAAAATGGCACAACGATTACATTCAAAGTTTTCGTGCAACTTCCTATGCACATATAGTGCAATCATAACAAAATCCTAATAACTATTTGAGCATTGAGCATGACAAAGTGGACAAGATGAAAAAAAAACACCAAGGATGGGAAAAAAGAAAAATCAATAAGCAATGCTATTAATCTCCCCATCACCTTGACTGGTATGCTGACACATGGGCACAAAATGGGGGTTTCGGGCACTTTGGTCTCCTTTTGTTGAGCGAGGAGCAAAATTCACAATAACATCATTGGCACTATGTATCTAGAAGCTAGAAGAACCTTTTACATATCAGTATGGTGATTTTTTATATAGTAGTGGGACGTCAAAATACCCATTACATGATGCACTCTTGCAAAATGATGCATATGACAAGTGCAAGGAATACAAGCAGAAAAATGAGGGTGCTCATACAACTAATATTATAAGTAGATGTTCAAGTTCATTTAGAAAACAACCACCAACTCTCTACTTGCAACTAGATAATGTTGTAAGTGACAACAAAAATCGACATTGTTTGCGTTTACATCCATGCTGATAACTAGAAGGGTTTTTAACACAATGTATGTGAGTTTCCTTCTAGTGGGTCACACACATGAAGACATAGATGGGACATTCAGCTGATTATTAACAAAATTGTACAAATTGGATACATTCTCTTTGCCACAAATAATGGAAACTTACAAAACATGCCAAGAGGAGTCCAACACATTCACTTTGTACCTTATCGAGGAAGTCTATGACTTTAAGGCCTTTGTGGAACCACATTTACTAGATGGTAACCACAAGATCGTGGGTATCGGAAAACAAATACATTTAAATTCTATTTCAAAGACAATAAGCCGATCATGGAGTTCAAAGCATCAATCATGGATTCCAACTGGTAGCACTCAATTGAGATCTGGAAAACAATGGATGGGAAACCTTTCTTTCCTGAAGGGGATCCTCCATTGGCACCCTTCAAATAACCCAAAGAGATGGCAGACATGCAGAGAGGCATTTAGGCATACATCACACACTGGGAAAAGAGTTCAACAGATGGTGGAGAAGCATACTATGTTCCAAATATTGCATATTGGAAAAATGTTCTACGTGCCCTAGAGAATCCATTTGTCAATTGTAGCATGACGAGGAGAGATTGTTTTTGGCCAAAAATAATTTAGGATAGTGCAATGTATGATCAGATAGTGGGTGCACCACGTCTTGACATGGATAACTACTATAGTCAAAATGTCCTTTCAAATAAGGATATATATGTTGGGCCTATTTGTGATAGACCTCAAGAGGAATTCAACCCAGTAGTGGATGTGAATGTTGGGAAGATGATACTAGTAAGACAAGTTGATGATAATGTACCTATATGGATGGGAAAGGCAAAACTAAAACTAATACAGGATGTTCACACAAACACTCAAAAGATAAGGGTACACTGGTGAACCCACAGGGAAAGGAAATACAGAGAAAGAAAGATGTCAGGAATGCTTACAGAAAAAACAATGCTGGCGAAAATCAAGGGACACATCAGATATTGATATAGATAGTGTCATCTAGGCATGGAGTCCAAGAAAAATATGGATCCAAGAAAAATATGGAAAGGAAATCAAATTAAAATACCGAATCAGGGTCATGAAGCTATCTAACAATACCTTGCACAAATTCAAGAACAATAATTAATACCCTTGTGAGGGATCAATGCTTATGTAATTTTCTCGAAGGATTGATTTCCTATGGAAATACATTTTCAAATCCATTTCCTCAAAACAACTTGTTTAATGTAATTCTTAACTCTTTATTGTTCTTTATGATTTACAGAATGGAAAAGCATAAAAGTAGTTGACTTTATCACACATAACTTGCATATTTACAATATCACGGTCATTTTTATATAGATTTATATAAAAATTATATCAATATATAATATACATAAAATATTAAATAAATATAAATTTGAAGTATTTCAATAACTACTATTTTGTATTTTTAAAGGGCAATATTGTAAAATTACCGTCATCTAAAAATTGTTTGACAGCATAAGTGGTTGTCAAATTTAACCCCTAGGTTGATGTAACTTTGTGGTGCCTAGGCTTATGTAACTTAGCGGTTGCTAGGCTTATGTAGCTTAGTGGTGGGTAGGCTTATGAAACTTGCTACCGGTAGGCTGGTGTAACTTTCCATCCACTAGGATTATTTCACCTAGACGATTCTACTCTTGTGTAAATTAGCGGCCACTAGGCTTATGTAAGTTAACAACCTATATGCTTATGTAAGATAGTGGTTGTTAGGCTTATGTAAGTTAACAACCTATACACTTATGTAAGATAGTGGTCATAGGCTTATGTAAGTTAACAACCTATATGCTTATGTAAGATAGCGATCGTTAGGCTTATTGTCCTTTTATGTAACTTAGAGGTCGCAAGGCTTATGTAACTTAGTGGCCGCAAGGAAAATGTAACTTAGTGGCCGCAAGGCAGATGTAACTTTGACCCCGCTAGGTTGATTTCACCTAGCATGTGCTTTCATCATGTAAGTTAGCAACCGCTAGGCTTATTGAAGATAGCGGCCGTGAGGCTTATGTAAGATAGTGACTACTTGGCTTATGTGGGGGATTCAAATAATAACAAAATAGAAATCCTAAAATAGTGAAACTAAAATAAAAAAATCAGGATTTATAAATTGGATTACAATAGTGGTGAAATTGGAATCCAATAATAGCCAAATTGGAATCCAATAATAACGATATTGGAATCCAATAATAGCGAGATTGGAATCCAATAATAGTGAAATTGGAACTAGAATAAGTCCAATAATGACAATATTGGAATTATGAGGCAGAAATGGAGGAGAAAGAATAGAGATTGAATATCTCATATTATTCTATTAAACATAGAACTCACGTATAGTATTTATAGGAAAGGAATTGAACAAGACTCCCCTAAATGAATGGAGAGGTTACAAAATAGAAGGAGAGAATAATGGAATACACCTAGAAGGAGAAGATAAAGGGATAGAACAAAATATAGACTCCTAAAAATATAGATTATTCAACGTATGCTAACATTCCCCCCCTTATTACATTATTCTTGCAAATGTGACCCCTGAAAGATTCAAATTTCACTTTGCCAAGGGATTTAGTGAGAATGTTAGCAACTTGTGCTTCAGTAGGATAGTACTGGAGCTGAATTTGATGGTTCAAGATGTGCTCTCGAATGAAATGGCAGTTAATTTCAATATGCTTTGTTCATTCATGAAAGACTGGATTCTGCACGAGCTTCAACACACTCTAATTGTCACAATAGAGAACAGGTGGCTATTTTTCAGGAATTCCTAGGTCATCCAAAATGCGATGTATCCATATCACTTCGCACACAGCTCCTCGTGCGGCATGATATTCTACCTCTGTGGATGAGATAGAAACAACATTCTACTTCTTGCTTATCCACAAGATAGGTCCAGATCCGAGATGAAATATGTATCCTGTAGTTGACTTCCTATCATCAATAGATCCAGCGTGGTTCGAGTCGACATATCCCTGTAAGAAGAATTGATCATTCTTCTTATATTCTAGACCATAATTAGTTGTTCCTTGGACATATCTCAAAACATGCTTTGCTGCATTCTAGTGACATTTCTTTGGCTCCTACATGAACCTAGAAAGATAGCTGACAACATAGCATAGATCTGGTCTGGTATATGTCAAATAGATGAGCCCTCCAACAAATTGCCTAGAGAGTAGTAACATCTACTTGAGGTGAGTCCTGAATCTTGAAAGTTGCAAGCCTTTTTCCATGGGAGTGGATATAGGTTTACAATTAGACATTCTATACTTTTCCAGAGTGTCTTGGCATACTTTGTCTGGGAGACAAAAATGTGATGCTCCTTTTGCCATATCTCCAAGCCAAGACAATAATGTAGTAGCCCCAAATCTATCATGTCAAAGGTTCTTTTGAGATCATTCTTTACAATATCAACTTGATCTTCTGAACTACCAGTGATCACAAGATCATCTACATACACAACCAGAATGACAATTTCTTTGCCTACCTTCTTTATATACAAATTTGAATCTAAGGGGCTACGAGTGAACCCATGCTACAAAAGGTGATCGTTGATCTTGATATACCATGCCCTAGGATCTTGTTTCAGTCCGTAAAGAGATTTGATGAGACGACATACCTTCTTAGGCTACTTTTCATCAACAAATCCTTCAAGTTGGGTCATGTATACTTCTTCTTTCAGATCACCATTTAGGAAAGCACTCTTGACATCCATCTGCTGAAGTCTCCATCCTTTCTATGCTGCAAGTGCGCAAACTACTCTGATGGTCTTCATCTTCGTAGTGGGTGTAAAGGTTTCTTCATAGTCGATGCCTTCTTTCTAAGCATATCCTTTGCTACAAGTCGTGCTTTATGTTTGTCGATGGATCCATCTGCCTTATATTTTGTCTTGAAAACCCATTTCAGCAGCCTATGGGTTTCTTTCCGTAGGCAGTGCATCGACAAGTTCCCATGTCCGATTTTTCATTAGCGAGTCATATTCTGTATCCATAGCTTCCTTCCACCGAGTTTGACCGAGTGCTTCACGAACATTATCTCGGCTTGGAGCTATTCATCGCTGAACTCATGAGTGCAAATTTTACCTCATTTCTTGTTTGACTCCTTGTTTTGACTCCGATGATGTATCTGGGAGTTGTTGCAAATGTGAGTCCTCGATAGTGCTTTATACCCACTTCGAACAAGAACTTGGCTGCTTTTGAGAAGAACTGTGTCGCTTCCGTGAAGATTGATGTGGAGTCACATTCTCCAGCCTCTAAGGTCAACAAATAGTTCTCTCGGCAAATTTCTTTTCTCTCGAGTAGTCTCCTCTAGCTCATCATCCGATTCGAGACTAATCGGTGAGATGTGTTTGGAAGTGGATCTTCTTGATACTATTGAGTCAAAGGATGCTCACACAAACCACATCCCGACTCTCGTATATTTTCTTTGTCTCAGGATCCATGAGATGATATGCCTTCGAGGTAGTATTGTAGCCAAGAAGGATACACAGGAGTGTTTTTGGCTCTACCTTCTTTCTCTTCTGAGCTGGGACATGCATGTATGTTGTGCAACCAAATACTCGCAAATGAGAAATTGATGGCTTTTTACCACTCCATACCTCTTCTCTGCATCTTGTTCAAGAAATTTTTATCGCTGCCCTCGTTGAGAAGATATACACCATTTGTACTGCTTTAGCCCAATAGCGTTCTCCTAGCTTTGCAATTGATAGCATGTAGCGAGCCATCTCCATCACTATGCGATTGTGACGCTCAACAATGCCATTTTTCTGGGGCGTGTAGGGCCCATTAGGTGTTGCTTAATGCCGTGATGGTTCAGGAAGGCCAAGAACTTCTTTGATGTGAAATTCCCCCCTCGATCTGAGCGAAGTAGAAGAAGTGGTTGTCCAAATCTTTGACAACATGATGATAGAAGTTCTCTGCAAGTGTCAAGAGCCTCACTTTTCTTCTTTAGGAAATATACCCACATCTTGCGAGAGTGGTCATCCACAAACAATTGGAAGTATTTGTATCCTAAAATGAAGCAGGCAATGGGCCGTTCAGATCGGTATGAAATACCTCCAGACACTTCTTTGCATGGAAGGTGCTCACTTGAAACAGATCTCTATGTTGTTTTCCTACAAGACAACCAGGGAAAATAGGCAAGGAACTGGACAATTTGGGTAGTCCACGACCATTGCTTTTGAACTCATCTGGTGTAATGAACTAACCGACAAGTGTCCATATCTAAAATGCCATAAGGCAGTTGATTCTATTGTTGAAGCAGATAAAGCTACTACGTAGAAGATGAAACAATATCTAAAGCAAATAACTTATCTTTTACAAAAGCTTTAGCAAGAACCGTACCTTGTCGGGAGATTAAGCATGATTTAATGCCATTTTGAACAAGAAATTATACCTTAAGGTGATGATTCAAGAGCTGAGTAACTAACAAGAGGTTGCTAGTCAAGCCAGGAACATATAGTACCTTTGTAAGTGTACATTTTCATGGCCCCAGAGGAATGGTGACATTCCCTATTCCTTCTACAATGTACTCTTTGTCATCCGCTATCCGAACTCGATCTCCAGTTGGCTCTTCGTGTAGTGAATCAAACAGCTTCTTGTCACCTGACATATGCTTGCTTGCACCAGAGTCTATCAACCAAAATTTCTTCATGGGCTGAGAAGTTTGAGAGACGAGTACAAGATTCTTACTACAATGGGCTCCTTCTGATGTCTCCTCATTAGAGTCATCATCTTCTTGTTGGGCTGCGAGATGTCCCTTGTGCTTTCTCCAACGGGGACGTCATTTGGACTTTTGAAAATCTTTGCACCCTGGATGTGCTTGTATGGCTCGAAGACCCTGTTTCAAGCTATTGTGCCAGCAGTGATCAGTGTCATGAGTATTGGTTCTGCAAATGTGACACCATCTCTTTGACTTTTGATCTTTCTGGTTTGGGTTGCGCTAGATTTGGCTTCTCTGGGGACCTTTCCGATTCTTCTGGCCATGGTAAGGCTTTGAGAACAAGGCTTTGTCCTAAGACTCCTCATGCGATGAAGTGATGGCCTCTTCCTGCTGCAAAAAATTCACAAGCTCTTCGAATGTCACTATTTGTTTAGACACATTTAGTGTCGTAACAAACACTCGGAATTGAGAAGGAGTGCTCTCAAGGTGATTGTGACGAGAAGTTTATCGTCCACCATTTCACCAAGCGCTAATAACTCTGATCTCAGCTCAGCCACGCGACGCAAGAATTCCTCCACTTTCTCGTCTAACCCCATAGAGAGGGTGTGCAGCTTTGACTGAAGATGAAGTATCTTCGTCTGATTTTTGGCTTCATAAATGGTTACCAACTTGTCCTAGGCCTCCTTGGGTTTCTCCGCATTTTGAACATGCGGTTGCACATCATCACCGATACTAGCATTATCAAAGATCAAGGCTTTAAAGACTAGCCATGTCATATTTTATTAGTTCATCTGGGGTCATGGGGAGCACAGACCACTCGTGACACCCCCATAATCCTTCAAATCAAGGATTGTCTTCATTTTTGTCTTCCGTGCCGCAAAATTAGACCCTTTGAGTAATCGAGCAATGTATGTAAGTAACTTTGGAGCAGATATCGTAATAATTTTTTTATTTATTTGAAAAGTTATTACAATTTTGACTTATCGACGAGAATTACCGGATCGTAGATGCTCGCGATATTCACGTGCTGTGAGACAGTGACGCTTTGTAGGGTGTTCTTCTTCGTCATCACAGTCGGTGTCGTATCCGGCTTCTAATTCTTCCCATACTCACTTTGCTTGGCAACTGACGTTGAAAAGAAAGTATTCAAGAAGTCCTTCTCGAACTAGTTTGTCGAATGCAAGATTGCCGCTAATTTCAAGCTCGCTCAAAGAAAGCAAAGTAGTAAACCCGAAGCTCTCAGGAGCTTCTCCACGGTGTTCTCTGGCTGGCGAGTTGATATTCTAGCTTTCAGCTGTGGCGACCATGTTATTGACGCTCTCAATCGAGTTGTCTACACTCGACATTCGGCGTAGTGTTGAAGAAACTCCACGTTGCCAGTATCAAACTTCCTCGTAGAGGGTAAAAAAAACTTTAGGCAGCAAGTGAGTTTCTTCTTGTCATTACACGTAGCTTTTGGTCTTACCACGCAGGTTGTGGATTCTTTTACACAGCACCACACACGTTGAAGATCTTTTGTCCATAGCATGCATCCTCTCTCCTCCACGCGCGCAAGTATCTATCCACCCCAATTTTCCACTCAGCTGTCAAGCTTTTCCACGCAACTTTATGTCTTCACGCAGGTTTTGGCAGCATCTCCACGCATAGTAAATGAACTCCACGTTGGTTACACAAATTCGAGAGAGGGACAAAATCGTAGGCTGCTTCAGTTTCCTCTACACACTATAGGCCACTCCAATTTTTTTATGCCTCCATGCAGTAGGTGAAAAGAAAAAAACCACTATTCAAATAGAAAAAAACAAGAAAAGAAAAATGCGCAGGTTATAGTGTCTTTTCTCTTTTTTTTTTCACGCAGGTTTCTAAAAGCTCACACTGAGTATGGTCTCTTCCACGTAGCATGAAAAGACAACAAAATGGGGAGAGAGGCAGCTGATCCTTGTTTTTAGCGCAAAAAAAAAAAAAAAAAAACACAGAAAAAGACAACAAAAAAATGTCCACATTTTTAAAAAAACGTTTTCACTTTTCTTGCGCAGATTTCCTCTCCATGCACCTTACAGGCCATTGTAGCCTCCTTCCACTGTAACTCTTCTTCCAGGATGCCTTTCAGGGAGAAGCAAGATTAATATTCTTCTTACATGCATAGTCAGAGATCAAGAAAGCTCTGATACCAAACTGTGAGGCAGAAATGGAGGAGAAAGAATAGAGATTGAATATCTCATATTATTCTATTAAACATAGAACTCACGTACAAGTATTTATAGGAAAGGAATTGAACAAGAATCCCCTAAATGAATGGAGAGGTTACAAAATAGAAGGAGAGAGTAATGGAATACACCTAGAAGGAGAAGATAAAGGGATAGAACAAAATATAGACTCCTAAAAATATAGATTATTCAACGTATGCTAACAGGAATCCAATATTGCTACTAATGGATTCCAATAATAGTAATAATGGAATCCGGTATAGGAAAAAAATTGAATCCAATAAATGTAAAAACGGAGATGGATTTCTTCCAATACTTACAATATCGAGTCTAGATTTACTTGGAATATGTACATGATTTAGTGAAATAATCATTGCCTTCATACACACGCTAGCATCACCATTACATGATGAAGCAATCTTATGCCTCGGTTCACACTTGAATTTTGAGGGCATCTTATACACATGAACCTCACACACTGTATAGTAGACATCAAACATTACGCATTATACGTCCTCACGCATCCTACATCTACTACACATATTCTACTCATATGCTTATACGTGATGCACTCACTACCCGATGACGCAATCTAGTCTCACGGTCCATACTAGACTATTGATGGTATACATCACAAATGGACCTCATCACACTTCAACCTTCTTCTCATGCGAAATTCCTAGGTTAGTGATATACGCCATAGGCTACATCATCACTTCCACTTACATCCTTTAGTGTTATACGTCATAGGCTACATCATCAATTCCACTAGCATCATATAGTGATATACACTTTAGGCTACATCATCACTTCTCCTACTCATCTTGTGATATATGCTTTAGGCTAGATCATCACATGTTCTCACACCTCATCACAAAGAGTTGTAACATGTTAGCACTACGCAATCATCACATCACACTACACACAATGCATAGTTCGAGCATTTCCCGATGACACACTCTCATTTATGATTCATTCTTGATTGTTGAGGGCGTATAAAAAAATGAAACTTACTGCATATAGTTCCATTCACTTGGGGGCATGTGGCTCCTATCATTCACTCTGCATTCTATACCTTCCATCCACAAAGATACTACATATCTTTAGTACATTTATTTATTACATGTTCACTTTATTACACATGTTAGATATATTTCTTGTATGTCATTATATTTATCATACACACATGTGTGTTCACTTGCTTTCTATTTGTGATCGCAAACTCATTATATGCACCAGGGATGCTTGGCGCAATACTTATTACCAAATCCCATCAGGCCCCCGACGTCATCCACTTTCGTATACACTACAAGAGCTATTGTTTCATTATGTACTTCAAACTTTACTTTATCATATTATCCACACTTTGACATACATTTTATCTTTCTAACGTGCTAACGGGTGCTTTATGTGCAACATTTTTTGTAGGACTACTTCCCATCGAGTAAATGCACCAAGTTGGGGGGCCAAAAGGGAGTCTTATGTGGATGTATTTTTCTGAAAAATAAAAATTCAACTTATACGAGTTTTTTGAAATAGTTACACTCAAAATTGGAAGATGTTGTGTAAACATGAATCGTAGCATTTTGAGTCTAGTTTCTAAGCTACTAAATTTTATTGAAAATGGATAAGTTTAAGTGGGTCAAATAACTAAAATACCAACAAGTGCTCCTATTTTTGTTAAAAAAATAACATAGTGACTTTCGTGCCCCCACCATTTTTTGAGCACCATTTAGTAGTTTTGAAAACCATTTGGTAGAAAGATAGCTAGGAGCATCTAGTTTGTGCTAGATTTTTTTAGATTTTTTTAGCAAATATTTTTTTAATGATTTTTCTAGTACAAAAATTTTATGTTTTGAAAAATAACAAACTCCAACAATTCCCCCACCTAACTTCCTCAAAAATATTAAAAATTAGATTTTTTTTTGAATATGTATAGAATTAGGCCTAGTTTGTGTTAGTATACTTTTTTTCAATTTCAATTTGCCCAAAAAATGATACACGATGAAAGATAAACATATTTAAACTTCAAAAATAGCTATAAAAAGGCATACTTAGAAAATAAATAATATGGAAACCTTATATTAGTCTAAAATTTGAAAAATTATATTTTTAGAAAGAAAAACTTTGCTCTATGTCCCGGTATAAATTTTTTAAAACGAATCGATTGTTTTATGTTGATTTATCATGGAGGAAGTGGAATTTTTACATTTTCTTGCAAAAACACATTGTTTGTTTGTGCTTGTGCAGTCCATGGCTCAAAGCTTGGGGATCCAACCGGATCCCAAGCCTTGAGGCATGGCTTGAAAAAGTGAAAACGTAAAACGTGTATGCGTTATATATAGTATAAACATTGTATATGTTTTCGATAAGCTTTTATGTACAAAAATAGATGTTTAAGTATAAGTTTTCATTCATTTATTATTATTATTTCTTATAATTTAAATTTATTTTAGTAAATATAAGAAATTAGGGTCACTCAGACCTTATGGAACTAGTCTCACAACTCCATTAGTCACGGTTTAGGAGATAGTTTTTAATAGTATAATCTGGTCAATACATAGGTAATTTTCAGGATTTCAGCATTCAACCTAAATCTTTTAGCATTTAAATTCTACAATCAAAACCCTAAACCTTAAACCCTAAACTTGAGGCCCTAAACCTAAACCCTAAATCTTAAACCCTAAACCATGATCCTTAAACCCTAAAACCTAAACCATAAACCTTAAACCCTAAAACCTAAGCCTTAAGCACTAATCCTTAGATATTTAGCCCTTACCCATGAGCCTTAAATCCTAAACCTTGAGCCTTAAGCCCTAAACCCTAAACCATGAGCCATGAGCCTTAAATGTTAAACCCTAAACCCTGAAAAATTAAATCCTAAACCCTAAACACTGAATCCTAAACCCTAAAGCCCGAGTCATAAGCCTTAAATCCTAAACACTAAACCCTAAACCCTGAACTTTGTGACCTAAACCCTTAACCCTCAACCGTGAGACCTAAAACCTAAAGCCTAAAACAAAAATAATAAATCCTAAACCCTAAGCACTAAATCCTAAACCCTAAACTCCTAACCCTAAACCCTAAACCCTAGACCCTAGACCCTAAATCTTGAGCCCTAAACACTAAATCTAGAGCCCCGATCTCTAACCCCTAAACCTTAAACCAATAACTCGAACCCCAAACCTTAAACCATGAACCCTAAATCCTAATTCTTAATCCCTAAACAATAAACCCTAAACCTTATGCCTTGAACCCTACACCCTAACCCTTGAGACCTAAACCCTAAACCTTAAACCCTGAGCCCTTAGCCCTAAACCCTAAATCCAAATCCCCGAGCTCTAAACCCTAATCGTAACTATGAAACCCAAACCTTGAGCCGTAAACCCTAAACCATGCACCCTAACCCCTAAACCCTAAACCCTGAGCCCTAAACCATAAACCATAAACCATAAGCCTTAAATGTTAAATCCTAAAGGTCCCAAACCCTAAACCCTAAACCATGAACCATGAGCCCTAAATGTTAAACCCCTAAACCTCATATATTTCTAGTAGGTCTCATGAGTGAGTTCATCTTTTTGAATATCTTAGGACCATATTTCCTAGTCTTGTGCTTAGAACCATCATTAAGTCTACTTTTACAACTACCTTGTTTATGACGGTGGGCATTTCCCTCCTCAAAATATCAATGTATGAAAGACATAAAATTTTGATGAATCTCTTTGAATTTTGTTCCTACAAAGTCAATGAACCATTTTCAATTGAATACTCTTTTGACAATACTAATAAGAATGGGTAAGACACAAAACATTACAATGAGTGAAATAGTTCACATGCAATGGGAAAAAGAAGATAGCTTTGTATTAGGTAACATTTATTTGTACCTAATTTTTCTTGGATATCTGTAATTTCCCTCCTTTAAAATATCAGTAGATGAAAGACATCAAATTATGATGACTCCCTTCAATGTTCTGCCTACGAAGTAGATGAACCATTTTTAGTTGAATACTCTTTGTCAATACTTATAAGAATGGGTAAGACATAGAACATTACAGTGAGTGAATGGGTGAGCCTAATCCATGAGCCTTAAACCCTGAGCCCTAAACCCTAACCCCTAACCCCTAAACCCTAAACCCCGAGCCTTAAACCCTAAACCCTGAACCCTTTTCCCTAAACTCTAAACCATGACCTTCAAACCATAAACCCTAATTCCTAAACCCCAACCTCGTAAACCCTAAAACTTAAACCCTAAACCTTAAACCTTAAACATGAGCCCTAAACCCTAAACCTTGAGTGTTAAACCCTAAACCCTAAACCCTAAACCCTAAAACCTAAACCTTGATCCCTAAACCCTAAACCCCAAACCTTGAGCCCTAAACCATAATCCTTAATCCCTTAACCTTAGGCCCTAAGCCTTAAGCCCTAAGCTAAAACCCTAAACCCCGAACCCTAAAACATAAACCCAACCTTAAACCCTAAAAATAAACCCCGAGCCATAAACCCTAAACCCTTAACTCTCAACCCTCAACCCTGATCCCTAAACCCTAAACCCTGAACCTTGAGCCATAAACCCTAAACCCTCAACCCTGATCCCTAAACCCTAAACCTTGAGCCCTAAACCCTAAACCCTAAATCCTAAACCCTCAACCCTTAACCATGAGCCATAAACCCTAAACTCTAAACCCTAAACTCGAGCCCTAAACCCTAAACCCTAAAATATGAACTATGAGCCTTAAACACTAAACCTTAAACCCTAAACTCTAAACCTTGAGTCCTAAAACTTGAGCCCTAAACCCTAAACCCTGAGCCCTAAACCCTAAACCCTAAATCATAAACCCTCACCCAAAGGAAAGTCATAATAAGATCATTCAACGTGTTTCAGTGTGTAGGGAATAGTGTCCAAGGTGATCAATCGACTCATTTAGTTTTGATGAGCGACTTTTTCCTTTGAAAGCCTAAAAATGCATTTTTGGCCATTTTGTAGCTAGTATAACACCCTTCAAAACACGCTAAAATGAGCTAGTCATGTCACTGAGGTATCAATGACCATCATGTGTGAAGTATTAATGCATTGTTTGTCTCTATAAGAGACATATGAGCAAAAACATGTATGAGAATCATGAATTTGATTCCATGAAAGGATGCTTTTAGAGCTAGGAAAGGTGAGGGGATGATCTTTATATGGAGCACCATGTTTATAAGAATGAGCAATCATTTGAGTTCACTTGATGCAATTCACTTGGTACCATTCTTAAAAACTCATTCAACACCTAGTAGTGTTATCACACCTTAAGGAGGAGGCAAACTACAATCACCTCATTTTGGCAATAGGACATGAATCCCATTTAGGGAACAATCCTTTATATAAAAAGTGATGATCTCTTTTTAGTAAAAAGTAGACAAACATTATAGAGTTGATTCGTGGTCACTAAAGTGAATTATGGACCAAATTTAAAAATTAGCACCAATCCAAGCAGTGGTAGGGCCAAAATCCAATTTAGAAGGTCAAAAAACCTAAAAAATAACTATATGCTTTCCCAAAACAAAGACCGACTACAATATATAAGCCCTGAAAGTTTTAAGTCCTTTGTTGAAATCCTGAAAAATGAGTAAGTACTAACTAGATTAGATTTTGAAAAACTATCTTCTAGATTATAACTATTGGAGCTACAGACCACTTCCATCAGGTGTAGAGTGACCCTAATTTCTTATATTTACTAAAATAAATTTAAAGTATAAGAAATAATAAAAGAAATCTTGAACTTCTCTAAAACGCGTACGTGTTTTGCCTTCTCTCAAACACGTACGCATTTTGGCTTCTAATTTAAAACACATACGCAGTATAGGTCTTTCCTAGAGTGCCAATAACCAGGAGACAATTACACAATTTCAACATGTCACAGAGGCTTTTGACATGGTAGAGAGTCCTTTAGCATTGGGCATTTACACATCTACTTTTATAGGAAGAGAGTCCTTAACACATGAACACCATATGCAGTGGTGTTTTATACAACGAGAAGTGGTTAAAGGTTGGAGGACGACACTAGACAATTTTTCCCTATACTTCTTCCATGACATTGGCGTGAGATCATGTGAAAAACGCGTCCGCATCGACATCATCTACAAGATCCTTTCTACACCCTTTTCCTCATCACGAATCAGGTGCACATGTTCCCTTTTCGTGTTTTTAGCATTTTCTTTTACATACTTCCTTACATACTTTTTACACATATACATGCGTATTTGGCTACTTGATCGTCTTCTCTTTTGCAGTCCATTCTTATGGGAAACAAGCGAACAACATCCTCAACATCACACACAATTGACACCAACAACAAGTATACCACACACAAGAATTTACACATGTGTTTCCGCCCTAGGTTCACTTTCATCACCTTTTTTTACACTTTTGCATCTTTAGTCTCCACGCTCCATTTTTTTATCACTCCACCCTTTGTCTAGTCCCTCGAAACGCTTTCTACATTAATCTACATAGATATCAATTACGTATCTATATCTACTTTATGTTACTGAGCATTCTGCTCACCAATATAAAGTGGGGAAAATATAGACAAAAATCATGCACTTTATTATCTAGTCTTGATTGCATACTACTATTTACATGATTCCTAAGTAATAAAAGTACTAATTAACCCATGTCTTTGGCAATCTTTCGGTACTTTCTGTTGCTTCTTTCGGTCTTGCACCCATTACCGCCCAATCTATATGTACACACTTCAATTTTACTCTTTATATATTGGAGCACCTAGCCAGATGCCAATGCTGTGCACTCTCATCCCCATAGGCACCCTAGTCTTTTTGTGCTTTACTCACACTTTTGGGTCCTTTCTAATCGCTTGAGCATCATATCCTTTTTTATTCATTCCTTTCAGGGTTAATTATGAATTTCAAATGAAGGAATCATATAAATATAAATTTTTGTGATCATAATAAGGGACCAAGCAATAAACACTACTTATCACTGCCTAAGTTTGCATCCATCAAGACATCTATAGCTCCATTTGCATCCATCTAGCTCCATCAAAAGGGACACAGTGCTGGTTCTTCCGCATCACACTTCATATGAGGGAAGTCTATTCTATTCCATGCACACATTATTTTACATTCTACATTTAGCTTCTTGCTCATTACTTCAAGTGTGACACGCACAAGAGCAACCTAGGGCACAATTACACTCTCACACACACAAAACTACTTTGATTCGAGATGTAGTGCAACGCTCAATCAGAAGTCGACCATCATTGTGGCGAGCTTAAGGATAGTCCGACCCCTTGATTTGTATTTTTCTTTTTAAGGGTTTGATGTTTTGTTTGTGGTTTTGCAGGGATTCATTCATTCTAGATTCACAACGACATTCGGTAGAAGTTAGCTATATAATAACGACAAATAGAGAGGGTTTCGCACTATCCGGTGACCTCGTGAAATTGGCTTCTAGACCTCCCGATAGACCAGTCGCCTGAATTAGGCTCGGAGTGCCCCCAGCCCCCATCCCTTCTCCAAGCTCCCCGTCTAGCCAAATCATTTAGATTTGCATTTTTACATGTTCTTGTCCAACAATTTTCTACTCTTGTTCAGCCGGTCTTCAATGCGACACACGGTCAAGAAAATTATTGTGAATCAACTAAGGCTCTTCTAATCTTCTCTCAGTAATTTAGGGTTTCATATTTTCATTTCTTATTTACTTGGGTATTATTTCAGATTTTCATTGCTCGTTTATTTACCGCAAACTTGCATTAGATTAGACTATTATATTTACATTTTAGCATAATCAATGGTTCTAATTTGAATTCAACAAGTCTCGTAAGTACATTTAAGACAACGAAGACTACAATCTTGAATATCCATCAAGTTGTAAAAACAAGTAATTTGTTTTTCAAGAACATACCCATGCCAAAAACATAATTCAATCGCTTAGAAAAGTACAGATGTAACATTTACATACTCCATTGATTAAATAACCTCGAGATAAAATGGTGAATACATTTACATTATATTGTTCGTTAGATAATTCAAATCCCAATAGTCTCATGATTAGCTATACTTGACAATACACATACCACACCAATATGCAAATGCATTATTTACTAATATTATAATATATCATTTATACTATAATGGACTTAGCACACTAAAAACATTAATGTTGGATTAGAAAGAAATGAAACATAACATTATCAAATATAGCTAACGTAACGTTATATTCAAAACATGCCTAAAAGGATTATATATTGATAAACCACATGTATTTATTCTGAGTGAACAAGAAAATTCTTCAATATGTTAAGACACTCAACAAAGAGAAAAAATAGAATGCAACTTCCAATCAAATCGAGTATCTTCTTATATTGCAAATTAAATGATCATTAATAGATCACGACAAGAAGAGCTTTCCATTATGTTCTATTCAAAATTTATCATTATATATATGGTCCTTTCACCATTTCAAATTGAATTGTTCACTACATAAAACTAAATTAAGTTGAATATCTCAAAAAATTCAATTATTAGAAAAAATAAAACTATTAGAAGCACTTTTCTTCAATAAGAAAAGGTATATTATATAATATATTTCAAAAACATAAATAATTATTAACACAAATAATTAAATGCTCATTATAATTAATAAATAATATAATGAAACCTTGTAAAATATAATTATATGACTATTAAAATATAATATATACTTTTTTATTATTTGTGGGTTTAGTTCAATAGTGTATATGGTGTGTAAAAAGTAAAGGAAATGAGGTGAGCATTTGAAGTTTTCTTTATGAGCAGATATAATCGCTAATAAAAGATACACAGAAAGAGCCCATTTGAATTTGTTTATGGAGTCTAACCTCTTTATCCTTACATATGCAACTATCATCTTATTAGTTCACACAACAACTTGAGGATGAAGAAGTGAGTCCTGACGAATCTAGGTTTAATTAGATAGTTGAGTTAGATGAAGAAAGAAGGGAGTCTCAACAAAGACACTTAAGGTTAAGAGAAAAACTCAAGAAACTATTTGATAAAAAAGTAACTCCCAGGACTTTCAATGTTAGAGATCTTGTTTTACTATGGGATAATAAACATGAAGATAAAGGGAAACATGGGAAATTTGATGCTTTGTGGATGGGTCCTTATTCCATCGACATAAGAATTGGTGAGCATACCTTTTTCCTGAAGTACCTGGATGGAGACTTGTTTGAATTTACTATTAATGGCAGGCACCTGAAACACTTCTTGGATTGATCTAGACAAGGTATGCATTCTTGTACAATGTATAGTCTTTTTATTGTATTTATCCCTTTTTGTTTCTATTTTTGTTTCCCTTTTTTCTCTTCTGGTCTACAGTGACTAGTTAACTCAGTTTCTCTGTCTGTTCTTCATAAATGTGTTTTTGTGTTTGGCCTTGTGCATGATTTAATTGACTCCGTATCCTAATGGATTTAGCAACTTGGTCTGCTTTGGTGTCTAATTTTGATGGTTCTTGTGGCACCTAGGGGGTTCCCATCCTTGAGTTGGAGCCGTGTTAGTACTGCTTTGGTCTCATCCTCTTATCTAGTGTCTTCCTACAAAATAGTTCTTCTCACCCTAGTTGAAGGTAGAACCTAAAGTAGTAGGGTAGGTCAATCCCTTAGCATGGTGTTATCTAAAATTTCCAAGCTTGAGTTATAAAGAGTCAGTTAGATCCTTCCCTAGCTACAAAATGACTTAAATTATAATCTATCTTTCTCTAAGCATCATACTCATCCTGTTGATGTTGCTCGACTTCACAAGGAGAACCGATTTGGGTACCAAAATTTCCATGACTTGTGGGGCCCATTGTACTTTCAAATTATGAAATAAATGAAAACCTCTTAATGTGATGAGCTGTAATTACTTCCTTTTGCATTACTTTTCATTAACATGGTGTTAAATGAATTCTTTGCAACTCATACACACTAGGAAATTTTCACTTAATCATAATTAATGAACTCAAAGTAACTTAATAAAACTAAACATGTGAATAAAAGATAGGCAAAACCTACTTCAATATATGAAATGGATTATCCCTATGTAAGCTTTGGGATGTCCATTTTCAATCTTCGTTGTCTTTCCCATGTATATCATGGTCTTACTAACTATTCACTTAAATATAAGTCTTAACAAATACTAAGTAATAAGGAATATAATGGAACCAAATTTGTTAAAATGAAAATATCTTAATCTTTAAGAACTAAACTTAAAAATCTATACATATAATCCATGTAAACTTCAAATTCAATTTTATACATATAATCTCTAAGATATGTTACTAGCAATTGCAAATGAGTTGCAAATTACGCCGGAGATAGTAGCAATATTTAGTTTATTTGAATTATATTTCACGTTGATATTGCCTAGATGTCTATATGTTGTTGCAAAGCTCTTATTTTGCTATTGTCCATATTTTTGTAAGACACAATTATGATAGTCGCCAAACTAAATCACGTTTCATCATTTGGTCAAACACTGACATTTATCTATTAAAACTTTCGAATCTCAAAACTTTGAACAAGATATATGACCAATATTATTTTCCAAAAAGCAAACTATAGAATTTACTTTATGAAGAATAAAATCAAAATCAAAATCAAAATCAGAAAACTTTTGAATCTCGAAAACTTTGAACAAGATATATGACCAATATTATTTTCCAAAAATTAAACTATAAAATTTACTTTATGAAGAATAAAATCAAAATCAGAAAACTTTTGAATCTCAAAAACTTTGAACAAGATATATGACCAATATTATTTTCCAAATAGTAAACTATAGAATTTATTTTATGAAGAATAATATCAAAATCAAATATCTAGAATAGTAAATATTTAGGACTGTAGAAAAATATCTAAAATCCGGCAACCTTTAAAATATCTAAAATCCGGCAAGACAATAAATATTGGAGCCGCCGGAATTTGACACTTTCCAACAAGAACATCTTCAAAGTGAACACCTACCAGCGAATTAAATATATATGCAATACACTTTCGTACAATACTACATACATACGAATGTAAAGCTAGTTTATTTTGAGCTATAAATAAAATAGTTCAGAACTTTCTTTGTGAACAACATAAGTAAGCTTTAAATTGTTTAAGGAATCTATCTTAATACTGTGCCTGTACGAGGCCTTTATCTCCTCATATCACACTGGTGAATTGGAATTGTGGGGCAGTGGCACCGGCAGTCTTCCCCTACGTACGAAAATGATCCTGGTCGCGGGGGCACAGAAATATCTACGGTACCAGCTTCCAACATCTGAACAACCTTTTTAATGGATGGTCTGAGCGAAGGCTCTTCTTGAATGCACCAAAGCCCCACCAACACCATTCTTTCCAACTCTCTTAAATTCATCTCTGATAACTGCTGATGCTGCACTAACTTTCCAAGGGTTCCCTCTTGTAAGCAATCGTACGCCCAATCAGACAGAAGGTTTTCATTTTCTGGAACATCTACCATGGCCATTTTCCTGCAACAAATGATTTCCAGTAACATCACTCCAAAGCTATAAACATCAACTTTCACGGTAATTGCCATACTCCTCTGCCATTCGGGCGCTATATAACCTATGGTTCCGCGCGCCACAGTAAATGTCCGTGTCTGCTCCGATCCCACCAGTTTGGCGATGCCGAAATCCGATATCTTAGCAACGTAATTTTGGTCGAGAAGGATGTTTTGAGGCTTTATATCGCAGTGGAGTATATGGGTTGAACATTCCTCGTGTAAATACAGGATTCCTTGAGCCGTCCCAACCGCAATTTGAACACGCAGATCCCAATGAAGATAACAATTTCCTTTAAATAAAACGGTATCAAGAGATCCGTTGGGCATGTAGGCGTACACCAGAATCCTGTGTGACCTCTCGTCGCAGAAACCGTAGAGTTGAACAAGGTTTTTATGATGGGTTGCCCCGATGATATTCACCTCCGTTCGGAACTCCTTTTCCCCGATGTCAGATTCTGGGCCATGCTCCATCGATTTATCAAGCTTTTTCACAGCAATCGCTCTTCCGTCAGACAACACGCCTTTGTAAACCCTGCCAAACGCACCCCTTCCCAACACTTTTTTGAAGCCCCCAGTTGCGGCTTCTATCTCTTTATAACTAAATGCCTTTAACCCCCGAGTTAAACTTAGGCCGCCGCTCTTGGAAGACTCTGAACTTGGGACGACACACACAAAACCAAATTATTAAGAGAATGAGTGCAACGGCTGAGGAGAAACCTACCATGCTTATGCCGATACCCGCACGCATCTTCCCATTTCCTTCCTTGGGCTGGAATTGTATGGAGGATTCTCCATACACCTTGACAAAAGCTGTTCTGGTGCTGCTTGCACGCCCATCTCTGAGAGGCAAAGCCTTCTTCCAACAGAATCCTTGGCCCTCCAGATTTGCATAGATTACTACAGTACAAAAGCAATCGTCAAGACATATCCGCTGGCATGCGGTTCGATCGATAGGACTTAGGGTTTCGTAATCATTTCCCGACCAATCCACATGGCCAATGTCCCTCATTTCTCCGCTGCTTGAATTGCATCTATTCGTCTTCTGGGAGACCTTTTGAGAGCATCCCTTGGAAGGGTTTTGTGTGTCAAAAACTCGAATCCGGGAGGACATGTGCAAATGGAAGAATCCCCTTGTACTTGACAAATTCCGTTGAGAGAGCACTCACCGTAGTCCGCACACTGCTGAGCCAATACTCTCATCACCGCCATTGATATAAGGAGGAGTGCAGGAATGACAGCCATAGTCATGAAAATTTACTTCTAACAACAGACTACCTAGGACCGTCTTTTTATCGAAAGGTTGTGGTCCAGAAAATGCCCCACGTTTTGGTGGAGGAAAGACACCCGAAATAACTATGTTCGTGAGAGGAAAGAGAGATAAATCCCGCGCTAATACTTTTCCAAAAGTATAAAAATGTTGAGCCTATTCATATTATAATTTAGGCTATCTGTTTAAAAATAAAAATTAATTGAAATAACGAGTAGCAGACGCAATAAACCATAGCCATATGTTTGAATTTAAGACAAGTTCACATTCAATGAAATGTGGACATTCCATTGACTTGGGTCGGTAATAAAAGTCTTTCAGATACATGGCACGTCTTATGGAGACCTCACATGACTTTTCCAAGGAAAATATCTAGTTTCCTAGTAATTGCACCATAAGTGTGCAATGTGAGGGGGCAACATTTGAGGTAATTATCGCAAAGTTTATATTCAAGAGAGCCAAATATTGTCTATTAAATTAACAACATTCAAGAATTTAAACAACAAATGCAATGTTTCCTTTCAACGCAGAATTGGATAAGGCATAGAAAATCACAAAACAATTTAAAGTGCACAATAGTTATGATAATAGTAAAAAACATCTACAAGAAGACAACAAAGAGTTAGTAGAAGAGAAAAGATCTTGCGTATTGCAGTCCAATTTTATTGACCATAAAAAAATCTTTGAAGATGTATAATAACCGATTGCAATGTGACGAAACAAGGACATTGTTGTTTGATACATGCCATGTCAACTACAATCCCTCGTTAAGCACCTTGGAGATTTGCAACCCCCCTCCACATAAATTGACATTGCAGAGATCTGTGTACAAAAGAAAATAAACAAATATTCATCTTTTTGTTAGAACCTTCAAAAATATTATTACAAAGGGCAATGAAATTTTCCATAAGATATTTCTCAAGTTTCTTGTATTTACTTGGAGGAACATTTCAGCTGAATCATTGATAATGACCCACATTTACACAAATTTGGTGAATTTCCCACTATGATATATGCTTATTTGTTAATCCAAGGTTGGAGTTATGTCTATGATAACACATAACAATGATAAGAGAGCATTTTAGATTTATTTACATTACATCGTCTTGATAAGAGAGTGTCTCTATCTCGTAGTCAAGGGTGTTTTAACCCATCCATTTCAAGCATATGATCATCACTTGTCACAATTTTAAATTTACCCAATTTGTTTTCCTTCAGTAGATTTAGCTTTGTAATTTTCTACCCATAATTTGTAGCCTCGTAGAGTCAAAAATAAAAAGTTTTAGCCTTTAATAAAATAAATTAGAACTAACAAATCATAATGCATCTAGTAATTAAAATAAGTTCTCTAACAAGGGTAAGAAAATGGGATTGCCATCAACAACTTGTCATTAAGAACTCCAAAATTCTTGAACAATTCCAATCTAATTCAAACCACATGAAAATATCCCCCTTTTTTAAAAAAATTCACACATTAGATATACTTATTTGATCTTAAACTAAGTTTTGCAACCAATCTAAATAGTAAAATCCATTTTAAGATTATGTTTCTTTTCAACACCTAATATCAAAATCATACAATTTTTAGTGCTCTAAAAAATATATTGTTGAATTACTGGAGTTGCATAGGGTGCATGGAAACCAAATTCAAAAAAACAATGCAATTTATACAACTAATAGCCCTTAAAAGTATTGACAACAAATGCATCAATAAAGTTTGAAAATCACATCAATGGTGCTCACAATTATGATAAGGCTTTACATTTGACAACCATCTTTTTTGTCAACCAATTTGTAAGTTCCGGTAATCTATTAATATTTTCCTTCAATACCATCTTTGAAGCCTTTAACATAATAGGAGCTTTGGAACATGGCATGGCTTTGGAATATGTGTACAACTACAATCTATCTCTGGGAAATTTTTATTAAGTTTATGATAACATTTATTTCATATAAAATGTAGAGAATATACCCTATTTGTTCGTGGTGTGTAATGATATACATTTCTTTAAAAATATGGATTATTTGAAACAAATGCAAATGACTTATATGAATATATTACTGATCTCCAACATGGGAAATTGTTTGATAAAATGCATGATAAAAATGGGTTCTCACACATTATTCTCGCATAAAAACAAGATTGCAAAATACAGCTTATACCCATTAGCTAATTTACTTTCAAGAAACTTTCAAATAATAGCCACAATACTTCTTGGTGGCGTGTGCCTATAGGCACCATTTTCCCTTTATAAATAAAATGAAAAAGGAAAATATTTTCATATGGAAATTTTGTTATTACAATTTTGAAGTTAACATGGTTTTTGATCTAGACGTGTTTATCATGGTGGACTGAAGAGACAAATGTAAAAAATTTGGGTTTTCCATAATCTTAAAGACACAAATTTCATATCATTGCAAGTAATCTATACATATAAATAAAAATAAAATGTAGCAAAAGAAATGAAAAGGATAAATCTAGATTGAAATGAAGTACCATACAAATGAATGGCTTTATCATTATATCTAACTTAAAATAATTTTAAGTAGCAAATAAAGTACCTATTTGCTTTAGACTTAAGTAACCAAAACACTTCATATATATGTAGATATGGATTTTTTTGCTTCCTTGAAATGGATTAGATAAAATAGTACATGAAATATATAAAAATATAAAGTTTACCCTAATAAATAGAACTAACCATGCAGTATAATATAGTAACTCCAAATATCGGGACTTGCAACTTTATTTAGAAATGTTATTGTAGATAAAAACAATTATAAACGTGACGTGGAAGATCTTACCAAAGTAACATGATAAAAAAAAATCTTTCTAGCTACAAAATCTAAGAGAACTGTTGAAATGACCAACCAACAATAATTTGAAAAATAAAATACCCCGTAATGATATCTTTTGTATGTTTAGGAAGAGCTAGTACTGTGTTAGTATGATATATCTGGAGATAAAACTCAAAGATTTTTTAAATGACAAATATATGTAATCGGTAATGTAATGCTTGAGCAAAATTAATTTGAAGGACACCGGCATGCAACAATAGATAAATTATAGAAGGGTCACATAGGATTTTTTTGACATCACAAATCTTGCAAGTTACGAAAAACACGCATGTAAAATGGAACATGTATTATTTGAAAGCAAAGTAGAAAGGAAAACATGACAGCTAAAATTGGGAAAATGACCTTTCTAGGTGTTGTGGTTAGTTGCTCAGATCCCTCTCATATTTTATGTGAAGATTCTAAGGGTATCGGTATAAAAAAGAACTTGGTTCAACAATTCCAATTGTGAACGAGTGATTAAATATATTCTACAGTGGGGCTGTGGATGCAATGTTTAAAGGCATGAAAACATGCCTTCACAACCAAGAAAGTCATAAATTTTACTTTATTAAAAGTGGGAAAATCTTCAAAAGTAAAAGAGGTAAAGAGACAACAATAAAAAACTTTCTTGGGAGAGTGAAGTTGACATGAATAAATTCTCAACAGCGGCTGGCCAACGCATAGTAGTTGCCATGGAAAGCTAGTGAAACTGAGGCAGCATGATAGATACTCTGTGTATATCAGTAAGTGGACGCGGAAGACGGGGATACATGAGAAGCGTGGGAATACATTATTTATAGATATGTGAAAAAAGGATTAATGAGGGTGGGACTGGGAGGTTACGTTGTGCAGCAGACTCTGACGGAGAGGCTGAATCATGTGGTGACGCTACAGCTACGAGGCCACACACACGAATTCCTCGCTAACGTCTGCAACACGCAAACACACTTTCTTAGAAACTTCTTTAAAATCTAACGGCCAATTTTAATCGCAGATGTTAGAAACATTAGAGTTACACTTGGGCCTCGAACTCTACAAACCCCAAGAGTTCAGATCCAGTTTTGCATCCATTACCTTAACTATAGTTGCGGTCTTGCACACGTCATTATCAATCACAACCCTGAATATTTTATAAAAATACACAGAGACTTAAGATCCAAGAAACGAAAACAAAAAAGTCTCCTCAACAAAAACACGCATCCCTGTTATGTTACGAATCTATGTTCTGTTGTTCCAGGGGCAATTTTTGTCAAAATTATCATTTGAAAAAAAAAAAAAACATACCTGGGAGTATTCATGCGAAGTACAAGCTTTTCATATTCAATATACGAATTCCAGTCCATTTCTGGGTCTGGCAGGAAGAAAAAAATATAGACAACCCCTTATAATTCATTAACCAATACAAAAATATACCAAAGTACCAACAGACGGGCAAATGAGAACCTACTTCGCTTTCAGGCTTCTTTGAAATGCATTCACTATTAACAAACACATGTTTTCAGCTCTTCCGCTCGTATAAACCCCCATTCGGAAGAGAAATACATAAAATCATTAAAAATAGAATGGTTTTATCTCCTACATCGCAACCGGCCATAGATGAACCAACCCATTTTTCAATGGAGGAAGCACACGGTACCTATTCCGCCGATTACTTGAACCGCCAAAATGAAGAACATCTACGGAAACTGGTGCCTTATTAAATGCATTCGTACTGAAATTAATGACCGTTTGGATGGCCAATTCTATGGCTGAACAAAATAAATCTAGACCATGGTTAAGCGGGATAGAACAAATAAAATCTATTATACCTATCGTCCTCCATACCACCATTGATTCACTCAACCATTGAAAAAACATATTTGTTTATTGAACGACGGCGATAAATTCAATGATTGTCTTGAGAACAACCGTCGATTTGGAGTGTCTTTAGCAATGAAACACCTATCAGCGTAAATCTGTAAAGGCATTTCTCTTTGCAACAAACTGAAAATTAACTTTTAAAAAGCAATTAAATTCACTGGCTGCTGGACGTATCGACACTTTTAACTTTTAATCAAGCACCGTGCCGATCGACCATCCGTGTATAATTATACAAGATGGAAACATAAAAGACTTTAAATTTTGACAGACTTTTGAACTGGAATTAGAGTTCGTGCATAACTTTTGTGCATGGTATTCTTCTTTCACATAGCTGCATTTGTACCTCTTTTTTCTTCTCTCTCTTGCACATTTCTGTGTTGGGTTGCATGCACCTAACACTTTGATTTCTCATAAACACATATTGGGGTTTAATCACCCCCAATCCATTGAAGTTCAAGAAAATAAAAATCTCTAAGCAAAAGTAAAAGCAAAGCATAAGCAAACAAGTGTATTCTTTCCTTGTTTACATCTTTTCACTTCACATATATGCAAATACAAATCTTTTTATTACATGTTTTATTTGAGTTACAATCAATTATCTATCATGGACATTGACTACATTATATGTTTCAAGTTTCATCATGGAACATGCCAACACTAAGCACGGCCTCAACACAACCGTAAAAAAAAACATTCAAGCAAAGGTAAAATGTGTTTACACACTCAGGTATATTTTCCTTTAAGCATGCAATTTTCAATTTATACTTTAAAAGGGGGAAAATGTAGACACTCAAATTTGGCAATTTGCATTTTGGAAGCTCTTGATTTGGCTATGCACTCTTGATACGATAAATAAAACTTCTACATTCTCGTTTAAAACTTTTCTAAGGTCTATTGTTTATCTTATTTATCCTTGCACATTGACATGTACTAAACACATTTTGAGAATACAATGACAAAAATCAATAGTAAAAATTGTTTATCACCCAAATTTCGCGCTCAAGTCATGACTGTAAATTTTGGTCATGAATTTGTATATATATTCCTAACCCATCTGTATGGTTTTGGAATGACATATCTTCCAACCGCATTTTCAAAGTAATATATTTTGTTGGGTTTTATACTTGACTTGGATCGACATTTCTTTGACAATTCATCTATAGAACTCTATATAAGAAGGTAAACACTACCTCATTTAAAAACATAGAACTTCTAAGATAATGCACTAGATTACTCACTTCATACACTTGCAAAATTCACCCAAAGCTCCCTAAATCTCACACTATCACGTTTGAATCATTAAGGCGGTACCCATATTAAGTCTAAAGTTACAAAATAGGTCAAGGAAGCCATATATCTCATCTACAAGCACTCAAAAATCATGTATTCAAGTATTTTAGCAAGAGTGAATTCAAAGCAATCATGGTCAAAGAAAATGTAAAATTTGATTGTTTTATCTAGATATCACATGCTAGGTATGGATGACATGTTTTTTGAGGCCTCTTCAAAGTAGTGCCAACGTCGACAGTGCACGAGGGTGCCCACAACCATTTTAATGTTTTTTTTGTAGGAAACCTCATTTATGACAAGGGTTTGAGATGATGATTAGTCCATACGAGATTATTGCTACATGTGCGACAACTAGGCTTTGATAATGACAAAAAAATCTAGGAAGACGAAAACCACATAAAGCTATAAAAGCATAATTATAACATGTTCAAGATTTCATAGTTTTGTTAGTACGGTACTAATATTTTGGTGCAAATCCTATCCTAGGTGGATTCACAATCACAGCCTCCGCTTCTAAGAAACATATAAGTTTAGACCAAGATCAGTTCTAAGAAACATATAAGTTTAGACCTTCTCGGTTTCACTTGTTGTAAAGTCCCAAAAGTCATTTATAATCAACAAAGAGATTTTATACATTCATTTGTATTTTCAATTACATTTTAGGTTGATTGGTGTATGCTATATTAATTTTTATCTAATCTGAGTTATTATTTTTATCGTAACATTTTTGGAAGATCCGTAATCAACTCTAAAATAATCTAAACCTAATTAAATTGACCTAAAATTTAATTGAAAGGGTTAAACATTTAATGCCCGTATCGAATATACCATTCGTAGCAATTCACAATTTATAATATGGAAAATGATTTCTCAGACACAACAAGGTGGATTCACATAGTTAATTACATATATAATAAGCTAAAAGAGTAGTGTTGTGTGAGTGTATAGGTCGAGAAGGATCTGATAGTGCTTTGTTTATGGACCTAGGAGTGATATTTTAGTAGGCATGTAAATTTTAGGATGTATGAAAGTGTCGATACCCCCATACCTATTGGATGGTTCCATACAAGGATGTGTTATTATTCGCACATTTGTGTGCCTTGGAAAAATTATGTGTTGTGAATCCTTAGGTGTCATGCGTGTTTGAAACCATTTGTATGATTGAAAATAACTTCAAACAAAACCAAAAGTAGGAGACCATGCAAAAATATTAGTGGTTGGGTTGAAGTGCAATACATACACCACCTACATTAGAAACAATTTAAATATGCCTCAAACCATATGTAGTTCTCGACCTAGCATGTGACATCTATATGGATGAAAAGTATCATTACAATGGCTTCGCATGCTTATTTTTACATTTCTATGAGGTCTTTAGCTTGAGAAGTGTGACTCGATAACCAAATTTAGTTAAGTATGCTTCAAACCTTTATAGGAGCTACTCCTAGAGTGTGTTGTTACTTTGAAGGTATTTTAGAGAACTTAGAGTGATTTAGGAGTGATATCTGAAATAAGTGCTCTTGAAAATTCCAAGTGAGGTAAATAGGTGAGTTAGACTTAATTTTATAGGATTCCATAGGTAATGTTCCACATTAAGGTTGACCTATATTGTGATATAAACCAAACCATAATAGATATCAAATTGAAAAAGTGAATATTAGATGGATGGGAATGAAACCATTAGCTTTGGGCTGAATTGTTAGATGGTTCAGTCTTAGATACACAATCTTGTACATGCAACAGTGGGATTAAATGTTAAGGAAATTATTTTTGGCATGAATGTGTATATATATAATGATGCAAGTAGTTTTGTGTGTGACTGAATAGTGGGAATAAGGAAGCAATTCATGTAATAAGGATAGGGATATGCAATTAGGCTTGATATGAACACACAAGTCATGGTTTTGGTACATAGTAAAAGTGTTTATTTACAAATTATAAATTACCAAATCTAGATGTCTACAACAAGTCCTAATTAAAATGGAATAAGTAAATATTGAAATTATCAAGTGATATATTACCAAATTTAGGTGTCTACAATTAGTTTTAAGGATGAAAAATGTCCCATTTTATTAATTTTTAGATGAAATTGTATGAGGGCTATGAACATGTCATTTTTTGCTATAACTAATCGATAATTTTATGTGCATGTTTCCCTTGTATGAGCTTATGGATTATGGGTTTTTTTCTTGTGCATTTTTGTGTGATGATATTTAGATATTTTGTGTCCAAAACTTGGCAAAAATGAGGCACGAGAAACAATAAAGTTTCCTAGTATATTTTCTTGGGTTAACCCCTCACACCCCTATAACATGAGAATATTGTACTACACATCCGTAAAAATAAAGTTTTGTTCTATCAATGTTGATGTAGTTCTTCCATAGTCAACAACGAGACACAATTACAAAAAAAGATATGAAAATTAGAATGTTTCCTTCACTTCACACAAAAACTTACATAGGTTGGTAACATGCAACTTATTAGAGTTTCCAAATCTCCAATGAAAAATAAATCCACAAACAATTGCAGAAATTGAAATAGATAATAATAAGATGCAATATGATCAGAACTCACAAGGTAAGAATGACTTTGAATCAACTCAAATGCTCCATATCATCGAATGATGCAAGTGATGTACATATAGGAGGTGAATGTGCAACTACCCCTAGATTAGTGGTGAATAACTCTCATTAAATGATACTCGAAGTAGAGTGGACTCCACACAACTAGTAAGCTAACTCAACACAACTAGTACACCTAAGAAATCATATATCGCATGAGTGTTGGAAAGCTACAAGAAAATAAACAAATATAAAGAAAATGAATACCCTAAAATAATGCCCCCCATAAGCACAACTTAGGTGGGAAGTGAAAAAGGAAAGTGGGTCCCAAAACAAGGCCTGATGAGGTACCCATGTAAAATAAAAATATCTCATAATTGGAGAAAAGGAGAAAACCTAGTGGGAAAAACTTCCCCAAAAGAGAGACAAGAAACTCAAGAAAACTGGAGAAGAAAAGAAGAAGTGGGTACATGTAACTCGGCTTGATGAGGTACCCATGTACAATGATCATCCCCAGAGTAGAGAGAGAAATAAGTGAGGACAAGAAGGTCCCCTAAGAAGAGTGTCGATGATGTGGTCCTCCACATAAATACTGAAGAGAATCTACTCCGCACCAAAAATATTCTTACCCTTGGGAAGGATGAAAAAGGAGCACTAAAAGTTGGCCCACTCCACAAAGGAAGAATAATCCTATAGTACTCTAATCTCTGCATCTAGTCTATAAATGAAAGGTGGAATAGGTTTAACAAAAGTGTGAAAAAAAGACATTGAGAATTCCACTACACAAGATACATGTCGAGAAAGAAAGAAAGTGGTGGGGAGCCAATAACCCTCACAAAGAGATCCACAAGAAGAGGTAGATCATGAAACATATCTAAAATAGTGGAAGTGACAAATTTCCCAAGAAGGAGCTCCCAATGAGAGAGATGAATGACTCCTCCGATGAGGCGTGTGATGGCTTCAATTGGAGCATATTCTTGTAATGAAACACAAGTATAATATGCAAATAGACAACTCAAAGTTAGGAAGATACTTGTCCCAAAGGGTTTTCTCAATGAGAACAATGTCTGACAAGAATTTATTAACATCATAACATGATGTAGGAGGAGAAGAATTCTACAAAGAGTTGCTGGAATTCCAAGATAAAGTAACATTGCACTCAAAGGTAGCAACCAATGTATGTGGTGTGTCATCAACTCGAGAGGAAATGGTCACATCTGTCTCAGAGGAAGCTTCTCTAATAGAACACTATTGTAAAGAGTGAATGGAAGCATGAACGTGGATGAAAATGAACTATGTGGAGGAAATAATAGGGAGAGTGTGCTCAAGAGAAAGATCCTGTGGAAAATGGTCAACATGGGAATCATGAGTAGTAGTAGGTGTAGAAGAACACTCAACAATGAAAGGGATGTGAGAAGAGGGAGAATCTATCGTGGCACTAGAGTGGTCTAGGAAAGTGTCACTCTCAGATGGTGAAATAAGGTCGTTATGCAACTGTCAGATAATGGTCCAGGTAGTTAAAGGGAACTTAGTGTGCTTAAACAAATGCATTGTATCCCTAGAAACAATAAGACCGAGAAGGCCATAAACCACATCATTTTGGTTAAACCACTCATCCTTCTATAGAGGATCATTAAGCTCATGAACAAGACCATGAAGGTAAGGAAACAAAATATGCATAGTGAAATGATTGATAATGCCTACCTTCTAATACAAAAAGTTCTCATAGTTGAGCATAATAACAGAATGGTGAAATTCCATAATGTAGATAAACCCCCAAAATGTTCCCATATGACACTTCATAACTTAGTGCAAAAAGTACAAGTCCCCAATGAGTTTTACAAGAACCCCCGAGAATGTGGCACTTTATAAAGTAGTGTGTTTACACAATTAAATGAATCCATCATGTAGAGTATGAGAAAACATGCACTTTTGATCAAAACGACGCTCGAATCTAAGCTATTGGTCAAAAGTTATAACAAAAATGTTTCCTAAACTAATTGGGTAAATTTGAATGTTTTTATTTTGACGCACACCAAAGATAATTGGGTACATTGGTGATGTTTACCTTGCATGTATATAGGATGTTCAACAACTACGTTTGAAGGGGCGATACAATGAGTGCTTATGATGATGTTGGGTTGTTTTGTTGCTAGTGCATTCGTTGTTCGTAATTATCTATTTTAGTTGAATATATATCAACCCATGTCCACTCTTTTTAGACCCAAATGTGTGCCCTTTTCCCTCGCTATGCCTACAGTTCAAGTATGTATGTTTGTAGTTTGATTACAAAATTAAATTTAAATATTTACAAGTATTTTATGGCTAATATCATGAAAAATGTCTAAACGAACTTGGAACAAAGAAAATAAGGCACACTTAGTAGATATTATTTGGGTTGGGACACTTTGAATCATGTAAGAGGTGTGTGAAATGCATGTATTTAATCACCACCTTTTTATTTTCAACTTTCTATTCAAGTCTTTGTCTTATCTAATAAATACAACGTCGAATCTGATTGAAAGTCTCCAAATCGTAAAAAATAAGAGTAAAAACTATTTTCGCCATATTTTTAAAACAACTTTGATTTGTTTCATTTATGTAAGGGTCATGTGTTGACGACAAAGAAATAATGGACATGGTAACATCGCTGCCTTAATGAACCTTCCATATGGATTTTAATAGATGTAGTGAAATGTTACCCTTAAGCTCATTACTATTCTTATTACGTTCACACATATTACATTTTGTAGATGTACAAGTGTCTATGTTGGGAAAGACCCAAAGTGTGATTGTTTTGATCTGAAACTTCTCACCCACCACAAACAATTAAAACATACCCTCAAATAGTTTTTTTCAATTACATCGAGTAAAGATAAAGCAGATACCATAACTTCTATATACACAAAAAGTATAGGCCAACTATAACTTGTCCACAAACAATATTGCACAATATCGGTTGTTTTATTTCTAATGTTAACATGTAATTACACTGATATCATTTTCTCAAAGCTAAAATGTTGCCAGTAAATTTTGGCATCTCTGGGTTCTTTGTTCTTTTCTTTATAACCAAATCCATGTTGTGAACAATTTTAGAGTTGTCATTTAGGAAAGGAGGTCCCACATAAGGGTCATGCATTCCTCATTCCACCTATGAATACACCTTTTGTTATCTTCCTTGGCTCATTCTCCTTCACAAACCCTTGTAAAGTGAATGCCTTGTCTCTCTCCCACACTTCGCTCGGCTCCATGCTAGCATTGAACATTGCGAGTTTCATTGAGCTCGACTAGATCTATAAAATTCAATATGTATTGGATTTGCATATGGTTTTGGAATCAACAAGCATCGACCTTTTTTTTTTCATTCCTCCAACCAACTTGACATAGTATTACATTATGGATCATGTATTGAGTATTGTGAGCCATGGTTGCATCTAGGATCTCCTCGTACCACTGAGAGGATCACTCAAGTTTGCATCCTCCTTTGGCTTGGCCACCATTTCACATTAAATGTGGTGGTTAAACATTGCATTGGTTGAATCTCCAAACAACTAGATTATGGTGGCTACTCATGTCTAAATGCCTCAACATATAGGCCATCATCTCTTCCAATTGTCTTCCATCAACATCCATGCATTTAATACATTCCATGAATTCAGATTTGTTGCCTCCTCAATAGATTGTAATCTCTAAACCGACCTTTCAAATTATAATCTTCCAATAGATCCTCTGAATTATAATCTTAAATTCACACATTCCCTTTTTGTAACCTTGCATGACATAGACAATTGAAGGGGGACATGATGCACTTCAGAAAATATCTCTTTTACCAATGCCTTAACCACTGATTATGCTACAAAGCATGTTTCCAAATGTAAGTCTCAATGGATCACTGTTACTATCAAGCTTGAGGGAAATGAGAGATAAAAAAGCATCCGTATTTGCATTGTCAATCCACTAGCCACCTCAAAATTGTATTACATTATACAAATCGAACACGATTCTCATCTCTTCTAAATATCTCGCCATTTACATCTAGTCAAATATATATCGACCCTTGTCCACTCTTTTTAAAACCCAACTATGTGCCCTTTACCCTCGCTATTCCTACAATTCAAGTATGCATGTTCATAGTTTAATTACAAAAATAAATTTAAATATTTACAAGTATTTTATGGCTAATATCATGAAAAACATCTAAACGGACTTGAAACAGTAAAATAGGGCACATTTAGTAGATATTATTTGGGTTGGGACACTTTGACTCATGCAAGAGGTGTGTGACATGCATGTATTTAATCACCAACTTTTACTTTCTATATTTTTGTTCATGTCTTTGTCTTATCTGATAACTAGAACGTCATCCAATTGAAATTCTCCAAATCGTAAGACAAGAGTAAAAACTATTTTCACCATATTTTATAAACAACTTTGATTTATTTTAGTTATGTAAGGGTCGTGTTTTGAAGACAAAGAACTAATGGATATGGTAACATCGCTACTTTAATGAACCCTCCATATGGCTTTTAATAGATGTAGTAAATCATCACTCTTTAAAAGGAACGATAACCAGATCGCGCTAAGCCAAGAACACAGATGCTAATCAAACATCACGATCAATAAGATGAAAGTAATTCGCTAGAATAACTTTACATAAACCTTTGCAAAAAAATGAGCAACAATATCATATATTAGTATGGAACTCAAAAATGAAATACAATGAGAATGAACCTTGCTTATATAGGCAAGGAATAACAATCTAAGAACCAATCAAGGTCGTAGATCAAGCCATAAATCATGGAAAGAACTAGTCATCAAAGAACTAGTCAAGTCCATAGATTTATGAGAGAACTAGACATCAAGGATCTAGTCAATACCATAGATCAAGGAAAGAACTAGTCAATACCATAGATCAAGCAAAGAACTATACCTAACAACTAGATAATATCTCCTAATATCTAAATAAATAAAAGAAATATCCACACACATAAGTGGGTGAGGATAAATACAATAAAGGTAAATAATGTACCTAGGTGAACATGAGCTAAGGTAAATACCTACTCTAACACTCTTAATATCACTATTATTTTTATTAGGTTCACACATATTACATTTTGTAGATGTACAAGTGTCTACATTGGGAAAGACCCCAAGTGTGAATTTTTTGATCTACAAATTTTCACCCACCAAAAATAATTTAAACATACCCACAAATAATAAATCTTCAATTGCATCAAGAAAAGACATATTGTTAAAGTAGATACCATAACTTATATATACACAAAAAGTATAGGCCAACTACAACTTGTCCACAAATAATATTGCACAATATTGGTTGTTGGATTTATAATATTAACATGTAATTACATTGATATCATTTTCTCGAAACTAAAATGTTTCCAATAAATTTTGGCATATCCAATTACTTTGTTCTTTTCCTTATAACAAAATCCATGTCATGAATAATTTTAGAGTTATCATTTAGGAAAGGAAGTCCCAAAAAAGGGTCATGCATTTCTCATTCCACCTATGAATACACCTTTTGTTATCTTCCCTGACTCATTTTCCTTCACAAACCCCTATAAATTGAATGCCTTGTCTCTCTCTCATACTTTATTCGGCTCCATGCTAGTGGTGAACATTGAAATTTCATGGTGCTCGACTAGATCTATAAAATTCGTTTGTACTAGATTATCATATAGTTTTGGAATCATCAAGCATTGACCTTTGTTTTGTCGTTCCCTCTAGCTAACTTCACATAGTATTACATTATGGATCATGTATTGAGTATTGTGATCCATGGTTGTATCTAGGATCTCCTCATACCACTGAGAGGATCACTCAAGTTTGCATCCTCCTTTGGCTTGCCCACCATTTCACATTAAATGTGGTGGTTAAACATTGCATTGGTCGAATCTCCAAACAACTAGATTATGATGGCTACTCATGTCTGAATGCCTCAACATATAGGCCATCATCTCTTCTAATTGTCTTCCATCAACATCCATGCATTTAATACATTCCATGAATTTAGATTTGTTGCATCCTCAATAGATTGTGTTAGTGCTCAAATTAGTTTCGCCCGTTTGTCCTTGAAATTTTTCAATTTGCACGCTTTGTCATGTTTTCTATCTCCCCGTATTGATGCATGGAAATTCCATCTTCCAGGTTGGTTGCCATGATCAATCCCTTCCTTGGTCGAGGATCACTTAAAATCTAGAATTTGTTTTTCTTTCTCTGTCCATGTGAAAAGAATTTGTAACTTGGGTGAAAACTCGGGTTTTCCCTTCCTTCCATTTTCCACAGTCACGTTTTGTTGTCCCTATCATTTTTGTCCCAAATATATGTGGAAACATGATTGGATGTGGCTCAGAGGATCATATTTGGGCCTTATATCATTTCCAAATTCTCTCCTTGAAGAAGGATTCATTTCCAGTGCAAATGGTGATTTTCCTACATTTTATAGTTTGATGGGTGTGTTTTTCCCCATCAAATTTATATCTCAAAGCATATGTGGAAACGTGGCCCTTTCTGGTTGGATGCGGCTCAACGGGGCACTTTGAAAACTCTAAGGCTCACTTCAACTCAAAATTTGTCCACATGGAGGGCCAACGCTCATATGAAAATTCACCTTTTGGTTTGACCTTGGAGTTGCGTCGGGAGACACGTGGAGGTTTCCGCTGCCTTGCCCAGACTTAGATAATTTTTTCATGTGGCTGGTGCAGCTTTGGTGGACCATGGACACATGGAGGGCTGACACTCATTTGAGGATCTCGCCTCGGGTCCCACCTTAACAATTGCGACAGGGAGACATGTGGAGGCTTCCGCCAGCTCTGCTCTATACTTAAACTTTTCAAAGTAATTTTGAAAGGCCTGGGACATGTGGAGGGACTGCGCTTGTTTGGGGACTGGCCCTTAAATTTTATTTTAAAGAAGCACCAGAGGACACTTGGAGGCTTCCACTCACTCGCCTTTGCTTGGACTTTTTAACGGCCAAGGAAAACTATCTCGGACCCTAGACACATGGCGCCTTCCGCTAATCCTTCAACTTTTTTAACAACTCTGCTAGACTGAGACACGTGGTGAGCCCGCGCTTGTTTGGGGTCTCCACTTTTGGGGACCATCTCAAAGTACGCCATTGAGACATGTGGAGGCTTCACTGGCTCCTTTTTACTTAGACTTTTTAAAGGCCAAAAGGCATTTTTCTTGGGCCCAAGGCACATGGAAGGCCCGTGCTTGTTTGGAAACTTGCCCTGTACTTCTCCTTTGTAATTGCGCTAAGGAAACACGTGGATAGCTATAATATAAAGTAAAGAAGGGCAGAATCAATGGTTCTTTGTGCATTTAACCTATTTTTCTACCATTTTTCTCCAAGACTCCTGGAGATGCGAATACACACTGTTTTTCATCATTTTTGATGAAATTCCTTTTCGTTTTTGTCTGCAAAGTGCCATTGAGTGGATTCAAAACTTAATTTGTGAGTCCAAGGATTGTTAAGGTTGATATTTTGAAGTTGGAATTGCTCGAGCACTTGCAAAAACATGAATTACTAGAGAAGATGGATGCGGGGCAGAGTTGCAGAGGAAAAAGAGGGAAAAGGATGAAATGATGAAGGTTATAGGTGCAAAGGATGGAAAAGGTGTTGCCTCGAGAGCGAAAAGGATTGCTGTCAGATCTAGCTATGTAGAGCCTCCGAAAATGATTAAAATGGGGATTTCTCGCATGACAGAATCAAAATGATTAAAAGGAATGCCAAAAAGTTATGGCATGGCATCCTAGTCATTAGTCAAGGGTCTAAGAAATGTGATCAATTCATAATTGGTCCACCTGGTAGCTTTCGGATGTGAATTTGTTAAACGTCGCTTTCTGAGGCAAATTGGTAACAAGCAAAGGTCCCTCGAATATTATTCTTTTTGGGGGAAATTTTGGGATGAGTGAGCGAGTGAAATGTATAAATGCAATGAGAATACTCTTGCAAATGGTTGGGGGTTGAATTCTTAAGAGAAAATTTGAGAAAGTCATCTTCTTGAGAGACCAATCCGAGATAACTTGTTAATTTCTTCTGTGTTATATTTTCTATCATGTCAAGTTGGTTGTAGATGTATAGCCATTGATGAGCACTGAGATTACTCTGGAAGCTTTCCCTGATGAATCTAAGTAATTTTGAGATTAATTTGTGTCAATCTGGAGTAATTAGTGTCTACTTTTTTGTAATGTCTCGTAAGTAGCTTTACTTGTTCCTATTGCAATCATACATTGAAATCTTTGTGAAATCACACAAGATCTTATCCCTATGATATTTTAGTGGCATTTGTAATTTCATTTCAAGAAGAGCCTTCATCCTGTGATGAGATAAACAAATCAAAATCACTTCACTGTCATTTTTTGATAAAGATTGTTTGTAAGTCTTTGGGTGTACCTTAGGCATGATTGATTAGAGATTTTGGTGTTTAATTGAGTCTTTTAACTCAAGCCTTCATGTTAGATTCTCAAAGATTGTGTGAAAACATGTTGATCTGGGCCTCCATTGAAGCACTAACTATTCTGAAGCTTTCTATTGTTGAGTTTTCCATTGTTGTGAAGTTTCTCAAAGATCTGGTATAATCAACTTTATCCTTCTTAATCTCCCACCAAAATCATTCAAAAACCATGAATCCATCCTGAACTACCCCTGTTTTCCCTGTATATCCACAAAGGAACAAAATCTATTTACTAAAATATGCAGAACAATCAAGATTTAATAATGCCTTCTGTAAACCTTAGCCTTGTTTTAAAAGTATCTCCATCTTTTAGAAGTGACAACTCTTGAGAGTTATATTATGGAGTATTGATCGTGCTTTCCAAAGGTTTTAATCATAAAATTTGTGCAAAATTAGGATATCTCCATCTCCTTCATCAAACAGAGGTTACACTAAGGGTCCTCTCACCCTGGTTGAAGAGGCACAACCTAAAGTAGTAAGGACAGGTTAAATACTCTTGAAGGTGTTATCCATCTCTCCACAAATCTGAGTGACAAAAGGCCAGTTAGATCTCATTCCCGGCTACAAAAAGACACATTATGATTTATCTGTCTATGATCTCTGTGCCCAATCTGTGATGTTGCTCATCTTGAAAAGGAGAACAAATTTGGATACCAACAGATTGTAATCTCTAAACTAACATTTAAAATTATAATCTTCCAACAGTTCCTTTGAATTATAATGTTAAATTCACACATTCCCTTTTTGTAACCCTGCATGGCATATACAATCAAAGGGGGACATGATGTACTTCAAAAATCTCTCTTTTACCAATGCCTTAACCACTGCTTTACGCTACAAAGCATGTTCCCAAATGGAAGTCTCGAAACTATTACTATCAAGCTTGAGGGAAATGAGAGGTCAAGAAGCATCCATCTTTGCATTTTCGATCCTCTAGCCACCCCAAAATTATATTGCATTATACGGATCGAACACGATTTTCATCTCTTATAAATATCCTCCATTGACATCCATGCATTAGATTCATTCCATGCATTCAGATTTGTTGGCTCGTAAATAGATTATAATACTCACACCAACTCGTTCCCTTCTTGTAACCTTGGATGACCTTGATGATCGAAGGAGGACATGGTGCGCATAGAAAAAAATCCCTCTCTTTCCAATGCCTCAACCATTGATAAAGCTAAAAAACATTTCCACATCCAAGTATTAGTAAACATGCCTTTCAAGCATCAAGGAACTTAGATGTCACGGTGTTTTCAGTTCTCCTCCCTCAATCTTCTTCTTTGTCACCCTCCTCCTCACAAGTTTATTTCCCTCAAGTTTAACTCCTTCAACGCATCCCCTTCGACGTTTCCATCGCACATTCCACATGTGATTTATAGTACTATTACAGTCACTCCTCCCATCCCTCTCCACTACAATTATGGGTTATGACTATCTACATAACAAAAATAATAATAATAAAGATTTTTATTTAGCTAAAAATAATCATTACGTAAGATATTCTAACATTTTTAATTTACAATATTTGAATAATGGACAATGAACCAAGTTTAATGAAGTCTCTAAAATAAAATTTGGAAAATGGGCAACGAACTAAGTTTCATGAAGTTTCTAAATTAAACATAATAAGATAATGTGACCATAATTTTAAATTTAATTGTTAATTTATAGGCCTATAAGTTTTAATTTTTAATAATTCTAATTTTTAGTAATTTTAATTTTAATTGTTAAGTTACATGCCTATAAATTTGTATTAACTACATTACATTTATTATATGATAATTTATTATAAATAATATTATATTATAATTTATAATATTATAATTAATAATAAATTTTATATATTATAATTAATATTATATTATACAATATTAAAAATTATGATAAATTTATTATAATTTACAATATTATCAGAGACACCTAAAATCCGCTTACGCAATTTTATTACTTAAATTGCACTAATGACTTTCTCATCTTCTCCTCTTCGGTCAATCGATTTACATTTCGTCAATTAACTATTCTTCACTCCCTCTCACTTTGGCCAAATAACAACACTTCGTTATCTAACTATACTTCTAATTCACTCAGGATGCCAATTACGCCATTTTGATTGGTGATAATCCTCTTAGTTAGCTAATTATATGTTAATTAAGCCTCTAATGTTGCATTTAACCAATAAACCTTCTTATTGGCTAAATCCCGCTTCCAAAACTTCCAAAATCTATCCAAACCCCATACAAATGCTCTCAGAAAGCTTCCTAAGCATAATAAAATGAGTGCAATGGTTAAGGAGAAGCTTACCATGCTTATGCCATTACCCTCACACATCTTCCCATTTCCTTGCTCGGGTTACAATTGTATGGAGGCTTCTGCATACACCTTGACAAAAGTTTGATTTGGTGCTACTTGCACTTTGCCATCTCGAGAGGCAACGCCTTCTTCCAATAATATCCTTCGCCTCGAGATTTGCATAGATAACTACCATGTAAAATTAATCGTCAAGGCATACCTCGTGACATGCGCTTCGATTGATAGGACTTAGGGTTTTGTAATCATTTCTGGCCAATCTACAAGTGAGAGCTACCCTTCACTCAAAATGCACATATGCATGTATGAAATAATCATGCAACCCATGTGAACCCATGATGTCATGCTTTCCATGTGTCATTCAATTTCATACTTAGTTTTTGTGGGTGGTTGAAAAAAATTGTGTTTTTCAACAATGTTGGAACAAGGAGGTGCAACCAGATTGAACCCGTGACTCCGCTTGGTCGTAGCACACAGTCCCCACCAATCTAGCTACCACCTGCTGGCTGCTTGAACATGATTTGATTTCATTTTGTTGAAATACACAACACACCACTGATGTGACCGCTAACGTGCGAGCCACCAGGGCATGTGCATGCATGGTATCATGTGTTTTGATGGGTCGCACACCCATCCATTGGTGCATTTTGAGTGAAGGGTAGTCATAGTTAAATGTACATGGCCAAGGTCAATCATTTATCCATCGCTTGCATTGCACCTCTTCGTGTCTTTGTGATGGTCTTCGAAAGCATCCCTTGGAAGGGACTTCTCTAATGACTAAGTCGAATTTGGGAGGACATGTGCAAGTGGTGGAATCCACCTCTACTTGTAAAATTCCATTAAAATTTCATTCACCTAGCTCTTCACACAAATTTCTCTGCTCTTGAGCCAATACCCTCATCACCACCGAGATATATGCCATTGATATGAGAAGGAATCGTGTAGGACGATAACCATAGTCATGAAAAATTATTTTTAACAACAAAGTACCGATGACTCTCTTTTATCGAGAGGTTGTGGTCCAAAAAATGCCCCGCGTTTTGGTGGAGGAAAGACACCCAAAAGAGAGGAAAGAGAGATGAAATCACAAGCTAGTACTTTTCCAAAAATATAAAAATGAAGAGCTTATCTATCTTTATGTAAATTTGTATTATTTAATGTTGTTTTCTTATAAAAGTATTTAACCCTTAATTTTTTTTTGAAGTGCCCAAAAAACACAATCAACATAGGTTGTATTATCAAGTTTAAGACATTGACTACCAAACTTCATTTTAACGATGCACTTATACATTTAAATTATAAGACATAGATTTGGATAGTTCTATTTGTAATTTGAACATGCTAATAGTATTCATACACCTACCATTAATACTCATATGATCAATCATCTCGTATAAATTTTTGAAGCAAAATCAATTATTAAATATATATTTGAAAAATAATATGTATCAATTTAAAGTTTTTTTATTTTGGATTTATTCGTTGTAGTTTCACATATCTCTAATTTGTGATGGATGGAAAAATTATAACTCCCACAATAGTCGAATGAACATCAAATTTAAAGTCGGTCATATTGTACTATTACACTCACTCCTCCCACCCCTTTCCACTACAATTATGGGTTACGACTATCTACATAATAAGAGAATCAATAATAAAGTTTTTTTATTTAGCTAAAAATCATCATTAGACAAGACATTATAATATTTTTAATTGACAATATCTAAATAATGGACAATGAACTAAGTTTAATGAAGTCTCTAAAATTAAATTTGGAAAATGGAATCAACTAAGTTTCATGAAGTTTCTAAATTAATTTACACACTTATAAAATTAATTTTAATTTTTCATATTTATTATTTTTATTTTTTATTTTACCAATTTTATTTTTTTTTAATTTTTATTACTTTTAATTTTAATTGTTGTTAATAGTAATAATAAAAAAATAAAAATGATTTTATCAATTTTTTTTTAATTTCAAGATTTTTATATTTTATTGTTAATTTACAAGCTATAAATTTGTATTAACTACATTAAATTTATTATATGATAATTTATTATAAATTATATTATATTATAATTTATAATATTATAATTAATAATAAATTTTGTATATTATAATTAATATTGTATAATACATTATTATAATTTACTATAAATTATGAATTAATAAATTTATTATAATTTATGATTTATTACAATTTATATTTTACTATAAATTATGAATTATAGTAAATTATAACTTATTATTATCATTTATCATTTTTAGGCTAAGTGCACCAAGTTGGGGGCAAAAGGGGTCTTAAGTGGACGCATTTTTCTAAAAATTAAAAACTTCAACTTGTACGAGTTTTTTTGAAATAGTTACAATCAAAATTGGAAGATGTTGTATAAACATGAATCGTAGCATTTTGAGTCTAGTTTCTAAACTACTAATTTTTTTGAAAATAGATAATTATAAGTGGGTCAAATAACTCAAATACCAACATGGTGCTCTGTTTTTGTTAAAAAACATTACAGAGTGACTTTTGTGCCCCCCATCATTTTTTGAGCACCATTTAGTATTTTTGAAAACCCTTTGGTAGAAAGATAGCTAGGAACATCTAGTTTGGGCTACATTTTTTAAATATTTTTTAGCGAGTATTTATTTTTTTATGATTTTTCTAGTACATAAATTTTAAATTTAAAAACATAACGGAGCTCCAATGTGCCCCCCCTAACTACCTCAAAAAATATCGAAAAATAGTTTTTTTTTGAATGTGTATAGGATTTGGCCTAGTTTTTTATTTTCAATTTCAACGAGCCAAAATAAAGATATACGATGAAAGATAGACATGTTTAAACTTCAAAAATAACTATAAAAAGAATTGTTAGGAAATAAATAATATGGAAACATTATATTAGTTAGAAAAATTTAAAAATTATATTTTTAGAAAGTAGATAGTTTGTTCTACGTTATGGTATAATTTTTTTAAACGAATCGATCGTTTTATGTTGATTTATCATGGCGGAAGTGGATTTTTTGCATTTTCCTACAAAAACATGTGGTTTGTTGTGTTTATGCAAGTCCATGCCTTAGGCTTGGGGATCAAACCGGATCCAAGCCTCAAGACATGGCTTGGAAAAGTGAAATATCATAACGCGTACACGCATTATGCTTTTACATATTTATTAGGCCCCAACGTCTTTTTCCCCTCCTTCATGGGGTTTTTGTCCTATTTCTTTCTAGTCTGCAAATTCCCGTACATTATTAGAAAAATTTTAGTACTTCATCTTGTCCCCTACCCCAAAATATATTATTTTGCAATCATGGGCAACAAAAATGTCATAAGGACGTAAAGAAAGTCAATAACAAGATACCGAAGAAATTGGAAGCGTTGAGAATTAAGAAAGTGAAGATGATAGAAAAACTTCATGCAGGGCAATCTATCTGTTGTATTAAATGTATCTAGAATATTGATTTTGCTATGAATGTTGATATTGAATTGAATGATAATGTTGGTATGGATGAAGAAATTGATATGAATCCAATTGTTGAACCTTTACTTGAGAATCCAAATGTTGAAGTTTTACTTGAGAATCCAAATGTTGAAGCTTTACCTGAGAATCCAAATGTTAAAGTTTTACCTGAGAATCCAAGAATTGAACCTTTACATGAGAATCCAAATGTTAATCCTGAAATTTGTATGGAAACATTTAATGAAGAAATTAACCCTCTTAATGAATCTTCACCTCTTAGAACATCTCCTTCCATTTTGCGAAGAAAACCAATTCACTTAATTGAAATTGATGAAAACATTATAAAACTAATGCCTAACAAAATGTTTGACAAAAATGCGAGAAGAAAAGCTAGGGGAATTTGGGATAATTACTTTGCAAATTTAAATGACACACAAAGATGTCAATTATTTGTTACATTGATGAAATTAATTAAGATGAGACCTACAATGAAGACCCTGGGTTAAGAACTTCTAATGTTGTTGATCGAAATGCGTCAATTGTTGAAAATATACATAAAGCATACAAAACTATAGGTGTCAACAGACACACCAAAGATAGTAATGCTACATGGTGTGCACTTACTAATTGTATAGTAAGTGATAAAATAGTTAATAAACACTTGATTAGAAAAACAAGCAAAGCTTTGAAGCTAAACAAAAACACTAACGAAAGAAATAGAGAGATGCAAAAAAAAGTCTTGAGTTAGTCAATAACACTGACTATTGGGATTTCTCTAGTAGATTCCCATAGAAAGACAAGAATACATCTGATATTCTAAAAGAATTAATTATAAAATTTTGGAAAGAGAACACAAGGGTGTCACCTAATAGAAGAGATAGAGTACAAAGAAGAATAGGTTCATGTAATCGTAAATTGTGTGTAAAATATTTCTTAGATATGAGTCAAACACAATCGTTCTCTAAGTTTAAGAATGAAAATCCAAAAATTAACATTAGCCAAAGATTCTTTGAAATGAACAAACCCTTTTATATAAAAAAATCAATCACTCAAGTACCACTTGTTGTTACAGGCATCATTTTGAATTTTCAATGCATTATGATTTTTTTGTCAAGTACATCGTGTTTTACATACACACATCATGTTGCGGAGTGTGGATTAAATGTCCCATCAAAATCTTTAAGAGAATTTATTCGACAATATTTTGTGAAAAATCAACTAGTTTTTTTATAACAAAGCATGTTTGGATGGAACGTGCAACGTATATGGTGGCTTGCCAAAATTGAAAATTTGTATCCATGAGGAGATTATAGATTCAATAGGAAAAAAATTGGTTGGTTTCAAACAAATATAAATCGGTGGCATATCAATTTAAAGATGGAAAATAATCTAAGAGGTGTGAGCTTGTTACATAACAGTTACCTGAAACATAATATTTGGTCAAATTCAGAGAGGAAATTGTTTATGAGTATGCAAGGCACACACATAGAGCTCGATGGTTGGATGAACAATTCAAGTTAAGGAAGGAAACATTTCCACTTGGCACTATTGTTTCAGTAGTTGAATTCGCAAAGAATTACACATTGTAACCACAAATGGAGGTTCAGATCAATACTATAACTTAGTGCAAGTTACTATTTTCGTGCATATATCATTCATGCACTCTCTAGAAAGCACTGAGAAAGATCAAAAATATTAAGAGAGTATTATTTCTACATCAGTGAGGATCAGACACATTCTATAGAATATATGCAAGGGTGTTTCTAGGTGTTTTATGCAAACTTGAATGAGAGGAACATTTTATTCAATCAACATTACATTTGGTCGGACAACTGTACATCATAATTCAAGAATGCACAAATGTTTTATTAGCTAAGAAGGATGCACAAAGAAACAAGTGTACAACATATTTGGAGTTTTACTTGAGAGACATGACATGGGAAAGGAGAGCATGATGATGCAGGAGCATGTGTGAAAAGAGAATGTGCAAGAGAACATTAAAGTTCAAGGATGGTGCTAAATTTATAGATACAAGAAGAATTATTGATTGGTGTGTGAAGAACATGGGCTATCAAGGAAGTTCAATAGTTTGTAGATATTTCTGGTTGATAGAGTAACAACATTTGACAAGCTAAGAAGATTGTGATGCATTGCGAGATCAAGTGATACGCACTTGTTCCGCAGATTCGATGCAAGTTCTTGGACTCTTTATATTAGGTGGATGACATGTTTGTATATATCATGCATTGATTTTACATGGAATGAATGTGAGTCACAACAGTGGGTGGATGAATGGATTTGTAGACCTCTAATTCCACTTGACAATGTATATGAAGTTCCACAAGCATTACAACTTACAGTGTCTTCAGATCATATGACAACATCACCTGACTTTGACCAAGTCTCTGATTTAGTACAACAAGGTACATACATGTATATATCATGTTTTAGATTTATAAATTATTAAATGATCAAATCTTAATGTATTTTAAATTTGACTTGAGTTTTACTTTGTGATGTAGGGCACGTTTTTGCAGTTATTGTGACATAATTTAACGAAGAGGGAATAAACTAATTCTTGTCTCGTTGTGTAGAGGGAAAATTTTTGAATTCCACAGTCACTGATGGTGAAGGCCTTGAGTATCCCAATGGGTCAGTGGTAGTCATTGGAACTTGGCTTCAACGATATCCTATAAAAAAATCAAATACTTGGTTGTTTGAAGAATATGAAGTACATCGAAATATACTTCACTATTCACATTTGGTTCTTGCAACAAATATTAAATTGATCAAATATCAAGGTAGGTCATTAAACAAGAATCTATGGAAGGTTCATGAATCAAATCACAAAGTAATTCTTGCTTCTTCAAGAGTAGAGTTGATCCATGCAGTTCATTAGATTGAATTTACAAAGGTATGTTCTCCATGAATTTAATTTGAATATTTACTTTAATAATTTTGTTTAAATTCTATAGGATTAAAAATTCTATTTAATTTCTTACTAACATGTTTATGTCGGTTAGTGGTGCCAAAAAATCTTCCACCTTCATGTGGTTGCACTTTATTAGTAGACAATTTATTATTCTTAAAGCCAAGTGAAGCTAACATAAATTAAATATTAGAAAGGAACAACAAACCAAAATTCTCATTTCACCACCTATATTGTAAAAATATCTTATTAAAATTCTCATTTTTCCACCTATATTGTATGAACCACCTATATTATTCACATGATTGGAAATGGACAACCTTATACTTGACTCAATTTGGACTATTCGATGTTTTTACATATAATAAGACAAGGAAATGACTAAATGGAGATTGATAAAATAGAGATGAGATTTTGTAGAGGGTACCAACGTGGAGGTGTATAATCTGACGAGACCTCTCCAAGTGCCACTAAGTTTGAGAAATCACCTAGTGAAGTTATAGCCTTTTTTTGGACTCAACGCTTTTAAGGACTATGTCCTGGATGAAGTAGCTCGAAGCACCGAGAGTGTAGGGAACTGAAATGACGTCTCCCCTAATGTTTTCTAGGCCATCATTTGATTTGGTCCCATAAGCTTCCATTTGAAAAATATTACGTGTATAACCTTACATAGACTCAAAAACAATATTTCGTGCGTTTTCATACAATAGGACAAGGAGTAAACCAAATCGAGATGGAAAAAACCAAGATAGGATTTCATAGAGGGTCCTTACATAAAGGTTTAGGATATGATGGGAAGTCTCTAGGTGCCACGAGACTCGAGTAATCACCCATCAAATTTATACGGTTTTTTGGTCTCAGGGATCTTAAGGGACTATTCCCGGACAATGAAGTAGCCCAAAAGGAATGAGAGTGTAGGAAATAGAAAAAAGCCTCCAATAGCATTCACTATGTCATCCGGATGTGTTTACACAGACGGTTTGGTCCCACACAGCTCGTTTTGAAAAATATTACATCGGACAACCTTACACATACACAAATCAGTGCATATATTTCATGCGTTTGTAAACAATACGACAACGAGAGAACCAAATCGATATGGAAAAAACTGAGATAAAATTTTGTAGAGGGTCCTTATGTGGAAGTGTAGGATTTGACAAGACATCTCTAAGTGCCATGGAGATTGAGTAATCACCCATCAAAGTTATAGGATTTTTGGTCTCAGGGCTCTTAAGGGACTATGCACATACAAAGTATCCCGAAAGCATCGAGAGCGTAGGGAACCAAAAAAACCTCCAATAGTGTTCACTAGGCCATATGGACATGTTGGCATAGATGGTTCGGTCCCACGAGATTTCATTTGTAAAATATAGCGTCTGATAACCTTATACCAACTCAAACTTTAGTATTTGGTTTATTTGGAAACAATAGGGAAATGAGAGAAAAAAATGAAATGGAAAAACCAAGATAGAAGTTTGTAGAGGGTCCCTATGCAGAGGTAGGATTTAATGGGAGGTCTATAGGTGCCACGGAGATCGAGCAATCATTCGTTGAAGTTATACGGTTTTTTGGTCTCAAGGCTCTTAAGGGACTACACCCGACGAAGTAGCAAAAAGCACCGGAAGCATAGGGAACCAAAAAAAAGCCTCCAATAGTGTTCACTAGGCCATCCAGGACATGTTGGTGTAGACGGTTTGATCCCATGAGATTTTGTTTACAAAATATAGCGTATGACAACCTTACACCGACTCAAACTACACTATTACACGCGTTTACAAACACTAGGATAGAGAGATCACTTTAAATGATATGGAAAAAAACAAGATAGGATTTTGTATAGGGTCCCTATGTGGAGGTTTCAAATCTAATGAGATGTATCTAGGTGCTACAGAGACCGAGTAATCACTGTCAGAAGTTATACAGTTTTTTGGTCTCAGGGCTCTTAAGGGAATATGCCTAGAAAAAGTAGCCTAGAAGAAACGACATTATCCCGCACCAAAAAAAGAACCTCCAATAGTGTTCACCAGGACATCAAGACATGTTGGCACATACTTTGTTTGGTCCCATGATCTTTTGTCTGCAAAATATAGCATCTAACAACCTTACACTGACTCAAACTAAAATATTCAATGCATTTGAAAAAAATAAGACAATAAGAGAACCAAAATGAGATGGGAAAAAATGAGATAGGATTTCATACAGGGTCCCTACATGGAGGTGTAGGATTTGACGGGACATCTCTAGGTTCTATGGAGTCTGAGTAATCACACGTCAAAGATATACAATTGTTTGGTCTCATGGCTCTTAAGGGACTACACCCGGATGAAGTATCCCGGAAGCACCTGGGAGCATAGGGACCCAACAAATACTCTAGTAGGATTCACCAAGCCATCCGAATGTGTTGGTGTAGATGGTTTGGTCCCAAAGATTTCATTTGCAAAATATAGTGTCGACGATGCCTTTACACTAACTCAAACTACAATATTCGACACGTTTACAAACAATAGGACAACGAGAGAACAAAAATGAGATGGAAAAAACAAAGATAGGATTTCTTAGAGGGTCTCTACACGGAGGTTTCAAATCTTACGATACATCTCTAGGTGCCATGGAGACCGAGTAATCACCCGTCAAAGTTATACAGTTTTTTGGTCTCAGGGCTCTTAAGGGACTCTGCTCGGACGAAGTAGCCTAGAAGAAACGATACCGTCTCACACCAAAAATAATCCTCTAATAACATTCACCTATCCATCTGGACATGTTTTGGCACGATGATGGTTTAGTCCCACAAGCTTTCATTTGCAAAATATAGTGTGTGGCATCCTTACACTGACTCAAACTAGAGTATTCAACGCGTTTGGAAACAATAGGACAACGAGAACACCAAAATAAGATGGAAAAAAACTTGAGATAGGATTTTGTACAGGGGTCCCTAAACAAAGGTTTCATATCTAAAGAGACGTATCTCTAGGCATCACGGAGACCAAGTAATCACCCGTTGAAGTTATACAATTTTTTTGTCTCAGGGCTCTTTAGGGACTCACTTGCCCAATGAAGTATCCCGGAAGCAACGACACCGTCCCCCACCAAAAAAAATCATCCACTAGTGTTTACTAGGCCATCTAGATGTGTTGGCATAGATGGTTTGGTTCCATGAACTTTCATTTACAAAATATAGCATCTAGCATCCTTACACTGAATCAAACTACATTATTCGGCGTATTTAAACAATAGGACAACGACAACACTGAAATGAGATGGAAAAAATGAGATAGAATTTTGTAGAGAGTCCTTATGCAGAGATATTAGATCTGGGAGAGACCTCTTTAGGTACCACGAAGATCGAGTAATTACTCGTCAAAGTAAACAAGTTTTTGGTCTCGAAGCTCTTAAGGGACTGCACCCGGGCATGAGGTAGCCTGAAGCAACAACACCATTCCATACCAAAAAAATACTCCACTAGCATTCACCTAGCCTTTTGGACATGTTGGTGCAATCAGGTTTGGTGTCACGAGCTTTCGTTTGTAAAATCTAGCATTTGACAACCTTACATTGACTCAAACTACAATATTCAATGCGTTTGCAAACAATAGGACAATGAGAGAACCTAAACACATTGGATAAAACAAAGATATTATTTTTAGAGGGTCCCTACATGGAGGTTTTGGATCTAATGATATTTCTCTATGCACCACGAGACCGAGTAATCACCCGTTGAATTTATACGGTTTTTTGGTCTTAGGGCTCTTAAGGGACTACGCATGACGACAAGGTAGCTGTAGCAAGCAACGACACCATCCCACACCAAAATAAATCCTCCAATAGCATTCACTAGGCCATCCAGATATGTTGGCACAGATGGTTTGGTCCCACAAACGCGTTTTTACAAAATATAACATTTGACATCCTTACACTAAATCAAACTACAATATTCAATGTGTTAGCAAACAATAGGACATCAAGAGCACCAAAACGAGATAGAAAAAACCGAGTAAGGATTTTGTAGAGGTCCTTACATGGATGTGTCGATTTGACAATACATTTCCTAGTGCTATGGAGTTAGAGAAATCACCCATCAAAGTTATATCTTTTTTTTTTGGTCTTAGGGCTCTTAAGGGACTACGCTCGGATAAAGTAGTCTCGAAAGCAATAACACCATCCCACACCGAAACAAAGCCTCCACTAGTGTTCACTGGCTATTCGGACATGTTGACGTAGTTGGTTCAATGCCACGAGCTACCATTTACAAGATAATGGATTGGACAACCTCTCACTCTCTCTCCCTCTCATGTTTTCTTTCTCTCTCTCTCTCACACACAATCTCAATCTCACTCTCACAATGTATTGAGCTCACCATGTTCTTGTTAGTTGTTACTAAGTATCACAAAGTTTTAATTTTCAAGGTATAATGATTACATTGATAGGGAGGTTGGAAGCCATATTAGTCTTGTTGATAGTACTAATTACCCATGAAATCTAATTCTCCAGCTTTCATTTGCTTTTCTCATCTTCCATGTCATACTGATAAACGATTTTCTGATACATCATTGTAAATACATATACTTATTAAGAGTAGTGTTCATAGATGTAGAGGAAGAATGACGAAGTTGAGCATGATGGAGAGAGAAAGGAAAAATTTGAGGGAGCAAAACAGGAGGGCCATTACCACCAAAATATTCAAAGGCCTCAAGTGACATGGAAATTACAATCATAGCAATAGGGAATGGATAAGAACACACAGGGTTATCAATCACCTAGTAAATGGGAGTCAACTGACCTATGGCTTAGTGACCTTCCATTCATTGATGAAAGATGGATTTGTGAAACTGATTTGATGGTTTGAGCAAGTGTAAATAGGGTTGTTAAACATGTTTAACAAATTTTCCAGTCATGGTTCAATGTTTTATTATTTTTTTGTGCACTTGAGCTAGTATTTGTAAAGTGTGAACTATTGAGAGAAGTGAATGATAAAGCTCCAAGGATTTTTAGGAGTTGGAATTTGAGATTTTGGGAGCACCTTAGGGATGGAAAAAGTGAACTATTGAAGCTTTTAAGACTTTTTGGGCATCCTTAGATCCTTCTATCCATGCTTGTTGCAAAAAACATTGTTTTAAGGGGCATAATTGATAGTTTTGGTAAGATGAACAATAACTATTTTTGGATCCTTATAAACAAGTTGGTGATGGTCCTAATGATTGTCTGAGGTGTTTTAACTAGGGAGAAGATTAAGAAGCATTGAAGAATGCAATAGGTGCATGATAAGATAGGAACCTGTACAAAGACACCATGAGTAAGAAGAATCACATGTAAGGTAAATACACATATACACTTTGATAAATTGAAAGAATAATTACTCGTATTAGGTAAATCTTTATATAAATAAATTATATAAATATTGATTTCCAAATTTTGATGGATATTATAAATTGAAAACGCTAGTACATGTACATCACCAATAAATGAAAAAATAATTCATAATGTTTTAAATATTGTCAAGTGCACATCATATTAGTTTCATACAAAAATAATCTCAGAAATGTAAGGTCTCATACAAAAGATCGAGTTCCAAATACTATCAAGTTCAAATGCCATATAGGCATACATACAATGCCATGCACATAGGCATACAAAAAAATTCATGTAAGACACACACACACACATATCCTAATCATCAAAATCTATCCCTCTTTTGGCCTTTCTAGAAGAAGGCCCTCCCTTAGAAGAAGAATGATATCTATGATATTACTTCGGATCATCCGTTCCCATGCTACGAGTCTTCTTCCGTTGAAGACTCACCATAAATGAACTCGTAAATGCAAGCAATTATTTTTTGTCAAAACTAAATTTATATATGTTTTCAACATGTATTTGAAAACATGCTAATGAGAGTATTTACATAAATACACACACTTACCGCAAGCTCTCAGTCATGCATAATCTACATCTCACACTCAAATGAGTCATCGGGAGCTCCTGGAGCACGGACAAGGGTATCAAAATGATGAGATAGAGGAGTCCATGCCCTAAAGGTAAAAATAGAGGGGTTGAAGTTCCCTATATACAAATAAGATCACAAAATCAAACATTAGAATTAGCCAAAATATAACTAAGTGCATGTATGTGTAATGACAATATTGTAACTAATTTTATCAATATACAACTATTTTTTTACTCCGCCACACATGTCAAATGAACAGGGGTTGCTTACCTATCACAGTAACTCCTGTATACACAATGAAGGAAATTATTAACATAATTTAATAATTCTAAAATGAAGGACATTAGTAACATGTAATTTAACATTATATAAATTAAACAAGAAATTTAACGAAAATACATGTTGTTTGAATACCTCGGTGAGTTCTTTGTTAGAGTAGGTATTTGCCTTAGCTCATGTTCACCTAGGTACATTATTTACCTTTATTGTATTTATCCTCACCCACTTATATGTGTGGATATTTTTATTTATTTATTTAGATATTAGGAGATATTATCTAGTTGGTAGGTATAGTTCTTTCCTTGATCTATGGTATTGACTAGTTCTTTCCTAGATCTATGGTATTGACTAGATCCTTGATGTCTAGTTCTCTCCTAAATCTATGGACTTGACTAGTTCTTTGATGACTAGTTCTTTTCATGATTTATGGCTTGATCTACAACCTTGATTAGTTCTTAGATTGTTATTCCTTGCCTATATAAGCAAGGTCCATTCTCATTATATATAATTGAGTTCCATAATAATATATGATATTGCTGCTCATTTGTTTGCAAAGGTTTATGTAAATTTATTCTAGTGAATTGCTTTCATCTTATTGATCGTGATGTTTGATTAGCATCTGTGTTCTTGGCTTGGCACGATCTGGTTATCATTCCTTTTATGGTATCAGAGCAGGAGATTTCTATTGACATCCGTCTGTAAGTTTCATTTTGCAAGCATTTTTTAAAATATTCATATATTCGGGATTTTTCTGTATTTTGTTGCTGCGTGTGGTTTTATGCAAAATAGAGGTGACCATTGGATCCAGAAGGTGGGAAAACCCTAAGATCGACTGTAAACTCGGCCATTTTTCATGCGAGTCATTTTTTTGGTTTTGCAAAAGTGCATGTTTTTTATGCTCTTTCCATTGGAAATATTTATTTTGAGAATCACACTATAATTATAAAGTGCCATATTGTAACACGCACTCATTATAAAGTGCCAAAATCTGGGGGCTCTTGTTGCATTGTTTGGGGCTCTTGTTACATTGCTTGGTTCTTGCATTTCTTTTGGTGATTTTTTGAGGATGACATCTTTATCTACTTCTACATTAGATCATGTTGAGCCATTAACAACACATAATTACCACACATGGAAACCAAGAATGGAAACAATAATTAAGTGGAAAGGATTATGGGCTTTAACTTCTAAAGAACAACCAATGTTCACTAGAGAATATGAGAAATTTCAGTACCAGTGCAAATTTGATGAGTGTATGGGTTTGATAGGAACTTATGTAAGTGACAGTCTTTTATTTCATTTGGAAAAGTGTGACTCTCCTTTCAAAATATGGGATAAATTAGAGGATTTATTTGGTAAGGTGGATCATATGAGATCCATGCAACTTGAAATTGAGATCACCTCTCTTAATCCTGAAGATTTTCCAAAAATTATAGACTATCTTACCAAGTTCAAGCATTTGTTGACATAGTTGAAGGGGAGTGGAAGAGATAAGAAAGATGAAGAGTGTGTTTACTTGATTCTATCCAAGTTAAGAGGACCATTCCAAATTTTTGTTTCTACCTTTTTCTCTAGCATGGATGCCTTAGGTGACACCTTCAAAATGCCTAACTTAGAAACATTTTGTGAAAGACTTACTAGGGAAGAATCCAAATTATCTCACCTTGAGTCTTCCACCTCTCAAAAGGCATTAGTTGCATCTAATCCTAAGGGCAAGGGAAAACCAAATAGTAAAACCAAATCCACACCTTCTCCATCTCAAAATTCTCCTAAACCCAAAGAAAACAACTCAAAACCCAAGGAGTCTTCTAAATCCAAGAATAAGTCTAGTTGTTCATGCTCTTTTTGTGGGGGTAGTAATCATGAAGAAAATAGGTGTTATAAGCGAATGCAAGCCTTAGAGGATGTAGTCAAGAAACACAAAATTTCTATCTCCACTCCACCTCCTTCTAATCAGCATGGAAAAGCACTTAATGTTGTTGGAAGATCTCAGTCACAACTTGCAGACAATTGGGTTATAGATTCTGGTGCCTCTCATCACATGACTTCTTCCAAGGAGTCTTTTGTTTCTCTAGGTTTGAGTTCTACTTCCAAAATTGAGGTTGGAGATTCTTCCTTTCTTTTTGTTGAGGGAAAAGGTGATATACAACTTGATGGTGGTAGTATCCAAGATGCACTATATGTTCCTAACATCACTACAAATTTGCTTTATGTATATCAAATTTTTCATTCTGGTAAAGGAAAATAATGACTTTTACACCACATGGAGCAGAAGTACGAACTTTGTTGGAGCCTCATTCACTGGTTGCTCAAGGTATTGTTGATCATAGTTCTAGACTATATCACTTTGAGGGTTTTGATGACACTTCTTCTATAGGGTTAGGATTGGTTTCTCATGCAGATTCAGAGAGTAAGATTTGGCATGAAAGATTTAGACATCTCAATTACAGATATTTGAAGGAGTTGAGCACTCATGGTATGGTAGATGGTCTTCCTAGAGTTTCTTGTCTTGAGGGAGTTTTTCATGGTTGTGCATTAGGGAAACAACATCAAGATCCTTTTCCTAAGAATTTGTCTAAGAGATCTTCTTCACCACTTGAGCTTGTGCATAGTGACTTGATGGTTTTTCCTACCCCATCTTTCAATGGAGCTAAGTATGCACTTATATTTATTAATAATTTCTCGAGGTGTACTTGGGTTTATTTTCTCAAGTACAAAAGTGATGTTTTTTCACACTTCAAAGTCTTCAAGGCTTTGGTCGAGAAATAATATTCTAGTAGCATAAAGAACCTTTGCACTGATAATGGGGGGAGTACTTCAGCAATGAGTTTTCTAAATTTTTGGTAACTCAAGGCATTATTCACCAACATTTTGTTCCTCATACTCCACAATAGAATGGATTAGCAGAAAGGAAGAATAGAACTTTGAAGGAAATGGCTAATTGTATGATGCATTCTAGAGATATACCTCCTATCTATCAGGTAAGCAGTTAATTGTGCTAACTATATTCAGAATCGCACACCACATAGAGCACTTGAGCATTTGAATCCAGAGGAAGCTTGGTCCAACACTAAGCTAGATGTCTCATTTTTTCGAGTCTTTGGGAGCCATGCTTGGGCCTTTGTGCCAAAGAAGAAAAGGAAAGCTTTGGATAAGAAGAGTAAACCCTTGATCTCTATAGGGTATTGTGACGACATGAGAGCTTATCATCTTTTAGATCCTGATACACATGATGTTATTTTTTGGACACATGTTCAGTTTGATGAGCGTTTCACTCCTCATGATTCTTCATCTTCTTCCATTCCTTCTTCTTCTTCGTCTCATCTTGAGGATCCTTTCTTTGAGGAGGTTATAGATATCATTGAGGATCCTATTCCCACTGATGTTGTAACTATTCCTAAGTGGGCTTGTACTACAGTTTCTGAGGCAACACCTTTCATAGAGGATCTTCCACCCACTAGGCATCATCATGCACATTCTACAAGTTCTGGAATTTTGTGTCAGGTAGTTTCTGAGGATCCATAGTATTTTTCAAAGGCTCATGGGATACCAGAGTGGGATGATGCGATGACAGATGAGTATTCTTCTTTGATGAAGAATCATACTTGGGATTTGGTATCTCTTCCTAAAGGAAGAAAGATGGTTAGGTGTAAGTGGGTATACCAAACCAAATACGTAGTTGATGGGTCCATTGACAAGTATAAGGCTCGTCTTGTTGCAAAGGGTTTTTCACAAGTCGAAGGTATTGATTACTCTGAGACTTTTACACCCATTGCCAAGATGGATTCTGTACACCTTGTACTTGCTATTTCTACATCACAGGGGTGGCCCGTATACCAGATGGACGTGAAGAGTGCCTTCTTACATGGAGATCTACAAGAGGAAATATACATGGAGAAGTCATTGGATTTGTTCAGGATTCTTCTCTTGTTTGTAGGCTCCGAAGGTCTCTCTATAGTCTCAAACAAGCCCCTCGGGCTTGGTATGAGAAGATGGATTCTTTTCTTCTATCTACTTTGGTTTTGTTCATTGCCACTTCGATCATACAGTGTATCTCCAGCATGTTGGTGAGGATATTATGATACTTGTCTTGTATGTTGATGATCTGTTACTTACTAACAACTCTTCTTCCCACATTCAGAGTATTCAAAGGGCTCTTTCTACATAGTTTGACATGACAGATCTTGGGTTATTGCATTATTTCCTTGGTTTTCAGATTTCTCAGATAGATTCAGGGATTCATTTGAGTCAGCAAAAGTACACCCATGATCTTCTTCAGCGCTTTGATATGGCTGATTGCAAGCCAAGTCCATCTCCTTTTCAATCTAGGGTTACTCTTACATCCACATGTACCACACCACTTTGTGATCCTACATTGTATAGGTAGTTGGTTGGGAGTATCATGTACTTGACCCATACTCACCCTGATATTTCATTTGCAGTAGGGCTTGTATCTCGGTTTGCACATTCTCCTCATAGTAGTCATTGGCAGGCTGCTAAAAGGATTTTGTGCTATTTACAAGGCACTTCCCACTTTGGCCTACACTACACTAGGGGTTCTACTCAGTTGGTTGGGTATACGATTCAGATTGGGCAGGTTCTATTGATGACAGACGTTCTACTTTTGGCTATCTTTTTATGTCTTGGTTCTTCTCCAGTTGCTTGGGTGTGTAAAAAGCAATAGGCTATTGCACTTTCATCTTCGAGGCGAGTAGCAGTACAGGCAACAGATTAACGAGTCATCATATTCTTTGGCTTCACCAGTTATTGACAGAGTTTGGATTCCCATAGGATTCACCGATTGTACTTTGGTGTGACAACCAAAGTACAATTCACATTTCTTGTAACCCAGTTGAGCACCAATGACCAAGCATATCGAGATACACATCCACTTCATTCGGCAGCACATTTAGGATGGAGTTATTTTCTTGGAGTACCTTCCGACTCAAGAAGAGTTGCAGACATCTTTACGAAGCCTTTTGCATCACCTCGCTACCTTGAGTTGCGTGGAATGCTTGGGGTTTTGGAAGTTGTTCTTGGGGGTGTTCATGAGAACATATTCCTTCTTCTTCTTCTTTCTCTTTCCTTATAGCAGGATTCTTTCCTTCTTTTGGTTCAAGATTTCTTCATGGATATATTGTACATGAGTACCTCATCAGGCCTAGTTGCAAGACTCATACTATGGACATGCCACTTCTATTTTGGCCCCTAGCTTCACTTGAGGGGGGGTGTTAGAGTAGGTATTTACCTTAGCTCATGTTCACCTAGGTACATTATTTACCTTTATTTATCCTCACCCACTTGTGTGTGTGGATATTTCTTTTATTTATTTAGATATTAGGAGATATTATCTAGTTTTTAGGTATAGTTCTTTCCTTGATCTATGGTATTGACTAGTTCTTTCCTAGATCTATGGTATTGACTAGATCCTTGATGTCTAGTTCTCTCATAAATCTATGGACTTGACTAGTTATTTAATGACTAGTTCTTTCCATGATTTATGGCTTGATCTACGACCTTGATTGGTTCTTAGATTGTTATCCTTGCCTATATAAGCAAGGTCCATTCTCATTGTATTTAATTGAGTTCCATAATAATATATGATATTGCTGCTCATTTGTTTGTAAAGGTTTATGTAAAGTTATTCTGGTGAATTGTTTTCATCTTATTGATCATGATGTTTGCACGATCTGGTTATCATTCCTTTTAGTTACTGCACAGATGAAATTGTAGCGGCAACACCTTTCTCTACTCATTGCAAAGATGGTGGGGTGTCTAGTGAAGTCAGCATCTTTATCAAACATGTATAGGGTCAAGTTAGTGAACATACATATATTTGAGTTCAAAAGTCATATTTATATGCATATATGAAAATTATACACAATTAACATTCTAAATTACCTCTGTGAATGTATGTGTAAGCATGGTGCTTGTATCCTGTGGTTGGGATGATGATTCCCTTCCCTTGCACTTTGTAATATCAATGCATACATGTACAAATACAATTATTTCAAAAATTTAACATATATAAGTAAATCAAGTACTCCAATATTTTTGTAACACACATAATAAAACATAACTAATACCTATGAAGGTGATCTTTGTGAGTGTAATCCAAATCTCTCGCTCAAAAGGAATTTGACATAGTGTCATTATCATGTGCACTTCCAGTGCTAACTCCAAAATAACTAGTATGCATGAAAGTATCCTCCTCCTCAGGCCCCAAGCATATGCTACCGCATGACGAGAAAAGATGTGGCCTCATGTTATTTCTCCCCGAGGGAATACTGCAGTGTACCACCACAAGCATCTGGGATCAAAAATATTCCTCGTATGTAAAACAAGGGTATCGATAGTCCTGAAGTGCATGGAGTGTATCAATCTCTACTGTCTCCTTCACTGTTAGAGGGACAATCTTAGGGTGAGGGCATTTTGTGTGGGGACTCTACCCTGCGAATAGGTGTAGGTTGTGCACATGGTCGATCCTGTGTAGAGCCTTTTCCTCAGCCTGGAAATCCCATAAATCAAAATAGTTCGGGATCTCGTTGAGGATAAACTTGCAATAGAGTTTCCTCAAAAATATATAGTGGCACCTCATTGTTATTGCAAGGTGAAAAATCAAACACCATCCACCATCGGTCCCAAAAATTATTTTTAATCAAAACATTATTGCACTAGTAGATGGGAAACCATTTTCATGACAATGAAATAGGAAAATTGGTGCGACGGTCCTTGTATAAGGCGCATATGAGGTCTTTTGTAATTTATTTTTTCTTTACATCTATATATGATGATTTGTTGGAATAATAAACCCTACAATACTCTCTATAATATGTTTAATGATCAATTTTCCCGTTGTCGTGTCAACTTGAGCCACTAATGATTGACTCTATTGTGTTTGCAAGAGAGGCATAGTGGGGGTTTGTAGAATGTGAATCCCTCATTGTTTTGATTAAATCCTAAATTCTAATATGCGGGCTGCTAAATCTTCTTGACTACCCGGGGATGTTGAGCAACTGTAGGAGGGCTAGGAGGGATGACAGGAATAACAGGGTTTGGTTGTGGTTGATTGCGTTGACCTCAAACTGTAACAATAAAAAAATGTATTCAATTCAAATTCTACTCTATAATTACCAAATTTCAATGCAATTTTGAGAAAAGAATTGTGCCTACCTCTTCTCTGTGGTGCCATTGTCGATTCTGATCTTCGCGGTGATTCTGAGACGATCATTTGAGCAAGATCCAATGAAAAATGAAATGCGAGGGCATGGATTTCTTGTGAAACTCACGTTTGGGGAGTTAAAATGAGAAGGGTTCGGACTTTATTTTTAAATTTATAACAAACATAACGAATACCCGTTATACATTCGGAAATTACCAAACCAAATAAAATATAACGCTATTGTGTTATAAAGAGCATACGCATTTCGTTCATTTTTATTTTTGGTCCACTTTTTGCCCCCAACTTGGTGCACTTACCCTATAATTTAGAATATTATAATAAACTTATTATAATCTATTAATTATAATAATTTAGTAAATTTATTATATTATATTGTTTCAATTTATAATATTATAGTTTAGATCAAATTTATAATTTATGATAAATTTATTATATTATATAATTTCAAATTATTAATTTATTAAATTATACTATTATACTTTATTATAACATTAATAATAAATTGATTATAAATTATAATATAATATTTTAATTTATAAACAAGCCTATCGACTTTATTTATAACACCAAAGGTGCTAATGCTAGTACTTATGACACTCACTCATCCCACCACTCTCCGCCACAATTATGGGTTACAACTATGTACATAATGAGATAATTAATAATAATGATTTTTATTTAGCTAAAAATCATCATTACACAAGATATTCTAATCTTTTTATTTACATTATATGAATAATGGACAATGAACTAAGTTTCATGAAGTTTCTAAATTAAACATAATAAGACAATGTGACCATAACAAGATGTGTTAACAAACATCATTTTTATGTAGTACCCTAAATTTGGTTTGAGGCACTTGACAAAAATACTTTTAATACCTTTAGAGACATTTGGTGTGTGTGTGTGTGTGTGTTTGTAAGATCTTAATCATGTATATTTCCCCATTCCAAACAACCTTTAATTATCCACCATAGTGTTTCCATTCTCCAAAAGAGATTTTACCAAAAAACCACCATTTCATTAAATTTGGACTTATAAACACCAATTTTCTAGACTTCCAATAATTTGCCATAATAGAGGTATATGGCAAGGCGACCCAATCTCCCCTCTTTTATTCATTATTATGGCTGACAGTTTAAGTAGATCTATATCCAAAGCTATTGACATTGGCATGATAAAAGGCTTCCCTCCAACTACTGGTAATCAGACCTCCTCTCATCAGCAGTTTGTTGATGACACTCTGCTGCTTCTAATGGCTTCTATTATTGAAGCAAAGGCCATTAAAATTGTCCTTAGATTTTATGAGGAAGCCTCAGGACAAAAAGTTAATTTTGACAAAAGCTCTATTTATTTCTTCAATACTCCTGAGGAGAGGCAAAGAAAGATTGCTAATATTCTTGGATGCACCATTAATTCCCTACCAGCTACTTACTTAGGGTTACCTTTAAGCACTGGCAAGATTTCAGTGGAGGTTTGGAATGATCTTATTAAGAGATTTCAAAGAAATTTGGCAGGATGGAAAGGAGCTGTCCTTTCAAGTGTAGGTAAGTGCCTTTTGGTTAAAAGCACGCTTCAAAACTTGCCTATTTACATACTATCAATGTTCAACATGCCTACAACTGTGATGAACAGTATTGAGAAGATTCAAAAACACTTTTTGTGGCACGGTACTGAGGAAAGATTCAGATATCATCTTGTGGCTTGGGAACAGGTTTGTAAACCCAAGAGACTAGGGGGGTTAGACATCAAAGATATCAAGCATATGAGTACTACCCTTACTGCAAAATTAGGATGGAGATTGATAAAAGAGAACAGACCTTGGACAGAGCTGATTAAGATCAAATATCTTTCAAATCAGAACAAGATTTCCTTCATATATGATCAGTCCCTTCCGAGTGGTTCTATTTTCTGGAACAACCTTCTTCGCAGCAGACACATTCTCTTTCAGGGATGTAGCTGGAAGCTTGGAGATGGGCAAAACATAAACTTTTGGACTGATAAGTGGACTGATTCTAACTGGATTTCTGCTTATGATCATATGAAAGACAATTTAATTGCAAAGTATGGACACAAAATCCAAGGATACATTGAGAGGGATGGAAACAAAAGAAAATGGAAGCAGCTAAAAGTGGAGAATGATAGTATTCAGGCTGATATTATATCTCTCCAGAATCAACTTTCCCTAATCCATCTAAGTAATCAAAATCTTAAAGATGAGCTCATCTGGAATGATTCTTTTGATGGGGATTACACTGTTAAATCAGGATATAATTCTTTCTTTACATCCATGGAAAGTGAAATCAAGTGGCATAAGTTGTGGATGCCGGAGCTAACCCCTAGAGTGAACTTCTTTTGGTGGCTAGTTATTAATGGCAAGATCCTTACTAATGATAACCTCATTAAGAAGGGATTCATCATGCCTAATAGATGTTGCATTTGTCGTGAGAGGTTGAAGATATAAAACATTTATTCCTCCATTGTGAGATTGCTTCCAAAATTTGGCAGCTTATTTTTGCAAAATTCAATCTGAGATGGATTTTTCCCCTTACCTGCCTTCAGACTTGGGAGCAATGGAGCTCTCCATTTAAACATTGCATGGTGAAAAGACTATGGCAACTTGTTACGCCACACATATGGAGAATCTGGAAGGCTCGTAATGATAGTATTTTCGAAGCAATAGGCGAGGGCTTGTAACAAAGTTTATAAGGAAATAATCATTCTTTGTGCAAGATAATATTGCTAGATTTAAACCCCCTAAAAACAGACTCTACCCGGAGAATGAAGAATGCATTCTAACTGAATGGAATATAGCCACTATCAGCAGAAATAAAAATGGTACTGACAGAAACACAGTCCGATGGATTAAACCCCCCACTGATTGGCACAAGTTAAATTTTGATGGGGCCTCAAAAGGCAATCCGGGTGACTCTGGTGGTGGGGGCATCATCAGGGATCAAAGAGGCTGCTATGTTGCTACTTTTTCTGGAAGAATGGGAAGACAGACTAATCATTATTCCGAAGCCATGGCGGCTCTTTGGGGTATTAGACTTGCCAGAGATTGTAATATTCAAAATATCATAATTGAAGGTGATTCTCTAAATATTATAAATCTTCTGAACAAAAAGCAACACCCCAGCTGGTCTATCAGGGATTATATTGAGGAAGCTATAGATATATGCAAAAGCTTTGCTAATGTCCACATCACCCATACTTATCGGGAAGGAAACAGGGTTGCCGACAATTTGGCTAACTTAGGTGTTAATAATTCCTTTCAAACTTGGATTGGCGGGGACGTTCTGCCCACTCATGTCAATAAATCCATCATCATTGATCTTCATGGCAATGAAAATCATGACTAACGGCTGTATTTTAGATGCTAATGTGCGGATCCCCAAGTACATGATGATGACATCACAAAAGATTTGGATGATTGTTGTGATTTGTGCGGGTTGGATTGCCATCATTTCTTGGCATGGGAGGAAAGTTGGGGAGCGGGGCAATAATAACAATAGCATTATAATTAAGCCGGATTTCACGGGAAGAATAGATTCAAATACCAAAAACACCGCTCGGTTTATCCCGCACATTGCAAGCTTTTTTATCGTTGAAAACAGGAATAGGAACAGAGAGAAACATGGGGGTCCACCATGCAAAACCGAACCCGACCCACAATCACGAGTGAAAAGAGAACACGGAGCTTTGGGAGTACCTGCGAAATCGGGGCTGTCGAATTTCATTGAGAGGATTCAAGGCTTCGACCAAGACATCTCCATCAAATTCGCCAAGGGTTGGAAGAACAGAATTGTCAAGTATAGTAACATGAAAATGGAAATTACAGAAGAGCTCATAGCTCAGATCATGGGTCTTAGCCTAGAAGGCACAAAATTCTTCAATAAGAAGGTCGACAGGGAGATGGAAACCAAGAAATTTCTAGAAGAGGGCGAGAATCTTGAGTTCACAACTGCTGGCCTCAAGGTGGAGTCGATCCCTGTACCTTTTGATGAACTTGCCAAAATGGTGGTAAGGTATGTTACCCTTGAAGGAAGATATGTGACTATTCCTCACAAGCATCTAATTTTTCTAAATCATTTTCGTAGAAATAACATTATTAGCTTTCCTCATTATCTGATCAACTCCTTGGAGAAATCTATAAGGGAAGTTCAAAATCACTCTAGGGCTGTCCCTCTACACCAAGGCCTTATCCTCCTGATTCACCGCCACTTTTCCAGCTGCCCTCCCATGAACCCTATCCCACCTCCCTCCTTCATACCCCCACCTACCCATACTGCTCCCACTCCACCCCTGCTAAAAAGAAAGAATGATGATGTTGGCTCCAGCAAGAAAAGCAAGAAAGCTAAAATCCCTGCTTCCCAACGAGTCCTTAGGAGCCACAAGGACTTAGAACTAGTTGAAAACCTCCTGCATATTAGCATGCCTGTGGAGAAGCCCAAAGAGGAGGATTTGCTGGAGAGGGTTGACAGATTGGAGAAGGAGATTCAAGAGCTCAAAGGGCTCTAAAAAACATGGAGAGAGCCAAGGGTAAAAGGATCCTTCAAAGTGAGGAGGAAGAGGGGGTCATGATGAAGTCTTAAAGAAACTGCAGTCCCTTGATGGTAGATTGGGGAATGCCAAAAGCCACAATGACTACATTTTATCTTCCCTCAAAAGAATTTATAACTTCATTGAACAACATGTCCACAGTGTTTGCAGTTTAAGTGGAATCAATGAAGACATATGGGGCCCTAAAGAGAATAGGGACATTGCAATCTCCCAAGCAGACATGAAGGACCCCTCTCAGGCCACTGCCATTGCCTTTTTCATGTCATTGCAGGCCATCAAGACCAAGATTGATAGGGCCATCAAGTAATGGGCTGTTGTGCTGCTGTTTTTGGCTGCGATCTGGCTGTCCTCGGGCGGTTCTGGAGCTGTTTTTTGGCGGAGCTCGTTATTCTGTTTCTCTTTTGGTTTCTTTTTGATCTTGTCTTCTTAGTTCTAGATCTATGTACATTTTGATCCACTTTTCACCTATATTGTAATATCTGGCTGTTGAGCCTTCTTGGTTGACTGTTTTGCCCCTCTCTGGGCTACTTCTCTCTTTTTTTCTATCTGGGTTTTGAGCCCTTTTGTATACAGGGTATAGTCCCTTCAAAACTATTTTCCCTTAATAAATAAAAAATAAAATAAAATAAAATAATGTGATTATTGGTTTTATAAATATGAAATTTTGTTTCCAATTGTGTGATTATCATTTCCGGTTGTGTGATTATTGTTTTCCATTTGAGTGATTATCGATTTCCGATTATGATAATATTGGTTTCCAATTGTGTGATTATCGGTTTCCAGTTGTGTTATTATTGGTTTCCAAACATGTGAATGTTGGTTTCCAATTGTGTTATTATCGGTTTCCAAACATGTGAATAATGGTGACTAATTGTGTTATTATTGACTATTTTCACTTTAAGGGATAATGAGAGGCGTCTCATTCTTTCCCTTTTTTAACTTTACCATTCTATCTCTTGAGTTTTCTGTCCCATTTTCCTCTTGAATATTTATCACTTTTCCATATAATCTACCTTTTTTATTTTACATTTAACTTTGATAGTGAATGGAAGGACTTCTTTTTCCCTCTTTTTCCCTTGAAGAATTGTCTAGTTGTAACTAGAGGATTGGTGTAGACACCAATTTTTGGTATCCCCTGTCGCTTACCCCATGTCCACTCCCCTTCATCATCATTCCTCACATACATATCTCTCTTCTTATTCAAATGTTCCCTTTCCTTCCTAAATCCCATTTATTCAAATTTTCCACATTATCCCACCATTTATTTTACTTCCCATAATTTATCCATAATCACTAATAATTATCCCTAAATTCCTTCATTAATTCATTTATCCTCCATAAGTGCCCCTTTTGTCTTCCCTAGGTCCTCAATTAATAACTTTATCTCCCCTTTGCCTTTATTTAATATTTTCCTACCTCTCACCTACAATTTATCCTTACCATGCAACCCTAACATGTATTTACCACCCGAAACCCTAATCCCACCTCATAAGGGCTCTTTGCATCATGCTAATTACATTCCCACCGCCCCAAATCAACGGGCCATTGTAGTCACCAGGTGACCCTTCCGGTTTCCATTGACCCTATAAATATGACCATATCCCTCCTCTCATTAGGATGTAATTTTTGAGATTTTGGGCTTTCTTGCGACCTTTGCTTCGTTTCTTCTCTTCTTTACAACTATTATCACCACCTTAGAGATAATTTGGAAATATTTTGCATCACCTTTGGAGATTTGAAGTTTTTTTTTGCTTAGTATTTTGGTACCCAAATTGGTTCTCCTTCAAAGGCCAAGCAACATCATAGATTTGACAAGACACTTAGAGGTAGATAGATAATCATATATGTCATTTTGTAGCCAGGGAAGCAATCTATCTGACTTGTTAGCACTTAGGTTTTGAAAGGAGTGGGTAGCACCTTAAAAGGATGTGATCTGATCCTAACTATTTTAGGTTGTGCCTTTCAACCAAGGTAAGAGAACCTATTTTGTAACCTCTATTTATTAAAGAACAATGATAAGTCCTTCTTTTACATTTTATAGAGAAGACCTTGGGAAAATATGATCAACACACCAAATCTGACTCTCACGAGTTGTCACTTCCAGATCATGGAGATATTTTCACAACAAGGCAAAGGTTACTAAAGACATTTGAAACCCTGATTACTTCTGCATGTTTTGGTAACAAAGATTATGCATTTGTATGCATATAGGACAAATAGGGGTAGTATGGGTAGGATTAGTTGTTTTTAAATAGCTTTTGGTAGGAGGTGAAGCAGGATAAAGTTGATTATACCAAATCTTTGAGAGTTCTTACAAAATGGAAAGTCTAAACAAAAGAATACTTGAATAGCTAGAATGTTCCTTTAACCAGAATATGTACTCAAATGGAAGCCTCGATTTGCACTTTTTCACATAATCTATGATATTTTAACACGAAGGGTCGAGTTAGAAGAATCAATAAAAGATCAATATCTAAGCGCAATCATGCACGAGGTAAACCCAGAGGATTACAAACAATCTCTGTCAACAAATGAAAGAAAAGTGATTTTAAATCATTTATTTCACTCCCAGATGAAAGATCTCCTGAGAAATGAGATTACAGATACCACTAAACTGTCACAAGGATTGAGATTTGTGTGATCAAGACATTTTGACACGATTGCAACGAAATAAGGAAAACTATTTACAGACATTCGAAGTAAAACAAACACATTTTACATAAGATTCACACAGAATAACTCAAATTTGATTAAATTTATTACCAAGGAAAGTTTCTTAGAGCTTGTCAATGGTGTACACTTGCAACCACCTTGACATGATCAAACTTAATACAAAATAGATATACAGGCTTCTCAAAAGACAAGCTTTGTCGAATTTTCCTCTTGGGAATTTTATTCGACCTTTAACACTCCAACCTCGACCTCTAACCTCTCTGCACGAAAAATTTGTGCCATTTATAACATTCAAAATAGAGCCCCTTCTCCCCAATAGAAAAAAATGTTTAATGCACTAGTGCTCGCCATGATTTCGATCATGATTCTCGAAATCGAGATCTGGAAAAACCCGCCAGGTGCTCGAGGGGGCAGATCTCATTGAATATCTCCCGCATTCAACCCCTTCTTTTGGTAGATCACTTTATCTTTAATTTTCCAACCACTTCTGCCCCTAATCTATCAAATCTAGCTCCTTGCGTGCTCGGGAGAAGAAAAATGGAAAACCTAATCGAGGCACGATAGTGGACCATTTTAATGGCGAAAGATGTCTTTCGAGATCTTCCCACCAAACTTAGATATCAACATTAAATCCCCTCTCTTGCTTGGTGTGTAGGAAAGACCAAGAAATCATGGAGACTCACACTTCCAGGACGTGTTTCAAAAATGGGGGAAATTAGATTTAGACTCTCACTGTCGTTGATCTTTACTTTGAATTTGGGTTGTCAGCGTGGAAGATTTAAACTTAAAAACAGAGACCCGGGGGCTTCCTCGACTTTTTACAACTTTAGGAAAAATGGAAAATTTGCACATTTTGATCCGCATCTCTGCCCTTGGGAAATGAGCCTGACACATGTCCTAAGGTGGGTCCCAGTGGAACCATAGCCAAATTCTACCATTTTACTTCCTTTTTGGAAAAGGAAAATTTTCCAAGTTTTCCTCGCAACTCCGCCCTTGAAAAATGGGCCTGACACATGTCCCAATGTGGGTCCCAGTAGAACCGCACTTCCTTTTTCATTTTTAATTTTTTTCTCCCAAAAGGAAATTTTTCCAAATTTCCCAGAGTCTGCACCTCCATTGTTGACTGGAGCAAGATTTGACATTTCCTTTATCGGGCCTGTGGGGCATTTTGATGTTTTTAGTCATTTGCATATCAAGGGGCAAAAAATCCAAATTACCTCCAATGGTCTACTTCCCTACCCCTCTGACTTTTCAAACCACCACGTGTCACCATGGCGCACCTTGAGATGGTCCCAAAATTTGGTACCTTGAGCGAGTGCGGGTTCGCCACGTGTCACGGCCCCGAAAATTTTTACGAAGGCTTGAAGCTCGGTGGAAGGCGCCATGTGTCATGCTCCGGGGCAGTCTCCTTTGGCCGTTGAAAATTCTAAGCAAAATCTAAATTGAGTGGAGGTCTCCACATGTCCTCCTGGCACTTTTTCAAAATGGTGCCAAAAGTGGATACCCTGAATGAGCACGGGCTTGCCACGTGTCATTGCGGTGTTCCTTCAAAATCTTAATGATTTGGTGGGGGCACGCTTCCACTTTAGAATTTTACTCCATTTTTCTAAAGGGGTGAAACATCCAACTTACCTCCAAAGGCCCGCATCTCTACCATTAGCTTTGCCATGTGTCCTCCTGTGGGGTCAAAATGAGACTTTTCCCTCACATCTTAAATTTGCTCCAATCGAGCACAGCGGGGCCGCGGGGCTGGTTCAAACCTTTTTCCAAAGTATCCAAAAATAAAAATTTCAAAAATAGACTTGCCGCGCCCCATCCAATTAGAAGAAGCCATGTAAGCACCAAAAGAACCAATCAGAATTGAGCGGGGCCACGGGACCAAATTTTCCTTTTTCCAAAAAAGCAAAAAAGCGATAAGTTAAAGCATTTTCGTGTCATCCCTTAACCAATAAAAATAATCCATGTGACCACCGAATGCTTTGAGGAATAAATTTGATAAGAAAAAGACACTCGTTAGACCGTCAGAATATAAAAAATCACCATTCATGCCCAGAACCCGATTTTTCGCTAAGGATGAAAATTTCTTTTGAAACAAAAACAAGTGAATCATGGTTCCGAGCATCTTTTCAACCATGGATTTGGATTTTCAAAGGCATACAAATATAGATTAACCATTCTCAAGCTTCCATGGTTGAGGAAAAAATAAGAAAAATGGTAGAGCCCGCAGACTTTGAAGAAAGTGGGGAAAAAAATAGAAATGCGGACTCGGAGAATATTTCAAGAAGGAACATGACAATGGATTTTGTAAACAACTCAAAGCATTTCAAATGGGGCAAAACAAATCTAAGCACCAACATCGGCTCCGACTCGGGATGGGCACTCCCTATGAGTGCCACAAGAACAAAGGTAGACCAAGTGCCAAAATATCCATTAGGAAAGGAGTCGGCTTGCGAGACAGAAAGCAGAGCCATCTCTCAAAAATGAATAGAGAAACCTAGCAAAATAGGTCACCAAGGACCAGAGTGAGTGAAAACACAAAAGACAAGAAATAAACAACAAACTATACACTATACAAAAGATGTTCACCTTGATTATGGGGAATCAATCCAAGAAATGCTTCAAATGCCTTCCATTAACAAGTAATTCAAGCAACTCACCATCCAAATCCTTCAAGAAGAAGGTATGCTCACCAATTCTAATATCAATGGAGTAAGGGCCCATCCATAATGAGTCAAACTTGCCATGCTTGCCCTTATCTTCATGCCTACTATCCCATAGCAACACAAGATCTCCAACATTGAAAGCTCTGGGAGTGACCTTCTTGTCAAATAACTTCTTTATCTTTTCTCTAAACTTTACATGCCTCTGGTGGGATTCCCTCCTTTCTTCATCAAGTTCAACAATTTGGTTAATGTGAGCATCATAAGGACCTACCTCTTGATCTTCCAATTGCATAAACTGATATGAAGACAATTGCATATGAAGAGGTAGTAGGGCCTAAGTCCCATATACCAACTCAAATGGACTCTTTCCAATGATGTAAGTTCCCGTTTAAATAACCACTTGAACCTAAGAAACAACCTAGGGTTTGTTAGAAAATTATGGAATATTTTTTTAGGAGTATCTACATTCAGGTTGCCAAACATCAGTTTTCACTAACAGGTTTCAGAACAAATCCTATTTACCAAAACAAAAGTTTCCTTTATTAACTTATATCAAGTTCACAGGGTTCCAATTTAGGGTTACATGCTTTAGTTAGGTTCAGGGAGTAATTTTACTCCCATACCTGCTCTCTAACAGTTCGAGTTTCAACTAGATTTTTCTCCTACTTAACACTTCCAAAATTTCCCTAAACCATTCCCAATGGATAGGAAATTTTCTCACCTTTCCGGTGATATAAAGAAGTCCTCCTAACTCCTTACAAAACTCAAGATATGAGTGGGCGGAGTTCTAAGGTCAAAAATTCCCTTAGGGGACACGTGTCAAGAGGAGGGGAATGCGCCTTGGGTGGTTTGGCGGTCGCGGGTCGGCATAGGAAATTTTCCCATCGCATGGCTCAAGGTCACAAAGCATTCCGTGCCCTCGTGGGTCCCCGGGTGGACACGTGTCGAGCCCTAGTACACGATGAAGAAGGGGTGAGGAGTTTGGCGGAGTGGCGGGGTATTTTGGCACACTACGCTGATGGGAGACCAAGAGGAAGAAGGGGATGCGCAAGCCCACGTGCCCGTGGGAGAAGGAAAGGCCGAGGGAGAAGGCGGAGTTGCGGGCCGTGGGAGGAATGTTAGAAATTTTCCCAAGGGCCAAAACTCAAAACAACAAAGGGTTCCGCCCCACCCGCTGCCACCCCAAAGTGCCATGTGGCACCTTCTCATTGGTTGCGGGTTGACGGGGCCAAAATGGAAAATTTCCCAAATTTTTCAAAAGGATAAAAAGTTAAAACAAACCATGCCTCCACCTCAGCCCCTAGAGGACACGTGTCACCCTCTGATTGGCTGCAGGCCGATGGAGGAAAATGAAAATTTTTCCCAAGAATTTTTTTTCAAAAGCGTAAGTTTCAATTTAGAAAAGAGTCTCGCCCTTCCACCATGCCACGTGGCAGCATGTGATTGGCTGCGGGCCGACAGGGTAAAATGGGAAAAATTTCCCAAGGAAAATTTTCAAAGGGATAAGTTTAACAATTGGTCTGCCCCTCCTAGGGTGCCATGTGGTAGGCCCCATTGGTTGTGGGATGGCGGGGCTGCTGAGCCTTTTTGGGAAATTTTTCCAAAGTCAAAATTTAAATTTTTCTATAGTTAGATTAAATCTTTTTTTTTGAATGCCAAATTGAAGTAAAACTTAAAATGGCCATAACTTGAGCTAGAAAGCTCGAGTTTTGGGCAACGAGGAATTTTCGGAAAGCTCTTGATGCCCTCTTTACACAAGAATCATCAATTTTAGAAATTGATGAAGTTTGAGAGGTCAATTTAATGAAAACAATCTGCAAGGTTTTTAATTTGTGAACTGGCAGTTTTCAACTTCCCAATTTGTTTAAATTAGATTTCCTCCTTCACTCAACATGTCAAACAAACATGGAGGATTAGTCTAGGGAGGGTTTAGAGTGTTTTAGGAATATTAATTTTTCCAATTGATTTCAATTTTTATTTTTCTAACAATAGACAGGAAAACGACTGTGCAAGTTCCAAATTGGATTTTTATTAAGTTTTGGAGGTTCTTTCTTAACTGTTATGGTAAATTTGAGTTTCTTAGGACTTACTAAGTCTGAATTTTAATGTTTCTTATCTTATTGTTTGGTATAAGTTTGAACTGCTCATTTTTATTAAAATGTGAATTGCCAGAATGAAGTTTATGGCAGTGAACTGTTTCTTTTAAATTGGTATTACAATTTATCATTTGAATGTGCATATAATTCCTAAACTAGTCCAATCCATTTACTTGATTAAAACAACCATTCATTTCTAAGTTAGATTGCAGTTCAGATTTCAATTCAAATATGCATTTTAAAAAGGAATATAACATTGACTTGTCTTCACACGCATTCTTCTTTTTCAATCAAAGAAATTTTCCAATGTTTGACAGCAAATCCAAATCCAATGCACAATACAATTTTGAGAAAAGAATGTAATTCTTCATTGATTATCAAATACAATTTTACAACTTTCTCCTTTCCATTTGATTTCTAAAATACATTACACCATGCATGTAACAACCTTTTCATTTCTTTTCCAAAATAGGGAACAAATATAAATCTCTTGTACATTTCACAATTTAAGTTTGATTTCAATCTTCCATTACAATACAATAACTTCACATTACAAAATTTATACACTCATCCACTCGAAGTGGGAAGGGATTACAATGAATTTTCTCAAAAGAAAGGGACTACCAAACTGTATCCTTCTTGCTCCAAAATAGCAGCATGTTGATTTCTCCATCTTTTCATCTTTGATCACAACTAGGAAGGGGGAAAGGCAACGCTCTCCACCCAACCAAGACATCCAATGAGAAAGGAGAATTCATCCTTCCTCATTGGCCCCCGAGCCCCAACCATATTGAAATAGAGAATGAAAATCAACTCATGGCAACAATGGCTTCCACAACCAATCATACAAGTATTCTTCACATGCATACAACAATAAGAAATACAGTCCAAGCAAAGATAGCAGTTCACAACTGCATTTGAAATTATTCACACAACACATAGGCTTGATCAAGCAAGCCAACAAGAGAAAGAACTATGGGGAACTACTTATGCCTCCCTATTTGGAATTGGGCATCCACCTAAATCATACTAGCCAATAAACATATCAAATCCCATAAACCTTATATCTCCCAACCCCTCCTTATGCACCCCAAAGTTTCTCCCTTATTCCCCCAAGAGTAAGAAATTTAAGTAGTTTCTTTTCCAAGGTGGATCCCAATCCAAAACTCCCTCCACAATAAAACTGGTGCCATTGGAAATCCCTTATGCCCCCCATTGGAAATCCCCATAGCCTTCTCCTACACCATATCCTAAGTAGTCTACCCAACCAGCCAAGAACACATAACACAATCACCATTTCAAACATGCATGCAAGAGAAAGAAAGAAAATATTTAAAACAAGCTCAAGATCCTACCTCTCCATACTGGAGTTTGTTCCAAGCTCACAAGCTTTCCAACTATCAAAGTGCAGTCCAAAACCAACAATGTTCAAGCATGCAAAAGACTCCAAACTTCCTCCACAACAAGCTCCAAAAATAGCAAGAAAATGTGCCCCCAAGAGGAATGGACAAAGTTTCAACAACCCAAAATAAGCAAGGAGTTTCACTTTTAAAGGAGAGGGAAGAGAAGAGGATGATGTGGATCCATGTGGGATGCCACATCATTCTTCCTCAACCCCAAGAGGAAATCAACATCAACCACCAAATCATAATAAATAAGAATGACAAAATAACTTACACACTCCAAAATGACCCATACTCAAAAAGGACTGAATTTAAAATATGTAAGAGAAGTGCAATTAAAACTTACAAATTGTCATTCCAAAATGCAATAAAAATGCCTAAATTTAACCTCCAAACCATAGGTATGGTTGGTGAATCATTTTAAGAGGTGTGGGACAAGTTTAACTTGTCCCACAAGCCTCCAAATTTGGCCTCCAAGGACAAATTCGAATTCTTAAGGAGATGAAGTGTCTTACACTCCAAAAATCTATCTTACATAACTCTTACACATCTCTTACACCTTCTTACACATTTCTTACACACTCTTACAACATTAACATTTAAAATCAACAACTTCATTAATTACATTCCATATCCCAATTTAATTTAATTAAAGTTTAACTATATGATCTCTCACATTAATCTACCATATTTAAATTAATTACAAGGAGCACATTACTAATAAAATACATACAACAATAATTAAAAGGAACACATAATAAAATACATATCCCATGGTCACATATAATGGAACCCCCATGGGAATTCCTAACAAACACATACACACAAAACAGTTGCCATGGTGACCTTGTTGATTTCACCTAGAATTTTAATATGGTTAGTCTCCAGTCCCCCGACATTGTTGTGATTTTTAACCTGCAAAAATGTAAATACCTCCTTCAACCTCATGGCCATATCAGAACATCCAAAATGATATAAACAACATTTCAAAATTATCTAAACACATGAATCACAACAATATCAAGAATTCAACATTATCATTTTTAATTCATAAATCAACTAGGTCATCATCTATACTATTCCATACTAGGTCTACTCAAAATATCAAATGTCACAAGTCTAAATCAACATCTATAATATGTCCATGTCAAACAATATATCATCATCCACATAAAGGAAATGTATCTAGTAATCATCATGCATACTAACTGAATCCAGATCAATAATAATCCATGATCTAACATCTAACCATCATACTAAAACAAAACATAATAGTGTCCATAATATGATCAATAGTATCAAAATTAGTATCCAAAAGTGTCAAAGAGAAGTGGGCACTACAAGTGACTCTCTTGTGGTGATCTATTTGACCAAACAACAAACTTCAATTGTTCACCCCACTTTCTCTTATTTAGCTCCAGGTTCTTCTAATAATCTTTAGCAAATTTTTGTTACTTTGGACTCAGCCTATCCATTTCCTTGGGGATTGTAATTAGATGCATATGTTAGGTTGATCCCATATTATTTGCACATTGCCACCAAAGGTTTAGCTCTAAAGCTCATGGCATTGTCAGCAACAATCTTGACTAGAACCCCAAACCTGCAGATGATATGGTTCAAAAGAAAATCCACGACAACTTGGTGTGTTTCCTTCTTGGTGGGGATTGCCTCCACCCATTTAGTAAAGTAATCAGTGGCTACAAGAATCCACTTATGGCCATCACTTGACGGGTCTGAAATTTCACTAATGAAATCCATTCCCCATTGCTTGAATGTAGCTTCAATTGATACAGGCTGCAAAGGAAGGGAGCTTGAAGCTTTCAGTCTTCCAGAGAAGCATTGACAACTCTCACATCTTCTAACCAACAAGGTTGTATCCTTGAAAAGAGTTGGCCACCAATAACCAACCCTCAGGATCTTGTGTGCTGTGACTCTTACAGCAAAATTCCCCCCACAAACTCCTCCATGGAGATCAACAATTATCTTGGGGCTTCTTCTTCAGTAATGCACCTTAAGAGGACTCCCTCTGGATTCTTCCAAGCTAGCCCATAATCAGTAATGACATATTTATGGGAAGCCAACTTAAGGGCTCTTTTCTGGTTCTTACTTAAATACTCAAGGCAGTTCAGATGTCTAAGATAAAAATTACATCCATGTACCACTCAGAATTCATCAATGTTTGAAAAACATATACCCTACCTTCTTCTACCTCATTTACCTCAATAGTTTGCAAGTTTCTCTCAGCCATAAGCTTAGGCAAGCCTAAACCTCTCACTAGCTTCATGGTTTGGATGTCCATGTCATATTCTTGTAAAATTTTCACCCACCTGCACCTTTTGCTTGAGACTTTCATCTCTGATAAGATTTCCTTGACCATGGTGTGGGGAACATAAGCAACAATTTTAGAACTTAGAATATAAGGCCTGAAAACCTTTTTTGCTTTTACTAAGGCAAATGCTTGTTTCTCCATAATAGTATATTTCAGTTCATCCCCCTACAAGGCCTTACTAACAAAAGAAATAGGCTTCTCATCCCTTCATCATCCTTCTGTAGCAGGACATAAGCAATAGTGTTCTCTGAAGCAAAGGAAAATAGTTGGAAAGGCTTCTTATAATCTGGAGCTACCAGAATAGGTGCATGCTTTAGTGCCTCCTTAATCCCATTGAAAGCTTGGATGGCATCCTCCTCCCATTTGATGACTTGGTCTTTCTTCAGCATGGAAGTGATTGGAATGGTCAACTCAGCAAAGTTTGATATGAATATTCTAATGAAGTTTATTTTCCCAAAGAAGGACTGAATACCCTTCTTAGTCCTTGAGATTGGGACCTTGTTGATGGCCTCTACCCTTTCTGGATCAATCATCACCCCTTCTTGTGACAAAATGTGACCAAACAATTTTGGCTTCACACTCTAAAATGAAACTTCTTTGGATTGAGTGAAATGCCACATTCTCTTCATCTTATCAAAATCTTCTCTAAGGGCGAGCGGTGATCACTTCTCTTCCTAGAAAATAGAGTTACATCATCTTGATAAACTGCAATAAACTTGTTGATGTAACCAGCAAAAGCAACATCCATTTCTCTTTGAAAGGTGGCTCCAGCATTCATTAGACCAAAGGGAATCCTGACATAGACGTAGGTCCCCCAAAGACTAGTAAAAGATGTCTTGATCCTTTCTGATTCCTTCACCACAACTTGGTTATAACTAGAGAAACCATCCAAGGTGGAAAGCAATTCAGAACCAGTCACTATCTATAGCATGTTCTCCATATTTGCTAAGGATAATTATCCTTCATTGATGCTTTGTTTAGATTCCTGAAATCCACACACAGCCTGATGTCACCATTCTTCTTTCTTATTGGTACTAGGTTTGCAACCCAAGAGGAGTACCTTGTGGGTTGAATAATCCCTCCATCTCTTAGCTTCTTCAATTCCTCTTGCATTTTAAGAGATAAGAGTGGATTGATGGGCCTCTGTTTCTACCTAAATGGATTTGCATTAGATTCCAAGGGAATCTCATGTTGAAACAAGTCCTCTCTGTATGCTTTTAGTTCAGAATATGTCCAAGCCATACAATCCTGATAATTTTTCAATAATTGTATATAGGACTACTTCTCCTCCTTGCTGAGGTTATTACCTAACCAAATCTTCCTTGATTTCTCTGTTGTGCCAAGGTCATGCTCCTCAATATCCCTTGAGGCTGTCATGCATCTGTTAACAATGTGATCAACATTATCAAAATTGGACTCAAGAGCAACCAGCCCTCTAGGAATGGTATTATTATTTATTTGGATGATGCCCTTGCCAAACAAGGTTTCCTTCCCCTCTGTTGCACATACCAATGGCTCCAAGTCAATGTATTGATCAACAAATTCTCCCTTGTTTTGCAGAAATATTTTGATCTGAGCATCATCATCAAATACTTGCCAGTGTTTGATGTTGTCAGGGATAGAGGGTCTTGTCAACACCTCCACATCATATTCACAATATGGGGACACTGCACAATTGTCAAAACGAGACCCCAACACTGCAAGTTTTTCTGCCAAGTCATTGAACTTCCTATCATGATGCATAATGTTGAATGAATCAAACATCTCAATGAAGTCCCAAACTGCATGCTTGTATTGTTTCATTCACTGATTCTTTGTGGCATACAATTTTCTGACATGTTTTACAACTAATTTTGAGTCTCCTTTGACAATGATGTCCCTAAAACCATATTTCCAAGCAATTCTTAAACCCAACAATAATGCCTCATACTCAACAATGTTGTTAGTGCACTCAAAATTGAGTTTGAAGGAAAAAACAAATTTTTCATGACCTGGAGAAAGTAGAACAACACCAGCACCATTCCCAAACTTGGAGCAAGCTCCATCAAACAATAGAGTCCAAGGAGATCCTATTTGTTCAAGACACTTGCATTCTTCAATCTTGTGCTCCTTTCCATCAACAAATCCTACAAAGTTATCTGCATCAACACTTGTGTATAATACCTCATAGGATGCATTGTTGGGATCCTCAATAAGGTGCAACATCTTCTTTTCCCCATACAACTTGACAAGGCTGCCCTCAATTGGAATGGTAGCATAGGACATGTCCATTTGGACACTCCCACCAACACTAGCAGCCCATTTTCTAGATAACAACATACCCCACTTGGTGGGCAATCAATAATAACTACATCAAGCTTCAAATTCCTACCTGGATAGGCTACAAGTTGTACCACCAAACCCTTCACACATCCCACCACTAGCACCTCTCTGGAATCCATAGCAGTACACTTCCCATATGCTACTATTACCTTGATGTCCAACTCATTCATGACTTCAAGGGGCATAACATTACATGATGCCCCTGAGTCAAACATGCAGTTGTGTAGCAATCTATCTTTAATGATTAGAGTGGTGAAGAATGGATCCACATTTAGTTGAGAGTCTACTAAGGATGTCCCCAGATAAACCTCAGGTGGTTCATCTAGCTCTTCTGATGCTGGTGGTGCTTCTAGTTCTTCAATGACTGGTGGGGTCTCCACAATGTTTATGTTTCTACCTAGGGCAGTCTTCTCCTCTTTCAGTCCAAAATACTCCAATGCCCTCTTCTTGTGCTTAGGGATCCTAAGCAACTCAACAATTGGAACTGAGATCTTGATCTGACTCAAGACTTGGGCAATATCATAAGGGACAGAATTTGGCAAGGTAGCACTGGAAGGAAGGTTGGCACACTCATTAGATGGTACAATATTTTTGACAGCTTGGGCATGAAGAGGGGTATGATTTTTGTTTGGAACTGCAGGGATTTTGACAGATGTATCTTTCTTGGGAGCCTCTTTAGGGATGTTTGAAAGTAAGGGAGATTTTGGCTTGGCTTGAGGCCCTACCCCTTTGACAGCCTTACTTCTTGTGTTATATTCCTTCTCTTGAGCAACCACAACATTCATCAGTAACTATCTATCTTCCTCAGAGGGGATGTCTCCATCATACTTCTTTATCATTAAAGCCCTTAAATATTCAAAGTCATTATTGGGCAATTCAAAAGCTTGTACAATATCTACTTCTAAATTATAAGAGGGAGGAAGAATAGGTACCCTATGAATGCAATCCCAAAAAGAGGCAACGATGATGCAGGAACTTATCACCTCGGTTGAAGTTGCCCCTTGTTGTGAGCTCATAGAACAACCCATTATGCGAGACATCATCATCATCATCATCATCAACTTCCTCTTCTTCTTGCTGATCTTCTTCACAAGGAGCATAGGGCATGAAACATCTGTTGGTGTGTGTTATTTTCCACATCATTAGGTGAGTCATCTCACTTAGGTGAGATCGTAGGTCCATGTGTCATTTAGGGGTCATTATGAGATTCTCTTACACATCAGTGCATCAGCACGTCAGTGCGTCATATGTGTCATTGGGAGTTACACTTCTATTATGGGAATGTAACTCCCCTCTCTACTCAAGTTGTCATGATTGCAGCACTGGGGGTTACTCAACACCTCCTATATGTACACCCCATTTGATCTATGAGATAGAGGAGAGTTTTATGGCTTAACCAAGTTCTTCCCGTGTTTCAAATCTTTACATGCACATTTGATTGATGCTCACTCCTCCCAAGATCTCTTCACACTGTCATTCACACATCCGTTGATGTGCACATTGTCCCTCGTGATCCTCGCTTGTGGGTTTTAAACCCTCTTTCATGGTATCAGCGGATCTTGTGGATCCATGCACTCCTTAGCATTTCTTGTGTGTTTTCTAGCTTCCAGTGTGATATACAGATTTGTTGCATGTGTCATAATGGATATTCCATTATGTGCTTCAGTGTATTGATTCGGGTGTTTTATACCTCTATTTGGTTTTTGGGTTGTTCGTGGGTTGGCTCGAGGTTACTTGTGCTTGGTTTTTATGCCTATTTGACTCATTTGCATTGGTGAACTCGCTACTCGGGCACGTTTTTGGATTCAAAGGCTCCTTTTTGGTTTTCTCGTGCATTACTTTTGCATGTGTTACCTCTCGCATCGAATCTTTGTGCTTGTTTTAGCACTCTCGGTGCTAGTTTCACACGTCTGTGGGCTCAACTCATTACGTGTTCCCACATGCTTAGATTCACCATTGGCTTCTGTGGTTATGTGCTCACCCAATCGTATTTTCTCATGCCTCTATGTTTACTCACGACCATTTGCTTTGTCTCAACATGGGTACTTTGGCTTAGTTATCCCTTGTGGATGTTTTGCTTGGTAGGCTCGCATTGGATCTACGGATTTTTCCACATTTACATTGTTCAGGTGTGATCGATTGGCATCAGGCCTACAATGCATTACATCCTGCACTGTGCAATGCTCTTGCTCATGCTCGTGACTACTTATCTCAGCCTCTGGTCTTCCTGCTACGTGTTTGGGGTAGTATGCTTGCTCCTATCCATGGTGGTTCCATTGGTTCGCTGTGTGTAGTCTCCACCTGGCCATTGGTTCGCTGTGTGTAGTGTCCATGGGAATCCTACATGCATATCCCTCGGCTATTTTTCTAGCCAGCATGGACACGTCTACCCTGGGACACGAGGTCTGCTCTCCCAACTAGATTCAGCACTGATTTCTTGCACCACGTGGACATTTCACCACTCAACACCTGCTCTACTCGATTGGTTCTACTCCCTACCCCCACCGTTACCTATTTCTTTTGGCATGTGGACCTTGCAGTGGGCTCACTGGTCTATTGCATCGACCGTTTCATTCTTGTGTAGACCGGTGGGGATTTTAAGACTTCAACACTTTTTGCAATCCGTGGCATCTCCTTGGATAGCAGCACCTCCACATGGGCTCCAAACAACTCGTTGACCCGTTCACTCTCCAAATGTGGGCCCCCACACACTCCTCATCTTTTTTTAATGTTTTAAGATTAAAAAAAAAACATTCATTAGATTAGCATTGTAAATTTTAAGGCCGTATTCTTGCTTGACTCCACCCTCCTACGAGTGTCGAAGACGAAGGGTGAGGTTCGGGGTTGGCAGGAGGCTAATCCCCCCTCACAGTCAAAACAAACCCTACCTAAAATTTTGTGCCATTTCCAATGGGTACCCACACGATACCCTTTACACCCATCTCATGCACTTTTTTAATGCATTTGCAGCATTTATTGCATTTTCTCATCAGTTGCAGGAATTGTTTTGTGCTATAACTTTTGACTCGTTGCTCGGATCTGAGCACTTCTTTAGTCAAAGTTGCATGTTTTTTTCGCATTCTACATGATGGGATTATCATTTTTGTAAACACACTACTTTATAAAGTGCCACATTTTGGGGGTTGATTGTACTCTTGGGCTTTCACATGCAGACGCATTATCGACCGAGTCCAACGTCTTGCTTTTGTGCATCTTGCATTTTGCATCATGGAGAGTGCTCTTTCTAGACTTGAGAATCATAGGATTACTTTACAGCCTCCGCCACTTCTCACCGGGAGAGGGAACTACTTAGCTTGGCACTGGAGGACTTCCTTGATACTCATGACCATGTCTTTGGTCACATGATGATGCATGTCTCTCATTCTTACGGTTTCACGTGGCGGACTCGAGATCCACCCCACCGTGTCTAGAGCATTCTTCAGTCCCTCTATGGAGACCCTTCACATAATACCACCATTGTTGCTGCTGCTGATTTAGTTGTCTCCTCTTCTTTGTGTGATGACAGTTCCACTGACATAGACTCATTTGGTTCTACTTCTAATGATGAGGATTGTGCACCCAGTTTTGATGTTGAGAGTACTACAGAGGAATCTTCTCCTCTTTCTCTCACTATTCCAGAGAGTGTTGACACATCCCACATCTCATTATTTATTGAGCAGTATCATACTCAGTCTCACACCATCATTACATTAGCCTCCTTTCCACTTCTAGTGTTCAAGGCCCCCTTCACTCCTCTACCTTCATTGGATGACTCATACCTATTTGACATCGCTCTTCTAGTTTGTTGAGCCCCCTCATTGGGATGAGTATCTACCTGACCTTAGTTGTCTTTTCACAGAGTCTACTTGTGATGCACTACAGGTCCCTCATCCATCTATAGGTGTTTTAGAGGAGTTCATCATCTCTCTTTGTTGGCGTGCCCCTTAGGGAGTCATGTCACTTCCACATTTCTAGAGACCTTCATTGATCCACCTCATTTGTAGATCCCTTTTACATTTGTGGATGATGTTTTATTCCCTTCACATCACTTGGACATCCTTTCATTGGGTGTTCACTTTTCATACTACGCGCTTCTGCACTCATGACATTACCTTTGGTTGTTTCACACTCACTTGTTAGACCTATGTCACACTTACATGCACTAGACTTAGAGTTCTTTGCGTTGCTTGCCTTTAGTTTCCTTTGTGGAGTGGCTAGACTTCCAACATGTTATTTCTGTCCTTCTAAGGGTAGGCACACCGTTCATTGTGGGTGGATCTTCTTGATCCGGATGTAGAAGATCTCGTCATCGACATTCTTACGGGATACTTCTTACAGTGCTGCAAAGTTTAGATCCATCCATGGAATCTTTTGCATTCCTCTCGTCTCCCTCTTCTTCTCTCTTCTTCTTCTTTACGAGAGATTTCCTCTTTGTACAAGGGTACCCTTTCAGGATCGTTTATGGCCGGGACCCATATTTGGCATCTTTCTTAGATTATATATTGTGTTTTTCTCTTGTGGTGGATGTTTTTCCCACCGGGTTTTCCTTCACTTGCTTGGGATCTTCTATTTGTACATGAGTACCTCATCAGGCTTTGTGTCGGGACCCATTTCTCGTTTCTGCCTTGCCTCCTCATCCTAAGTTACGATGAAGGGGGGGTGTTGGTGTGTGTTGTTTTCCACATCATTAGGTGAGTCATCTCACTTAGGTGAGATCGTAGGTCCATGTGTCATTTAGGGGTCATTATGAGATTCTCTTATGCATCAACGCATCAGCACGTCAGTGTGTTAGTGTGTCAGTGCGTCATATGTGTCATTGGGAGTTACACTTCTATTATGGGAATGTAACTCCCCCTCTCTCTGATTTTCATGATTGCAACACTGAGGGTTACTCAACACCTCCTATATGTACACCCCATTTGATCTATGAGATAGAGGAGAGTTTTATGGCTTAACCAAGTTTTCCCGTGTTTCAAATCTTTGCATACACATTTGGTTGATGCTTGCTCCTCCCGAGATCTCTTCATGCTACCGTTCACACATCCATTGATGTGCACGTCATCCCTCGTGATCCTCACTTATGGGTTTTAAATCCTCTTTCAACATCTATCACACCAATCAATGACATCTGTCTCCTCCACACGATAAATCTGTAGCTAAAGGATCGGTACTATTCTATTCTCACGACCTGGGACTGCCTATTTCCAAATCCAGCAGGTCCCTTTCCTCTATCATTAGATCTTTGGTGATTTTTGAACTGTCTTAGCCCTGCTGCTTGTGTTGACTTTCTGATCTCTGCCTAATTCCTTTCTCAGCCCGGGCCAGTTTGTAGGAAATTTCTTTGATAGCCCCTACCAAAGTCTTCACAACCTCTTCCAAATCAGTAACCTTACTTGTCTGAGGTTTTTCTGGGTTAATCAGCTTTACACCCTCCCTTTTTGGAGGCTTTCCAATTACCTTGATATTGTTTTCAATTTACAAGGCCATAGTGAAGGTCTGTCTCAAATTAGTAGGGTTTTTGTCCCTCAAGTAGTAAGCAACCTTTTTATCAAATGCATCAGAATATTTGATTAAACATGATTCATATAATGGCCTTATCCTAACAGGAACTCTCCTTAAGGTCTTCTTAAACCTTATGTTGAAATCATGTACGAGCTCATTAGGATTCTTCTTGATGTTTTCAAATTTTGTCAAAATAAACCTAGGGTCGGTTCTATCACCATATTACAACTTAAATGCATTGCTCATCTCGATCAAGAATCAATAGAGTTATCTAGAAAATCCTTGTACCATTCCCTGGCATCCTCTTCTAGAGTATGAATAAACAGCTTGATATATACATCCTCATGTTCAATCTCAAAATATTCCATCATATTGATAAAAAGCTTTAGATGTTGATCACCAGTTATAGCATTGTTTCCTTGGAACTTTGGCAGTATGTTCCTTACTTCTTGAGGAACTACATTTGGATAACCAGCCATCCCTACAAAATTTATAGGTCCAAAGGTATTTACAACAAATGGAGGTGCTGGGTGGGGGCAAGGCCATGTTGTTTTGAGGAGGTGACCCTGGAGGGGTGACAAATTGATGAGGGGCTGAAGGTCTTTAAAACTCGGGGTATAACTTTCAAACTGGATATCCCCTAAAGGTGTTGTCTCTTGGAAATCCCTATCAACTTTAGAAAAGATAGGTGCAGAATGAGAAGAAAACCTTTCAAAATCAAATAAAGGCCCCTCTCCAGTTGGAGAATTCAATTCCACAAAGAGGCTACCTGATTCAAAAGCACTTGAATTGTAATATTCAATAATAGGCCGATCACTTTCATCAATGGAGATCCCTTTTCTTGTCTGCTGATCTCCAACAACTCTCTAGGATTTTCTTCCTTCTAATTTTGCTTTTCCTAGCTCTGGAAATAATGTCCTAGCAGGATCCCTAGCAAAGAAATACCTTCTTCCTTCCATCTTTGCAAAGATTAGTAACAAAACTCACTTGTAGAGGTTAAGACACTGGTACTCTTTAATAATTAGATCAACAGGGAGTCGCCACTAAGGATTTCCACCTTAGTTGTGTAGATGCACTAAATATGATCTGTCAAATGTTTGTCAACACTAGAAACTAGAAATGGAGAGACTTTGACTTTTCTTTACCCAGATCTATCAATGAAAGCTAGTGCACTAGGTGTAGAAATTGAAATAATTGCACACAACACTTGGAGCATATAAGAAGTGTTTTACCAGGGTATGAATATGTAATTGTAATCGAATGTCCCAAGACATAATGCCACTTGGGTGTTGGTACCCAAATTTGTTCTCCTTCAAAGGCCGATCATCATCATGGATTTGAAAATACACTCAAAGGTAGATAGATAATCATGTATGTCATTTTGTAGCTGGGAAACAATCTATCTGACTTGTTAGCACTCAGGTTTTGAAAGGAGTGGGTAGCACCTTAAAAGGATGTGATCTGATCCTAACTATTTTAGGTTGTGCCTTTCAACCAAGGTAAGAGAACCTATTTTGTAACCTATGTTTATTGAAGAACAATGATAAGTATTTTTGCATTATATAGAGAGACCTTGGGAAAATATGATCAACATACCAGATCGACTCTCATGAGTTGTCACTTCCAGATCATGGAGATATTTTCACAACAAGGCAAAGGTTACTAAAGACATTTGAAACCCCGATTACTTCGCATGTTTTGGTAATAGAGATTATGCATTTGTATGTAAACAGAACAAACATGGGTAGTATGGGTAAGATTAGTTGTTTTTAAATAGCTTTTGGTAGAAGGTGAAATAGGATAAAGTTAATTATACCAAATCTTTGAGAGTTCTTACAAAATGGAAAGTCTAAACAATAGAATACTTCAGAATAGCTAGAATGTTACTTTAACCAGAATATGTACTCATATGGAAGCCCTGATTTGCACTTTTTCACACAATCTATGAGATTTTAACACAAAGGCTTGAGTTAGAAGACTCAATAAAACATCAAGATCTAAGATCAATCACACTCCGAGGTAAACCCAAAGGCTTAACAACAATCTCTGTCAACAAATGAAAGAAAAGTGATTTTAAATCATTTGTTTCACTCCAAGATGAAAGCTCTCCTGAGAAATGAGATTACAAATACCACTAAACTATCACAAGGATTGAGATCTATGTGATCAAGACATATTTTGATACAAGATTGCAACAGGAAACAAGGAAAACTATTTACAGACATTCAGAAGTAAAACAAACACATTTTGCATAAGATCCACACAGAATAACTCGAATTTGATTAAATTTATTAGCGGGGAAAGTTTCTTAGAAAAATATCAGAGCTTGTTAATGGTTGTACACTTGCAACCACCTTGACATGATCAAAATTAATACAAAAGAGATATACAAGCTTCTCAGACGGCTTCTCAAAAGACAGGCTTTGTCAAATTTTCCTCTTGGGAATTTTCTTCAACCTCTAACACTCCAACCTCCAACCTCTAACCTCTTTGTATGAAAATTTTTTTGCCATTTATAACATTCAAAAAAATTCCCCTTCTCTCTAGAAGAAAAAAATGTTTAATGCACTAGTGCTCGCCATGATTTTGATCGTGATTCTCAGAATCAGATCTGTAAAAATCCGTCAGGTGCTCGAGGGGGTAGATCTCATTGAATATCTCCCACATTCAACCCCTTCCTCTGGTAGATCACTTTATCTTCAATTTGCCAACCACTTCCACCCCTAATCTCATCCAAATATGGCTCTTGCATGCTCAAGAGAAGAAAAATTGAAAATTCGATTGGGCACGATAGTCAGACCATTTTAATGATGAAAGATGTCTTTCAGATCTTCCCACCAAACTCAGATATCAACATTAACTCCCCTCTCTACTTGGCGTGTAGGAAAGACCAAGAAATCATGGAGACTTGCACTTCCAGACGTGTTTCAGTAAAATGGGGGGGAAATCAGATTTAGACTCTTAGCTACCATTGATCTTTACTTTGAATTTGGGCCGTCCACATGTGGAAGATTCAAACTTAAAAATAGACCCGGGGCTTCCTCTGACTTTTACAACTTTAGGAACAATGTAAATTTTTCACATTTTGCTCCGCATCTCCGTCCTTGGGAAATGAGCCTGACATGTGTCCTAAGGTGGGTCCCAGTGGAACCATGACCAAATTCTACCATTTTACTTCCTTTTTGGAAAAGGAAAATTTTCCAAGTTTTCCCCGCATCTCCGCCCTTGAAAAATGGGCCTGACACGTGTCCCAATGTGGGTCCCAGCGGAACCGCACTTCTTTTTCATTTTTAACTTTTTTCTCCCAAAGGAAAATTTTCCAAATTTCCCCCGAGAGTCCGCACCTCTGCCATTGACTGGAGCAAGCTTTGACTTTTCCTTTATCGGGCTTCGAGCCATTTTGATGTTTTTAGTCATTTACATATCAAGGGGCAAAAAAATCCAAGTTGCCTCCGATGGTCCACTTCCCTTCCCTCTAACTTTTCAAACTGCCACGTGTCACCATGGCACACCTTGAGATGATCCTAAAATTTGATATCTTGAATGAGCGCGGGCTCGCCACGTGTCCTGGCCCGGAAAAGTTTGTTTGAAGGCTTGAAGCTCAATGGAAGGTGCCATGTGTCATGCTCCATGATAGTCTACTTTGGCTATTGAAAATTATAAGAAAAATGTAAAGTGAGCGGAGGCCTCACGTGTCCTCCTCGTAAATTTTCAAAATGGTGCCCAAAGCGGAGACCACGAATGAGCGTGGGCTCGCCACATGTCATTGCAGCGCTCCTTCAAAAACCTTAATGATTTTGTGGGGCGCGCTTCAGTTAAATTTTACTCCATTTTTCCGAAGGGAAAAACATCAACTTACTGCGAAAGGCACACATCTCCGCCATTAGCTTTTCCACGTGTCCTCTGCCGCGAGGTCAAAATGAGACTTTTCCCTCACCTCTTAAATTTGCTCCAATCGAGCACAGGGGCCACGAGTCGAGTTCAAATTTTTTTCCAAAGTTGCAAAAAGAACAAGTTCAAAAATAGACCCACCACACCCCATCCAATTAGAAGAAGCCACATAAGCACCAAAAGAACCAATCAGAATTAAGCGGGGCCACGGGACCAAATTTTCCTTTTTCCAAAAAGCAAAAAGTTATAAGTTAAAGCATTTTCCCGTCGTCCCCTAACCAACCAAAAGAATCCATGTGACCACCGAACATTGAGGAATAAATTTGACAAGAAAAAGACACCTGTCAGATTGTCAGAATACAGAAAACCACCATTCACACCCAGAACCTGATTTTTCGCTAAGGATGAAAATTTCTTTTGAAACAAAATGAGTGAATCATGGTTCCAAGAATATTTTCGACCATGGATTTGGATTTTCAAAGGCATACAAATATAGATTAACCATTCTCGAGCTTCCATGGTCGAGGAAAAAATAGGAAAAATGACAGAGCCCACAGACTTTGAAGAAATTGGGGCAAAAACAGGGTAGACTCGGAGAATTTTTCAAGGAGGGACATGATAATGGATTTTGCAAACAACTCAAAGCATTTCAAATGAGGAAAAACAAATCAGAGCACCATCGGGTATCACACTCTTGCATGTTTGGAATCCCCATTACCATGCTATCACTATTATGCATCGGCTTTGCAAGTTCATCTGTCTTCTCGAGTTCTTCCCTTGTATTAACCATCTTCACATCTTTCTACAATTAGTCATTTCCATTCATTTTAATCCATCGAGACACTATATCCTTCCCAGTGTCGTTGTTGACCCGATCGACATCTATTTTATTTTCTTTCATCTATTTTGCCAACTATCGGTTTTATGAAACCATAGCCCCTTATATATACCAATCTTGCCATTATGCACACTTGGCTGCTTCGGATCTCACATACATCACACCCAGTCATTGCCAATCTTCCTAGTCGCCATCCACCTAGTCAACAGATTAACACATTCATCATCAAATCTAGAAAATTTCTTACATCCTTTTTGTTTCACCTAGATCCGGTTCTTTACATCGTCTCAACATCATATTTAATTCTAGATCAATTTCAAAGCAGTTCCTCCAGATCTACCTTTTCTTCATTTCTTTTTGGTCTACACTACCCCGATCACCGTCGACTTTATCTAACAATCCTAGGTCACCGTTGAACCAACCAGGTTTGGTTCATTTTTCATCATTTAATGTTATCAGATATGCATTTTATCTTATCTAATTCATTTGATTCTTTTTTAGTTCAAATTATGTTGCATCCCATTTCTTATCAATTATTATTCTATCTATATTTATCAAAAAGTGAGTTGACATCCATCCTAGGAAGTTTTCACTTCTCGGGATTGGTATTGTCAAACAATCCACCTTCTTATCTATTGGTCCTTTTTAGTGTTGAGTTTCTCTTTGTCATGTAGGTAATCAAGCTCGTTCTTAGGAGGTCCTTTTGCTTCCATATGCATCATTATCTCATATAGAGGTAACCTTAAACCCTCTCATTATTGGAGTTGCTTATTTTCTTTATTACCATTTCACTAATTTGAAATAGGAGAGAGAAAATTTGGTCAACATTATGGCATGCTGATGGGACCCCTTATTTGGTGAGTTCTTTCATTATTTTCATTTTCATTTTCATTTTCTATTTGTCTCTTTCTACTAACCTTGTCTAGGTGGGAGTTTCACTTGCTTATTTTCTTGTTGGATTTCTTACTTGGATCAACAACATGTTTGCTAAAATAAAAACAAAAACAAAAAGGAAAATATCATTATCCAAGTATTCTTCTTTTTACCCCTATTTTCTCTTTTCACATCTTTGTTTGAGTGTCTTCATCGAATATAACACTTCATTTTGGACTTAAAAGGAACCTTCATACTTGCTTGGAAATATAGTCTAATTAGGAGGTTAATTCTTTACATTCACTTCTTCCACACACATCCAAAATGCACACATCAATTTACACATCTTAAACATCTCCTACCAGGTGGAACTATTGGGATTTCATCACCTAATAGGAAATCCTCCATGGTAATATGACCGCATTATAAATTTTTTGACTATTGGTATATTGGCCAAATGCTCAAACACTTATTGATGTGGTGCGTTAAGTGTAGGGGTAGGCCTGTGTACTAGTAGTCATCATAGATTTGAGCCTCATATACCTTTGGGTATATCAAGGATTCCATCCAAAACTACTTGAAACCATCCATAGCTTGGCCTTCTTTCACATTCTTCTAATAAGCAAGATAATTAAAACTTTGTTGTGTGACTTGTCTAAAATATTAAAAATCAACATAATTTCTTTCTTATTTTTGTTTCATGCCCATCATTACACGTTCTCAAGCAATAAAAATGGAACAAACCATGTCATCCAACAACATCCCTACTTCTAACATTTCCTCCCAAAAAACTTCATCTCTTTCCATTATCTCTTCCACCCCCTTGGTCACTTCTTCTACAATTACCCAACCTACTGTTTCCATTTCTCCTCTTCATGAGTCTCAAGTTATCCAAACCAACACCCATATTGAAACCAACCCCTTTATTTATCATCACTATGTCTTATCTAGACTGGCTAAGTGACACCCCATCCACCATTTCCTTAGAGACATTTGGGCATCCTATCGTCCCTTACGGATGTGTGGAATTCTAAGAGCTCCTTGATGCCAACCCAGGTTGCTCTTCATGATTGCCTTCTTTGTAAATCTACCAACCTTCCCATAGATGGACCTCCTCTTCAAAAATTTATGCTTACCATTCTCATCCCGAATCCACCCAAGTCCTCACATCACAATTTGTTGTGTTCTTCCCTAGAGCTATGAATGAAATTGTCATGGCACAACATAAGCTTAGCCCCTACCAATCTTCCTCCACAATCCTCCAAACTTGCCAATACACTCAACTAGTGGTTCCCATTCCTCCCATTCTTCCTCGCATCAACATCACACCCATTTATTCTATCCTTATCACTTCCTCATACGCTATCATCACTAGCATCCATACCCAAACCTTATAATACTTCCATGCTCAAAATTTGGTCTCTATATCTACATCCCATGTCCATGGAAATGTTATCATGTCACAACCCCATCCTTTTGGATCAACTCAAACCCATAAACCTTATTTTTGATTTTTTTCATCATGTACTCCCAATCAATATACGTAAACATCTCAACCTCCCCATACTTATATCCCAACTCATCCCATACAAAACCAATTTAATATCCCCATCACTCAACAACCAACACAATCCCATCAATCTTACTACATCCCCATCTCCCAACAACAACCTATATCCCAACCATTCAACTATATCCCCCTTATCAACCACTTCCACAAACACCTACTCATCCTCAAACATATCAACCTCATCCCAACCTAACCCATCCACTTCATATATTCCACAACCTCATCCTTCAACCCCACATCCCCATATATCTAACATGAACCTATACATGTGTTACTTAGGAGAATGACCAATCTTGAAACAACTACTTTGGGGTCCAAAACCACCTTCTCATATTAAAAAAATTGTAACAAACAGATCAATCCATTAGTTCCCATAAAGCCTTATCCTCCACACTAGGAGCTCCCAAAATTTTCTAAATTCAATAGAAAATAGACCCACAACAACACCTCATATATTCCACAACCTCATCGTTCAACCCCACATCCCCATATATCTAACATGAACCTATGCATGTGTTACTAAGTAGAATGGCCAATCTTTAAACAACTACTTTGGGGTCTAAAACCACCTTCTCATATTAAAAAAATTGTAACAAACAGATCAATCCATTAGTTCCCATAAAGCCTTACCCTCCACACTAGGAGCTCCCAAAATTTTCTAAATTCAATAGAAAATAGACCCACAACAACACCTTTGTGCATTTAAAAACACATACTACCTAATTTATCATGACCAAGATCTTATGCTCCACTCCTTCCCCACGTCATTGGTCGGACCCACATTAGATTGAGTACAAAGACATCCCATAACATTCTCTATTTTCCTTCACCTAAATCACACAACATTGCGTGTTAAATCACCATCATAGACTTCTACTCCATCATAATTAATTCGATGATGATTCTATCACATATTTTTTCAATAGATGGTGTGTCATAATCAACTAATTTTTTCTCCCTTCCATGTAGACGGAGCTTAATTAAACTATTTGTGCGGTCTTGTGCAAAGCATATATCCTCCACCTTTCAAATACAATCTTTCCTAACCTTTGAAGAGGCATTCACCATGGCTCGTAAACTTGAACTCTGCACCCTTGAGTAAGGCCATCTCAAACTTTGATCCAATAAACCAAAACCCGAATTCACTAAGTCATCCACCCATATTGACAAATCTAAAAACACGACCAATGCCATGGTGGTCAAGTTCTCATCCGCCTCTACATCTCACGTCGAGCCTCCACAAAGGGCTGTGATGCCAATCTAGCTTAGTTCAACTCTTATCTTAACTTGATATTTCAAATGATTTCAATTAATTATTCTATTTTCCTATAAATTGGTTATTATATCTCAAAAGTAGTGATAATCAACAATTCATCATATATACCATCGCTAAAATCGAAAATGGGGTTGAATGGAAATATTAAAAAATGAGTATATCTTAAAATATAATCTAGGTTTTCTTGCAAAATGGACATATTTTTATGAAGTATAAGGATAAAAACCCATTAAATATTAGAACAACCTAACTTGTAAATATCAAGATATGTCATGTTATTCCGAGGGGTTTAACTAGATTTTCACAATTTCCCATAAACTGTTTATAAACAATCTTCTTTGGCATGATTATTGATGGTGTTTTATGACAATGAGATTACAATGGATTCACTTCACTTGAAATGGATGTATACACCTTATGATCTCGATAAAACATAATGCCCATTGATTTGATAACTTTAAACACCAAATAGATCAAAAACATGATTGTTTCATCTAGGTTTGTGCCAGGGACTATATAGTGACAATTCACTTAAATTACATCTTAGAGACCTCTGAAAAATTATGGACACATAAGGATATTCAATAATATCTTTCATACCATCTTGATATTTGAAACATCAAAACTTACCTTAAATTTGCTTGAATTACTTCTTAAACTAGCATTGTTCTACCTCCATAGCTTTTGAAAACTTCTACAATGGATATCTCAATCTACATATAGTCATTTGGGCTGGAGTTTTGTGCACCTTCTTGTTTTATCAGGGCAAAGATATGTTGAAAATTTTAGAGGATTCCATTGGTACTGTTTTGAAGATATTCGATGCCTAATTAGGGCTGCTGCCACAAAAATGTGTATAACTTGCAAGAGACTCACTTTCATGACCCAAAATAAATTGTAATTCATTTCAAATCACCTTTTCCTCCCTTCTATAATTTTATTCAAGTTATTTTATTGAAATTTAATTGATGGATATTTTCATGTGTATTGCCCTCTCATACTGAAACCTTCACAGTCCTAAATCAAACAATGTATGAATCATGCAAAATAAATTATATATTTTATTATTCAATCTTCATACAATTTTATTACATTGTATTTTCCCCATTTGATCTTCTTGAGCTTGAATCTCCTTATCAAGAATAAAATATCCTAATTTAGAGTAGTCTTAGATGAGCTCCTAGATGCTCTCTCGACCATCCTAGGAAAACTCAACTTGTACTAACATAGAATAGTCATAAATAACATTATAACAACACTCCAAATTCATACTCACGAATTTTATGATGGTTATATGGATTTTATATCCTTATTTCTTCTTACTTATACTTAATCAAACTTATATTTTGACTCCTCACTTCACTCACTACATCTCATTACAAATGCTTTTACTTTCATAATTACAAGTACACTTCACGCACACAATTTGGATATTAAAAAAGGAGGAAAACAACTATTTTTTCATTCTTGACCATATGACCTCCTAGTAAATTTCCTCCATCCCTTGCAAAGTTTCTCCTACATTAGGCTCCAAAACTGACCCCAAATTAAAATTCACTTAAAGAATCATACAACTCTATCTTTGACAAATTGATGGTTGTGCATCTCATTTGACCTCAGTTAATGATTCATGACCCAAACCCGCATGGTATCACGAGGATCACTATTGTAAGTATCACCAAGTCTATGTCCACAACATTGATAAGTGTCACATATTTAAATACATTGTAAAATGACTGATAGACCATAACAATCTTCAATTGGATAGTCCTAACGTACCTCCCAATCAACCCCTAAATGTCTTCAAACAACCATTTCCCAACCATGCACCAAATAATAAAACTACTCCACCTACATCTTAGGAACCCAATGCCCATACCATTAACACTCTAAGCCATGAATCAACATCACCACCTACCCCCATCATCCCTTCATATACCGAGCCCATGTCTACTTGGATTCCTTATCCTTCATCAATAGTCTCATCTACACCTCCATATATCTCTACATCCATTACGCCCATGAATAGAAAATCTAGTACCCCATCCATATGTATGTCTACTACATCCATACCTGTCATACCTAGCTCTCTATCCATGTGTACTCCAACACCTATCCTAACATCCTCATCACATATCCCTACATCTATATCCACTTCTATACCTTTACCCTCAACCACATACACAATTGTAACCATTCCCATATCAACATCCAAATCCCCCAAACCAACATCCCCCTTGATGCAATTACAAGTGGGACTATCACTTCATCCACAAATTTAATAGTTATAACCATCCCTACATCGACATCCAAACCCTCCTCTATGTCCACCTAATCCATTAAAACATATAATACAACCGCAACTAATGTTCTTGCCCCATTCTTTTCATCAAAAAATCCAACCATCCCTACACCAACATCCCCAAGATCTATGCAATCTATGGATCCTTCCAACCTCATCAAGTGTATCACCCAAAAACCTCTTCATGTCTTCAATACCCATGTCTACGATGAAACCCACATCATTTGATCCCTCCTCCCAAAATACCCCATTCGAAATTATTTTCATTCCTACTTGAGGAAAAAACCTCACAATGAAAATCTAAAAATCTTAGCATTCCCACTCGAAATTCCTCACCCATCCACATAAGAAATTGGATCTCCCTCCTTTGAAGACCTAAGATTCCAAACCATTTAAGCCATCCAACATTTCATCATCTATCTTGGGACCTTTCCCATCCATTTTAGGACCAACTCCTTCATCCCAGTCCCATATCATCAAGAAATCCAAAACACGGCCGTCCATTCGACCCCCTAAAAATAAATCGAAATCTCAAACATCCATTTCTTATTCCAAACCCAAATTGGAACCCAAGACTCCAGAACATCCCATAGGAGTAGAGCACCTATCTTACCTTCATGCACCACTCTTGAGACCATTTCATCCACAAAACCTTCTTGAAAGACCCCATCGGTTCCTACACAAAAAATATTTCAACGTCTCATTCTAGAATCTACCTTCACCCTCCCACCTATCAAGTCTTTCGACTCACGTGGACAAAAACCCACATTGTTTGACCCTAATGTCATATGTGCCTATCATCGCACCCCTAGACATGATATTAAACATTGTAGGGCTCTTCAAACCCTCATCCATAATCTCATACAATAAGATGACCTTCTCCTTGTGATTAACTAAAATGTGGTCAAATGGTAGCTAATATAACTAGGAATAAAATTAAATAACATTAAATAAAAGTAGTAAATAAATATAGAAAGTGACCCAAGCAACTAGGCTAATGAAAATGGAAACCTAATATGAAAAGAAGGGATGGAGGGAGCTTAGCTGATTCGGTGATCTTTTTGGATGGTGTTGCGAGTTGATTGGAGAAATAAGAGGAGGAAATGAATGTGACAAGGTATAGTAAAGTGCATAGCTAGGAAATGCGAGTGGTGAGGCACTGGGAGAGGATCAGGGTGCATGTGGGTGCCCTAGTCTATGTTCCGTACACCCTAGTCTATGCCGGAGGTCCAAAAACAAAAGTTGAAGGGTTGCTTTAGATGATATAAAGCCTTTGTTTTTAGTTGTATTAACTTTAATATACTCAAATGTATGTTGCGGATAATCAATGGCGAGAGGAGACATGTAAAACCCCAAGATGCACATCAAACCCCTAAAAAAGAAAGAAAAATATAAAGGGTTCGGACTATCCTCGATTGCCATAATGGTAGACTTACAAAATGAGCACTACACTACATCTCATACCTGATGTATTTCTATGTGGTTGTGTGTGCAATCATTCCCTAGGTGCTCTTGTGCGATTGCGGTTTGTGAAGTAGTGAGCTATAAGCGTGTAGAAAATGCAATAGAATGGTAGATGGAATAGAATACACTTCCTTCCTATGCTTGTGTGATACAAATGAACTAGCCTTGTACCTTAATGATGGAGCTAGATGGATGCAAGTGTAGCCCTTGATGGATGCAACGTTAGGTGATGATAGTAGTGATTAGTGCTTGGTCCCTCATTATGGTCACATAACTTTATATTCATATGGTTCTCTTGTTAGAATTTTGTAATTAACCCCAAAAAGGTTGACCAAAAGAAATATGAAATGTTTAAATGGCTAGAAAGTGCCTAAAAAGTGGTAGGAAAGTGGGAAAAGGATCATGATGCCTTGATTAGGACTAGGGCACATGTCGGCACCCTAGTACTAGCTTTGTGCACCTTAGTAAAATACAAAATAACATGAAACGACAAAAATATTGGGCATACATGTGTGGGAGGTCGGTAGTGGTGACATAAAGAAAAGTAAAATGGCCAAAAGATGGGGGTTAATTAGTAATTTCTTCACTAAAAAACAATATGAATAGTAGTATAAGACTGAGACTAAATAATGTCTAAAGTGTGTGATTTTGTGACTACATTTTCCCCCACTTTATGTTGGTGAGCGGAAAGCTCAATAACATAAAGTAGATAGAGATGCATACCTAATAATCCAGTGTAGAGTGATGTAGAAATGCGCTAAAGGACTAGACAAAGCATGGAGTGACAAAAATATGATAGAGCATGGAAACTAAAGATGCAAAAGTGAAAAAAATGATGAGAGTGAACCTAGAGTGGAAACGCGTGTGTATTTTTAATGTGTATGATGTACATGCATAGTTAGTATGGTGTGTGTTACCGCAAAAATGTCATTGTTGTTACCCCCATTATTGTAGTTGTTGTTGACTATTTGTTTCTCATCTTGTTGGTTCAAAAACTGTCATTGGGCAGATTTATGGATAGAAACGAGTCAACAATGTGCGAGGGCATAGCCCCTCTTTGAGTTAGCAAACCGAAACTAGTTTATTGTTATTCTACCGAAGGAATGCATGCAAGTCTCACAATATTCGCCTTCGGGGTTTGGGATCTCATCCCGGTAGGGTTGTTTCCGACTACGGAAAGAAAGGAATGAAAGAAAGGATGAAGAAAGATCAGATCTGAAGAAAGAAAAGAAATGAATTCAAAAGTAGAAAGGTTAGAGGGTTTATGTTTTGGGATTGGTAGTAAACAGAGCCAAACCTACTTGCATAAACGAACAAAGCAATACTGATAAATAAATGACAATAAAACAGAAGTAGATCCAATAGAATAAACACACAGATCTGACGTAAGAAAGATCTAATGCAAATAACACATGTATTCAGCACAAAGTCTAAATATTGTATTAATATTTCCTTCTGTTACAAAAAGCTCAAAGTCTTTTCTTCTCACTTCTATTTTTCATCTGAAAAGTATCCACACCCAAATACAACAAGTATTTGAGTATTTATAGAAGAAGAAGAAGAAGAAGGAAGGCAAAAAGGAACCAACCACCTATTTACAAAATATCTACAAAAATATCTCAAAGTCATGTTGACTTTTGACAACTTGATGGATGACATCATCCCATGGTGCAACATGGATGATGTCATCATTTGTGCCAACATGCTTTAGACATTTACAAAAAGAAAGTCGAAGAAGAGAGAGAAATTATTCATCGTCGTCATCCCGCGGCTGAAAGGGGATATCCTGCTTTTGCTGCTCGGTGACGAGATGTGAAATTGGGCACGGTATTCCATAAACTTGCTGATCATGGGCTCTAATTGATCCTGGGAAGGATCCTTGTGTCACTCACTGATAGCCTCGCAAGTCTCCCACTCGTCAGTGAGCTTCTCTAGGAGTTTGGAATATTCATTCTCTGCTTCTATTAGGAACCTGATGAAGTCCCGACAGGCCAGCAGGTTATTAATGGATTCTGCGTCAAAAGTGACGTCTAGCCCCAGCCCTTGCGAAACAATCTCCTTGAAGATCTAGATGGTTTCGTCAACCTTCCTTAAGGTGAAAGAAGGAGTAAGCAACCCTGGAGACATCCTTAGAACAATTTGTTCCATCTGATGCATTGCGTCCAGGGCTTCTTCCTTTACCTTATCAATCTTTTCGAGGACGAATTCTAGTTGATCCATCCAGGTAATCCAGAGTGGAAAGGATTTTATTGAGGGCCTTGGGGTGACCGAAAACACCGAACTTGACCAGATCTTCGACTGAATAGTCAAACATTCTTTGAAAGGTCTCATGTTGTAGCCTAGCATGGTCCAGCTCTTCGGATATGGGTCCTGCTAACGCCTGGAGTTCTTTGTTCACCTTGTTGATGTTCAGATACAAATCGGTGAACTTGGCGATCACTCGTTCACTGTCCTTGAGGATCTGGCTCCTCCAGGCAGAAACTGCCATACCCTGCTCGCCGATCTTTGCATATTCATTAATTTTATCCTGACTCAGAGGCTCAGGAGTTTCGGCGGTAGTTGTGGGAGGTGCCTGCCCATCTTCTGTAAGGCATGGAGCAGATGTTTATTTTGCTCTTTCAGTAGCCTTTTCTCTTCTTTTGCTTCTTGAAGCTTCTTGCAGAGGGCGTCAACTACAGATAGGGCCTCTCCCTGAAGGATTTCAGAAGACATCCCCATTGTGACTTGAGTCACTGTGTAATCTGTCGAGAGACAGATCCTTTTTATCCTTCAGAGGATTGGGGTATGCGATCTCCATTACCCTCTCTCCCGAAGCACTCTGAGAGAAGCATGTGATGGGCTTCTGCTTCTTTGCCCCTTTTGATGGGATAACGGAAAAGTCCATCGGTGCGATGGGAACTTTCCTTTTCTGTTGACTTAGGTGCTGGGAGATCCAGGCTAGACTTATGGGAGAAGGACCAGAAACAGAGAAGGGGGCAGCTGCAGTAGTAGAAGGGAAAAACGTGGAGACACTTGGAGGTGGCATCGAGAGGGAGGCCGAGGAAGCAAGCGACGGGAGGAAGAGATATTGTAGGAGAGGAAGACATAGGAAGGGAGGGGAGCTCAGAGATGAGGGAAGAAATGGAGGGGGACAAGTCCGCGAGAGAAGAGAAGATGGACGAAGAAGTAGGAGGGACAGTAGAAGAAGGGGGAGAGGACACGACCAAAGGAATGGTCATTTGGGTCACTCGAGGAGGGGAAGGAGGAGAGAGAGAAGGAACAGAAGGGACCTCCATTTTTGTAGTAGTGGCGACATCCTGAGTGGATGGGCTTATTGGAACATCTTCCGTTGTTTCTTTCTCTGGGGAAGCCAGAGTTATAACTTGTTCGGGTGTAGCGGAAGGAGGACTTTCAGGAGCTTCCTCATGAGTGGAGTTGGATTCACCCTCTTTACCTTTACCTTTTCCTTTTGGCTGCTGTTTTTCCAGGAGGTGCGTTGCCCAACGGAGAAGTTGTGAAATCGACCCCGAGGTAGATGAGCCCGTTCATTCGGCACCAATGCTTTGTTCTGCGCAAACTTTCCTTGACTCTCTCCTCAATTGTTTGAGGCACTTTGGTTCTATCAATTAACGCAAAAGGCCAACCGTCCCCACCCGTGTCAAGATACACTTGATCCACTTCTTGCTCAGTAGTTTGGTAGCCTTTTGAGATGATGGCTACCCCGTACTGGATGATTTCTGCTAAGGCCAAGCGAGAATGATCCTTCCTCCTGAGCTCAACATCATGATATATGTCAATGTAGATATCTTCGATTTGAGGGACATGGATCGGGTCGAGCTTAGCCCTAGGCAGAAAATTTCTCGGGTCGAAGGTGGGCCTTGCTGGGAAGTCATGTTTCAGATTCAGCAGCTCTAGTTCTGCAAACATATCTTTTGCCTTGTGGTGAGTGAGACACGTATACCTACCCACTGTGAGGGGGAAAGGAGTTCCACCCTTCTTTCTCTTTAGGCACTTTTTGTGGTAAGTAACAAGCTGCCTCGACAGCTCCAACAGGATCAACTTGGGCCCGGCATATCTTGGCAGTCTAGTCGGTTCCCCCAAGAAATTGACTGCCCTTAGATAGGTGAATGTGGGGAATTGAGTGAACAGGGCCCCCCACTTTTCGGTAATCTATTCTTTACTATGCTCTTGGTTGTATGACCGTGAGTCATATTCAACCTCAATAGGCAGATGATGAAGTAGAAGAATGCATCATTGATCTTTGTGAATTGGGGGATGCTATTTTCCAGCTTCAGCTCTGGATAGTATTCATAAATTTTGACTTGGGGCCAAACCCCGCATCGCATCAGAGCCGGATAATCTCTTTACGAAGCCGCAAAGATAGACTATGTAGGAGTTCATATAGAACCTCCCCGTTGTGTTAAGTTGTTGTAGCTACTCGGAGATTGTGCTGCTTATGATTTTTACCCATTCAAAGCGTTGATCGGGCACATTTTTGTTCATTGTTTCAAGGTACCACAACATCCACTTGTGAAAATAATGGGTGTCAGGAAGCCCAAACACTCTACTCAGGAACGTAATGGTGTCGCTGAGTTCCTCTAAAAAGTCACTACGATGAATGACTTGTGGCCACCGAGTCACCACTTTTTTATTCTTCAGATAAACTTCATTCATCAGCTGCATGCACTGATCTTCATTGTCGTCCCAAGCCTTGATGCAATCTTCCTGGCTTACGGCCACAAAGTGCCGGTGATGAGGAATGCCGAGCATTATCTCAAAGTGGCGGGCAGTGAGGTTAATTATGACCTCGCCCTTCTCACCATGGACACATCTTGTGTCTTTGTTGTAGCATCGGGCTACCACCATCATAAATTCATTGTTTACGGAACTAACGGGATCCCTCCAAAGAAGTGAGTGTAGCGCCTTTGCCCATTAGTTTGTCCATCCATGGAATTCTTGTGACCTTTGGTTCGACCCGAGAACTCCTCCATATCAATATGACCCAGCTCTGAGTCTCTGATGTCTAGGTCACACTCTGCTTGGGACTCGGGAATTTTGACCCTCTGATACTTATACTTCATTTCTTCTTCTGTGAGCTTGGCCTTGCCTTTAGATTTGATAGGTTTCTTGCTTGATGTTGACATATGTTCTTCTCAACTTAGTTGCTGATCTGCAAGAACAAGAAGTGAAACCCAAAGCAAGAAATTCATGTCAGCTGTTTGGTTTTCCATTGAAATGTTGACAGAAGAAAGAGTTAGCAATTTTAAGGCCTCAGGGCGCAGGGCGCATAAATACTGCAGGTTACGGGGCTAAATAATAAGGCGCACAGGAAAGGGATGTTGCAGGGGATAAATCAGCGTAGAAGGGCGCATGGCACATGGGCACTTGCATGGTGCATTCTTTGTTGTTGTAAGTACAAGTGTGCCTGCGCCATATGTATGCGTTTTGTAAAGGACGCATGGATTCTTCATGTTACACAGGAACAGGATGCGCTAGTGGCGCATATAATTTTCATGTTACATGGAACTTCGGTGCGCCAGAGGTGCATATAAGGTTTGTGTAACATATGCTTTTGTGTGCTAAAGGAACTTGGCGCGGCGTATGGAAGGTCTGCATGACATGATGTTGTTGCAATGAGGATGCTCTGCGCCGTTTTACAATTTTACACTTGGTGCGGATAATTTTTATGTTGCATACATGCAGGGTGCGCCAAAGGGCGTAGTTTTAACGATGCAACAAATGAGTTTGGTGCGCCATGAGGGGGTGTGAGGAAAGCGTTTGCAACAAACTAAGGAAGTGCACCTTGAGGGCGCAACTTTTCATTATGTAGCAGGCAGGGAAAGTGCGCCATTGGCGTGGCTGCTCTTTGTGTAACGGGGGTGACAGATGCGCCATTGGCGCAACTGTTCTTCATGTTGCAGGGTGTGCCAATGCGCCAAAGGAGAAGAAAAATACAGTTTCTTTTTAAGCTTTGATTCTTTCTCTGAGGGGTTTTACATATGGTTTAGCTCCTTCTGCAGGGTACCTTGGGGTGATGAAGAAGCTACAAAATGAGAGTTCCAAGCTATTTTTCAAGACAGAGTTTCCTCTACCAGCAGATCTGGAAAGAGGGGGAAGAACATGTGGAAGAATGGAAAAGACAGCAAGGGGGGGAGTTCATGATTTCATAGTCTTTCTAATCCAATTCTTACCAACAAGCAGCCAAAAACCACAAACACAAAGTGCACAAAAGAAAGAAGACCTCTTACCAAGATAAATAGTGGAGAAATGTGCAAACGGTCCATGAAAAGATTCAAAAGCAAAAGAGCTGGTGCGATGATAGGTACAGAGAAAATTAATCATGTGATTTGTGTTTGGTGACAATGACAGTGCAGACGCGCCTATTTATAGGTGAGGTGGCAATAAATGCGCCACCAACTTTTTCAAGTGGCGCATGAAAAGCACTGTCAACATGAGAAAACAGTGCCCTTGGCGCACCAAAACACTTGCCAACATGAAGTTATGTGCACCTTTGGCACACCGGAAGTGGTGTTGACAGAGGAATATGTGCACCCTTGGCGCACCAAAAAGGGGCGCAACAAAAGTTCTTGTGACAGGAAGGCGCATGCGCCTTGGCACACGCAAGGAAGACTCAACATAGTGAGGTGCACCAAAACACCTGTTGACATGAGAAAGCATGCACCAAAGGCTTTTAAAGCGGGCGCATGAACATTTGATGTTGGATAGTGATTATATGCGCCCGACCAAAAAGACCAAAAAGGCTATGTTCGAAAAGCTGGATTTCCCGAAGGGATTTTACAACGCGTTCGAGCGTGAGGAGCTCCCGAGGAGCGGCCAGGAAAAAAAAGAGGCCCCGGTATGGTTATCTCAAAATTTCCCTTGCCAATTTTACGGGATAACAACTAGCTCTTTCCTGGGACTATCCTTGAGCAAACTCGGGGTAGAGAATCCTAGATCCATGTGCCTATCCATTGGGCTAACTGCTTCTTTAATGCAAGCAAGTTCGTCACCATCTTTTGAAATCTTTGGGTCGGATGAAGTATTGGGCGTAGGGCCCGAAGATTTAAACTTAGATGATTCCCTTTTCAATTCGCGGATATTATCAAATTATCTTTAATTCGGATGGCGAGAGGCACAGGTGAGAATCAAGGTAGCCACTTGTTCTTGTAGGAGCAAGAAGCTTACTTTCGAACTCATAGCGTTCACGAAGAAACACTTCTAATTTTCCGGTGTTGGAAGCATGGCAATGAGGACACGGTTGATTAATGCATTGAACACAGTGATAAAATCGCGCATGGTCTTATTGGCCTCCTTCTTCGTGAGTGATACAGTGATAATAATGCAAATGCATCTTCTAAAGGCTTGTACCTATCTTCAAAAGCATCCATGGGTGGCCCAACTAGTAATAGATCCAGTGGTAAATGCTGAAACCATTACTTGCATGGGCCCTTGTAGAGTTTCCAGGAAAAGGCGAACCAACACATCTTGAGGGTTACATCTAGGATCTTTGCATGACATGATGAATGCGAGATATGTGTTAATCCGTGCTTTGGTTTCCGCTGCCATCAAATTTGGGAAAATTCTTTCGGTTTCCATGTGGGAGCATGTGAACAGGATGTGCATTTCCCATGGTACCGCCATCTGGACAGCTGGAAAAAGAACACGGGCTGGAAACATAGTTCCACTGAGTAGCAAAGTGCTACAAAGGGATGTGGAGGCTCCTTGTGAAAACTGGTTCTTTCGTGGAGGTGAGGCACTTCTGGCTGACCGATCATCCGAACATAGTGATGAAAAGCACGCCGGCATTATACTGAAGTTGTGCCTTTGAAGCAGATCAAAAGTGGGATCGACTTCTCCACGAGCTCTCCTGCTACGAGTAAATGGTTCACCCGCCAGCGTACCTTCCAGATCTATGATGTTGTGGAGCAGATTTAAAAATTCTTTTTGGTCGTACTTGCTGATTTTATGGTTTTTCCAAAAACCAAGATGGCATGTACTTTTCTGAATATTTAAAATTATCCTCTTCTGAAAACCGATTGCGGTTTAATGACAAAGAACAATGAGGATAAAATGACAGTGAAGATTAGTAAGCTGATTTTCAGATCTAAAGTTGACTTTTTCAAAGAGTTTGAAAATTTCGGTAAACAGTCAAAACTCAGATCTACGGCAAAATACAAATTTTTATAAAAACTCAGCGAACTAAAGATCTCTAACTAGCCCGATCTATGGACCTCGAGAAGAAAATTTTCGATTTGGAGCACTTTTGCAAAATATTGGATTTTTAACAAAAAGCTCGGGTTTGCAAACAGATAGTGATTTTTCAGATTTTAACTGTTTTTCTATCATACTACCATCATAGATCTAATAGATTTGTTCGTTCCCCAGGAAGTCGCCAAAAACTGTTGGTTCGAAAATCAGTCGCTTGGGTAGATTTATGGATAGACGAGTCAGCGTGTGCGGGGCATAGCCCCTCTTTGAGTCGACAAAGTGAAACCCGGTTTATTGCTATTCTACCGGCGGGAATCATGCAAGTCTCACAATATTCGCCTTCGGGGTTTTGGGATCTCATCCCAAAGTAGGGTTGTTTCCATTGTGGAAAGAAAGGAATGAAAGAGAGGATGAAGAAAGATCGAGATCTGAAGAAAGAAAAGAAATGAATTCCAAAGCGAGAAGGTTAGAGGGTTTATGTTTTGGGATTGGTAGTAAACAGAGCCAAACCTACTTGTATAAACGAACAAAGCAATACTTGATGTATAAATGACAATAAAAAAGAAGTAGATCCAACGAGAATAAACACACAGATCGCGTAAGAAAGATCTAATGCAAATAACAAATGTATTCAAAGACAAAGTCTAAATATTGTATTAATATTTCCTTACATTACAAAAAGCTCAAAGTCTTTTCTTCTCACTTCTATTTTTCATCTGAAAATTATCCACACCCAAATACAACAAGTATTTGAGTATTTATAGAAGAAGAAGAAGAAGAAGAAGGAAAAAGGAACCAACCACCTATTTACAAAATATCTACAAAAATATCTCAAATTCATGTTAACTCTTGACAACTTGATGGATGACATCATTCCATGGTGCAACATGGATGATGTCATCATTTGTGCCAACATGCTTTAGAAATTTACAAAAGAAAGTTGAAGAAGAGAGAGAAATTATTTATCATCGTCGTCCCACGGCCGAAAGAGGATATCCTGCTTTTCTTTGCTTGGGTGACGAGATGTGAAATTAGGCACTTTGTATTCCATAAAGTTGCTGATCATGGGCTCTAATTGATCCCGGAAGGATCCTCGTGTCACTCACCGATAGCCTCGCAAGTCTCCTGCTCATGGGTGAGCTTCTCTGGGAGTTTGGAATATTCATTCTCTGCTTCTATTAGGAACTGATGAAGTCCCGACAGGCCAGCAGGTTATTGATGGATTCTGTGTCAAAAGTGACCTCTGGCCCCAGCCCTTGCGAAACGATCTCCTTGAAGATCTGGATGGTTTCGTCAACCTTCCTTAAGGTGAAAGAAGGAGTAAGCAACCCTGGAGACATCCTTAGAACAATTTGTTCCATCTGATGCATTGCGTCCAGGGCTTCTTCCTTTACCTTATCAATCTTTTCGAGGACGAATTCCAGTTGATCCATCCGGTAATCCAGAGTGGAAAGGATTTTATTGAGGGCCCTGGGGTGACCGAAAATGCCGAACTTGACCAGATCTTCGACTGAACAGTCGAACATTCTTTGAAAGGTCTCATGCTGTAGCCTAGCATGGTCCAGCTCTTCTGATATGGGTCCTGCTAACGCCTGGAGTTCCTTGTTTGCCTTGTTGATGTTCAGATACAAATCAATGAACTTGGTGATCACTCGTTCACTGTCCTTGAGGATCTAGCTCCTCCAGGTGGAAACTGCCATACCCTGCTCGCCGATCTTTGCATATTCATTAATTTTATCCTAGCTCAGAGGCTTAGGAGTTTCGGCGGTAGTCGTGGGAGGTGCACTGCCCATCTTCTGTAAGGCGTGGAGTAGATGTTTATTTTACTCTTTCAGTAGCCTTTTCTCTTCTCTTGCTTCATGAAGCTTCTTGCGAGAGGGTGTTAGCGTAGATAGGACCTCTCCTGAAGGCTTTCAAAAGACGTCCCCATTGTGACTTGAGTCACTTGTAATCTGTCGGAGACAGATCCTTTTATCCTTCAAAGGATTGGGGTATGCGATCTCCATTACCCTCTCTCCCAAAGCACTCGAGAGAAGCGTGTGATGGGCTTCTACTTCTTTTGCCCCTTTTGATGGGATACGGAAAAGTCCATCGGTGCGATGGGAACTTTCCTTTCCGTTGACTTAGGTCTTTGGGAGATCCAGTGGACTTATGGGAGAAGGACTGAAATAGAGAAGGGGCAGCTGCGGTAGTAGAAGGGAAAAACATGGAGACACTTGGAGGTGGCATCGAGAGGGAGGTCGAGGAAGCGGCGCGGGAGGAAGAGATACTACGGGAGAGGAAGACATAGGAAGGGAGGGAGCTCGGAGATGAGGAAGAGATGGAGGGGACAAGTCCGCGAGAGAAGAGAAGATGGACGAAGAAGTAGGAGGGACAGTATAAGAAGGGGAGAGGACACGACAAAGGAATGGTCATTTGGGTCACTCGAGGAGGGGAAGGAGGAGAGGGAGAAGGAGCAGAAGGGACCTCAATTATGCGGTAGTGGCGACATCCCGAGTGGATGGGCCTATTGGAACATCTTCTCTTGTTTCTTTCTCTGGGAAGCGAGTTATAACTTCTTCGGGTGTAGCGGAAGGAGGATTTTGAGGAGCTTCCTCTAAGTGGAGCTAGATTCACCCTCTTTACCTTTTCCTTTGCCTTTTGGCTGCTGTTTTTTTCTTGAGGAGGTGCGTTGCCCAATGGAGAGGTTTGAAATCGACCCCGAGGTAGATGAGCCCGTTCATTTGGAACCAATGCTGCATTACTGCATAGAGTTTCCTTGACTCTCTCCTCAATTGTCTGAGGCACTTTGGTTCTATCAATTAACGCAAAAGGCCAATCGTCCCCACCCGTGTCAAGATACACTTGATCCACTTCTTGCTCAATAGTTTGGTAGCCTTTTAGGATGATGACTACCCCATCTTTGGATGATTTCTGCTAAGGCCAAGTGAGAATGATCCTTCCTCCTGAGCTCAACCTCATGATATATGTCAATGTAGATATCTTTGATTTGAGGGATGTGGATCGGGTCGAGCTTAACCCTATGCAGAAAAATTCTCGGGTCGAAGGTGGGCCTTCTTTGGGAAGTCATGTTTCGATTCAACATCTCGATTCTGCAAACATATCTTTTTCCTTGTGGTGAGTGAGACACGTATACCTAACCCCTTTGTGAGGGGGGAGAGGAGTTCCACCCTTCTTTCTCTTTAGGCACTTTTCGTGGTAAGTAACAAGCTGCCTCGCAGCTCAACAGGGATCAACTTGGGCCTAAAATATCTTGGCAGATCTAGTTGGTTCCCCCAAGAAATTGACTGCCCTTAGATAGGTGAATGTGGGGAATTGAGTGAACACGGCCCCCACTTCTCGGTAGCTACTACTATACTCTTGGTCATACGACCGTGAGTCATATTCGACCTCAACAGGCAAATGATGAAGTAGAAGAATGCATCATTGATCTTTATGAATTGGGGATGCTATTTTCCAGCTTCAGCTCTGGATAGTATTCATAAATTTTGACTTGGGGCCAAACCCGCGCATCGCATCGAGCCGGATAATCTCTTTACAAAGCCGTAGCATAGACTATGTAGGAGTTCATATAGAACCTCCCCATTGTGTTAAGTTGTTATAGCTTCTCGGAGATTGTGATGCTTATGATTTCTTCCCATTCAAAGCGTTGATCGGGCACATTTTTGTTCATTGTTTGAAGGTACCGCAGCATCCACTTGTGAAAATAATGGGCGTCAGGAAGCCCAAACACTCTACTCAGGAACGTAATGGTTTCGCTGAGTTCCTCTAAAAATTCACTACGATGAATGACTTGTGGCCACCGAGTAACCACTTTTTCTTCTTCAGATAAATTTCATTCATTAGCTACATGCACTGATCTTCATTGTCATCCCAGGCCTTAATGGAATCTTCCTAGCTTACGGCCACAAAGTGCCGGTGATGAGGAATGCTGAGCATTATCTCAAAGTGGCGGGTTGTGAGGTTAATTATGACCTCGCCCTTCTCACCATGGACAGATCTTGTGTCTTTGTTGTAGCATCGGGCTACCACCATCATAAATTCATTGTTTACGACACTAACTGGGATGCCTCCGGCAAAGTGTAGCGCACTGCCCATTAGTTTTTCCATCCATGGACTTCTTGTGACCTTTCTGGTTCTGACCTAGAACTCCTCCATATCAATATGACCCAGCTCACGAGTCTCAGATGTCTAGGTCACACTTTGCTTGGGACTCGGGTGTTTTGACCCTTTGATACTTATACTTCATTTCTTCTTGTGAGCTTGGCCTTGCCTTTAGATTTGATAAGTTTCTTACTTGATGTTGACATATGTTCTTGAACTTAGTTGCTGATATGCAAGAATAAGAAGTGAAACCCAACGCAAAGAAATTCATGTCACCGTTTGGTTTTCCATTGAAATGTGAAGAAGAAAGAGTTAGCAATTTTAAGGCCTCAAGGCACGGGGGTGCATAAATCTGCAGTTATAGGGCTAAATAATAAGGCACACGGAAAGGGATGTTACTGAGGGGATAAATTAGCGGCTGAAGGGTACATGGCACATGGACTCTGCAGTGCATTCTTTGTTGTTGTAAGTACAAGTGCACACGTGCCATATGTATGTGTTTTGTAAAGGGCACATGGATTCTTCATGTTACACAGGAACAGGATGTGCTAGTGGCACATATAATTTTCATGTTGCATGGAACTTCGGTGCACCAGAGGCGCATATAAGGTTTGTGTAACATATGTTTTTGTGCACTAAAGGGAACTTGGCGTGGCACATGGAAGCTACTGCACGACATGATGTTGTTGCGAATGAGGGTGTTTCACTCGGAAAATGCTTCGTTCCTTATAGAAGCAGAGATAAGGTTATGGTTAGGAGGAATACACGTAGAATGTCGAGATGATGTGCGCGTCCATAGAGAAAGATCAGCCGAATTTGCGAAGAACTCCTTTTGTCTTGGAAGAACTACTGCAAAATAAGAACACAAGACCACAAGATTTTGATTAGATAATAAATGAGGGAATGCGCTTGGGCCCAGGAAATATGAAACTTCCTTTGAAGGTGGTCGGTTCCCCTACCGATATGAGTTAACACAAAATACTTGTAAAATATCAATTAAATTGCTTGGCTTTGAAGCCGGGTAGGGAAAGGCTGTTTTTCTGGTTTTTGATCAAAGGAACGATGCGGTTACCTATAACCGATGGCGATTCTGATAACCGATGCTTAGGTGCGTTCTAGGATCTTACGGGCTAGTTGTGGAGTTTGTAATGGCTGATTTTTGGATAGTTTTTGGGAAATGGGATGGTTAGAAACAAAAGAATGACAGTAGAGGCTGATAATGTACGTTGGATAATGGATCCGAAACGGATTTGGGAGGACTGTAATTCCAAAAGCATAAGAAATGTTATAATGGAGGACATGCAAGATGTAACTTCTTGGTTTTTGTGAAGATGCCGGTTGATCTCCTTGGTGCTAACTCTTGGTTTCTTCACTCGTCTCTGCTTGGTCAAGTGAAGTTACGGACTCTTGCTAATCGCTTTGGACTCTCCTTTGATTCAAAAATCCTTGAATGATCTCCAAATGAAAATTCCGATCCGTTGTTTTGGTTTGGGAGCCCATTTACGAGGGAACCGATGGCGGTTACGTAACCCGGCGGCGGATCGAGTAGAAGCGGCATCGGTAAGGAAAAAGTAGGCTATTTTTAGTAAAATAGCCCACCTTCCTGCTTTTCTCAGAGAGATTAGTTGCGGGCTTGGTCAAGTGGTAGAAGGTTGGTTTTAGGTGCGAGAAAGGGGTCATTAGTCATGGGTGTAGAGTGTAGACCAAGTTTTAGGTTTTAATTAGGTTAGTTTAGGATTAGGGCTAGGTCATGATGAGGTGGCAAAATGAGGTGGCGGGTGAGGTGATGGGGATTTATCAATTATGAGGTAATTAATAAATAATTGTGTAAGGTTTAGGTAATGAGGTTAGGTTGTGAAATGGGATGCGGGTCACAGGGGTCGTGAGACACGAATTTGGTGTCTACATTAGCCCCTTATTGTCGTGTAGCTTGTTACTGTAAAGGCTGCGCGGACAATAATATGAAGTGGTTTCTCATGTTAAGGATATAGGTAATCCCCTCAAATCTATCACGAGATTGAGTGAACGGGAAATCGGGGATAGGGTTGATGAAGGGTACATGTTGTAGAGAGGATGGTAAGGTGGTGGGGTAGGTCGAGGAAGCGAGACGCATGTTGAAATGCAATAATAGTACGACTAGGGTACATGATTTGACTAAGCAAACCAACAATGTATAGGCAAAGGTCGATAGTTTATCCAAACAAGGGTGATATAATCCTGGTATCCAAGGCATAGGAAGTAGCTCCAGGGTATATAACGGGTAAGGTACGGAGCGTTTAGGCATGTTCGGCGGTGCCAAAGGTTGGTTTGGTTGAGATAAGCGTCACGGTCTAGATGCAGGCAAAGGCGGTCGACAGATCAAGTCGAGGACCCTAATCATGCTAAAACACGAACAGGTGAGCTTGATTGAACACAAGGTACATGATGGATGTATAAAATAAAACATTGATTATGGGTATGGTATGGAAGTGATACGGCCTTGGGTCAGGCCAAGTGGTTGGGCGGTGGCCCTGGGTCAGGTTAGGTGGGTAGGTTGAGGCCTTGGGTCGGGTCAAATTGTTAGGGCGAGGCCTTGGGTCGGGCCAAATAGGTAGGTTGAGGCCTTGGGTCGGGCCAAATAGGTAGGTTGAGGCCGTGGGTCGGGCCAAATAGGTAGGTTGAGGCCTTGGGTCGGGCCGAATGGTAGGTTGAGGCCTTGGGTCGGGCCAAATAGGTAGGTTGAGGTCTTGGGTCGGGCCAAATAGTAGGTTGAGGCCTTGGGTCGGGCCAAATGGTAGATTGAGGCCTTAGGTCGGGCCAAATGGTAGGTTGAGGCCTTAGGTCGGGCCAAATAAGTAGGTTGAGGCCTTAGGTCGGGCCAAATGGTAGATTGAGGCCTTGGGTCGGGCCAATGGTAGGTTGAGGCCTTGGGTCGGGCCAAATAGGTAGGTTGAGGCCTTGGGTCAGGCCAAATAAGTAGGTTGAGGCCTTAGGTTTGGCCAAATGGTAGATTGAGGCCTTAGGTCGGGCCAAATAGGTAGGTTGAGGCCTTGGGTCGGGCCAAATAGGTAGGTTGAGGCCGTGGGTCGGGCCAAATTGTTAGGGCGAGGCCTTGGGTCGGGCCAAATAGTAGGTTGAGGCCTTAGGTCGGGCCAAATGGTAGATTGAGGCCTTAGGTCGGGCCAAATGGTAGGTTGAGGCCTTGGGTCGGGCCAAATAGGTAGGTTGAGGCCTTGGGTCGGGCCAAATAAGTAGGTTGAGGCCTTAGGTCGGGCCAAATGGTAGATTGAGGCCTTAGGTCGGGCCAAATAGGTAGGTTGAGGCCTTGGGTCGGGCCAAATAGGTAGGTTGAGGCCGTGGGTCGGGCCAAATTGTTAGGGCGAGGCCTTGGGTCGGGCCAAATAGTAGGTTGAGGCCTTAGGTCGGGCCAAATGGTAGATTGAGGCCTTAGGTCGGGCCAAATGGTAGGTTGAGGCCTATAGATTATGGTGGGTAGCAGAACTGCGAGGTGTGCGTGAGCGCCCTGACATAGCGGTGATTACAGCAGAGAGGGATCGTCTGCAGCGTTTGGTTCAGCAGCTCCAAACGCAGGTGAATGAGACAAGAGGATTGTTAGTGGTTGCGGAGTCACGGGCGGGGAGACTAGAGGCTGAAGTCCTCCATGCGAGCGGGCGTATTCATATGTTACAGGAGAGATTGGCAGATCAGTGGGCGGTACCAATAGCCGTGGTACCTTTGAGGACGAGAGAGGCCCGGCGAGAGGGTCGACGATCACGATCATCACCTAGTGTGGGATGAGGCGTGATGGTGCAGTACATGTTAGCAAGGTATAAGAATAAATAAGGATGCCGACACTGCGTGTCGATGATAGAGAAGATGTATTTGTTTAACATCTAAATAAAAGCTGAATATGTATGTTGATTTAAGTTACGATAATAATAAGATTGTTTGTGTTTTGATTTTCGGTGTTTTGGAAAAGGATAAAGAGGACTGTGATTAAATAGAAATACACAAAAATATTTATATTCACCACACAGGATAGGTTATGGTAGGGGATGGTCGAGCTAACCTTGGGAGACCCCATGTCTCCGAAGTGCTGCCTACATAGCCCATTGCACAAAGCAAGGAAGGGCCTCAGACCGATGTAGTTCTCCCTTAGGATCAGGGAGGGGTGAATTTAGGCAATTTGGTATGGTTTAGGCAATTTGTCGTTTGGTAAAAAAAAATTTGATGTTGGTAGGGTAATGTTGTCGGTGCTGGTAGGATAATGTTGTTGGTGTAGGTATAGGTAAAGCAAAGGTTAGCCTACCCAAGTAGTAGGGAATAGTGTCCTGATTAAGATCAACACACAATTCTAGATGCGAGGCAAAGCGGAAAGAGTGCTCAAGTAGGTGAAAAGAGCTAAACAAACCACACAACGTAGAACGAGCCTGAAGCCCTAAGTGCCGGGTATAGACGAGAAGTCCATAGTTGAAAAGAGTTGTATGATCACAATATATCAGGTGTACATTACGTCCCTTGAGTTGAAACAAATGGTGAGGTGATGTGGATGATATAGCTGAGTTACAAAGAACTTGTTACAACGAAAGAGAACCTACCCTAAATAGACAAGTCCATGACCCAAAAAGTTCTTTTGAATGAGGCTTTTATTTTATTGAATGTAGACTGATCGATGCGGGAAGTCTACAAGGGATATTGATTGTTTTATTCTTGAGGTCTTCACGAAGCTGATCAATGCGAGAAGCTTCTGATAAAGGCTGACTGTGTATAGCTGTCCTTCGGGGGAGCAGTCTATTTATAGTAGCCGAGATGATTTTAGTGCATAGCTGTCCTTCAGGGGAGCAGTCTATTTATAGTAGCAGCAATAGTTTGGCATATAGCTGTCCTTCGAGGGAGCAGTCTATATTTAATTTTAGATGACTAGATGTTCGTTTGGCGTGAAGCATCTAGTTTAGTAGGAAGTTTGACTCAAGAAAATCCCATAAGAATACGGCTTATTTTAATACTTTGAAGTCATGGACTAGACTAAGAAGGGGAAGGCATCATCGAGGAGGTGAGGATCAAACTATGTGAGCCTGATTGTTATTATGAAGTTTAGGAAACAGGATGTATGTAGTGGTAAGTGAGCTCAAGGGACGAGCGACAGGTAGATAAGAAGTGATATAATACTAATTTCAACAGTAGAATGGTCGAAGATGCAAGGCATTAAGGGTTCGAACTCGGGTTTACCATTGAGCAAGGCTAAGCGATAAGTACCAGATCCATAGGTATGAGTGATTATATAAGGCCCGATCGAATTGGGAGCAAATTTTCCATGTTTGCTCTTTTCTAGTTTGGTTACATGTTGATTCTCTTTGAGAACAAGATCACCAATCTTAAAGGTACGCTCATGAAGTCGCTTATCATAAGCACGTTTAATGCGTTTTTGATAGATTTGAAGGTGATCAAGAGGCATGTAAGACGGCGTTCGTCAAGAAGCTCCATTGGGCTAACCGCTCTTGGCGGAAATCATCGTTGGTGAGAATATCACGAAGAGATATTCTAAGGGAGGTATTTGTATTTCGAGAGGCAAAACAGCCTCGGTGCCGTATACGAAAAGAAAAGGTGTGGCATTAGTAGAGTACGAATGCTTTGAGTACGATAAGCCCAAAGGGCAAAGGGAATGTGATCGTGCCAATTTCTTCCAGTTCATTGACAACTTTCATGAGGATTTTGGTTAGTGTTTTATTAGAGGACTCGGCTTGCCCATTGGCTTGTGGATAGTAAGGTGATGAGAAACTAAGTTTGATACCAAAGTTGTCACAAAGGTCTTGCAACAACTTGTTTTGAAAGATTTTCCATTATCTGTTATCGGGCGGTGAGGAACACCAAAGCGGCGATAATGTGGTGGTTAATGAACTCGACAATTTTTTTTTTTTGATTGAAATGAGTGGAATAGCCTCCACCCATTTTGTGTAATATTCGGTCATTGTGTGTATCCAACGGTGACGTTGTGAAGAGGTTGGGTGAATCTCACCAATAAGGTCTAAACCCCATTGTGAGAAAGGCCAAAGATCTCGAAGCGATCTGGAGCGGGTGGCTAGGAGTATGTTGAAGGTTGGTATGTTGCTTGACACATAACACAACGCTTAACATATTAAGTAGCGATCGTTATTGAGAGTAGGCCAATAATAACCAAGGCGAAGGATTCGTTTGGCCACGCAGCAAGGCCGCTAAAATGTCCACCACAAATACCGTCATGGACTGTTGGATGGTATGAGTGGCCTCCACGCCGATTAGGCAGCGAAGGAGGATACCATCAAAGCCACGTTTATAGAGAGTCCCCCATGACAACATAACGCAAAACACTTTTAAGAAAAGCACGTTTGCCGTTACTAGTAAGGTCGAGTGGGAGGACGAGAGATTGTAAGGTAGTCGTGAAATTGGTGGTACCGGGTATCCTGCTGTGAATTAGTAGACACGGTATTTATCATACAAACTACCGGGGTTGAATAGGATGGGGCAAAAAGTTGTTGGACCACGACGAATAATTCAGAGTCAGTTGGCGCGGCGGGAATTTGCGAGGCTAAGCAAGCCATAGTATCCACAAATTTGTTAGTGGAGCGGGGAATGGTTTGTATAGAATAGTGGGTAAATAAAGCTAGAAGTGAATCCACGTAGTGTTTGTATTTTTGAAGTTCCTCATTTTTGCATTGGTAGACGCCCATAACTTGATTGACTACCAATTGAGAGTCGCCAAAAATGTTGATAGATTTGATACCTAAGTGTAATGCAACTTGGAGACCCAGAACAAGGGCCTCGTATTCCGCTGTATTATTAGTGCAAGGGAAATCAAGTCGGAATGAAAGAGGCATAGGTTCAGCGTTGAGAGGAATGAGAACAACGCCGGCTCCTCCACCGCGCTGGCATTTAGATCCATCGAAGAAGAGGGTCATTGGGTACGACTCCTCTGTGAGGGAAAGAGTAGCGATGAGTTCGTCGGGAAATGTGAAATTGGTAAATTGTTCCCCCGGTACAGGAGCGTCCGCAAGTTGGTCTGCGATGGTTTGTCCTTTGATTGATTTCTGGTGGATAAACTCAAGGTCGAGGTCGGCGAGAAGCATGAGCCATCTAGCAATGCGTTGGTTCAGATGAGGTTTGGCGTACATGTAATGGATGGGGTCTGTGTTGGTGATGATGAAAGTCTTGTGATTTAGAAGGTAGTGTCGGAGTTTGGTGGCGGCGAATGATAGGGCCGAGCACAATTTTTCTACATGTGTGTACCTAGTCTCATAGTCCACCAAAAATCGACTTATATAATAAACGGCTTGTTCGTGATGCTCGAGTCACGATGTGCAAGCATGGCTCCTACAGCGTGGTCGGTGGCGGAAAGGTAAAGGTAGAAAGGGCGGTTGTCTTGGGGTGGAATAAGCACGGGTGGCTGTAAGAGATAAGCTTTGAGAGCTTCGAAGGCTTGGTGACATTCTTCGCTCCATTGGAATGCAATATCCTTTTTAAGGAGGTGATGGAAAGGTTGACACCGATCCGAGAGTTGGGAGATGAAACGTCGGATAGATTGGAGCTTACCTTGTAAACTACGCAATTGTTTGAGATTTTTGGGTGGGGGCATTTCTAGGATAGCTTTGACTTTCGATGGATCGACCTCAATGCCACGTAAAGAGACGATAAAGCCAAGAAGTTTTCCCGAAAGAACACCAAAAACACATTTCTTTGGTTGAAGGCGGACAGAATATTGTAACAGGGATCAAAAATAATGGTTAAAACATCGAGATGTTCACTACGATGTTTAGACTTGCCGAGAAAGATCGTCGACATAGTCTTGAGGATAGTGTGCATAATGTCATGAAAAATGTAGGTCATAGCCCGCTGATAGGTAGCACCAGCATTCTTAAGGCCAAATGGCATGACACGATAACAAAAGGTTCCCCAAGGAGTTATGAAGGCAGTCTTGTGTTGATCGGCAGGGGCAACCAAAATTTGGTTGTATCTGAAAAGCCATCCATGAGAAAAGCATTTCATGACCATGCGGTGAGATCAACAAGTTGATCAATACTTGGGAGAAGTCATCCTTAGAGCAAGCGAGGTTAAGATCCCGAAATCCGTGCATATCAGAAGTCCCCCGTCGCTTTCGTGTGCAGTGCGATGTTGGAAATCCATTGAGGATAGTCATAGGCGAGAATGAAGGAAGCGAGAAAGGAGTCATTGGAGTTCCTCTTTGACCAAGAGAGCAATGCGTGGATGCATTTTCTCAATTTCTTTTGGCCCGGTTTTGGAATCGGGGTTTAGGGTGATGTTATGGGCGGCAATGGTAGGATCAATTCTGGCATGTCGGCGTAAGACCATGCGAACGCTTGTTGCGAAACACTGAGAAAAGGTAGTAAAGGCGGCTTGTTACGATGTGTTAAGGGATTGTCCAATCTTCACTATGTGAGATCTTCCTCCGTGTGGATGTTGATTTCTATAGTAGATTCATTCGGCATAGTTTGGGTTTCGAGATGGTAGGGCGCGTTGAATATAAGAATCATCCGCGCCCGGGTAAGTGAGTATGGAGTCGTCATGCGGCATTCAACAACATTAATCAAAGCGAATCCTCTTGATCATGTCTGGATACGAAGGGAAGAGAAGATGGGTCCTCATTATCGCGTTGATAAGTGAGAGGACCTATGAAGATAGCATTTATGAAAAAAAAAAGTTAGGAGGGATAGATTCAGGGTCCATCGATTCTGTGGGTGATGATGGCAAAGTAGGTGATGATGTTTCGGTAGGGGCAACGTCTTCCTCTTCCAGGATACAGCTGACAGGAGGTGTCTCTTGTGTAGGTGTTTCGGGAAAACCAAGACCACTGCGATCGTTATGTTTACGGGTAGTCACGGGAATGAGTGTATGTCGGCCTTGTTCGTAAAGGCCAAAACCAAAGCCTTTCCACGCACAGCGAGTCAAGAAGGTGAGGGCGAAATGACGATTTGTCAAGTATTGAAAATCGGATTGGAAGGGAACCACACCAAGAGGAGGTTCAGGGGTAATGGAGGATGTGTCAACACCCCCATACGTTAGGTTAGTGCGGCAATGGGGTGGTCCGTAAGAGATTACCTCCCCTACGCGACGGTCGTAGGTGGGATGCGCATGTAATTGTCCGTACTCCTGCGGGGTAGGGAAAGAACTAACGTTATATAGGCGGTACTCCCCCAGCGTGAGGCGATGAAAAACATCTACTAAGGGGTCGGAGGTTGGGATGTTAGCTGCGGGAAGAGAAGTGGTTTGTGCGACGGTGGTTTCATCGATTGAAGGCGTAGGTGCGATTGAGGTGGATGGTTGAGGTACATTTGAAGAGGATGGTTGGGTTGAATGTATGGGTGTCTTAATTGGTATAAGCACATCGTTTGGGCGGTATAACATATTGCAGGTTTTGAAGGGGGAGGATCAGCTTTACGGTGTAGGACTTCCCTCGTACTCAAATTTTATGCATCGATGTAATGTTGAGGAACGCATCCCATGGCTCGAATCGAGACGACCCGAGTAATATATTATATTGGAACTCTCCTTGAGGACATAGAAGAGTTCGGGCAAAGTACGTGGGCCTACGCGAATGTTGAGGATCACGGTGCCTAAGGTAGAAGTAATAGCGTCATTGAATGATCGCAACATGATGGGGTTGGCACACATGCAACTAGAAGGGATGTTCATTTGTTGGAAGGCTTTTGAAGAGATGATGTTTAGGCTAGCGCCCCGTCAATCATAACCCGACGTACTCGAATGTCTCGGACGTAAGCGGAAATGAAAAGGGCAGGGTCAGGGTCTTCTGCACCAAAGTCGATAATTTCATCTTCCGAGAAACTAACCGCAGCGGCTTGTTGTTTTGAGACAGAAGTGGTGGGGGAGATGGATTGTTTGGTGAGAGAGGCAACGTGATTGGGTGTTAGAATGGAGGCAACGGGCAGGGTTTCGTTGGGTAAAACCTCTATCCCTTGAAGGATCTCAACGAGAGCTTGTCGATGAGATTCAGAAGTCTGAATGAGATCATATAGTGTCATTTTTACGGGCGATTGATGAAGCTGTTTGATCATGGTTCGGTGGGCAACTCCATTAGAGACGGGATAGGCGGGTCCGCGAATAACCACTTTAGGTGGTGGTGTAATTGGGATGGTTGAAGGAGAAAGAGATGCCGCAGGTGTGTTTTCTTTCGCTTTCCCATTGTTTTTCTGTCCTCGAGTAGTGACACTAATCATATTAATCTCGTAGATCTGAGATGAGGAAGATGGTTGGGATAATTCATGGTCTTGAAGAGGTGGGGTTGTAATAATGATAGATCTTGGTGAGGCGGGGATAGATGATATAGTAGAGGAATTGACGCTAGAGGTCTCTCCTTTGTAAGTTGTCTTTCTTAATCTGTCTGTCCGGAGAGGTGATGACGAAGGAGGGTTTTAGAGCTTTACATCCCTCCACATCATGTCTGGTGTGCGGTGATAAGCGCAGATTTTAGACTCATCGTAACCCATAGGTCGGGGCTTAGACGGGTCATAAGGTCTAAGTGGAGGTAGGGAAATGGTCGCATTCTCCACCAACATAGCAAGAATTTGGGCGTAAGATCCTTTGAGTGGGTCAAAATCGGAAGAGGATGAGGGTATTGATTGTGTGGGTTGTGGTAATGTTTGGGCGTGTTTAGTTCGTATGGGTGATGGTTTAGCCGAGGGGTGCTGACACATGTTTTTCACTAAACGTGGTTTCTTGGACACAGAAGTTACGTTCAGCTGGTTAGATGATGAGGCTACAGATGGCGTGGTAGCGGGAAACAACCACGGAGAAAGGGGAGTGACAGAAAATAAATCCTTTGATGATGGGATTGGTTTAGGGTTGATAGGTGGACCGGATACGCGGGGTAACGATGTTGTGATACCCTTTGATCTCTGTATAGGTGTAGAAGGCGGAGGTCGTTTTGCAGAAAACAACGGAGGTATGATATATTGGTGTAATGTGGAGGGATGAGGTCCCAATATGGAAGGTGGGTGTGACGATGAGGGTTTTAATTGTGATAGAGGCCCGGATTGCGTTCGTCTCCTAGGTGGCGGAGCATTTATTTTGGATAGATCGAGTCGCTTAGGCGGGTGTGTCAGATTGGGCATTGGTGAGGTCCCAAGCGTAGGGGAAGATCTGGTTAAGTTGATAGAAGTGGACGGGGCATTTGGTAGAGGTGAGGGGGGTGAAGGCGAGAACAGGGGCATTTTAAGCTTCTGTAAGCACTTCGGGTAGATGGTGGAGACATCAGGATCAGTCATTTGCATTTGAGTAGAAAAAGGGGTACTCAAACGTTCCCATAGGGCCTGTCTATCTTCTATGGAATGACAGTCTCCAGGTGTGATTTGTAATTTTGGTACGGAAGAAAAGTGAGTTGTAATTCCAGTCCATTGCGGGTGTGACACAGGAGGCAGATGAGGCACTGTATCAATAGATGTTAGGAGGTCAACCGGTCGTTGAAAAGATTTAGGCGATGAGGGACTAATAGGTAGGAGGGCGTGTTCGAGGAGATCTGTCATGTTAAAAGAATGTGGTGATGTTAGTGTAAGAGATTTCTCGTCTAAGGATGTCAAAAGGAGTGGTGAGCCTTCCTCTTGTGTAGCAAGAGTGGCAGAAGGGGACGTTTGGGAAATAGATAAATTAGATAGCATCCGCTCACAGTCTTGTAGGGATGTGGTGTAAGAAGACTCATTGATGGGAAGAGAAGCCTGGGCAGTTAACTCTTCTATGGGTAAAGGAACGATTTCACTTTGGCTTGATGGTGGTAAAGGAGGTTCGGGCTCCTGTGTTAGTGAAGAGGCTTGATTCAAAATTTTCTCGATAGAGGCTTTTGGCTGAGAATCGAAGATTGCATGGATCTCATGAACACTCTCCTCGGCTAAGATATCTTGGTTCACGTTCTTTGCTGGGCGAGTGATTCGGGAATGGCTTGTTGAAAATTTTCAGATTTCGGTTAGCGGGGCGTTAGGATTATCGAGTGTTATATCCCCACATCATCAACCATTTCTGCACTATGTTTTTCAACATCTTGCAGTTTTCATGACTATGTCCTTTTACGCGGTGAAAGTTACAAAAGTCATTTTCTTTGTACCGGGAAGGTATTGCGCGGGTGGAGTCAAACCCGGTGAGGTTTAACAGGGGGCAAGGTGATAGCCCCAGGCTTTGAGCAATTTCTCCAATACCACACCATAGGTTTCTCCCAAGGGAGTGTAGGCGATGGGTTCGGCTTTGTATTTATAGGTGGTTTTGGTGGAGTATTGGACGGTGGTTGGGATTTGACCATCACCGCGTGGACAGCTCCTTTTGATTTAGAAGAGGTGGACGCGTGAGGAGTGGTGGTATTTGGTTTATTGGTAGAATCGGGAGTTCGGAAAGTGGAGTTCTTGTTGCTTGCACCGAGTTTCTCTCCTCTAGGGCTCGAATTTCTAATTTTCGAGCCATAGTAAAACCTCGTCGAATGTACGGAAAGTTTGAATTTGGAGGTAGGGGAGATGTGCTTAAGCGCGAGCCCGCGTAAACGATTCGATGAGTTCGGTTTGAGGCAAGGCATCGTAAGTTGGTTGATAAGGCCCCACATCGTCCAACGAAATCTGCGATAGATTCGTCTTGAATTGTCGGATGGCATAGAGGTCGATGATAGATACTTTCTTGGCAATGTTAATGGAGAAATGATCCAAGAAAGATTGGGCTAGTTGGTTAAAAGAGAAGATTGAGTCTTTGGGTTAAAGCAACATACCACTCTCAAGCGCGGCCACGATAAGGACATGGGAAAGGTGCGGAGTAACAAGAGCATCATCATGGGCAATCAAATAACGAGGCATGTCTAAATGATCGCAAGTGTTGTTGAGGATCCTCTTTCTTTGTTAAAACGAGTAAACTTTGGCAACTCCCATTGAGGAGGATATGAATGAAGGGGGACGAAGGGTGAATGGGCTCCCGACAAACTTGCTCGTATGTCAAGCGCTACGACTTCACAAACGGAAGCCTCCGGGTTTTGCATTTTGTCCATCATTTGCTTGATGAAATCTGTGGTTGGATGAGATGATGGTGCCTGAGAATAGGGATGTCCCATATAAGGTGTTGAGGTTCTTTGGATACGTGTATGGGAATGAAAAGGTAGGCGGAGCTTGAGAAAGAAAGCTCGTTTGAATAGGTGGCGAGAGTAAGTCATGAATGGAGTGGTGCAGAAGAGAGATGAGATAGGGGCAATTGGTGGTAGCGATACGTGGGGTCCAAGGTTAACCAAAGGAAAGCTAATCGGGGTCGTCTGAACCTCTGAAGCTGTCGGATTGGGAGACGGGGCTAGTGATGCAGGAAGTAAGGTATTGTTATCAGGAGGAGTAGGAGCTAAATGAGTAGCTATACTAATAGGCATGCCCATAAGGAGCTGACCATCAGGCGTACGGTCAGGGGTATGAGACAAATAGTATTGTGCAGTATGGGGATTAGCATCCGAGAAATTTGGCAAAGTCCTTGTCTCCTACGAGAATTTGGGGATCTCACTTTGGTGTCCAGTAGGGTTCCCTATAGAATGTGAAGGGGGTGATTCGAGCAAAAAACAGAGCAAGCGTGTGAAACCATGGCGGCGGCTTGCTTCCAGTGATGACAACCATAGACCGAACACACGGAAAGTTTCAATCTATCAAGAACAAAAACAACTTCAAAATGGTGAATTTGGCAAAATTCTTTGGTTTATGCAGGGCTGATGAAGATGGCAATCGATATCGGTTTAGGAACCGGTGCCGGTCACAGATCAAACGACGTCGGTCCCTTAACCGATGCCGGTGTCAAAAATCTAGGATAAGAAGATACAAAGGGCTGCTAATTTGATTTTTAGCAATGTTGAGTATATTTATCAACTTATTGATCATAAAAGACAGAGTATGACAGAGCAAACAGAACAACAAACAAGCAAGATGCACATGCAAATGCAGAGATTAACCTTAGGGTTAATTTTAATTATTGTGGGCTTATGCCTTTAGATGTAGAATGATGTCAGAATCCTAAACAAGAGACTTAGGGGAAATGTCAAGTTGTTTTGGCTTATAAGGTTACCTCAATCGGGCGGAGGAATACCGCGGAAAAAGGGGGGATGTTTGAGCTGTTGTGTTAATTGTGAAGTGATTCGGTATGTGTTGTGTAGTGAAACTAAGGTTAATTTCCTGTCAATACCGTGGATATCACCCCCACGTGTACGACCTGTTACTTAATCTATGTTCACTAGAATTGAAAAACAACAAGCAGGAATGCAATGCATGTGTTTTAAAACCCAAATCGAAAGTGATATTCGATGAAGCAAAAGAGATGACTTTTACTAATGCAAGATGCAAAAACAAAGCAAGTTCTTTTACCAGAATAATAAAATACCTTGTGAATATCTCTAGAAGAAGAAAACAGCAAGTATGCTCCCTATAATGAAAGCAAGCAAGAAATAAAGAAAAACCCAAAATGGGTCCCACCGGGCGTGCCAAAATGTTTCACTCGGAAAATGCTTCGTTCCTTATAGAAACAGATAAGGTTAGGGTTAGGAGGAATACCTGTAGAATGTCGAGATGATGTGCGCGTACCGTAGAGAAAGATCAGGCTGACTGCGAAGAACTCCTTTTTGTCTTGGAAGGACTACCTGCAAATAAGAACACAAGACCACAAGATTTTGATTAGATAATAAATGAGGGAACTGCCTTGGGCCCAGGAAATATGAAACTTCCTTTCGAAGGTGGTCAGTTCCCCTGCCGATATGAGTTAACACAAAATACTTTGTAAAATATCAATTAAATTGCTTGGCTGAACCAGGGTAGGGGAAAGGCTATTTTCTGGTTTTGATCAAAGGAACCGATGCGATTTACCTATAACCGATGGCGATTCTACGATAACCGGCTTGCGGTGCGTTCTAGGATCTTCTGGGCTGGTTGTGGAGTTTGTAATGGCTGATTTTTGGATAGTTTTTGGGAAATGGGATGGTTAGAAACAAAAGAATGACAGCTAGAGGCAATGGTACGTTGGATAATGGATCCAGAAACGGATTTGGGAGGACTGTAATTCCAAAAGCATAAGAAATGTTATAATGGAGGACATGCAAGATGTAACTTACTGGTTTTTGACGAAGATGCCAGTTGATCTCCTTGGCTGCCAACTCTTCTGGTTTCTTCACTCGTCTCTGCTTGGTCAAGTGAAGTTCTGGACTCTGCTAATCGCTTTGGACTCTCCTTTGATTCAAAAATCCTTCGACTGATCTCCAAAATGAAAATTCCGATCCGTTGTTTTGGTTTGGGGAGCCCATTTACAGGGAACCGATGGCGGTTACGTAACCGACGGCGGTCGAGTAGGAACCGGCATCGGTAAGGAAAAAGTAGGCTATTTTTAGTAAAACAGCCAACCTTCCTGCTTTTCTCCCGAGAGATTAGTTGCGGGCTTGGTCAAGTGACTAGAAGGTCGGTTTTAGGTGCGAAAAGGGGTCCTTAGTCATGGGTGTAGGTGTAGACCAAGTTTTAGGTTTTAATTAGGTTAGTTTAGGATTAGGGCTAGGTCATGATGAGGTGGCAAAATGAGGTGGCGGGTGAGGTGATGGGATTTATCAATTATGAGGTAATTAATAAATAATTGTGTAAGGTTTAGGTAATGAGGTTAGGTTGTGAAATGGGATGCGGGTCACAAGGGGTCGTAAGACACGAATTTGGTGTCTGAGAGGGATGCGCTGCGCTACTGTTTTACAATTTTGCACTTAGCGCGGATAATTTTAATGTTGCATACATACGGGGTGCACCAAAGGGTGTAGGTTTTAGCGATGCAAAAATGAGTTTGGTGTTCCATGTGGGGGCATGAGGAAATTGTTTGCAACAAACTAAGGAAGTGCGCCTTGAGGCGCAACTTTCATTATGTAGTAAGGCGGGGAAAGTGCGCCATTGGCGCAAATGCTCTTTGTGTAACGGGGGTGACAGATGCGCCTTTGGCGCAACTATTCTTCATGTTGCAGGGTGTGCCAATGTATTAAAGGAGAAGAAAAATATGGTTTAGCTCCTTCTGCAGGGTACCTTGGGGTGATGAAGAAGCTACAAAATGAGAGTTCCAAGCTATTTTTCAAGATAGAGTTTCCTCTACCAGCAGATCTGGAAAGAGGGGGAAGAACATGTGGAAGAATGGAAAAGACAGCAAGGGGGGAAGTTCATGATTTCATAGTCTTTCCAATCCAATTCTTACCAACAAGCAGCCAAAAACCACAAACACAAAGTGCACAAAAGAAAGAGGACCTCTTACCAGGATAAATAGTGGAGAAATGTGCAAACGGGTCCACGAAAAGATTCGAAAGTGACAGGGCTGGTGCGCTGACAGGTACAGAGAAAAATAATCACGTGATTTGTGTTTGGTGACAATGACAGTGCAGACGCGCCTATTTATAGGCGAGGTGGTAATAAATGCGCCACCAACTTTTTAAGTGGCGCATGAAAAGAAGCGTCGACATGAGAAAATAGGTGCCCTTAGCGCACCAAAACACTTGCCAACATGAATTTATGTGCGCCTTTTGCACACCGGAAGTGGTGTTGACAAAGGAATATGTGTGCCCTTGGCGCACCAAAAGGTGTTTAACAAAAGTTCTTGACTGAGGAAGGCGCATGCACCTTGGCACACGCAGGAAGACTCAACATAGTGAGGTGCACAAAAATGCCTGTTGACATGAGAAATCATGCACCAAAGGCTTTTAAAGGGGGCACATGAACATTTGATGTTGCATAGTCATTATATGCACCCAACCAAAAAAAAAAAAAGACCAAAAAGGCTAAGTTGAAAAACTGGATTTCTGGGAAGGGATTTAACAACGTTTGAACACGAGGAGCTCGTGAGGAGGGACCGAAACAAAATTTCGGTATGGTTATCTGTAAAATTGCCCTTGCCAATTTTATGGGATAACAACTAGCTCTTTCTGGGACTATCCTTGAGCAAACTTGGGGGTAGAAAATCCTAGATCCATGTGCCTATACATTGGGTTGGAGAGAGTCAAAAACAAGGGCGACTGAAGGGTGAACAAAGGGAACACACAACAAATAGAAAGAAAACACATGACAAAAACAAACACACAACTAAAGCAAACTGTACAAAGAAGAGAGCAAGCTCTACTTCCTGAAGATTTTCATATGCTTCCCGCTATAGGGAAGCGGGAGTTCGGTTCCCTCCAGATATGAGAGATAGAAACTATTCTCTCCATTGAGCTACTTGATCTTGAAAGGCCCTCTCCACAGGGAATCAAACTTTTCGTGCATGCCTTTTGGCTCTCTTCGTTTGTCCCACAAAAGGACGAGGTCTCCCACCAGAAATTTCTTTGCTTAGCTTTTTTATCGAACAATCTTTTGACCTGATTCTGATGTTCGGTGATCTTGTCGACCACCCTTACTCTCTTTTCTTCGAGCTCTGCTAGATACATGATCCTCTTTTCAAGGGAATTTTGAAAAGTCTCATCTTCGATTGCTCGTGCCAAGTGCAGAGCAGGAAGTTCAGCAGAAATGGGAAGCTCGGCATCGAGTGCCATATAACACTTGAAAAGGTGACATGCCGAGAGATCTCTTGGGAGTAATGCAATCTACCCACAGAGCATCATATAAGGACTTGTGCCACATTCGTTGATTCTCATCCACTAGCTTTCGTATGATGGTCACCAAGTTTTTGTTACTAGATTCTGCTTGACCATTTCCCTGAGGGTAATAATCTGAGGCGTGAGCCAAAGTTATCCCGTATTCGTAGCAAAAACTAATAACTTCCCGTGAAGAGAAGTTAGAAGCATTATCAGCAACAATCTTGTTTGGGATGCCAAACCTGACAATGATATTTTCTTTGATAAAACTACAGACGACCTCGGAAGTGGCATGTTTGACAGGTATGGCTTCCACCCACTTGGTGAAGTAATTCGTTCTTTGTTAGGACATAACTATATGCGGAACTCGATTGGGAATTGAGTGCGCCAATAAAATCAATTCCCCACTGCCTGAATGGTTCACTGACAATGATTGGCCTGAGGGGAAAAGCAGCCAATTTGGGCTTGCCGACGAACTGCTGGCAAGGTTCACACTTTGCTACCTAGGTGGCTGCATCTTGGAAGAGCGTCGGCCAATAGTACCTGGCCCGAATGATCTTGTGTGCTGTTACGAAAGAGGAGAAATGGCCTCCACAGGCTGAATTATGAAAACTTTCAAGTAACTTCACCTGTTGTGGCTTGTCGACACATCGCAAGAAGACACCATCTATCCTGCGTTTGTATAAACCGTCATCCCAGATGACATATTTGGCTGCTCTGAGATTTATAGTGCGTTTCTCCTTTGCGGTTAGGTGAGCTGGGCATTCGCCGTAGGTGAGGAAGAAAGCAATATCGGAATACCAGTCATCGTTGGTTGCGATAAATAGGACCAGAGGCAGAGAATCAGGTTTCTCCAACCGGCTTTGTGCTTCATTGGTACAATCATCCTTTTCTCCGGAAACTTCCGACCCTTGGTTTTCGGCCATAAGTTGACACAAGCCTTTGCCTCTTACCAACTTGGTTGGTTTTATATCTAGGTCATACTCCTGGACCTTTGCAATCCAATTTCCTCGCAAGCTTCCTAACTCCTGTTGAGTTAAAATTGATTTGACTGCCGTGTCAGGGACCAACACCACTGTATGAGAATTTAAAATGTAATACCTGAAGTTTTTGACTGCTTTGACAATGGCGAAGGCATGCTTTTCCAATTGAGACATTTTTAATTCATGAGGCTTGAGGGGAGAGCTCATGAACGCAATCGGAGATTCAACATCCTCAGAATTCTTTTGCATCAAGATGGCAGATACAGTATGCTCAGATGCATAGCTATACATGATAAAATCCTTGGAGAAGTCGGGACATACCAGGACTAGTGCGTGAGCGACAGAAGCTTTTATTTCTTCAACGACCTTTTCCCTTCCTCGCTCCATCGGAAAGTTGGTGACCCTTTCATCATGTCCAATATATGACGAGTCTTTTCAGCAAAGTCGGAACAAAACACCTGAGAAAGTTCACCTTTCCAAAGAAAGAGTGGACGCCGGTCTTGCTTGTAGGCAAAGTGAGGCTCTGAATAGCCTTAACTCTTTCGGTATCTATCTTCGTTCCTTCTTTGCTAACAACATGCCCTAGCAACTTTCCTTCTGTGACTCCAAAATAGACTTTTTCAGGTTCAGGGAAATCCCATGTTCTCGGCACTTGGCCAATACTTGCTGCAAATGATCACAATGATCACTTCGTTGTTTAGAGAACACGCTTAAGTCATCCGGATAAATGATAATGACCTCCCCATCATACCTTTGAATGCAAGGTCCATGGCCCACCGAAAAGTGGCACGGCATTAGTCGACCAAAAGGCATCCCCGTGCTTTGTAGGCAAACGTGCCCAGGGGGTAGTGAATGCCATTTTAAATTGATCTTCGGTGAGACTTCAATTTGATTGTAGCCTAAAAAACCATCAAGCATGGACAACATTTCTGATCTAGTTCACATTGTAGAACTTGATCCATTATGGGAAGCGGGTAGTTGTCTTTTAAGGAAGCTTTGATTCAAATTTGAAAATCTACGCATATGCATATTTCACCGTTTTCTTGCACACTGCTGGCACAATGTTTGCCACCCAAATCTTGTGATGGATAGGAAAAATGATTCTCACATCCAAATGCGTTTTAAATTTCAGCCCGAATAGTACACGAGATCTTAGGGTTATAATGCCTTTGCTTGGCGAAAGGCTTTGGCGTCTTCTTTCAATGGGATGTCATCTTTGGGCGTCCTTTGGCTTAAAAGACTTTAGATCGGCATAGGACCATGCCAATACATCCATGTATTTCTTCAGCAGTTTGACAAACTTCCGCTTCTCTTCAGGCGTGCAACATTTTCCAATGTTCACGAATTGCGGATGCTCTACTGAACCTAAATTAACCGGCTCGGTTTCTGGGGATGAGCCAGCATCATCTTGCCTTTTCTTTTTTACAAAACGGTCATGCCTGTCGAACAACCGTTCCAAAGAAACCAGGCCCTTGAATTTTATTTCCTTTGAGCTGACATATGCCGTCGTTCCCTTCGGATTCATCCTTTTGATCGGTGACTGATTCGCGGCACATAGAAGTGGATCCTTCAAAATGCAATTCCTTGAAATTTTCCACCTTTTCTAGAAAGGCAATGAGTTGATTGTCATCGTTGAATACTTGCCAATGCTGAGAATTATCTGGCACACTTGGGCGGAAAACCACCTCAATGGTGTATTTGTCTATTTTCAAACTTCGGGTGAGGAGCATGAGGGATGCTTGAAACGCCAATGAATCGGACATGTCATTACGAGCTCTTGGAATGGATTCTATTGAAAAAGCGTCAAATTCCTCGATGCTTTGTCCCACACCGCATTACAAGATGAGTGCTGAGCCTCTCATTCTTCACTTGATATATCCTCTTAACTTGATTCACGACTAGCTCTGCATCACCTTGCATTTTCAGATTTTTGATCCCTCTTTCCTTCGCACTTGCATGCCAAGTAAGCAGAGATTCATATTCAAGCAAGGTATTATTTGTATTGAAAAACTGCAATTTGAAAAAGAGAGGAATAATCTCCTCATTGGGAGATATAAGCACGGCTCCGGCACCACATCCATTGGTTGTCATTGCCATCAAGCCATCAAACCGCAAGGTCCAGATCTTGCTAAGATCATCCTCTTGAATGAGAACAACCATTTTGTCGGACTCGGTAGACAAAATAGTTCCCCATTCCTGATGATTCAAAAAGAATTTGAGCTTTGGGGTCCTCAGAATTAGTGACCAAGTACTTCTTTTGTGATTCTAGCTCTAATGTCTGCATTACACCTTTGACGGGATTCTAGCCTTAGACCAGTCCATATGAATCTCCCCACCAACTTCGCTGCAAAAACTTCTCCCGAAAAATTCCGTGAGGGCTTTCTTTGGAATGTCGGCAACAAGGACGGTCATCTTTACCCTTTTCTCTGGAACGCCGCAAATGCAAATTGTGCATCTTTGATTTGACCAATCAACGGAACCTGCTTGGTTTCCAAGGAATAACATCTGCCAAAAGGCTTGGTAAGGGTGAGGCCCAAAGCATGGGTGAATTTTGCCGGCATAACGTTATTAGAAGCTCCAGAATCAATTATGCAGTTACTTAACTTGTGACCATTGATTAGGAGGGAGAGATAGAAAGGTTCTATCTTGCCTGATGCAGATGTTGAGGCAACATTTATGCGGGATGCAGGAGGAGTGGAAAGGATTCCTTTTAAGGAAACCTGGGGAGCTATGACAGCTTGACTTTGAATGTATTTGGTCAATCTTACAAGCTGTTCAGGATTTGACTGAAGATACTCGGCGTTAGACATTTGGATCTTAGTCTTTTAGCATGATCTATGATATCAAATGCGGCCAAAGGTTGCGCTGGCAAAGGAATGAGTCCCTCGCTTCATGATGGTAGGGTAGGATTACTGGTCTTGATAGGAATATGAGAGGGCTGATTTGGGGGAGAGATGGGGGGAAAATATTTCTTTGTAAAAGACTTAACAGGGAGTTGAGTAGGAAGAGGATTACCTCTTTTAACAATGGTTGGAGGCACGTTTGACACAGCCTTCTCCTTCTGCACATGGGCAGCGACCTCTGCTTCTTTTCCTTGTGAATAGGTAAAAACAACATATGATTGTCCACTCGCATATCCCTGTGTACCCTCCTCTTCATCAGATTCCTCCTCATCGAATTCCATATACCCGATAGTAGAGTTGTCGATCGGCTCACCGACATCTTGATCATCTTCGCCTTGAGACGAAGGTTCTTCGTCTTGAGATGAAGGTTCTTCATAATCTTATTCCTCTTCTTCAATTTTGGCTAAGGCGTTAACTAGAGGAGCCTCAAGTGCCAACATGGAGCAGCGATTGCGGGCAACCGCGGCCTATGAGGAACATTGTTGGAAGTGAAATTCCACCGTGGGACATCCCGGTATGAGGAACCAGGGGAAGCTTGGGCTAACTGCTTCTTTAATGCAAGCAAGTCGTTCACCATCTTTTGAAATGCCGGGTCAGACGAAGTATTGGGCGAAGGGCCCGAAGATTTAAACTTAGATGATTCCCTTTTCAATTTGCCAGATATTATCAAATTATCTTCAATTCGGATGGCGTGGCTCAGGCGAGAATCAAGGTAACCACTTGTTCTTGCGAGAGCAAGAAGCTTACTTTCAAACTCATAGTGTTTACGAAGAAACACTTCGATTTTCTTGTGTTAGAAGCATGGCGATAGGGACACAGATTGATTAATGCTTTGAACCTAGTGATAAAATCACGCATGGTCTCATTAGCCTCCTTCTTCGGTGAGTGATGCTCGTGATAATAATGCAAATGCATCTTCGAAGGCTTGTACTGTCTTGAAAAGCATCCCGCAAGGTGGCCCAATTGGTAATAGATCTCGGCCGGTAAATGCTTTGGAAACCATTCATTGCAGAGCCCCTTGTAGAGTTTCCGGAAAAGGAAAACCAAAACATCTTCATGGGTTACATCTAGGATCTTGCATGACATGATGAATGTAGATATGTGTTAATCCGTGCTTTGGTTTCCGCTCCCGGTGAATTTGGGAAAATTCTTTCGATTTCCGTGTGGGAGCGCGTGAACAGGATGTGGCAAAGCCAAGGGACCCATAGAATTTCCCCATAGTACCGCCATCTAGACAGTTGGAAAAAGAACACGGGCTGGAAACACAGTTCCACTGAGTAGCAAAGCGATACAAAGGGATGTGGAGGCTCCTTGTGAAAACTGGTTCTTTTGTGGAGGTGAGGCACTTCAGCTAACGATCATCGAACTTAGTGATGAAAAGCACACCAGCATTATCTTGAAGTTGTGCCTTTGAAGCGAGATCAAAAGTGGGATCGACTTCTCCACAAGCTCTCCTGCTACGAGTAAATGGTTCACTGCCAGCGTACCTTCCAGATCTGCGATGTTGTGGAGCAGATTTAAAAATTCTTTTTGGTCGTACTTGCTGATTTTCTGGTTTTTCTGACAAAAACCAGCAGCATGTACTTTTCTGAATATTTAAAATTATCCTCTTCTGAAAACCGATTGTGGTTTAATGACAAAGAACAATGAGGATAAAATGACAGTGAAGATTAGTAAGCTGATTTTCAGATCTAAAGTTGACTTTTTCAAAGAGTTTGAAAATTTCTGTAAACAAAAACACGGATCTACGGCAAAATACAAATTTTTATAAAAACTCAAATAACTAAAGATCTCTAACTAGCCCGAGATCTATGGACCTCGAAGAAAATTTTTGATTTGGAGCACTTTTGCAAAATATTGGATTTTTAACAAAAGCTCAAGTTTGCAAACAGATAGTGATTTTTCAAATTTTAATTGTTTTTCTATCATACTACCATCATAGATCTAATAGATTTGTTCAATCCCAGTAGTCGCCAAAAATCGCTGTTGGTTCGAAAATCTTTCGCTTGGGTAGATTTATGGATAGACGAGTCAGCGATGTCAGCAGTGCAGGCATAGCCCTCTTTGAGTCAAGTCAAAGCGGCTGGTTTATTGCTATTCTACCAGCGAGGAATCATGCAAGTCTCACAATATTCTGCCTTCGGGGGTTTGGGATCTCATCCCAGTAGGGTTGTTTCCGACTGTGGAAAGAAAGGAATGAAAGAGAGGATGAAGAAAGATCAGATCCGAAGAAAGAAAAGAAATGAATTCCAAAGCAAAAAGGTTAGAGGGTTTATGTTTTGGGATTGGTAGTAAACAGAGCCAAACCTACTTGCATAAACGAACAAAGCAATACTAATGAATAAATGACAATAAAACAGAAGTAGATCCAACAGAATAAACACACAGATCTGACGTAAGAAAGATCTAATGCAAATAACACATGTATTCAGCACAAAGTCTAAATATTGTATTAATATTTCCTTCTATTACAAAAAGCTCAAAGTATTTTCTTCTCACTTCTATTTTTCATCTGAAAAGTATCCACACCCAAATACAACAATTATTTGAGTATTTATAGAAGAAGAAGAAGAAGAAGGAAGAAGGAAGGCAAAAGGAACCAACCACCTATTTACAAAATATCTACAAAAATATCTCAAAGTCATGTTGACTCTTGACAACTTGATGGATGACATCATTCCATGGTGCAACATGGATGATGTCATCATTTGTGCCAACATGCTTTAGACATTTACAAAAAGAAAGTCGAAGAAGAGAGAAATTATTCATCGTCGTCGTCCCGCGGCTGAAAGGGGATATCTTGCTTTTGCTGCTCGGGTGATGAGATGTGAAATTGGGCACGGTATTCCATAAAGTTGCTGATCATGGGCTCTAATTGATCCTGGGAAGGATCCTTGTGTCGCTTCACTGATAGCCTCGCAAGTCTCCCACTCGTCTGTGAGCTTCTTTTTGGGAGTTTGGAATATTCATTCTCTGCTTCTATTAGGAACCCGATGAAGTCCCAACAGGCCAGCAGGTTATTGATGGATTCTGCATCAAAAGTGACCTCTGGCCCCAGCCCTTGCGAAACGATCTCCTTGAAGATCTGGATGGTTTCGTCAACCTTCCTTAAGGTAAAAGAAGGACTAAGCAACCCTAGAGACATCCTTAGAATAATTTTTTTCCATTTGATGCATTGCGTCCGGGCTTCCTCCTTTACCTTATCAATCTTTTTGGGCGAATTCCAGGTTGATCCATCCGGTAATCCAGTGGAAAGGATTTTATTGAGGGCCACAGGGTGTGAAAATGCCAAACTTGACCAGATCTTCGACCCAATAGCAGTCAAACATTCTTTGAAAGGTGTCATGCTGCCGACCTAGCATGGTCCAAACTCTTCCGATATGGGTCCTTCTAACGCCTGGAGTTCCTTGTTCACTTTGTTGATGTTCAGATACAAATCAGTGAACTTGGCGATCACTCATTCAATGTCCTTGAGGATCTGGCTCCTCTAGGTAGAAGCTGCCATACCCTGCTCGTCGATCTTTGCATATTCATTAATTTTATCCTGGCTCAGAAGCTCAGGAGTTTCGGTGGCAATCATGGGAGGTGTCTTACCCATCTTACGTAAGGCGTGGAGTAGATGTTTATTTTGCTCTTTCAGTAGCCTTTTCTCGTCTCTTGCTTCTTGCATAGGGCGTCTACTTTGAGATAGGGCCTCTCCCCGAAGGCTTTCGAAGACATCCCCATTGTGACTTGAGTCACTGTGTAATCTGTCGGAGACAGATCCTTTTTATCCTTCAGAGGATTGGGGTATGTGATCTCCATTACCCTCTCTCCCGAAGCACTCTGAGAGAAGCGTGTGATGGGCTTTTGCTTCTTTGCCCCTTTTGATGGGATAACGGAAAAGTCCATCGATACGATGGGAACTTTCCTTTTCTGTTGACTTAGGTGCTGGGAGATCTAGGCTGGACTTATGGGAGAAGGACTAGAAACAGAGAAGGGGGTAGCTGCAGTAGTAGAAGGGAAAAATGTGGAGACACTTGGAGGCGGCATCGAGAGGGAGGCCGAGGAAGCGCTCATGGGAGGAAGAGATACTACAGGAGAGGAAGACATAGGAAGGGAGGGGAGCTCAGAGATGAGGGAAGAGATGGAGGGGACAAGTCCGCGAGAGAAGAGAAGATGGACGAAGAAGCGGGAGGGACAGTAGAAGAAGGGGGAGAGGACACGACCAAAGGAATGGTCATTTGGGTCACTCGAGGAGGGGAAGGAGGAGAGGGAGAAGGAACAGAAGGGACCTCAATTGTTGCAGCAGTGGCAACATCCTGAGTGGATGGGCCTATTAGAACATCTTCCGTTGTTTCTTTCTCTGGGGAAGCGAGTTATAACTTCTTCTGGTGTAGCGGAAGGAGGACTTTCAGGGAGCTTCCTCTTGAGTGGAGCTGATTCACCCTCTTTACCTTTTCCTTTGCCTTTTGGCTGCTATTTTTCCCGAGGAGGTGCGTTACCCAACGAGAGTTTGTGAAATCGACCCCGAGGTAGATGAGCCCGTTCATTCGGCACCAATGCTCATTTCTGCACAGAGTTTCCTTGACTCTCTCCTCAATTATCAGTGGCACTTTGGTTCTATCAATTAATCCAAAAGGCCAATCGTCCCCACCCATGTCAAGATACACTTGATCCACTTCTTGCTCAGTAGTTTGGTATCCTTTTGGGACGATGGCTACCCCGTACTGGATGATTTCTACTAAGGCCAAGTGAGAATGATCCTTCCTCCTGAGCTTAACCTCATGATATATGTCAATGTAGATATCTTCGATCTGAGGGATGTGGATCCGATCGAGCTTAGTCCTAGGCGGAGACAATTTATTAGGTTGAAGGTGGGCCTTGTTGGGAAGTCATGTTTCAGATTCAGCAGCTCCAGTTCTGCAAACATATCTTTTGCCTTGTGGTGAGTGAGACACGTATACCTACCCACTGTGAGGGGGAAAGGAGTTCCACCCTTCTTTCTCTTTAGGCACTTTTCGTGGTAAGTAACAAGCTGCCTCGACAGCTCCAACAGGATCAACTTGGGCCCGGCATATCTTGGCAGTCTAGTCGGTTCCCCCAAGAAATTGACTGCCCTTAGATAGGTGAATGTGGGGAATTGAGTGAACAGGGCCCCCCACTTCTCAGTAGCTGCTACTATGCTCTTGGTCGTATGACCGTGAGTCATATTCGACCTCAACAGGCAGATGATGAAGTAGAAGAATGCATCATTGATCTTTGTGAATTGGGGGATGCTATTTTCCAGCTTCAGCTCTAGATAGTATTCATAAATTTTGACTTGGGGCCAAACCGCGCATCACATCAGAGCCGGATAATCTCTTTCTGAAGCCGCAGCATAGACTACATAGGAGTTCATATAGAACCTCCCGTTGTGTTAAGTTGTTATAGCTACTTGGAGATTGTGCTACTTATGATTTCGCCCATTCAAAGTGTTAATCGGGCACATTTTTGTTCATTGTTTCAAGGTACCGCCGCACATGCACTTGTGAAAATATTGGGCGTCGGGAAGCCCAAACACTCTACTTAGGAACGTAATGGTGTCGCTAAGTTCCTCTGAAAAGTCACTATGATGAATGACTTGTGGCCACCGAGTCACCACTTTTTTGTTCTTCAAATAAACTTCATTCATCAGTGCATTACCTGCACCGATCTTCATTGTCGTCCCAGGCCTTGGTGCAATCTTCCTAGCTTACAGCCACAAAGTGTCGGTGATGAGGAATGCCGAGCATTATCTCAAAGTGGTGGGCAGTGAGGTTAATTATGACCTCACCCTTCTCACCATGGACACATCTTGTGTCTTTGTTGTAGCATCGGGATACCACCATCATAAATTCATTGTTTACGGCACTAACTGGGATCGCTTCGGCAAAGTGTAGTGCACTGCCCATTAGTTTGTCCATCCATGGAATTCTTGTGACCTTTTTGGTTCTGACCCAGAACTCCTCCATATCAATATGACCCAGCTCTGAGTCTCTGATGTCTAGGTCACACTCTGCTTGGGACTCGGGCATTCTGACCCTCTGATACTTATACTTCATTTCTTCTTCTGTGAGCTTGGCCTTGCCTTTAGATTTGATAGGTTTCTTGCTTGATGTTGACATATGTTCTTCTGAACTTAGTTGCTGATCTGCAAGAATAAGAAGTGAAACCCAACGCAAGAAATTCATGTCAGCTATTTGATTTTCCATTGAAATGCTGACAGAAGAAAGAGTTAGTAATTTTAAGGCCTCAGGGCACAGGGCGCATGAATACTGCAGGTTATAGGGCTAAATAGTAAGGTGCACAGGAAAGGGATGTTGCAGGGGATAAATCAGCGCCGAAGGGCGCATGGCACATGGACACTGCAGGGTGCATTCTTTGTTGTTGTAAGCACAAGTGCACCTGCGCCATATGTATGCATTTTGTAAAGGGCACATGGATTCTTCATGTTACACAGGAATAGGATGCGCCAGAGGCGCATATAATTTTCATGTTGCATGGAACTTGGTGCGCTTGGAGGAGCATATAAGGTTTGTGTAACATATGATTTTTTTCCACTAAAGGGAACTTGCGCGGTGCATGGAAGGTATGCATGACATGATGTTGTTGCAATGAGGGATGTGCTGCGATGTTTTACAATTTTGCACTTGGCACGAGATAATTTCAATGTTGCATACATGCGAAGTGCGCGCCAAAGGGCGAGTTTTAACGATGCGGCAAATGAGTTTGGTGCACCATGAGGGGGCACGAGGAAAGAATTTGCAATAAAATAAGGAAGTGAGCCTTGAGGGCACAACTTTTCATTATGTAGTAGGTAGGGAAAGTGCGCCATTGCTTACGCTCTTTGTGTAATCAGGGCGGCAGATCGCCATTGGCGCAACTATTCTTCATGTTGCAGGGTGTGCCAATGCGCCAAAGGAGAAGAAAAATACAGTTTCTTTTTAAGCTTTGATTCTTTCTCTGAGGGGTTTTACATATGGTTTAGCTCCTTCTACAGGGTACCTTGGGGTGATGAAGAAGCTACAAAATGAGAGTTCCAAGCTATTTTTCAGACGAGTTTCCTCTACCAGCAGATCTGGAAAGAGGGGGAATAACATGTGGAAGAATGGAAAAGACATCAAGGGGAGGGGGGAAGTTCATGATTTCATAGTCTTTCTAATCCAATTCTTACCAACAAGCAGCCAAAAACCACAAACACAAAGTGCACAAAAGAAAGAGGACCTCTTACCAGGATAAATAGTGGAGAAATGTGCAAACGGGTCCATGAAAAGATTCGAAAGTGACAGGGCTGGTGCGCTGCAGTACAGAGAAAAATAATCATGTGATTTGTGTTTGGTGACAACGACAATGCAGACGTGCCTATTTATAGGTGAGGTGGCAATAAATGTGCCACCAAATTTTTCAAGTGGCGCATGAAAAGCACTATCGACATGAGAAAGCACAGCGCCCTTGGCGCACCAAAACACTTGCCAACACAAAGTTATGTGCGCCTTTGGTGCACCAGAAGTGGTGTTGACAGAGGAATATTTGCGCCCTTGGCGCACCAAAAAGGGGTGCAACAAACGTTACATTGACGGGAAGGCGCATGCGCCTTGGCGCACACAAGGAAGACTTAACATAGTGAGGTGCACCAAAACACCTTTTGACATGAGAAAGCATGCACCAAAGGCTTTTAAAGGGGGTGCATGAACATTTGATGTTGCATAGTCATTATATTCGCCTGACCAAAAAAGACCAAAAAGGCTAAGTTCGAAAACTGGATTTCGGGAAGGGATTTAACAACGTTCGAACGCGAGGAGCTCTGAGGAGGACCGGAACAAAATTTCGGTATGGTTATACGTAAAATTGCCCTTGCCAATTTTACGGGATAACACATATGGACAAACCTACAAGGAGAATACGACCAAGTAATCAAGTACACATGTATATGTAAAAAAACATGTAAAAGACACATGTATATGTATGTGAAATCATGTAAATGTAAGGTACATAAATGAAAAATGGAACATGTGCACCTGATCCATCTCGAGAGAAAAAGTGTAGAAAGAAGATATCCTATCTTAGGTTTTTTAGGCAATCTGATGCCATAAGTCAAGAAGTGTAGGGAGAAAGCTGAATTATTATCCAACCTATAACTGCTTCCCTGAAGTTGCATGAAGAGATCTTTGTCTTTGCCTAGTTTTTTTGGTGATCTAATGCCAATGGCTGAAGTAGTGCAGAGAGGAAGTCCATTGTATCCTATAACTCATGAATCGCTCCCAGAATGCTAAGGACTACCATGTCTTGTAAAAGCCATTATGTATGGGGTTCATATACTAGTCTAAACCCACTTACTGTATAACCCAAAATGCCAAGGGCAGAAATTGAGTTGATTTGAACTAGTGTAGAAGCACTAGGTATAGTATGTAAACCCCAATGATTCCCCCTCTTTGGGGGCACATGCAACATCATTGATAGGAGAATGCAGCCCCAAAAGAGGAACAACCACATGAAGTATGTAACTCTTCCCTATAGGGGAAAGGAAAGAACTTGATAGAAACTAAGGAATGCACAAACCAGAGGCTAGCCAAAGGAAAGTGTTAGTATAAACAAACATGCATGTATAAAGTAATGTGTAAGCTACGTAAAAAAGTGTATAAGCTACCAAGCAATGTAGTAATGTAAACACACAAGAAGAAAAAGTAATCCACACAAAGTGGGCTATAAACATGGGACATCACTCATGATTTCACAAGACACACAAGGCCATCATGGCCACATACAAAAAAAAGTATGCACACAAAACATAGGGTAAGACCCGTATATAATAGCAAACAAAACAAACAATTACAAACAACGAGATAGCCATAGAAGCAAGTAATCCTATAAAATAATTCCTACACATGAAGCACCTATTAACATGTCGAGAGAAATAACTAGTATGTCAAAAGCATGTATAACCATGTAATGTAGAGTGTTAAGTACAAAACTAAATAATACCACATGTGAGAGATGAATGTGAATGCCCCTAATGACCAATGTAGGATGGGTCGAAGGTGAGAATTTTTACTATGTGAAAAATATCTATATTTGTGATCACAACTAAGAAAAGGAGTGAGCCTACATGTGTGTATGGTATTGATAAATGACATACAAGATATCCAGCTAGCATGTGTAATAAAGTGACCATATACAAGCAAATGAAAGAAAGCGTAAAAGCAACCAAGATGTGTAACATGATATGGATGGATGGAATGGAATGCAATATGGAATTATAGGATCCTTGTACCCCCTGAGTGAATGGAAATGTATGTAGTGAGATTCATTTGGTTTCCCCCTCAACAGTCAAGAATGAACCGTAAATGAGAGTGCATCATCGAGAAATGGTCGAATAGTGTGTGTTGTGTCTAATGCCTGTGATGAGTTTGTATGTATGTTGATGAGATGTGACCTAGAAATGATGTGTTTCTGACCCTTATAGCCAAAGCGTATATCATGATAAGATGATCAAAAGAGTGGTGATGTAGCCTAAATCGTATACCACTACAAGATGAAGGGATAGGTGACCATTTATCCTAAAGCATATGTCACTAACCTAGGAATTTCACATGATGAAAGGTTGAATGATGAACGTGTGATGAGGATAAGGTCCATTTTATTTGTAAATGATTGACAAGGTTGAGTATGTACCGAGGAACTAAAGTGCCTCATAGGGTAGTGAGTACAACATGTAGAATAGTATGTGTGATGCTAAGAGAAAACTATGTGATGTTTAGAATGTGTAATGTACAATGTATAAGATGTAATGAAAGGTGTGTATGAAAGGAACGATAACCAAATCGTACCAAGCCAAGAACACAGATGCTAATAAAACACCACGATCTATAAGATGAAATCAATTTGCCAGAATAACTTTACATAAACCTTTGCAAACAAATGAGAAACAATATCATATATTATTATGGAACTCAATGCAATACATTGAGAATGGGCCTTGCTTAAATAGGAAAGGAATAACAATCTAAGAACCAGTCAAGGTCGTAGATCAAGCCATAAATAAAGGAAATAACTAGTCATCAAAGAACTAGTCAAGACCATAGATTTAGGAGAGAACTATACCTAACAACTAGATAATATCTCCTAATATCTAAATAAGATAAAAGAAATATCCACACACATAAGTGGGTGAGGATAAATACAATAAAGGTAAATAAAGTACCTAGGTGAACATGAGCTAAGGTAAATACCTACTCTAACACCCCCTCAAGTGAAGCTAGGGGCCAAAATAGAAGTGGCATGTCCACAGTATGAGTCCCGAAACTAGGCCCAATGAGGTACTCATGTACAATAATTGGGAAAAAGGGACACTGCAAGGTACCCAAAACTAGTAACAATAAAGTAAAGAGAGTAAAAACCCGCTGCAAGTCATCCCAAGAAGCTTAGCTAAAAAAATCATACAATGCTGAAGAATTTTGGTGTGTACTGTGGTCTGAATCCACTGCTCGATCACAAAACTCAAAAACAACTGACACTGGCTTCACCAGAATAGCTCCATACAAGGAGACTATCAACAGAGTGATGTCGAAAGTGTAAAAACAAACACCAAACATAATGTGATTAACTGCTACAAATAGGTGTGCCATGATCCAAGAACAATAACCAAAGCAACAAGGCAAGGAAACAAACTCTAGAGTGTCATGATCTAAGAAAATCCAAGGTAACAAGGCAAGGACATGAAACCCGAAGAAGCGAGAATCAACACGACACCCTCCCATAATGCTGAATGGGTGGAGTGAAGCTAAAAATCTGTATGAGTTGCCCAAAATCAACTACTCCAACACTGAAAAAATGACACTGGATTTCACCAGAATAGATCCCCCACAAGAAATACTTTCAACATGTCAAAAGTGTTGAAAATACGGATACAAAATCTCTCAACAAACAAGAGAGATACACTACACTGCTTAACGAAAAATGCTCCAAACAAGAAGCATCACAATGCAGAAGGTATAGAAAGTGGAGCAAGAGGCCGAATGGTGGAGGATCCATGCATGTAGAGTCCTCTCAATGAATACCTATGTCACCACCATGAGTGATCAGATATCCACCCCAAATCAACACGGATGGATGAAGATGCTGCATATGACTTGGTGCAAAATGCACAATGGGTGCATGCAAAAGAACATCGAATGTGTGTCAGGTTGATCATGGTAGAAAACTAAAATATCAGGTTTCTCAAGCCTGAGTGAAGGTGCAAAACTCATGTGTTGCTCATGATCCTCAGAAAGAGTCGAGTGAACAAAAAAGGAGCTTTGTCAATGTGTGATCTCAATGAAGTATCTACTCGAAAACCAATGTCATGATGAGAATTCCACTTAACATGTGGAATAGAGGAAATAATACCCTATGAATGTCTACCAATGACTCCTCTAGTGAGACCCATAGAGCGAAGCATGTGAGAACCCAGAATGCGGTGGTATGCTTCTTTAAAAAGCCATGTAGTTGAGTAGAAGTAGGAAACACAACATGTGGTACTATAATAACCACGAGATGTTGAAGAGCATGTAATAACAAGCCTCACAGTTTAAAAGCATCAAAAGCGAGTTCGGGCTCAAAGAATGATAGATCAATGTCGGTGGATACAAGAGCAACAACTGCAAGTGGATTAGGAGCATGGATATGGTTGTCCACAATATGATGGTGATGTTGTAGGCTAGTAAGTTTGTTACGTAATAAGTGTATTATTGTATCCTTATCGTGAATGAGTGATTATAGAAGAGAATTTCACTTCTTGAGCAATCTATTTTCTTCCACAAGTCTTACAATATCCTCTTGAAGTCCACATATTTCGGAGAAAAACATATCATTCTCATAATCCATGATAGGTACAAATTGTAACTCCCAAAATTTAGGGCGTCGGAGCTCATGAAATTACGTCCACAATTGATTACAACACTCCTCCATATTTGGCACTTTATAATTATAGTGCAAGTCTCAAAATAAATACTTCAATGGAAATATCATGAAAAACAATCACTTTTGCAAAAACAAAGACTCAAAACGAGTTACTAATAAAAAGTTACAAGTTTTTAATATTTTGCTCTTTATTTATTTTAGGTGCCACTAAAACAAAATAAAATGTTGTTTCCTTCACCGCACAAATAAAATTAAAGGGGGCTGAAGTTAAGCACCTACTACAAGCTTTAAGCCCTCATATGACCATACCATATCATAAAACTTACAGACGGATGTCAACAAAAATTTCCTGCTCTGATACCATGAAAGGAACGATAACCAAATCGTACCAAGCCAAGAACATAGATGCTAATCAAACACCACGATCTATAAGATGAAAGAAATTCGCCAGAATAACTTTACATAAACCTTTGCAAACAAATGAGCAACAATATCATATATTATTATGGAACTCAATGCAATACATTGAGAATGGGCCTTGCTTAAATAGGCAAGGAATAACAATCTAAGAACTAGTCAAGGTCGTAGATCAATCCATAAATCAAGGAAATAACTAGTCATCAAAGAACTAGTCAATACCATAAGTTTAGGAGAGAACTAGACATCAAGGATCTAGTCAATACCATAGATCAAGGAAAGAACTAGTCAACACCATAGATCAAGGAAAGAACTATACCTAACTAGTAGATAATATCTCCTAATATCTAAATAAGATAAACAAAATATCCACACACATAAGTGGGTGAGGATAAATACAATAAAGGTAAATAAAGTACCTAGGTGAACATGAGCTAAGGTAAACACCTACTCTAACAGGTGTATGCGGACTCAAAGTAGTAGGTGTGATGAGAAGTATGTATAATGAGTAGGATGTAATGCTAGACTCATGGATAATAGGGGTGTGACATATGTATGATGAACACTAATATGATATGTCGGATAACCCCTACAAAATTTTTGAAGTGATTTTGCATTATGACCTCTTTTAGAGCAAATCGGGTTTTCGGGTGTTACTAGACTTGACATAAGTTTTAACATGCTTTATGTCTTATGACCTCCGAAATCCGAAACCCGCTTGTATTGAAAAAACCCTTTGAAATCGGTTTTCGGAAATTCAACGATCGAACATACTTGTGTTAAAACATGCTTTGTGTCGCGTGACTTCCGAAACCCGAGACCCGCCTTGTGTTAAGACAATCCTTTGTATTCGGGTTTTCGGAACTCTAAAGCATCGGGACATTCATGTTCCAAAACATGTTTTATGCGCCATGTTCCCCGATTCCCGAATTCCGCTCAAGCCTTTGTAATCGGGTTTTCGGAAGTTCAATGCATCGGAACATTCGTGATTCAAAACATGTTTTGTGCTCCATGTTTTCCGAAGCCCGAAACCCGAAATGCACTAAATCTCCTCGTGTCGGGTTTTCGGACTCCTCCAACATACTGACCTGGCATTCAAGCCGAATGGTTGGTGAGTTGGCACGTGCCGAGTTGAAGTGTATTTATTGCCATTTTCGTATAAAAACGCGGATTTCCACGTCGTTCTTACTGTTCATATTTTTAACTCGTGGATTTTTCGCATGCTCTGCCGCTCCCAAAACCCGCAAGCTCGCATTACCAGATTAGATCGTTTGTTTTCCGATTTTACTGTCTCGAATTGAAGGTATTTTCGTTCCTTCTTTATTCTTGATTTTTCTCGATCAATGCGTGTGTTTTCTTTCCAATTTTCTTGCCGATTGTTGAGGTTTTTCTTCCTTCTTCCTTCTCGTCTGTTTTGGAAGGGGTTTTGGGTTTTCGGGTTTATTTCTCTTTTTTAGATTATCGTTGGTCTTTGTTCCTTCCAAACTCCAAATACTTGCATGATGTATGGGATATGAATAACAAAAAAGAAAGGAAGATGTGTATGTAGAAATTCAAAGGAAAGGCTCTGTTTTTGTTTCTCGGTTTTTGGAAGACTGTTTTGCAGATTCAAAAGTCCGAAATACAAAGGAAGCTCGCGGTGACGGGGTTTATCAACTTTCCGACCTCAACACTAAGTGCCGGGCATCTCCGAAGTTCCGTCATCAAAAGTGGGCGCCGGATTTCCTCCCGTGTCCGCCATTAACAGTGAGTGTCGGGTTTTCTCCTGTTTCCGCCATTGAAAGCAAGTGTCGGACTTGGCCAAGGTTCCGACAGATCAAACTTGTCGGGTTCCTCAAAGTTCCGACATCCTCTTCAGCGTGTTGGTTTCATCTCTTCTTCCAGCGCATTCATTCAATCGGGATTTCCAGTTTGAACAGCATCACCTGAGTTCCGAGCCTTTCTCCCTCCAACATTCTTCATGTCGGACCCTGTTCCATTTCAGGAGAAGGCCGAGAAGTCAGCAGAGATGAGCTTAAGGAAAAAGTGGAGCAGTTGACAGAGATTTTGATTAAACTTTCAAAACCTCTTGAATCCATAACACCTTCTTCTGTTTCTGCCGGATTCGATTTCTCATCGATGCCTACGATTGAGAAGATTGCTAATGGATCCAAAAGTTATTCCAACAGGGGAAGGAAGTAGTTCAAGATGATGATTCGGATTAAGTCCAGATGTCACATGCCATTTCTATTTTTAGAATGACATATCTTTTATTTCCGTTTTATCATTATTTTTAATTCATACTTTGACTTGATCTCCTGCGTGAGAGTCATGCAAAGTTGAAGCTCCAGTTAACAGGCTACTCTTTAGGATCTGTCCTGTTTGATCTCTAGCTTCTTTTGTTATAAATAAGGGATGCTTGTGCATTCCAAAGGGTCGAGAATTCTTGAAGCATTAAGAGGCTATTGGAAAGGAGAAAAACTTTGTGTTTTCTTTCAATCATTTCAAAGAATAGAAGCTGATATTGTTTTACAGACTTTGTGTTGTGAAATATATCTTATTTAAGACAGTGTTCTTATGTCCATAATCTTAAAGCTATTCTTTGCATAGAATCTCAGTGTTTCTAATTATCTCGGACACTATATCTGTGATCTAAAACTCGTATGATTATTTCGTGCTCTGTGTTTACTCGAAAGAAAATACGTTTCTCCCATTTCTTTTCTACCGTGCTTCTTTCACTGTAACAGTTTCTAACCTATTTCACTTACGAAAGCAATATCCTTGAATCGTGTGAATGTGGATTTCGGGATTTCATCCCAACCCCCAATGGTTAGATTAGTGTGAATATTGTATATATTATTTACTGTGTTTTAGATTAGCAATAAACAGGCAGCCTCACCTGTCTTTGAGGAGGGATTAAATCTCATGTACTGTGGTTGAACCTCATATTTTGGTTTGACAAAATATCCAACCAACAGTTTTTGGCGACTCCGCTGGGGATCGACGGATCAATAGTATAAAGCTTATCCTCTCGGTGTCTGGCGACTCCATATTTGCCTTATTTTTAATAAGATCTCCTTTCAGTTCAAGCTGGCCAGGAGGATCTTCACTCGGTCTCGCCGAGCTCAAGGTGAAATTGATCCACTCTTCGAGTTGCTGCAACAGCACAATTTCAGCCTTTCTCCCAACAGCGTTGTCTCTAATCGAGCCAGAAGCTCTTCACCTGTTCGGAGAAATCGGATCCCTGAAGAACGTGAAGCATCTGCAACTTGCCGTGCACTACTCTTGTCTGATACCCGGATCCCTATACGCACTCTTTTCAGAAGGATGGCGGTTCAACCTGTGCCTTGGGGTGCAGCCATTGGTCCTCTTACTTTGACTCCTCCATTGCATGAGTTACCACGTGGATCACGTAAAAACATTCCCAAGTTTAATGGGGATGGGAAGCAGCATCCTGATGAGCATATTGCGTCTTTCTTTGTTGCATGCGGTGTCCTTGGAGTAGCCCATGAAGACGTCTCTGTTCGGCTCTTCGTTGAAACATTGCAGGGAGTAGCAGCTGAATGGTTTTATCACCTCCCGAATGCATGCATTCCAGATTGGGCTACCATGCGGACCAAGTTTGAGGCACGTTTCAAACCAGCCGAAGATTCTCATGCATTGTTAGCCCAGCTTACTCATATGAAGAAGGAATCGCATGAACCTATGCGGGAATTCGTGGCTAAGTTCAACAAGCTGATACGGAAAATTCCAGTGGTAGCTGTACCGACTCTGGAAAATCAAAAGTGCTTTTTCATCAATGCTCAACCTCCTGATATAAGCTTTTTATTACGAAGGTCGGTTATCCCAGATTTGCTACAGCTCTTTGCTCGGTCAGCTCTTTGAAATAGAGGATGATCTCATCTTAGCCGGAAGGATCAAGAAGGACATACCCAAAATCAAAAATCAAGGTTCTTATCAAGGTAATACTGACCCTATGTTTCAAAAAATGGCTAATGATTTGATTGCTTTAAAGAAGCAAGTGTCTCAGCAGGGGAGCAATGTTCCATATCGGGATATCCCTAGGCGGAATTTTAATAACAATGGTGCACCTGCCAGAGATAGGCCACGGTTAGCTCCTGCTCAACCAAGATTAGCAATTGAAGCTCCGCCCGTTAATGCAGCAGTGGAACTATTGAAGAGGATGATGAACCAGAAGAACAAGAATCCCATGAGGCTTTCGAAGCTTCAGGATATGCTGATGAGTCTTATGATGAGTCAGCTGGCGACTCCAGCATTGGGTATTTGGAATATGATGAAGATGAATGTGAGCCAGATGGTCAATCATTTGCTGTTTTCACTCGGTCTCAATCTCAGAATCCCAGAAGACCTCCGGAAAATACTAAGGAGAAGAATAAGGAACCTCCCATATCCATAGTCAAGAGGGGTACACCTATTTCGGCACAAACTGAAAAAGAGGTTACTAAAAAGGCAGCTGCTCCTTATTCTCCTTCTCCTAAGGCCAGTACCCCAGCACAAGCTCATGTAATTAGAACTGAGCCTACTATCATTCCTTCTTATACTGCTTTTGATATTATTGATCATGCAAAGAGAACCAAAATTCAAATGTCAGAAGCAGAATACCTTCAATCAAATCCTGAACAATTTGAAAAGCTAGCCAAGTTTATCGAAATGCGCTATTCCATCACCTTCAAAAGGTCTTCTTCCAAATCCTGTTCAACTTACACCTCAGAATAATCTGACCTCTGCTTCTTCCTCAGGAAAGATTGAACCATTTTATTTGTCTCTACTTATAAATGGGTTTAAACTCAGCAATTGCATCATTGACTCAGGGGCCTCTGATAATGTTATGCCCGCAAAAGTGGCTCATGCCCTTGGGCTTACTTTGACTAAATCATATGGACGGTGCTATTCCATGGAAACTAAACAAGTCCCTCTGATTGGTCAAATTAAGGACGCACAGTTTGCATTTGTTGCTTTTCCTGAGAAGAGAGTGAAAATGACTATTCAGTTGCGAGACATTCTCCAGCACTTATGGTATTCTCTTGGGTAGAGGATTTTGTAAAGACGTCGGAGGAGAAATTAGTATGGATTGGACCAAAATCAAGATCCCAGTCAAAGGGGTTCAACAAATTCTTCATCCTGAACCACAGGCAAAGTATTTGGTGACCAAATCAGATGATCCAAGAGCTCAGATTCTTTTTGAAGATGCTGGCTTTGGAAATTATTTCATGGCTTCAGAGATACCAATTGTGGATGTCGAAGAAGAAGATCCCAATGCTATTTGGACTCTCGAATTTGATGCTGAACCTCCTGATAAGAATTTGGTTATTATAACCAGGAAACTAGCAGATCATCAGAACAGAGTAAAGAAATTTTTTGACAAGAAATTAAAGCAGCGTAACTTTCAGATTGGAGATTTGGTGTTGATTTGGGACAAAAGGAGAGAACGGAAAGGAATGCATAGAAAGTTTGATCCTTTATGGAAAGGACCTTTCAAGGTCCACGAGTTGAATGGTGAGAATAGTTTCCTGCTATCATATCTGGATGGAGGATTACTTCCGTTGCCTTTCAGTGGGCAACATCTAAAGCTGTTCCACCATTAATGCAAGATGCTCTCTTGCATTGTACATATTTTGCTTTTGTTGTGTGTTTGCTTTTGGTTTTCTTTCTTTCTTCGTTTTGTTTTGTTTTGGTTTTCTCCTTGACCCCGTAGCCTAATGAATAAGACCAGAGATTCTGAGTTCTCTTCCTTTGGTATTGCAAAGAAAGTCCCCAACTGGAGCCAGCTGTTATCCCCGTTTTGAGTAAACGACAAAACGATCGGATAACCCCTACAAAATTTTTGAAGTGATTTTGCATTATGACCTCTTTTAGAGCAAATCGGGTTTTCGGGTGTTACTAACAGCTTGACATAAGCTTTAACATGCTTTATGTCTTATGACCTCCGAAATCCGAAACCCGCCTTGTATTGAAAAATCCTTTGAAATCGGGTTTTCGGAAATTCAACGCATCGGAACATACTTGTGTTAAAACATGCTTTGTGTCGCGTGACTTCCGAAACCCGAGACCCGCCTTGTGTTAAGACAATCCTTTGTATTCGGGTTTTCGGAACTCTAAAGCATCGGGACATTCATGTTCCAAAACATGTTTTATGCGCCATGTTCTCCGATTCCCGAATTCCGCTCAAGCCTTTGTAATCGGGTTTTCGGAAGTTCAATGCATCGGAACATTCGTGATTCAAAACATGTTTTGTGCTCCATGTTTTCCGAAGCCCGAAACCCGAAATGCACTAAATCTCCTCGTGTCGGGTTTTCGGACTCCTCCAACATACTGACCTGGCATTCAAGCCGAATGGTTGGTAAGTTGGCACGTGCCGAGCTGAAGTGTATTTATTGCCATTTTCGTATAAAAATGCGGATTTCCACGTCGTTCTTACTGTTCATATTTTTAACTCGTGGATTTTTCGCATGCTCTGCCGCTCCCAAAACCCGCAAGCTCGCATTACATGGGATCGTTTGTTTCCATTTTTACCTGTCTCGAATTGAAGGTATTTTCGTTCCTTCTTTATTCTTGATTTTTCTGGATCAACTGCGTGTGTTTTCTTTCCAATTTCTTGCCAGTTGTTGAGGGTTTTTCTTCCTTCTTCCTTCTGTGCTGTTTTGGAAGGGGTTTTGGGTTTTCAGGGTTTATTCTCTTTTTGGGATTATCGTTTGGTGCTGTTCCTCCCAAATTCCAAATACTTGCATGATGTATGGGATATGAATAACAAAAAAAGAAAGGAAGATGTGTATGTAGAAATTAAAGGCTCTGTTTTTGTTTCTCGGTTTTTGGAAGACTGTTTTGCAGATTCAAAAGTCCGAAATACAAAGGAAGCTCGCGGTGACGGGGTTTATCAACATTCCGACCTCAACAGTGGGTGTCGGGCATCTCCTAAGTTCCGTCAGTGAAAGTGGGTGTCGGGTTTTCTCCCGTGTCCGCCATTAACAGTGAATGTCGGGTTTTCTCCTGTTTCCGCCATTGAAAGCAAGTGTCGGACTTGGCCAAGGTTCCGACAGATCAAACTTGTCGGGTTCCTCAAAGTTCCGACATCCTCTTCAGCGTGTTGGGTTCTTCTCTTCTTCCAAACGCATTCATTCAATCGGGATTTCAGTTTGAAACAAAGATCACACTGAGTTCCGAGCCTTTCTCCCTCCAACATTCTTCATGTCGGACCTGTTCCATTTCGGAGAAGGCCGAGAAGTCAGCGAGAGATGAGCTTAAGGAAAAAGTGGAGCAATTGGACAGAGATTTTGATTAAACTTTCAAAACCTCTTGAATCCATAACACCTTCTTCACATTTACGCGGATTCGATTTCTCATCGATGCTACGATTGAGAAGATTGCTAATGGATCCAAAAGTTATTCCAACAGGGGAAGGAAGTAGTTCAAGATGATGATTCGGATTAAGTCCAGATGTCACATGCCATTTCTATTTTTAGAATGACATATCTTTTATTTCCGTTTTATCATTATTTTTAATTCATACTTTGACTTGATCTCCTGCGTGAGAGTCATGCAAAGTTGAAGCTCCAGTTAACAGGCTACTCTTTAGGATCTGTCCTGTTTGATCTCTAGCTTCTTTTGTTATAAATAAGGGATGCTTGTGCATTCCAAAGGGTCGAGAATTCTTGAAGCATTAAGAGGCTATTGGAAAGGAGAAAAACTTTGTGTTTTCTTTCAATCATTTCAAAGAATAGAAGCTGATATTGTTTTACAGACTTTGTGTTGTGAAATATATCTTATTTAAGACAGTGTTCTTATGTCCATAATCTTAAAGCTATTCTTTGCATAGAATCTCAGTGTTTCTAATTATCTCGGACACTATATCTGTGATCTAAAACTCGTATGATTATTTCGTGCTCTGTGTTTACTCGAAAGAAAATACGTTTCTCCCATTTCTTTTCTACCGTGCTTCTTTCATTGTAACAGTTTCTAACCTATTTCACTTACGAAAGCAATATCCTTGAATCGTGTGAATGTGGATTTCGGGATTTCATCCCAACCCCCAATGGTTAGATTAGTGTGAATATTGTATATATTATTTACTGTGTTTTAGATTAGCAATAAGCAGGCAGCCTCACCTGTCTTTGAGGAGGGATTTAATCCCATGTACTGTGGTTGAACCTCATATTTTGGTTTGACAAAATATCCAACCAACAGTTTTTGGCGACTCCGCTGGGGATCGACGGATCAATAGTATAAAGCTTATCCTCTCGGTGTCTGGCGACTCCATATTTGCCTTATTTTTAATAAGATCTCCTTTCAGTTCAAGCTGGCCAGGAGGATCTTCACTCGGTCTCGCCGAGCTCAAGGTGAAATTGATCCACTCTTCGAGTTGCTGCAACAGCACAATTTCAGCCTTTCTCCCAACAGCGTTGTCTCTAATCGAGCCAGAAGCTCTTCACCTGTTCGGAGAAATCGGATCCCTGAAGAACGTGAAGCATCTGCAACTTGCCGTGCACTACTCTTGTCTGATACCCGGATCCCTATACGCACTCTTTTCAGAAGGATGGCGGTTCAACCTGTGCCTTGGGGTGCAGCCATTGGTCCTCTTACTTTGACTCCTCCATTGCATGAGTTACCACGTGGATCACGTAAAAACATTCCCAAGTTTAATGGGGATGGGAAGCAGCATCCTGATGAGCATATAGCATCTTTCTTTGTTGCATGCGGTGTCCTCGGAGTAGCCTACGAAGATGTCTCTGTTCGACTCTTCGTTGAAACATTGCAGGGAGTAGCAGCTGAATGGTTTTATCACCTCCCGAATGCATGCATTCCAGATTGGGCTACCATGCGGACCAAGTTTGAGGCACGTTTCAAACCAGCCGAAGATTCTCATGCATTGTTAGCCCAGCTTACTCATATGAAGAAGGAATCGCATGAACCTATGCGGGAATTCGTGGCTAAGTTCAACAAGCTGATACGGAAAATTCCAGTGGTAGCTGTACCGACTCTGGAAAATCAAAAGTGCTTTTTCATCAATGCTCAACCTCCTGATATAAGCTTTTTATTACGAAGGTCGATTATCCCATTTGGCTCTTTGCTCGGTCACCAACGCTCTTTGAAATAGAGGATGATCTCATCTTAGCCTAAGGATCAAGAAAGACATTCCCAAAATCAAAATCAAGGTTCTTATCAAGGTATCTGACCCTATGTTTCAAAAAATGGCTAATGATTTGATTGCCCTAAAGAAGCAAGTGTCTCAGCAGGGGAGCAATGTTCCGTACCGGGATATCCCTAGGCGGAATTTTAATAACAATGGTGTACCTGCCAGAGATAGGCCACGGTTAGCTCCTGCTCAACCAAGATTAGCAATTGAAGCTCCGCCCGTTAATGCAGCAGTGGAAATAATTGAAGAGGATGATGAACCAGAAGAACAAGATTCCCATGAGGATTTTGAAGCTTCAGGATATGCTGATGAGTCTTATGATGAGTCAGCTGGCGACTCCAGCATTGGGTATTTGGAATACGATGAAGATGAATGTGAGCCAGATGGTCAATCATTTGCTGTTTTCACTCGGTCTCAATCTCAGAATCCCAGAAGACCTCCGGAAAATACTAAGGAGAAGAATAAGGAACCTCCCATATCCATAGTCAAGAGGGGTACACCTATTTCGGCACAAACTGAGAAAGAGGTTACTAAAAAGGCAGCTGCTCCTTATGCTCCTTCTCCTAAGGCCAGTACCCCAGCACAAGCTCATGTAATTAGAATCTGAGCCTACTATCATTCCTTCTTATACTGCTTTTGATATTATTGATCATGCAAAGAGAACCAAAATTCAAATGTCAGAAGCAGAATACCTTCAATCAAATCCTGAACAATTTGAAAAGCTAGCCAAGTTTATCAGAAGTAACGCGGCTATTCCATCACCTTCAAAAGGTCTTCTTCCAAATCCTGTTCAACTTACACCTCAGAATAATCTGACCTCTGCTTCTTCCTCGGGAAAGATTGAACCATTTTATTTGTCTCTACTTATAAATGGGTTTAAACTCAGCAATTGTATCATTGACTCAGGGGCCTCTGATAATGTTATGCCTGCAAAAGTGGCTCATGCCCTTGGGCTTACTTTGACTAAATCATATGGACGGTGTTATTCCATGGAAACTAAACAAGTCCCTCTGATTGGTCAAATTAAGGACGCACAGTTTGCATTTGTTGCTTTTCCTGAGAAGAGAGTGAAAATGACTATTCTGGTTGCAGACATTCCTGCAGCTTATGGTATTCTCTTGGGTAGAGGATTTTGTAAAGACGTCGGAGGAGAAATTAGTATGGATTGGACCAAAGCTAAGATCCCAGTCAAAGGGGTTCAACAAATTCTTCATCCTGAACCACAGGCAAAGTATTTGGTGACCAAATCAGATGATCCAAGAGCTCAGATTCTTTTTGAAGATGCTGGCTTTGGAAATTATTTCATGGCTTCAGAGATACCAATTGTGGATGTCGAAGAAGAAGATCCCAATGCTATTTGGACTCTCGAATTTGATGCTGAACCTCCTGATAAGAATTTGGTTATTATAACCAGGAAACTAGCAGATCATCAGAACAGAGTAAAGAAATTTTTTGACAAGAAATTAAAGCGGCGTAACTTTGATTGGAGATTTGGTGTTGATTTGGGACAAAAGGAGAGAACGGAAAGGAATGCATAGAAAGTTTGATCCTTTATGGAAAGGACCTTTCAAGGTCCACGAGTTGAATGGTGAGAATAGTTTCTGCTATCATCATCTGGATGGAGGATTACTTCCGTTGCCTTTCAAAGTGGGCAACATCTAAAGCTGTTCCACCATTAATGCAAGATGCTCTCTTGCATTGTACATATTTTGCTTTTGTTGTGTGTTTGCTTTTGGTTTTCTTTCTTTCTTCGTTTTGTTTTGTTTTGGTTTTCTCCTTGACCCCGTAGCCTAATGAATAAGACCAGAGATTCTGAGTTCTCTTCCTTTGGTATTGCAAAGAAAGTCCCCAATCGAGCTACAATTTGTTATCCCCGTTTTGAGTAAACGACAAAACGATCGGATAACCCCTACAAAATTTTTGAAGTGATTTTGCATTATGACCTCTTTTAGAGCAAATCGGGTTTTCGGGTGTTACTAGCAGCTTGACATAAGTTTTAACATGCTTTATGTCTTATGACCTCCGAAACCCGAAACCCGCTTTGTATTGAACAAACCTTTGAAATCGGGTTTTCGGAAATTCAACGCATCGGAACATACTTGTGTTAAAACATGCTTTGTGTCGCGTGACTTCCGAAACCCGAGACCCGCCTTGTGTTAAGACAATCCTTTGTATTCGGGTTTTTGGAACTCTAAAGCATCGGGACATTCATGTTCCAAAACATGTTTTATGCGCCATGTTCCCCGATTCCCGAATTCCGCTCAAGCCTTTGTAATCGGGTTTTCGGAAGTTCAATGCATCGGAACATTCGTGATTCAAAACATGTTTTGTGCTCCATGTTTTCCGAAGCCCGAAACCCGAAATGCACTAAATCTCCTCGTGTCGGGTTTTCGGACTCCTCCAACATACTGACCTGGCATTCAAGCCGAATGGTTGGTAAGTTGGCACGTGCCGAGCTGAAGTGTATTTATTGCCATTTTCGTATAAAAATGCGGATTTCCACGTCGTTCTTACTGTTCATATTTTTAACTCGTGGATTTTTCGCATGCTTTTCCGCTCCCAAAACCCGCAAGCTCGCATTACCAGACTGGATCGTTTGTTTCCGATTTTACCTGTCTCGAATTGAAGGTATTTTTCGTTCCTTCTTTATTCTTGATTTTTCTGGATCAACTGCGTGTGTTTTCTTTCCAATTTCTTGCCAGTTGTTGAGGGTTTTTCTTCCTTCTTCCTTCTGTGCTGTTTTGGAAGGGGTTTTGGGTTTTCAGGGTTTATTTCTTTTTTTTTAGATTATCGATTGGTGCTGTTCCTCCCAAATTCCAAATACTTGCATGATGTATGGGATATGAATAACAAAAAAGAAAGGAAGATGTGTATGTAGAAATTCAAAGGAAAGGCTCTGTTTTTGTTTCTCGGTTTTTGGAAGACTGTTTTGCAGATTCAAAAGTCCGAAATACAAAGGAAGCTCGCGGTGACGGGGTTTATCAACTTTCCGACCTCAACACTAAGTGCCGGGCATCTCCGAAGTTCCGTCATCAAAAGTGGGCGCCGGATTTCCTCCCGTGTCCGCCATTAACAGTGAGTGTCGGGTTTTCTCCTGTTTCCGCCATTGAAAGCAAGTGTCGGGCTTGGCCAAGGTTCCGACAGATCAAACTTGTCGGGTTCCTCAAAGTTCCGACATCCTCTTCAGCGTGTTGGTTTCATCTCTTCTTCCAGCGCATTCATTCAATCGGGATTTCCAGTTTGAACAAAGATCATCACCGAGTTCCGAGCCTTTCTCCCTCCAACATTCTTCATGTCGGACCTGTTCCATTTCGGGAGAAGGCCGAGAAGTCAGCGAGAGATGAGCTTAAGGAAAAAGTGGAGCGATTGTGAGAGATTTTGATTAAACTTTCAAAACCTCTTGAATCCATAACACCTTCTTCTGTTTCTGCCGGATTCGATTTCTCATCGGTGCCTACGATTGAGAAGATTGCTAATGGATCCAAAAGTTATTCCAACAGGGGAAGGAAGTAGTTCAAGATGATGATTCGGATTAAGTCCAGATGTCACATGCCATTTCTATTTTTAGAATGACATATCTTTTATTTCCGTTTTATCATTATTTTTAATTCATACTTTGACTTGATCTCCTGCGTGAGAGTCATGCAAAGTTGAAGCTCCAGTTAACAGGCTACTCTTTAGGATCTGTCCTGTTTGATCTCTAGCTTCTTTTGTTATAAATAAGGGATGCTTGTGCATTCTAAAGGGTCGAGAATTTTTGAAGCATTAAGAGGCTATTGGAAAGGAGAAAAACTTTGTGTTTTCTTTCAATCATTTCAAAGAATAGAAGGCGATATTGTTTCTGAGACTTTGTGTTGTGAAATATATCTTATTTAAGACAGTGTTCTTATGTCCATAATCTTAAAGCTATTCTTTGCATAGAATCTCAGTGTTTCTAATTATCTCGGACACTATATCTGTGATCTAAAACTCGTATGATTATTTCGTGCTACTCTGTGTTTTACTCGAAAGAAAATACGTTTCTCCCATTTCTTTTCTACCGTGCTTCTTTCACTGTAATAGTTTCTAACCTATTTCACTTACGAAAGCAATATCCTTGAATCGTGTGAATGTGGATTTCGGGATTTCATCCCAACCCCCAATGGTTAGATTAGTGTGAATATTGTATATATTATTTACTGTGTTTTAGATTAGCAATAAACGAGCACCTCACTGTCTTTGAGGAGGGATTAAATCTCATGTCTTGTGGTTGTCATATTTTGGTTTGACACATACATGTGTATCTTATAATTATGTGTTGTTGTGATGGATGATGCTTCTAGGTTGAGGGGGTGTATTTTGATTTTATACCCCTCAAGTGTGCGTGAATGAATGAAATATCTAATCACAGTGAAGGATGAAGTTCCTCTTCCCGATTCATGTGGTACCAAAAGTGTATGAAACCGCTCTAATATTGGTGGTATATGAGATAGACATTGTGTTGGTGAATGAATTTTATGTGCATGCAATGGATGAATATATGATGAAGGCCATGGTGGATAAAAATATGTTAGTGATGGTGATCTTCATGATGTTGAGTGCAAAGGTGATGGACACCCATGTGGAATAAACCAAGGTGGTGATCTATGTCGAGATGCAATAACTATCCTAGGAATGGGCCTATACCTATGTGTAGGACTAGCGGAGCGGTGAGGTCATGTAGAAAAATGTGAGTAGGTGAACTAGGAGTAGACAACGCTTTAGTGTGATGTGCTAGACGATGTAGGTGGTGTGCTAACTGATGTATAAGGAGATGACGACCATGGAGTAGAGGGAGGTACACCATCAATAGAGATAACTTGATTATTGTGAATAAATTTAAGTCACAAATGATTCATAGAGATAATAGATTGAGACCAACAAATCCAATTGAGACCAAGAAGCATGTCACACATGTCAACTGTGTTTCCAATGAGGAAAGGCACAAACATAGTAAGAGGACCAACCGTGATGTGTAGTTTGATGACACCAAAGGGTTTGTTCATAGGGTATTCAATTTGTGATAGAGGGTAATCGATAACCTTAGTATTATCGATAGGACTGAACATAAATATGTCGTAATATGTAAGTGATTAGATGTGAAATTTACATGATAATCATGGTTAGAGAAAGAGATGATCGGTGGTGAAGCGTCAGTATGTGCAACTAAGAAATCAAGATCCTTGATGCAAGAGGAGACACTACATGATATGTATGATTAGCAAAAGAGTCAAATGCTTTCTTGTCATGTTGTTGGGATTGATTATTAAATAATTTGAGTTTACCCTTGTCATTGACTGAGTGTAGAATTTGTGGGTTCTAGGAATTCAAGCTTGTTATTATCAATAAGATCTTGAATGATTGTGCGGAGCTTGAAACATTGATTTTTAGAATGTCCCACACATATATGATAATCACATTGAAAGTTTTCATTGTAATTCCTACCTTTTGGTCATGATGGATCTAATTTGAGTGGTGGAGGGAGCGTGATAAGGTTTCTCTCGAGAAGTTGTTGTAATATGAGATGTGGGGCCATAAGAAAGTTAGTAAATGCTCACCTAGGTGGTTGTGATTGAACTTCTTTAGGAGTAGTGGCTTGTATTGTGATAACTTTGGCATTAGCAGGGATTAGTTGTAGATGGTTGAATGGCAATTTTTTTAAAAATGAGTTGACAAGGATGCTTGCTCTGATACTTAAGTTTTCCTATGGACAAGAGTTTAGTTTCACGAAGCTTGAGAATGTGAAAAAGTTGGTCAAAAGATGGAGAGGTATCAAAGAGAACACTTTCTGGAGTGGTGGTAAGAGACTCTGAATAAAAAAATCCTAAAGTTCGAGTCCACTAGCACATTAGACATCTTAGCTAGATTATTTTTGTATCTCAAGACGTAGTTGGCTAGGTGTTCATTGGGTCCCTATTTCAGTTGTGCTAACTAAGCATAGGAAATATTGGAGCTGATATTGATAGAAAATTGAGTAAGAAAAGCATCAACTAGATGTGTAAAGGAAGTTACTGAGTGAACAAGTAGGTCATAAAACTAACGCATCACATAATCATGGAGACTATGGGGAAATATTTTAGCCAAAATAACATGATCATTAGCAAAATCAAGACAAGCAACATGAAATGCTCTAAGATGTTCTTGTGGGTCACCATGCCCATTGAAAATGGGAAGCTTAGGGGTGAAAAAACTAGGGCGAAAAGATAATGGAGATGCCAGTGTGAGCGAAGTATTAAATAACAAGGTGGATTATAAAGATGGCGATGCATGTGAAGTGGCATGTTGCAACTTACGAATTTGAGCTTGAAGGTCTTGATAAAGAGAAGTTAAGTCTTGATTACCAACAGATGAAACTTGTCGTATATGAGAAACTAAAGGTGGTGTAAAGTGATTGGTAGGAGTAGTGACTAAAACATGAATGGTATAAATAGGTGGAAGAGTAGAAGTGAGTGATTGAGTAACAACATAGGTGGGTATGGTCATAGAAAGCGGCCCGAGCCATGCCAAATTAGTAGCTTCCTCATGAGAAACATGTAAAAGTAAATCTAGATCTTGTGGATGTTCAACAATATGATCATTAATGGCCTTAAGATGAGTTTCAAGTAAAGGCTTCATGAGATTGAGCCATGGTGAAAGGAGACTAAAACCCTAGACAAAAAGTGGATTCGAAGGTCGGGTTCACCAAAATGATTAACTAAAATTTGGTAAAATGGTAGTTAATCTAACTAGGAACAACAATAAATAATAGAAAATAAAAGTAGTAAATAAACATAGAAAGTGAACCAAACAATTAGGCTAAAGAAAATAAAAACCCTAATATGCAAAGAAGGGTTGGAAAGAGCTTTTTCGATTCGGTGAGCTTGCTAGATAGTGTCGTAGAGATGATTAGATAAATAGGAGAAAATGACTGTGCCGAGGTCCGATGAATGTGTAGATATGGGAAATATGAGTGGACCTAGGTTCTTGGGAGAGGATCAAGGCACCTATGGGCATGCTTAGTCTACATTCGTGTAGGAGGTCCAACAACCAAACTTGCAGGGTCACTAGATGATTTGAAGCCTTCATTGTCTATCTCATTAACTTCTCTATACTTAGATGTATGTCACGCTTAATCAATGATTGAGACGAGACCTGCAAAACCCCAATATGAGCATCAAACCTATAAAAGAGAAAGATGTATATAAAGGGGCTCAACCGCCACAATGGTGGACTTAATGAATCGAGGACCGCACTACATATTAGACCCGATGTAGTTCTATGTGTTTGGGTGTGCAATCATGCCCTCGGTGCTCTTGTGCCAGTCACACTTTGTGTAGTAGAAAGCTACAACTATGTGTAGAAATTTAATATAATGGCGGATGGAATAGAATAAACTTCCATGTAACACCCTTAATAGTTGTTATTTTCCTCCTTTACATTTCAAGTGTTAACATGTGATTTTCCTTAGAAAGATTTTTTTTTTTAAATTTTGGAGATCATGCTTGATATGGATAAATCATCTTCTATTCTTAAGATCCTTTGACTGAATTGGGATGGCTTCCTTGAATCCATTTTTCATTTCTTGTGGGTGGGTTGCAATCTGGTTAAGAATTGTAAACTTATCTACTAATCTAACTCATCCTTGGATCAATTTCAGTGATCCAAGGAATGTTTTAAAATCTACTCTGTTGAATGAATGGTAAATCGACATTCCAAGAATTAATAAACATATGACTGAACTTTGTTGGTTACAAGTTCTTTGATTGTTGTGCTTGGATCTTTTCAGTTCGAATGTGGCAGGAAAATGTTGACGCAAACTAACTATAGCCTTGTTCACGGCATAGGAAAAGATCCAGGATCCTAAAAGGACTATCCAACGGAATCCTAAGCTAGGTAAAAATATTTACTACCTAAACTATGTTACGTAACGAATTCCTATTCTAACCTAAAGCTTCCTATTCTACTTTGATTGGTTGATTGGCATCCTAACCTAAGCTCGGTGCTAAAGGATTTGGAAAGGTTTCTAGGCTATTAAAACTTACCTAGAACCTAATACTACAAGGTTATATTATGATCTAACTTAATGCCTAAAACTATAGTGTTGTGAATTAATCTAACCTATGTGGAAACTACCTAAGGCTATGTGCTAAGACCTATTGTGGTAATTGTTGTTTGGGTTATAACCTAAGGTATATATTACAATCTACCTAAGGTCTAACCTAAGCAATATGATCTATCCTAAACTAATGGGTTTGAATGGGGAATTAGGTGGTCGCATACATTGTAGGTGACGGTTCCAAGGCATTAAATTTGTTGATAAGGTTTTAATTGCTTAGAGGTACTTGCCACTTTGGCAAGGGTTAGTGAACTTGGTGGAGGCTTAGGTGGAGACTCCACTAAAATGGAATTCCTTGTTAAAATTGATTTGGCAATCACTAAACATGAAAGCAGTGGCAAGGGAAGATAGGCGGGAAACTCAGAATTAATGGAATTAATTATTTTTTGTTTTCGTGCTCAAACTGCCTTTGAAGGCATGCAAATGGGTTAGAATGTGGTTGTTTCACTTTGCATACTTCATAATTTTTGCTCTGCATGTGCTCTGGTTTTTTGAACCAACAGATTAAACTACACTTGATGGCTATTTTTGGGGTTTTAAACCTATTTTCTGTTTGTGGAATATATAGGAGGCATTGTGGGAAGAGAACTTGGTTATTTGATTTTTCATGGAGAAGATAAATTTTGAGCTGGGCTGGAGGTTCTTTTTGATTTCATAGAAGTGCAATCAGGCATGATAGGCTCTAAACTTTAAGATCTCTTGCTTTCTTATAAATGTCTCATTAAAAAAGTATGCTCTTTTGAGATTCTTGGATTTCTTATTTTATTTAGTTAATAGCTTCTTGGGTTTACTAAATCTTGTTATACTAATTTTTGAATCCTTGGTAAATGATGTTCTGTTGGGAAACTCACCATGTATAGTTCCTTAAAAAAATAATGCATGCAAACGTTTTCTTTTCTCAACTTTTCATTTAGAACTGAAATGGAAGTGGTCTGTTAAGATAACCATCGTTTCTTTTATTATGGTTAAGTGTTTTGGGGAAACTTGAATCCTATTGGAACTTTAGATGAGCTCATTTGGACTAGACTAGAGCCTGTATACGAGTTTTTAGCTTGTGTTGAGCTTGTGTTTTGTTGAACCTTTATTTTGAGCTCGTCTTTGAATTGGAACTTTGTTCTAGATTTGTGTTTGTTCAGAACTGATTCTTATTGTTTTGAATCATGTTGGAATCTTGTGTAGCTCTGACTATTGTCAAAGCCTGTATAAAGCTCAGTGTTTATATTTTAGTTCCTTGTGATAATTCAAACAGTTACTGTCAATTCATAAAGTACATGGTATTTGGATGTTATTGTAGACACTAAATTTGTGTCTTACGACACCCTGTGCCCCGCATCTCATTTTGCAACCTAACCTCACCACCTAAACCTTGCACAATTATTTATTAATTACCTTATAATTAATAAATCCACATCTCCAAACCTGCCACCTCATTTTGCCACCTCATCATGACCTAGCCCTAACCCTAAACTAACCTAATTAAGACCTATAACTTGGTCTACATCCACACCCATGACTAATTACTCCTCACCCACACCAAAACCAACCTAATAATGACTTGACCAAGCCCACAACTAATCCCTCGGGAGAAAAGGAGGGAAAGTTGGCTATTTTACTAAAAATAGCCCACTTTGACTTAACCGACATCGGTTCCTACTCGACCACCGTCGGTTACATAACCACCATCGGTTCCCTGTAAATGACCTCCCCCAACCAAAAACAAAGGATCTAGAATTCATTTGAAGGATCTGAAAATTCACTTGGCAGAGCAGAGACAAGTGAAGAAAAGAGAAGAGTTTGCAGAGAAGGACATCGAGCCCAAGACTGCAACTGAGTAACCAGAGCCTAGTGACACTCATCCAAGCATTGGGAGAGAAGATAGCTCACTTTTGATTGTCGATCATCCCACCTGAGCCCTGCCTTCGTCATCACAGTCCTTGGACCTGTATCTTCATCAGGAACTAGTAAGTAGTGTCTTGTACGTTTTTAAATAACATTTCTTGAACTTCTGAATCACAGTAATTACAAGTTCACTCATAGATCTACTACCCGGTAGCCCCTGCATCTAACTGTCATTCCTCTACCCTTACATTGCCCCAAGAACAGCCCCCACACTCTCTGAGTCTTATCCATCACCCCATTGCCTATCCCTAATCATTTGCCAGCCTTATAAACACCATAGCCACCTTATAGCTGTTGTCCACTCAAAATTCCCGCTCTGATAAGAGTAAAATTTCAAAATTTTGAGTCTTAAGTGTTTTTCTCTGAGGTGCCTAAGTCGTGAAATTAAAAAAATCTGTTTCTAGGTCGTTTTGTGTGATTTTCGGGCCTGTCGGAACTTTTTGTCCCATCTCGTCCCAAGTACAAAAGTGTCTTCTCGTTCTCCGATCGGCCGAAACCTCCGAACTTGTTCCATTTTTGGGCTGTCGGAAGTTTTTGTCCCAAGTGCCCCAAAGCCAAAAATGCAAACTATTCCATTTCGGCCGAATCATCCTTCCCGCGTACTTCGCTTTCTTTCATCCCAAATGTCCCAAGTAAAAGTGCGAGTCGTTCCATTTTCGCCCGAACCGGCCGAACCGCGTACTCCGGAACTTTTCGTCCCGAATGTCCCAAGTCCAAACGGGCCCGCTGTTCCATTTTCGGCCGATTCACCCGATTTTGTCCCAAGCCGACCCAAGTTCCAAATTGCTCTGTTCCATTTTCGGCGGGATTCGCCTCGACCGCGTCCTTCAAGCGCAATTTTGTCCCAATGCCCCATTTAAAAAAGTGTGAGCTTTCCCTATTTCGGCCGAGCCCGGTCCGAGTCGCGTACTTCGGAACTTTTTGTCCCGAATGTCCCAAGTCCAAACGGGCCCTCTGTTCCAATTTCGGCCGAAACACCCGAACCGCGTCCTTCGCGCATTTTCGTCCCATTTGTCCCAAATACATTTGTGCGTCTTCTCCCTGTTTCACCCGAACCGGCCGAGCCGCGTGTTTCGCGCATTCGCGTCTCACCTGTCCCAAGTGTACCAAGTGTCATTCATACTTAGTTTTTCCCGCTCAACCCGAATATGCTGTTTTTCAAAATATGAATTTAAGTTTCGCTCACGATGCTATCAATCCGAAGATCAAATTTCAAGAAGAAGTTATGAAGGACGAAATTTTCAAGACGTCGGTTACATCAGTTTTCAAAGATATCCACTGACATCTTCAAGATGAAACGTCAGTATGTCCCTCGTGGCAAAGACGTGGGCTGAGACGTGGAAGAAAACTCAAGCGGCGGTTTCTGAAGACAGTGGGTCCTTCTCAAAGCTCGGACACTGTCTCTTTCTCCTTTCTTTTCTCTTCTTCCCTTTCTTTTCATATTCTTTGTAATTAGTTAAGGTATTGCAGTAACTCAAGCGTACTTAACTATTCTTAGTTAAAAGAAACGGTTACGAAGAGTAACCGACTTGTAAGCTATATAATGGCCTTTCCACGCCATTTTCCAAAGGAGGAAGAACTTGGATATTTGCTGAAAGTGTAAATAGATCTTAAAAGGAATCAATACAAAAAGGGCTTTCCGTTCTTTGTCTATCTGATTCTTGTTGTCTCTGTGTTTTCCTTTAATATTGTGAAGATCATTTCGTTCTTAACTCGTTTGGTCTCTCTGATTGCATCTTGTCGGTTTTGCAAATACAGCGATCTTGTACAACCAAGAAGGAACTTTGTGTCCTTGACTAATAAATCCGAAGAAGGTTATTTATGGAACTTTGTGTCTTTAAATTTAATCTCATTCAAATGATCTTGTCTTAAATCTTTTGAAGCTTCGCATACACGAAGAATTATTCTGCTATCTATAATTACAATGTTGTCTTTATTCGCTCATCTCCTTATTCTTTTCCTCGGTCCTTACGTAGCTGATGATCCTGGTGAAAAGCACTTTCGTAATATCCAAGTTTAACCATAAAATAATGTTCTGTATATTTGTAAATAAGTTTGTTTCAGAATAAGGGAACCTCTCCCATTAAAGAGGAGGGACTTTTCGTCCCCTGTCTGTTGCTCTCTAAAAAGTCCTATTTGACGACCAACAGTTTTTGGCGACTCCGCTGGGGAAAATCGCATTCCAGTACTATAATTTTTCGATCATCCTTTGATCTGGCGACTCCGCGTTTCACTCGAGGGAGAAGGACCCTTGGCATTGAAGATCCTCAGTTTCAGCTTTTGGAACAACAGGGTTTTCCTTTCCCTTCATATAGAAGAACTCGTTCGACGAGCACTCCGCCTGTTCGAGATAAAAGTCCTACACAGCCAGCCAGCCCTAATCTGCGAGCTCTGATCCTTGCTGGTGTTAAAGTTCCCCTCCAAGCCGTATTTCCAAGAATGGCGGCACAATTGCCATGGGGTCAACGTGTCGGGCCCCTGGCCCTTACTCAACCTTTGCATGAGTTACCTAGAGGTAACCGAAAGAACTTCCCCAAGTTTAGAGGAGATGGCAAAGTACACCCTGACGAACATATTGCAGCCTTCATAGTTGCGTGTGGAGTCTTGGGGGTTGAACATGAAGACGTCTCAGTAAGACTGTTCGTCGAGACGTTACAGGACAATGCTGCTGACTAGTTCTATCACCTTAGGGCTGGTGCCATCATCGACTGGAATACCATGAGAACTCAGTTCGAAAGCCGTTTCAAGCCGGCAGAAGATGTGCATGCACTGCTTGCCCAGATTTCTCAAATAAAGAAAGATCCATCGGAACCCATGAGAGAATTTGTGGCACGATTCAACAGACTGATCAACAAAATTCCTGTGAATACTCGACCGGTTGATCAAATCCAAAAATGTTTCTTTTTGAATGCCCAAACGCCTAAAGTCAGTTATGCTCTAAGAAGGGCTAATCTTGGAACGTTAATTCTGGATCAAGAACTGGCTGTTAGTGTCGAGGACGACCTGATCATGTCAGGGAAGTTGAAGAGAGATCCTCCCAAATCTAAATCTGCTGCTTCTTCCCCTTCCACCTCTGGACCCAATACTGATCCATTAGTCCAGAAACTTGCAAATGATCTCGTCGCTATAAAGAAACAACTAGCTCAGCATGCCCCGTATGCCGATGTTCCAAGAAGAAATTTTCAGCCTAGAAATCGGTTGCCTGCTCCTCACACAAGACTAGCACTTGAAGGACCTCCTGTCAAAGTTCCTGTGAACGCAACCTGTGAAGTTGAAGAGCCAGATGATGACGTGGACGATGAAGCTCGTGAGGAGTTCCTGGAGGAATTTGATGATGAGGCGGAAGAACTCGAAGGATCTCGGGTTAATTTCTTTACCACCGAAGGCACTGATGATGGAGATAACTATGATGAAGTGGTAGCAGATATGAACAGTGAATCTTTTGCTGTCATGACTCGAGAACAGACGAGGCAGAAGGAGAAAGTAACACAGCCCATGAAGAAATCTAAGGAACAGCCAGCAACCATTCCTGTAATTGCCAGAAGAGGATCTCCTATTCCTACCTCATCTACACCAAAGGTAAGTACTGCCAATCCTGCCCCCAAAGTTGCTTCTTCTTCTTTTTCTCCTAGGGTTGATAAGCCTAAGATTCCAAATGATGACGGACCATCCACCTCTGGATCCTTTGATATTGTGGATCATCTAAAAAGGACCAAAGTTCAAATTTCAGAAGCTGAATATTACCAAACCCATCCTAAAGCTTTTGCCAAGATGATCCAATTTGTTAATTCCCATTCCAAGACCACCTCTAAAGGCCTTTTGCCCACACCTCCTTCTATACCACAGCCTAGTCTGGTAGCTGCTGTCACCTCGCCTGGAGACAAAATCAAGCCTTTTTATGTTACCCTCCTTATAGCGGGCCATAGGCTTAGTAACTGTGTCATAGATTCCGGAGCCTCTGATAATGTGATGCCCGCTAAAGTAGCTCATGCTTTAGGCTTGACCCTTACTCGTACTTATGGATCTTGCTACTCCATGGAAAGTAAGGAAGTACCTTTGGTGGGAAGGATTAAAGATGCACAAGTGGCTTTTGCTGCTTTACCTGAAAAGAAAGTCTTGGCTACCATACTAGTAGCCGACATTCCTCCTTCCTATGGAATGTTGCTAAGCAGAAACTTCTGTAAAGATGTGGGTGGAGAGATTCAAATGGATTGGTCACACGCTCTCATACCTGTCAATGGACAAATGAAGAAGCTACTACCTGAGAAGCAGTCCGAGTACATTGTGCAGAAGACAGATGATCCCAAGGCACAAATACTCTATGAGGACAGGGGCCATGGTAATTACATGATTTTGTCCCCTGATGAAATCCGACCCTGCAAAATATCACCTAAAGATCCCAATGGTGTCTGGATTTTAGAATTCGATGGCAGTTGTTCCTCGGCTGGCTCTGGAGCTGGTGTTCTGCTAATATCACCTGAAGGCTGCCTGCACCCCTTTTCATTTAAATTGCAGTTCGAGAACACTAACAACACAGCAGAGTATGAGGCTCTCATCCTTGGACTGCAAGTGGCCAAAGAACGAGGTGTTAAAAATCTTTTGGCTCGTGGTGATGCAGAGCTGATTGTGAAGCAAGTCAGAAGCCTGTTTCAGGTAAAGAATGGGAGGCTGAAGCATTATCGGAATCAGGTTTGGGATTCAATTGAATTCCTTGATGCCTTCTCCATTGAAGCAATTCCCAGAGAAAAGAACAAAGAGATTCATTCGCTTTGTCTCGTGGTCACTTTGTTGATTCCTCATCCTGAATTCTCTCAGGATAAGTTCACTATTGAGATGGTCCACCGACCTAGTGTCCCTGACAATACTAATAACTGGCAAGTCTTCAACGACGACCAGCATTTGCTTTCCTTCCTGGAGCTCAAGGGCAATTTTGAACAACTGTATTTCGAAGGAAGTGACAACCTGCCTCGTGAGAGCGTGTCTTCTGACCAAGCCGTCACCCAAGGAGAAGAAACTGATCAGGAAGGGTGCATTAAGCTCAAAGGAAATAAGATTCCCAAAGGTTTGGTGAGTTTGGAGGAGTTGTTTGATAAACATGACAGATACGTGAGATCTAAAGCTTCCACTGGACCTCAGCAATCAGCTGAGTATGATAAGATTGATATTGGGAGTTCTGATGGCCCGAAGCTGGTAAATATCGGGAAGTGTTGCACATCAGATGAAAGGAGAAGAGCAATTGACCTTCTAAGGAAATATAAGGATGTGCTTGCTTATTCTTATGAAGATCTAAAAGCCTTCAAGCCAAAAGAAATGCAGCACTCTATCCCTCTCAAGCCAGGAATCAAGCCTTTCAAGCAGAAGCAGAGGCAGTACAACCCAAAGATAGCTGACACCATATTTCAGGAGATTCAGAAACTGCTGAAGGCTAAAATCATCTTTCCCATTCACCATTCGACTTGGATTGCAAACATTGTACCTGTTAGGAAGAAGAATGGTGAGATCCGCATCTGTGTTGATTTCAGGAACCTGAATCAGGCCTCTCTGAAAGATAACTACCCTCTGCCTATGATGGATCAGATTTTGCAAGCGGTAACAGGCTCTGAGATGTTATCTATGCTTGATGGTTTTTCTGGATACAATCAGGTAGAGGTTGATACTGCTGATCAACATAAGACAGCCTTCACAACTCCTTGGGGTACCTTCGCCTACAAGAGAATGCCTTTTGGGCTGATTAATGCCGGTGCCACTTTCCAGAGAGCTATGGATCTGGCTTTTGGGAGCTTGAAAGGGAAATGTATTGTCATATACCTTGATGACCTGACAGTGTTTTCAAAGACAAGAGCAGATCATTTCGATCACCTGGAAACAGTTCTGCAGAGATGTAGAGAGCATGGAATCTCCCTGAATCCTAAAAAATCTGTCTTCTGTGTTACAGAGGGAAAGCTATTAGGACACATTGTCTCAAAGGATGGCATCAAGATTGATCCTGAACGAGTTCAAGCCATCCAACAGATTCCTCTCCCTACTAGTAAAAAGGGCGTGCATTCCTTTTTCGGTAAGATCAATTTTCTAAGAAGATTCATCCCTGATTTTGCTGAATTAACTTTGAATATTTCTCAGATGATGAAAGGAAAGCAAGCATTTGGTTGGTCTTCTGAAGGAAAGGAATCCTTTGAGGGTATCAAGAAAGCTATTGCTAAAACTCCAGTTTTGGCCTGCCCTGATTTCAGCAAGGATTTCATTATCTATTGCTACGCTACAGATAGTACTCTGGCTGCTGTCTTAACCCGGAAGATTCTGATAAACATGAGCTACCAATTGCCTTCATGAGCTATATCCTGAAGAACCATGAGCTAAAGTACACCATGATGGAGAAGCATGCCTTTGCAGTAGTCAAAGCTGTCAAGCAGTTCCGTTTCTATATCCTCAACTCTCACTCTCTTGTCTTTGGTCCCAGATACGACTGTAAAGTCAATTCTCACGCAACAAGAATTTGGATCCAAGAGGGGAAACTGGGTGGCTAAGGTCCAGGAGTATGACCTTGATATCAAGCCAACCAAGCTGGTTCGGGGAAAAGGTCTTTGCGAGCTCATTGCTGAAGGAGCCCAACATGAGTTATTGGAGAAGAAAGCTGACCTTCCTACTATTCTGTTCCTGAGTTCAGTTGATGAATGGTATGCTGACATCACCCATTTTCTCACCTACGGGGAATGCCCCTCTCATTTAACTGCTAAAGAAAAGAGGACTGTTAAATTGAGATCAGCACAATATGTATTGTGGGAAAATGCCTTGTTCAAGCGTGGTTTGGACGGGAGATTTCTGAAGTGTGTAGACAAGGAACAACAGAGAAAGTTGCTCTCAGCTTTTCATGATCAGGCATGTGGAGGGCACTATTCATCTACAGTCACAGCTCATAAGATACTCCGTGGAGGGTATTACTGGCCTTCCTTGTTCAAAGATGCATCCAAGTGGGTGGATAAATGTGAGGCCTGTCAGACTTTCGTGGGAAGACCCAAACTGGCCGCTTTGCCTCTCAAGCCAGTTGTGATCGAGGAACCATTTCAACAGTGGGGTCTAGACTTCATTGGTACACTCAACCCTGTTTCTAGTGCGGGGCACACTCATGTGCTAACTGCCACTGACTACTTCACCAAATGGGTGGAAGCTATCCCAGTCAAGAGCACTACTTCTGAAGTAGTATGCAACTTCATCAAGGAGAACATCTTGGTAAGGTATGGTGTACCTAACAAGATTGTAACAGATAATGCTTCAAACTTCTCCTCAACTGAGATCATGGATTTCTGCTACGGGTATGGCATCTCTCTGGCTCATTCTTCAGATTATTATCCCCAGGGAAATGGACAAGCAGAATCCACCAACAAAAATCTGGTGACTATCATAAGGAAGTTGGTCAATGAGTCTCAGCGAAACTGGCATAAGAAGCTTTATGATGCTCTTTGGGCAGACAGGATCACACCTAAAAGAGCCATTGGAATGTCCCCCTTTCAAGTAGTGTATGGAGTAGAGGCTCAATTGCCAGTGACAGTGGAACTACCAGCCTTGCACCTGATGAAGGCCATTGAAGACACTAGTTTCAGTGATGCTCTGGACAAAAGGATCATGTACCTGCACAAACTGAACGAGGATAGATTGGAGGTTGCTGACAGAATATCTGCCCACCAGCAGAAGGTGAAGATTCTGTTTGATAAGAAAGCTAGGAGCAGAGAGTTCCAAGTTGGTGATACCGTGCTGTTGTGGGACAAAAGACATGAACCTCGTGGTAGCCATGGAAAATTTGATTCTCTGTGGCTTGGACCTTTCAAGATAAGACACTTTGCTGGTAAGAACTCTTTCTATCTTGATTACATGGATGGTTCCCCCCTCCCACTTCCTTATAGTGGGCAGTATTTGAAGTTGTTCAAGTCCTAGGTGACTAGGGAGTCCCTTTGTATATTATGTACAGTGTTTTTGCTTTTTCTGCTTTTGGTGTGTTTCCCTTCTGTTGTGTGTGTTGCCCTCTGTATTGGTTTGTTTTTGACTCCGTTGCCCAAGGGATAAGGCACTGGTCTGCTTCACCGAGTTATCTAAGTTCTTGCCTTGTCTCATTCCACGAATTTATACCAAGTCATCCCCAGAAGGAGCCAGCTGTTGTCCACTCAAAATTCCCCACTCTGATAAGAGTAAAATTTCAAAATTTTGAGTCTTAAGTGTTTTTCTCTGAGGTGCCTAAGTCGTGAAATCAAAAAAATCTGTGTTCTGGGTCGTTTTGTGTGATTTTCGGGCCTGTCGGAACTTTTTGTCCCATCTGTCCCAAGTACGAAAGTGTCTTCTGTTCTCCGATCGGCCAAAACCTCCGAACTTGTTCCATTTTCTGGCCTGTCGGAAGTTTTTGTCCCAAGTGCCCCAAAGCCAAAAATGCAAACTGTTCCATTTCGGCCGAATCATCCTTCCCGCGTACTTCGCACTTTCCTGTCCCGAATGTCCCAAGTAAAAAGTGCGAGTCGTTCCATTTTCGCCCGAACCGGCCGAACCGCGTACTCCGGAACTTTTCGTCCCGAATGTCCCAAGTCCAAACGGGCCCGCTGTTCCATTTTCGGCCGATTCACCCGATTTTGTCCCAACTGTCCCGAGTTCCAAATTGCTCTCTGTTCCATTTTCGGCCGGTTCGCCCGGACCGCGTCCTTCGCGCAATTTTGTCCCAACTGCCCCATTTAAAAAAGTGCGAGCTTTCCCTATTTCGGCCGAGCCGGTCGAGTCGCGTACTTCGGAACTTTTTGTCCCGAATGTCCCAAGTCCAAACGGGCCCGCTGTTCCAATTTCGGCCGAAACACCCGAACCGCGTCCTTCGCGCATTTTCGTCCCATTTGTCCCAAATACATTTGTGCGTCTTCTCCCTGTTTCGCCCGAACCGGCCGAGCCGCGTGTTTCGCGCATTCGCGTCTCACCTGTCCCAAGCGTACCAAGTGTCATTCACACTTAGTTTTTCCCGCTCGACCCGAATATGCTGTTTTTCAAAATATGAATTTAAGTTGCGGCTCTGATGCTATCAATCCGAAGATCAAATTTCAAGAAGCAGTTACGAAGGACGAAATTTTCAAGACGTCGGTTACATCAGTTTTCAAAGATATCCACCGACATCTTCAATATGAAACGTCCGGTATGTCCCTTGTGGCAAAGACGTGGGCGAGACGTGGAAGAAAACTCAAGCGGTGGTTTCTGAAGACAGTGGGTCCTTCTCAGAACTGGACACCTATCTCCTTCTCCTTTCTTTTCTCTTCTTCCCTTTCTTTTCGTATTCTTTGTAATTAGTTAAGGTATTGCAACTAGCGGTACTTAACTATTCTTAGTTAAAAGAAATGGTTACGAAGAGTAACCGACTTGTAAGCTATATAATGGCCTTTCCACGCCATTTTCCAAAGGAGGAAGAACTTGGATATTTTGCTGAAAGTGTAAATAGATCTTAAAAGAAATCAATACAAAAAGGGCTTTCCGTTCTTTGTCTATCTGATTCTTGTTGTCTCGTGTTTTCCTTTAATATTGTGAAGATCATTTCGTTCTTAACTCGTTTGGTCTCTCGACGATTGCATCTTGTCAGCTTTGCAAATACAAAGTGATCTTGTACAACCAAGAAGGAACTTTATGTCCTTGACTAATAAATCCGAAGAAGGTTATTTATGGAACTTTGTGTCTTTAAATTTAATCTCATTCAAATGATCTTGTCTTAAATCTTTTGAAGCTTCGCATACACGAAGAATTATTTTGCTATCTATAATTCTGAATGTTGTTGTTCTGCTCATCTCCTTATTCTTTTTCCTTAGTCCTTGCGTAGCTGATGATCCTGGTGAAAAGCACTTTCGTAATATCCAAGTTTAACCATAAAATAATGTTCTGTATATTTGTAAATAAGTTCGTTTCTAATAAGGGAACCTCTCCCATTAAAGAGGAGGGACTTTTCGTCCCATCTCGTTGCTCTCTAAAAAGTCCTATTTGACGACCAACAATAGCCAACCTTTATTAAAAGCCCTAAATCACCGCCCCTACCAATATTGGTTATCGAAACCGGTACCGGTTATATAGTGACCGGCATCGGTCAACATGACTCAAACCAAAACCAGCCTTTCCTCTAGTGCTTTTTAACAAGGTAGTCCTTCCTAGACAAAAGGATTTCTTCGCAATCGATCCATCTCTCTCTCTGCGATGCGCGCGCACCTCTCAACATTCAATAGGTATTCCTCCTAGCCCTAACCCTTATCTCATTTCTCAAGAGAATGAAAGGATAGCAACAACTCTATTCTAGGAGCAACTAAACATTCTGTGAAACAATTATTACTCCTTTTGGGCTAAAAATTTAGGTGAAACTTGAGTTACATTGAGAGATAATATTGGAATTTGTACTCCTTTTGAGAAATTTGGAACTGTTTTGTATATTAAGGATTTACTCGTATTTTGTTACTCGAGTGGACTCGATCTCTCTCCTAATTCCACTTGACTAGTAATTGGGCTTTGCGTTTGATATGAATCATGTTGGAGTCACTATTGTGCTGAACCAATGTTGGTATCTTGGGTAACTAGGAACTGTTATTGAAGATGTACGTGGCTCTGTACTCATGCCTTACTCTGTGGAAATTTGAGCTATTAACTGAAGTTCATAATTTCACCACACTCTTATCTTATTATTTGTTCGATTCTGAACTCTCTCTTTGGAAATTCATGTTTCGTTGTATAAGGAAATAGGACTCCTTGTTTTGAATATGGAAATTTTTGGTTATATGTATCTCTTCTTGTCTCATACTAAGACACTGTGCACATCTGAGCTCATGATGAATTTTGTAATTCGATACTGTACATGAAATTTAGTACTTAGTGCTTGGAAATAAGTGATAGAATCGATGTGTAGGTTCTGTTCTAGTATGATGAGTTTTCTTGTTATGGATATAACTTAGGTGGGAAATTGTTGTTCCCCTGAACCCATGAATATTTACGTGGGTAGTCTTGTACCTGTGTGAGAAGCTTATGATCGGTATCGTGCTTGGAATTTGTACCGTTGAGCTCTGAGCTATTAGTATTTTCAAAAAGTTTGATTTGGTTTTGGTATTTGATTGGGATTTAACTTCGTAAGAGTTAAAAGCTAAGAACTCATCTAACTGAACTACTTAGTCAAGGAAATCCGAAAGAGTAGATTAATTAGAGTTGTTTGAATATTCTTGGTATTTAAATGGAAACATTTTACAAGGATAATGGGATTTTAGTCATTAAGATTTGTTGATGCTTCTGATCCTGCTTGGCTTTTTGAACGGTTATTTTTCTATTCCTTCTTGGATTTAAGTGGACACCTTATGTCCTTATAAAAGAAAGGAATTTGGTTCCTTTAAAATAGATTGTGTTTTAAGACTGCTAATTGTATTTCATTCTGAGTATGGAACTGAAATTAGTATTCATTAAAAGTAAAGAAGTGTAAAGAATATGGCTGTGTGCTTTCTTATTACTATATATATCATTGGTTGAACTTTCTGTTTTGACTCTCCTTGGATGAACTAGAGTAGAGAATAACGCCTATATGAGTCTACCTTGATTTTTGAACGTTGATTCAGATCTTTAAAAGTTAAATTCTATATGAAGAAGGAGATTTATACTTGCAAGGAGAACAATAGATTCTCTATTCCTTCTTGGATTAAAATGAGATTTCTGTTCTGATGAATATCTTAATTGTTAAATTTTAAGGTAGTTGTCTTTAGAAAGAAACAGTTAAATCATGTTTGGAACCTATTCTATTTCTTGGATGTGTTGTGTTTAGGCATGAGTTGTAATGGTTCTTCTTCTTCTTTTGTTTAGGAGATAGATGAGTCATCTTAATATGAACCATGCTCTAAAATTTTCTTTAGCTTGAAGCAAAGATAAATGTTGATTTCTTTTATGATAGATTGGGAACAATGAGATGTTATAAAATGTTGTTTGTCTAAGGATAATTGATGGGATCAATTAGACTCTATTTGTAAGGCTGAAATGGTAGATTATATTCTATCCTTTTCTTGGAAGTGAAATCAATTGTTTAAAATGTACTTCTTTTTCGTTGCTTTTGATTTATGAATTTTTAATGCAATAATTGTCTCATTAAATCAGAGTTGTTTTAATGGAACAATTATTGGAATGCACTTATTTTTAAGGCTTAGTGCTTATCATGCTCAGTTCATTGAACTGACCCGTGCTAGAAATTTTTGCAGATGGACTTCGTAAGTGATAAAGAAGGCAAAACTTATATGATGCATTGGCTGATTTAAGTCTAAATCTTGTGAAGAACTCTGATTCATTCTTGAGATTGTATTGGAAAAGAAAAGTAGTATTATTTTACAAATAAGATGGTTGTTATGCAATATACTTAAATGCATAAATCTTGTAAATATTATGGTTATAAAGATAATCTGAAAGTTGCGAGATTACTTGTATTGATTGTATAAATTATTTTGTATTTGTATGAAAGATATGGGCTCTATCTTGTTTTAAATATTCATAATATTTATATGTTAAATGGCTAAATTTTAATAAGATTGGATCAAGGGATTTAGTTCAATCTCCCTACTGGTGATGCAACTTGTAAAGTTGTAGAATGGGGTATTCGTTATTTAAACTATATAACATAGTAATACAAAGTGAGATGAACATACATTGAAAATATGGTCATTGGGTAGAATAAACCCTAACGCCTTACATTTAGTGAAAGACTCTTCATCTTTCATAAATGTTCATAAACCACAAAGGTTTGATAACATGACTTCAATTTGTAAGACTTCATTTAGTATGAAGTCTACTTTATTTTGGATATATTCTAGCACCGAACTTTCTAAAAAGTTATTGTACTTTTTACATAAGACATATTATAACATTGTGCAGTTACACTTAATTGACAGATTAACTATGAATTCGATCCTTAAAAGAAGTAATGAATATAACAAAGTTCTTAATGGGCTAAATGAACCAATTTAGAAAAGAACTTAAGGAGTGTTGGATTAGGGTTAGGAAAAGTTGCTGAAATATGTTTGAAGAATCCAAATTAAATTAAATTATTAATAAATTCCTTGGGGGTATGTACATCTCGATGAGGTTTTTCTGTAGGATGTTGGTACACGCCGACTGCAGGGCTGTACCTTCGAGAAGATTAGGATCTTCTCGAGGATACAGCGATGTAGCCGACATGTGGCAACACCCTTTTGCATTGATCATCTAGATCTACACACATTGGACTTGATCCTAGTTTCTCTCTGGATCTGGTTAGTAGCATAGTTAAGATATGGAGTAGCCCTCTAAAACTTAGGGTACCTTGGCACACGGGGTTGACTTAGGTTAACCCAATATGCCAACTTACCCTAAGTTTTTAGAAGCCTCTCCCTACCATAACATATGTTGTTAACACGAACTAGGGTAAAACATTAGGCAAGTGGACTGGCGGAAGTTAGTAAAGAACATTCTAAATAACAATTGAGTGGGGTGAAGGATGCATTCTAGATTAACGAGTATGTCGTCAAGGAATAGTAATATAAATAGTATGTTAGAAATCCTTGGGAAAAGTATCGCAAGCTCTTTAAGGTTGCATTGTCCTATGTTACCTAGTCTAAGGTTCGTGATGCAGATGAATATTGGTAAAAAATATTTAGATAGGTCCCTTATATAGATCATTCAATACCCTGAATGGGCAAAGAGAACCAAGTATACGTAGTATACGGATAAGTGTTTATTACTTAATGATAACCATGAATAGATTAGTAGTTTACCGAGTCATGAAATGAATAGATTGGTAGCACACCGAGTCATTACAGCTGCATATGGTTATCTGTTATATGAATGGTTGATAAAGAATGTGTGTTCTAAATTATGAATTTAGAACAAAGAACATTATTTTTAAAAAAATTCCCTTGTTTCTAAAGTCTTAAAATGGGAATGTTACATCTTGGTATCAGAGCTGAAGGTTGTAGCTCTTGGACCTATTGTGTCCACAATCTGATTAAAATTAAATTTTCTTGTAACAGAAAATGGTGAGAACAAGAGGAAATGTTACAAATAACCCTCCACATGAGGAAGGAGTGGCAACTACCTAGAAACTTGATGAGATCCTTGCTACCCTATTGGACACAAGAGATCATTTGGCTATTCTTGAGAAACAAGTAATGGGAAATGAGGAGGAGGAAGAAGCTGATAACAATAATCAACCACCTCCAGGGGGCAACGCCAATGTGGGTGTTGATAATAACAATGTTAACATACTTGTTCAACCTGAGAACAAAAAGGCTAGACTAACAGCAAAACTCACTAATGACCTAAAAAGGATAAGTCCACCCAAGTTTGATGGCACCACATTAGGAGATGGAGCTGAGAATTAGCTCAGCGAAATGGAGAAGTAATTTTCAATAAGGAACTTCTCAGAGGAAACCAAGGCTATATGGGGAGCATATTAGCTTTCCCATGAAGCATCTTTATGGTGGGACAACCATAAGACTGAGTTAAATATTGATGAAACTAACATCACTTGGGATCAATTTAAAGGTTATTTTAGGCAATGATGGTTGCCATAACTCTACTATGATCAAAATATGACTGAATTTCAGAACTTAGCTCAAGGAAAGTTAACAATAATTGAGTATTGGGAATGGTTTACGAAACTCCTCAAGTATGTACCTCGAAGATCAAACCGATGAGAATTTCAGGATACGAAAGTCATTATTGGATTGAATCCCATTATTAGGGGAGAATTAATGTTCACACCCAACCAATATGGAAAGGGTTGTTGAAAAATCCATAAGGCAGAACAAAAATTAAAGGCTATTTATGCTCATAAAGAGGAAGTAAGGAAGAAAGTTCCAAACCCCTCTTTAGCTTCTCTTGCACCTAAGAAGGGACCATGGAAGAAGTTTGGAAATAAAAGTAAGTTTTCAGTTGATAATAATAAGAAAACAACTATGAATAAGACTCATTGAAAATGCACGAAACAATTTTTCCAAGAATAATAACAATGGACAGAAGTCCTATGGAGGTCAGAATAATAACTTTAAGACTGGAAATAGCTCTGAGTCTAGAAAGGGACCTATAGGAGGTTGTTATAATTATGGTAAGGATCATTATGCAAATCAATGTCCTTTGAAGAAGGATGATCGTAATCAGAAAGACAAGATACAGTGCATAGAGAGTGAAAGCAAGCGGAAAAGAAAGCTACACCTATAGAAGTTCCCGGTAAGTTATTTAACATACCCAGAACTATTCTTTTTGATACAAGTTCTAATGAATATTTTATTTCTAGTAAAATTTCTTCAAACTTAAAAGAAAAGTTGGAAAATGGATAAATCATGGACTATACATTATGGTAATAATGTTGTTCATACAATTAGTATGTATCTTTTTGGAGCAGTCCTTGAATTACCAAAAATTTCCACAGAGGTTGATCTTTATGTTACACCCTTAGGGTCTTATGATGTAATCATAGGTGTTAATTGGTTAGCAGAACATAAGGCTAAAGTGGACTCTTTTGAAAAATGCATTAGTTGTTTAGATGATCTGTAGAAAACAACAGAGATTTAGGGTGTGAAGCGTGAGATTTTTGTTAGAAAATTGTCAGCTATGCAACTTAAAAAGTCCAAAAATAAAGGATGTACCTTATATACAATAAAAAAATTTAGAAACTACATAGTAAAATAGTGATTTCATGGATTGATATCCATTGTTACGAGACTTTAGTGATGTATTTCGGAAGAATTGCAGTGTCTTCCACCCAAAAGGGATTTGATTTCACAATTGCGATCAATCGAACTAAACCTATATCTAAGGCACCGTATTAAATGACTACTATAGAACTAGTAGAGCTTAAAGCTCAATTGCAAGAAATTTTGTTTAAAGGTTTGATTAGACCAAGTGTTTCACCTTGGGGAGCACCAGAAATTTTTGTGAAAAAGAATGATGGAACACTTAGATTGTGCATTGATTACAGAATTTTAAACAAAGCAAAAATCAAGAATAGATATCCACTCCCTAGGATTGATGATTTATTTGATCAGATGCGTGGAGCATCGGTATACTCCAAGATATATCTTCGATCTGGGTATCATCAATTGCGAATTAAGGATGAGGATATTCATAAAACAACTTTCAGAACAAGGTATGGACATTATGAGTTTACGTTTTACCTTTTGGATTAACTAATGCACCTATGGCATTTATGAATTTAATGAATAATATCTTTCAAGAATACTTGGACAAATTTGTGCTCATATTCTTAGACGACATTCTCATATATTCTAAAAGCATTGAAGAGCATCATGAGCACTTGAAGGTAGTTTTGGAAATTCTCAAAAGAGATGGTTGTTTGGTAAACCTGTCCAAATGTTCTTTCTATGACACGAATTCCACTATTTGGGTCATGTAATAATTAAAGATGAAATTGCTATAGATCCTTCAAAACTCGTAGCTATAACCGAATGGCTCGCACTAAAGAATGTACATGAAGTTAGAAGCTTCATGGGACTTCTTTCTGCTACTATATGAAATTTGTAAAAGACTTTTCTAAGATAGCCGGAAGAAAGATAAAAAGTTTGTTTGGAGTGAGAAATGTGAAATTACATTTAAAACCTTGAAGGAACAAGTTAAATTCAACAACTATTCTTGCGACTAGATCCTAATGGAGATTTTATGGTGGTAATTGATGCATTCTGTGAAGGTCTAGGAGGTATTTTATTACAAAGTGGTCATGTTATTGCATACGAGAGTAGAAAACTTAAGTTATATGATTTGAATTATGCTCCACACGATTTAGAGCTTGCTACCATTTTTTCATGCACTTCAAGTCCTGGAGGCATTATCTCGCCAGAAACCATTTGAGTCGAAAACTAATCATCTTGGATTGAAGTATATTTTCACTCAGCCAAATATGAATGTAAGACAATGAAGATGGTTAGATTTTTTGTCTTAATATGATTTTGACATAAGTTATATTAAGGGTAAAGAAAATAGAGTGGTTGATGCTCTAAGTCATAGGAAGCACATTTCTGCTCTTATAACACTAAGAACTCAGTTTAAAGATGAGGTAAAAGGTGTTATGGAATCTTATTCTTACTTTCAACAAGTAAAAGTAGCACTTGCTGTAGATTCTAATGATTTGAGGTATAAGGGTTTTCACTTTGATAAGGAAGGAATCTTACGATTTGAAAATAGAGTTTATGTACCTTTGCTTAGTGGTTTGAGAAAGAAATTGTTAGCTAAATTTCATAATTCACCTTTCTCGAGACACCCTGGCATCACAAAGATGCTTGTTGATATAAAACAACAATATTTCTAGAAAGGAATGAAGAATGATGTTAATGATTATGTAACACATTGTCTAGAGTGCCAACGTGTTAAGGCGGAACATATGGACCCGGCCGGTTTATCAGATCCTCATAGCATACCGCAAAGATAAATGGCAAGTAATAAGCATGGATTTTTTACAAAGCTTACGTATGTCAAGAAATAAACATGATGTTATTTTGGTAGTTGTTGATAAACTAACAAAAGTAGCTCATTTTATTGCTGGAAATCTAAAGGATGATTCACCTGTTTTGGCTAAAAGATTTGTACACGAAATTTTCAGATTACATGGGGTACCTAAATTAATCATATCTGATAGAGATCCTAGAATGACGTCAAGATTTTGGCAAATGCTTAATGCAGCTCTAGGAACTAAGTTAAATTTCAGTTCTGACGTATCACCTGGAAACGGATGGATAGACTGAAAGAGTAAATCAAGTTTTAGAAGATATGTTATAGATGTATTGTATGGATCAACAGTATAAGTGGGAAGAATATCTTCCATTAGTTGAATTTTCTTACAACAATATTGTTATCCTACAAAATTGATAAGGGCAATTTGCAGGTAACCATACCGAAAATTCTATTTTGGTCCCCTGGAGAAGTCTGATAACATTCAAAATGGCCTAAAACTCCCTTCTGAAAATCAATTTTTTTAGAACTTAGCCATTTTTAGCTTTTTTCAACTGGGCGCAAGAAATGTTGTGTCGACATCATGAAATGTCCAACTTCAGCCCCTTTAATTTTATTTGTGTGGTGAAGGCAACAACAATTTATTTTGTTTCAGTGGCAACTAAAATAAATAACAGAGAAAAATATTAAAAAGCTTGTATCTTTTGATCGGTAACTCGGTTTTGAGTGTCGTTTTTTACAAAAGTGCTTGTTTTTTCATGCTCTTTCCATTGGAGTTATTTATTTTGTGACTTGCACTATAATTATAAAGTGCCAAATATGGAGGAGTGTTGTAATCAATTGTGGATGCAATTTCGGCTGAGCCCGACGTCCTAAATTTTTGGGAGTTGCAGTTTGTACCTATCATGGATTTTGAGAATGATATGCTTTTCTCTGAAGTATGTGGACTTCAAGAGGATATTGTAAATTTTTTGAAGAAAATATATCACTCAAGAAGTGAAATTCTCTTCTACAATCACCCATTCATGATAAGGATACAATAATACACTCCCGTAACAAACTTGCTAGCCTATAACATCACCATCAAATTGTGGACAACCATATCCATGCTCCTAGTCCACTTGCAGCTGTTGCTCTTGTACCTAGTGACATTGATCTGCCACTCTTTGAGCCTGAACCTCCTTTTAATGCTTCTAAACCTATAAGGCTTGTTATCGCATGCTTTTCCACATCTCGTGCCTATTACAAAGGTACCACATGTTGTGTATCCTACTACACTTTCGATTGCATGGATTTTTGGGAAGCATACCACTGATAGATATTCACATGGTATTATTTCCGCTATTCCACATGTTTAAGTGGAATTCTCATCATGACATTAGTTTTTGAGCAGATACTTCATTGGGATCACACATTGATAGAGCTCATTTTTTTGTTCGCTCAACTCTTTCTAAGGATCATGAGCAACACATGAGTTTTGCACCTTCACTCAGGCTTGAGAAACCTGAGATTTCAGCTATTAGCCATGATCAACTTGACACACATTCTGATGTTCTTTTGCATGTACCCATTGTGCATTTTGCACCAAGTCATATGCAGGTATCTTCTTCATCCATCCATGTTGATTTGGGGTGGATATCTGATCACTCGTGGTGGCAACATAGGCATTCGTTGAGAGGACTCTATAGGTGTGGCTCCTCCACCATTCGGCCTCTTGCTCCACTTTCTATACCTTCTGCATTATGATGCTTCTTGTTTTGAGCATTTTTCTTGAACAGGTGTAGTGTATCTCTCTTGTTTGTTGAGAGATTTTGTATCTGTATTTTCGACACTTTTGGCATGTTGACAGTCTCTCTTGTGGGGGAGCTATTCTGGTGGAGCCCAGTGTTAGTTTGTCAGTGTTTGAGTAGTTTTTTTGACAACTCATATAGATTTGTAGTGCCACTCCACCCATTCAGCAGTATGGGAGGGTGTGGTGTTGATCCTACTTCTTCGAGTTTTGTGTCCTTGCCTTGTTACCTTGGCTTTTCTTGGATCGTGACACTCTAGATTTTGTGTCCTTACCTTGTTGCTTTGGTTATTGTTCTTGGATCGTGGCACACCTATTTGTAGCACTTGATCGAATTATGTTTGGTGTTTTAATTTGCACTTTTGACATCACTCCGTTGACAGTCTCCTTGTATGGAGCTATTTTGGTGGAGCCCAATGTCGCTTGTTTTGATTTTTGTGATTGAGTAGTGGATTCGCACTATATAGTGCACACCAAACTTCTTCAACATTGTACAAGTTTTTTTGAGCCAAGCTTCTTGGGATGCCTTAGAGTGGGTCTTTACTCTCTTTACTTTGTTGTTACTGGTTTTGGGTACCTTGCGGTGTCCGTTTATTCCCGCTTATTGTACATGATTACCTCATCGTGCCTAGTTGCCGGGACTCATACTATGGACATGCCACTTCTATTTTGGCCCCTAACTTCACTTGAGGGGGTGTTAGAGTAGGTATTTATCTTAGCTCATGTTCACCTAGGTACTTTATTTACCTTTATTGTATTTATCCTCACCCACTTATGTGTGTGGATATTTATTTTATCTTATTTAGATATTAGGAGATATTATCTAGTTGTTAGGTATAGTTCTTTCCTTGATCTATGGTATTGACTAGATCCTTAATGTCTAGTTCTCTCCTAAATCTATGGTCTTGACTAATTCTTTGATGACTAGTTATTTCCTTGATTTATGGCTTGATCTATGACCTTGACTAGTTCTTAGATTGTTATTCCTTTCCTATTTAAGCAAGTTCCATTCTCAATGTATTGCATTGAGTTCCATAATAATATATGATATTGTTTCTCATTTGTTTGCAAAGGTTTTATGTAAAGTTATTCTTGTGAATTGCTTTCATCTTATTGATCGTGGTGTTTGATTAGCATCTGTGTTCTTGGCTTGGCATGATTTGATTATCGTTCCTTCTGATTGAACTACACTTGATGGCTATTTTTGAGGTTTTAAACCTATTTTCAGTTTGTGGAATATATAGGAGGCATTGTGGGAAGAGAACATGGTTATTTGATTTTTCGTGGAGAAGAGGAGAAGTTTTGAGCTTGGCTGGAGGTTCTTTTCGATTTCACAGAAGCGCTATTAGGCATGATAGGCTCTAAACTTTAAGATCTCTTGCTTTCTTATAAATGTCTCATTAAAACAAGTATACTCTTTTGAGATTCTTGGATTTCTTATTTTATCTGGTTAATGGCTTGTTGGGTTTATTAAATCTTGTTATATTGGTTTTTGAATCCTTGGTAAATGATGTTCTGTTGGGAAACTTACCATGTATAGTTCTTTAAAAAAAATAATGCATGCAAACGTTTTTCTGTTCTCGAATTTTCATTTGGAACTGAAATGGAAGTGGTATGTTAAGATAACCATCATTTCTTTTATTATGGTTAAGTGTTTTGGGAAACTTGAATCCTATTGGAACTTCAGATGAGCTCATTTGGCGTGGACTAGAGCCTGTATACGGGTTTGTTTTTAGCTTGTGTTGAGCTCGTGTTTTGTTGAACCTTTATTTTGAGCTCGTCCTTGAATTGGAACTTTGTTCTAGATTTGTGTTTGTTGAGAACTGATTCTTATTGTTCTGAATCATGTTGGAATCTTGTGTATCTTTGGACTGTTGTCAAAGCCCGTATAAAGCTCGGTGTTTATATTTTAGTTCCTTGTGATAATTCGAACAGTTACTGTCAGTTCATAAAGTACATGGTATTTGGATGTTATTACTCATTTTGGGCTCGAACTTTGGGTGAAACTTGAGTCCCATTGAGAGATAATATTGGACTCTGTACCCATGTTTTATATTCTTTTGAGAAATTTGGAACTGTTTTGTAGATTAGTAACTACAAAGCACTCGTATTTTGTTACTTGTGTGGACTCTGTACTGTGGGAACTCCTAGTTCCACTTGAGCTAGTAATTGGGCTTCACGTTTGATATGAATCGTGTTGGAGTCACTATTGTGCTGAACCAGTGTTGGTATCTTGGGTAACTAGGAACTATTATTGAAGATGTACGTGGCTCTGTACTCATGCCTTACTCTGTGGAAATTTGAGTTGTTAATTGAAGTTCATAATTTCACCACACTCTTATCTTATTATTTGTTCGATTTTGAACTCTCTCTTTGGAAATTCATGTTTCGTTGTATAAGGGAAATAAGACTCCTTGTTTTGAATATGGACTATTTTTGGTTATATGTATCTCTTACTGTCTCATACTAAGACATTGTGCACATCTGAGCTCATGTTGAATTTTTGTAATTCGATACTGTACATGAAATTTAGTACTTAGTGCTTGGAAATAAGTAACATGAATCGATGTGTAGGTTTTGTTCTAGTATGATGAGTTTTCTTGTTATTGATATAACTTAGGTGGGAAATTGTTGTTCCCCTGAACCCGTGAATATTTACGTGGGTAGTCTTGTACCTGTGTGAGAAGCTTATGATCAGTATCATGCTTGGAATTTGTACCATTGAGCTCTGAGCTGTTAGTATTTTCAACAAGTTTGATTTGGTTTTGGTATTTGATTGGGATTTAACTTCGTAGAGTTAAAATCTAAGAACTCATCTAACCGAACTACTTAGTCAAGGAAATTCGAAAGAGTAGATTAATTAGAGCTGTTTGAATATTCTTGGTATTTAAATGGAAAAATTTTACAAGGATAATGGGATTTCAGTCATTAAGATTTGTTGATGCTTCTGATCCTGCTTGGCTTTCTGAACGGTTATTTTTCTATTCCTTCTTGGATTTAAGTGGGCACCTTATGTCCTTATAAAAGAAAGGAATTTGGTTCCTCTAAAACAGATTGTGTTTTAAGACTGATAATTGTATTTCATTATGGGTATGGAATTGAAATTAGTATTCATTAAAAGTAAAGAAGTGTAAAGAATATGGTTGTGTGCTTTCTTATTACTATATATATCATTGGTTGAACTTTCTGTTTTGACTCTCCTTGGATGAACTAGAGTAGAGAATAACACCTGTATGAGTCTACCTTGATTTTTGAACATTGATTCAGATCTTTAAAAGTTAACTTCTATATGAAGAAGGAGATTTATACTTGCAAGGAGAATGGTAGATTCTCTATTCCTTCTTGGATTAAAATGAGATTTCTGTTTTGATGAATATCCTAATTGTTAAATTTTAAGGTAGTTGTCTTTAGAAAGAAACAATTAAATCATGTTTGGAACCTGTTTTGTTTCTTGGATGTGTTGTGTTTAGGCATGAGTTGTAATGGTTCTTCTTCTTTTGTTTAGGAGATAGATGAGTCATCTTAATATGAACCATGCTCTAAACTTTTCTTTAGCTTGAAGAAAAGATAAATGTTGATTTCTTTTATGATAGATTGGGAACAATGAAATGTTATAATATGTTGTTTATCTAAGGATAATTGATGGGATCAATTAGAATCTATTTGCAAGGCTGAAATGGTAGATTATATTTTGTCGTTTCTCTTGAAGTGAAATCAATTGTTTAAAATGTACTTCTTTTTTGTTGCTTTTGTTTTATGGATTTTTTTTGATGTAATAATTGTCTCATTAAAGCGGAGTTGTTTTAATGGAACAATTATTGGAATACATTTCTTTTTAAGGCTTAGTGCTTATCATGCTCAGTTCATTGAACTGACCCATGCTAGTAATTTTTGCAGATGGAATTTGTAAGTGATAAAGAAGGCAAAACTTATATGATGCATTGGTTGATTTAAGTCTAAATCTTGTGAAGAACTCTGATTCGTTCTTGAGATTGTATTGGAAAATAATAGTAGTATTCTTTTACAAATAAGACAGTTGTTATGCAGTATACTTAAATGCATAAATCTTGTAAATATTATGGTTATAAAGATAATCTAAAGTTGTGAGATTACCTGTGTTGATTGTATAAATTATTTTGTATTTGTATGAAAGATATGGGCTCTATCTTGTTTTAAATCTTCATAATATTTATATGTTAAATGGCTAAATATTACTAATATTGATCAAGGGATTTATTTCAATCTCCTATCGGTGATGCAACTTGTAAAGTTGTAGAATGGGGTATTCGTTATTTAAACTATATAACATAGTAATACAAAGTGAGATGAACATACATTGAAAATATGGTCATTGGGTAGAATAAACCCTAACACCTTAAATTTAATGAAAGACTCTTCATCTTTCATAAATGTTTATAACCACAAAGGTTTGATAACATGACTTCGATTTGTAAGACTTCATTTAGTATGAAGTCTACTTTATTTTGGATATATTCTAAAGACCGAACTTTCTAAAAAGTTATTGTACTTTTTACATATGACATACTATAACATTTTGCGCTTACGCTTAATTGATGATTAACTATGAATTCGATCCTTAAAAGTGGTAATGAATATAAAAAGTTCTTAATGGGATAAATGAACCAATTTAGAAAAGAACTTAAGGAGTGTTGGATTAGGGTTAGGCAAAGTTGTTGAAATCTATTTGTAGAATCCAAATTAAATTAAAATATTAATAAACTCCTTGGGGGTATGTACATCTTGATGAGGCATGTCAGTAGGATGTTGGCACATACATGCTAATCGCAGGATGTACCTTTGAGAAGATTAGGATCTTCTCAAGGATACAATGATGCAAATGACATGTGGTAACACCCTTCTACATTGATCATCTAGATCTACACACATTGGACTTGATCCTAGTTTCTCTTTGGATCTGGTTAGTAGCATAGTTAAGATATGGAGTAGCCCTCTAAAACTTAGGGTACCTTGGCACACAAGATTGAATTAGGTTAACCTAGTATGCCAACTTGCCCTAAGTTTTGGAAGCCTCTCCTACCATAACATATGTTGTTAACTCAAACTAGGGTAAAAATTTGGGCAAGTGGACTGGTGGAGGTCAATAAAGGAAATTCTAAATAACAATTGAGTGGGGTGAAGGACGCATTTCAGATTGATGAGTATGATGTCAAGGAATAGTAATATGAATAGTATGTTAGAAATATTTGGCCAAAGTATTGCAAAGCCGCCGGTTGCATTGTCTGTGTCACCTAGTCTAAGGTTTGTGATGTAGATGAATATTGGTAACAAATATTCCAGACAGTCCCTTAGGAAGATCATTCAATACCCCGAATGGGGAAAGAGAACCTAGTATATCAATAATTGTTTATTACTAATGCTAAGCATGAATAGATTGGTAGTTTATTGAGTCATGAAATGAATAGATTGGTAGTACACCAAGTCATTACAACTGCATATGGTTATGTATTACATGAATGGTTGATAAAGAATATGTGTTCTAAATTATGAATCTAGAAAGAGAAAATTATTTAAAAAAAAATTCCTTCATTTCTAAAGTCTTAAAATAGGAATGTTACATTCCCTCCCATGCTTGTGTGATGTAGATGAAGAAACATTGTGCCTTTGTGATGGAGTTAGATAGATTTAAGTCTATCCTCGATGGATGCAATCTTAGGTGATGATAGTAGTGATTAGTTATTGGTCCCTCATTATGGTCACTAAAATTTATATTTATATGGTTCTCTTGTTATAATTTCGTAATTAACCTCAAAATGTCGAGCACAAAAATATAAAATGTTCAAATTTCTAAAAAGTACCCAAAAATGGTGAGAAATTGGGAAAAGGATCAGGGTGCCCTAACTAGGACTAGGGCTTTATCGGTACACCCCAAGATTAGCCCTGGGTGCCCTAATAAAATGAAAAATAACACATAACGACAAAAATAGAAAGGGAATACATGTGTGGAGGTCAAGTGATGACATAAAGAAAAGTAAAATGTCTAAAATATGGGTGTTAATTAGTACTTTCTTCACTCAAAACCATCTCGTATAGTAGTATAAGACCGGACTAAATAATGTCTAAAGTGTGTGATTTTGTTACTAACATTGACAAAGATCATCCTCTCCCATCCCCATATAATCATAATCTTCCCATCAAATCCAAAACCCATTGAACCTATAAAAATAATTTTTCATCTAATACCTTCATAACAATCCCTCCCCAGTGCACTACACCGTCCCAAATAAGGTCCCCCTTTTCATCAAAGCAATTCATGTTGCCACCCTCTCTCATCCTTATGATGCCTAATCATCTACTCACTCTAAACTCAAAATTGTCATCACCACCCCATCCGATCAACCTAATCCACCTTCTTCATCCGATCCAAGGTATCCATTTTATCTGCTCCAACCACTTCGAAATATGTTTCCATCGAACAAAGTATTGTGAAGTAGTTTCACCAAACCCTTGTCAAGATGTCACTTTATGATCTCATTCAAAGATCCCCCAATCATAGACTTGATATCATCAAATTTCTACAATGTATCCCTATCACTAGTGATGAGACTTGGCCCTTGTTCGAACATACACAACTTCTATCGCCATATATTTCGATGATTCCGAAATTCCTAACATCTTACCTAGGAAGACCATGATCTCCCTCTCTTCATCATTATTCACATAAAAATACTTTCATCTAATGTTAAATGATAGAAAATGGAACTAACATATTTATATCATAATATCCCATACCTTTGATCAACTCAAGCTTCCTAATTCTATTATCACTCAATCACCCATCATCCTTAACACTTTTAATGAAGTTGTCACCCCGCTTTTGGCGTAGTTATCCTTCCTATCCACTTCGGTGAAACAATTCTCCATGAGTTTTTCTGCATTGTTGAGGAGCAGTTTCAATATAATGTTTTACTTTGACGACCATGGATCTGTGCCATGTGTTGTTTCCCTTCCACTCTCCATTTTTGTATCAAATATGAGCACTAGGGGGAAATCCAAACACTCCCCATAGACATTCCTCCTTTAAAATCATGTCACGTGACTTATTGAACAAATGACACACTTCTCCCTAAACAGGATTCATCCAAAGCATCTACTAGCTCATTTGTCCCTACATCTAAGCTATCTAATGGTGACTCTATTGATAATGTGATACAACTTCTTTCACTGGGGAGTATTGACTCATTACCTCAATTCTCTTTCTACACCTAATTGAATTGGTAGGCTTGATAAAACACCTATGTATAAACTAAATGTTAGGGATATCATTTATTTTGGTCCACCTAATCTCCGAACCAATATCATCTATGGTGGAATTGATCACCATTCCTCTCATATCGATAGTGAGCCTCACACCAATCCTTATACCACTTAATTTGGATTTCTCTATAAACATTCCTTTGCCTACACTTACCTCCATCATTGTGCATGGAAAGGATTTAGTATGGGGCGTTATGATCAATGAATGCGTGATATCATCATCAACCAATCTCGTAAACCTCATGAGAAGTTTGGAATTGGTTTCAAAGAACAACCCACCAAATCTCCCGTGTGCTTTCTTCATTCCCATATCTCACGAATATTGTTCCCTCATCCACTTATTCTCCATCAAACAACCCATTGGATACGGATGACACAATGTTCATATCTTCTATCTTTTTTTAATCTCTGTGATCACTTTGGGACCGATCACTTATCGGTGTGAAGGTAAAAGTAGGTCCCTCCTCCTTTGACTTCCCAATATGGTATAGTAAGAATCCCCTACCATTGACATCCTTCAAAGCACCAATGATGAATCCATTCTTTATCATATGGGGCATAAGATGCCTATCTTCATAATTCATTACCTCCAAAAACATCCAATCTCCTTAACGAATCCACCATTGACATAAAAATTGGGACTCCATAAGAGCCTCATATCCTCAAATTCAGTTAATCCATTGATCCTCAAGAACTTGCATCTTTCACTTCTTCCTTTTTAATCACATTCAAGCCTTTTCATGGTCCAATGCCGACATTTCAGGTCTCTATTCTTTCTATTGTTGTTCACAACATCATCACCTTCCTAATGCTAATGCAATTAAGTAAAATATTTTCCATATGCATCCCTATGTTTCCCTTATTGTAAAATAGGAATTGTAATTCCTTCTTTTTCCAACTTCATCATGCCTATCATTTATTCGCAATGGGTTTTGGCCATCCTACTCATTTCCAAATCCTCCTGAAAGTTCTATATGTGTATTGAATTTCACGATCCGAATCTCACTTGCCCTAAGGACGAATTTCCCCTTCCCAACATTGATCAACTTGTTGACCTCACTTTATGGCCATGAGATTCTTTCTCTTTGGATGGTTAAAATGGATATAATTATATATTTATCGCACTAGAAGATCAACAGAATAATTATTTCATTACTCCTTGGGGTTCTTCTCATTATTGTGTCATGCCCTTTAGTTTAAAGAATATAGGGAAACCTATCATCATGTTATGACCTATATATCCCATAATCTCATCCACAAAACTATAGAGGGATATGTCAATGACCTCTTGGATGAATCCAAGTATCGGCGGGATCAAATTTTCATCCTTTAAATCCTCTTTGCGCATCTTATCTAATTCTTCCTTCATCTGAATTCCGCCAAGTGTGTGTTTGGAGTTTTATCTGGAAAACTCCTTAGCTTCATCATTTTGATTAGTAATATTTAATTTGAACCCACACAAATCAAGGCCATCCTTGAGATGCCTCCTCCTTCTAATATAAAGCAAATTTGTAGTCTTAAGGCCAACTACAATCGGTTCATCGTTTCATCTCACAACTCTCTGACCATTGTCAACCCTTTCACCATATCCTCCACAAAAACATTCAATTCAAATGGGACAATGATTTCCAAAAATCCTTTGACGAACTCAAGCAATACCTATTATCCCCTCCTATGCTTACACCTCCATGCAAAGGGGAGACTTTTTATCTTTATATCTCTACCACCAATCATGCTTTGGGGGCCATATTGACACATCACGATGAGAAAGGAAGGGAACATGCATCTATTACATCATTCAAACTCTTCAAGATTATGAGATTCGTTACACTAAAGATGAAAAACTATATCGTGTTCTCTTCTTCACCACCTCCAAACTTCGTCACTATCTCCTCAATCATAAGACCTATGTCATCACCATCTTCCATCGTCTCAAAAACATGCACTCTAAGCCTTACCATAATGACCACATCACTCCATGGTTCATTTTCATAACTGAGTTTGACCTATATTTCATCTCTCATAAATCAATCAAGGGCCAAGCCATTGTTGGTTAGCTAGCCAAAGCCCCTATTCCTGACACTCATCATCCTCATGAAAAATTTCTAGAAGAATCTATCCACACCATTGAGCAAGAGTTTTCTCCCTCAGGATGACACTTTTATTTGATGAATCTAAGTGTGAGCAAGGGGGATGTTCTGTGTCATTATCATTCCTCCTTGGGAAATTCCTATCCCCATTGTGTATAAACTCAATTTCGAATGCACTAACAATATGACTGAGTATGAATCCCTCATCATGGGTCTTGAAACTACTCTCATGCTTGGTGTCCAAATCCTCGACATCTATGGTGACTCTCAACTTATCATCAATCAAGTCAAAGGATCCTATCAATACAAAAACAAATTCCTTCAAAAATATAAGGACATCATTAACTTTATTCTTAAGGCATTCGATTTCTAAACCATCCAAATTGTCCCTCATTCATCTAATCATTTTACAGACACTATGGAATCCCTCACATCTCTCAACATGTGGGAAACATAAGAATCTAAACTTTTCCTCATTTTTCATCACCTTTATCAGCCATCCCATGTCCATAAGATTCCTCACGTCAATCATGTTAGGAAATCAATATTAGTGTTTTTCTCATGTGGTAAAAAAACATTTACTTGTTAGTAATTAGTAAATGTTAGTAGGTTAATAGAATATATTGTTATAATAACAATATATTCCATAGTTATATGGTTGTAACCGTAATATTAAAATGGGTTTGTAGTTCCTATTTTGTAGGAGGTAGTTTTCCTACCTCCATGGCTATTTAATAGCCTTTGTTTTGCTTGTATTGTCATTATGAATATATTATTATACTTTTTTTTTTACTTTCTCTATGTTAATTCAGTTCTCCTGGTGCATAAACTCAGACCGAATTTAAGATTTGGTATCAGAGCATTCTAATCCTCTCTCCGTGATGGTTTTTTGAGTGTAACCAAGGGAGCAATGTTGTACTTGCTCATGTGTATGCAATTTCTATTAAATGATTTTGGAATAGTTTTGTTTCCCAAATTTTGTCTCCTATAACTTAGCCACATATTTAGTGTTGTGAGTTCATATCTCCAGCAGTCAAGAGAATAATTTGGCCACGTATAAATTCTTGTAGATGTCAAAAGAAAATAAAACATGATTTTTTAGTGGTGTGGGCGTCAAACTCAGTCAAGAAAAAATTTCAGGTAACACAATCAAATCAAACAAAATTAGTACCATTGCAAAGCTCTAGAAATAAGCTTTCCGACGCATTAAACGGTTTACAAATCGGAGATTTGGTTCTCAAGTTATGAACAAATCATTGTGGGTCTCTTCAACTCAAAATCAGCGTGAGTTACTTGCCTTCTCACAATGATTTCGATTGCTGATTATTTTATATTTTTGCAAAACTATAGTTTGAAAAAAATCTATAGTTTTTGCTTAAATAATTACAAATTGAGGGCAATTAATACATTTTTTGCCAAATTAATATATTTTCGGTGTCAATTCTCTTAAATTTTGGTATTTTTGGAATCCTCATTTCCTCCCGATTCCAACAAGTAGTCACACAATTAATTTTCTCACCATTTTGAGAAAACATTTAATCATTGTGTCAATTTTATTTAAATTAGGCCATTTTACGAGAAATTATATCCTTAATAACTTTTGCACGATATCTCCAAATTGAGTGCCATTTTTACAAAAGTCCTTAGTTTTTCATTCCCATTGCATTGGTTCTAATTTTATTGAAAAATTACAAGTTTGGAAAATATCCTCTTTTTTGCAATCCTTTTGAGCCTTATTGAGTCATAAATGCCAAAAATAAAAAATTGTAAAGGACGCATTATCGTCAAATGCGACTTCTAATTTTTGGGGGTGATTATTGAGCTTCATGATCAAATCCAGCTGAGCTAACAACATGACATTGGAGGTCGGAGGCAATAGATGAAGGAGGGTGATTAACACCTCTCGTCAATCGCCAATGATGGGGCCGCATTTTGGTATGGTGGCATCTCTTTTTCAGTTTGATTTGATTTTCTTTTATGTGTTCTTGGTTGTGTGAATAAATAGAAATTTCACATTGTGGGGGAACATAACACCAATATTCCATTTCCATTTTACACCTAAAATGGCTAAAGTCAAGGAAACTTCAAGTGACAAAGTGATTTCCTATGTTGTTTAAGATCGAGTGGCAACGATCGACGACAATGGCTATAATTAAGAACATTGTGATTCTTATAGAATGAGATGTGAATTTTTTTCTAGATTTTAGTTGTTTTCTTCGAGTGGTGTGTGGTTTCATTCCCTTGCTATGATTGAAATGCAGAGGATGTGCATTTTAGAATCTGTGAACAATTGTATAGGAGGGAAGCTGATTGTAGTGATCCTTTGACTGTCGTATGGTCCTCTGACTGCCATACTTCATTGGAAGATGATCAACCGATGAATAGATTCACACGGAGAGGTGATCATGATCAGCTAGTGAGCCAGAGAGGTGATCATGTGCAACAAGATCTAGATAGCAAGATCCAAGGTGATAGTATGCGGCAGACCTAAAAGTATGCAGAGGCATACAATTCTATTTCCAGTTTTCAGATGTGCTTCTTCCCATGTAAACACTAAGGGGGAATGTTAGGAAATCATTGTTAGTGTTCACATATTGTTAGTGTTTTACCGTGTGGTAAAATAATATTTACTTGTTAGTAATTAGTAAATGTTAGTAGGTTAATAGAATATATTGTTATAATAACAATATATTCCATAGTTATATGGTTGTACCCATAATATTAAAATGGGTTTGTAGTTCCTATTTTGTAGGAGGTAGTTTTCCTACCTCCATGGCTATTTAATAGCCTTTGTATTGCTTGTATTATCATGCTTTGAATATATTATTATACTTTGTTTTTACTTTCTCTGTGTTAATTTAGTTCTCCTGGTGCACAAACTCGATTGAATTTAAGAAATCATGGTGATAGTAATCAATTAGATATTTGGTATGCTCAGATCTTTGACTACCTATCCATATCCAAAATTCCCTCCGACCTATCCAAAAATGGTAGGAGGTCATTTCTTCAACACGCTAACCCCTACATTATCCTTGGTGATATCCTTTACAAATGTGGGTTTGATGTCATTCTCTAACATTTCCTTAAATCTCATGAATCTACTGCGTTATCCAAGAAGTCCACAACAACATATGTGGAAGACATTTTAGTGGTTTAGTCATTGTCAAGCACATTCTTCGATGGGATACTATTAGCCTACCCTCAATCAAGGTTGTTGTGAATATGTCAAAAAGTGTGTCAAACTCCAACAACACTCCAATCTCATTTTTATCCCTAGTTAGAACCTACAACCGACTCAAGATCTTTAGCCCTTCTCATAGTGGGGTCTTGACCTTATCAACCTCATCAATCTACACTCTTCTCAGTTCCATCATTCTATCATCACCACAAATAAATACTTCACCAAATGGGTGGAATCCATTCCATTCATATCTAACAAAGCTAACAAAATTTTTGATTTCATCTATCAACATATAATTTTTTGTTTCGCCGTTCCTCATAAAATCATCATAGACAAACATAAAGTCCTTTAAAAACAAATATCTTAAGAATATTTGTGACTCTTTTAACATCAATCTTAGCTTCTCTTCTCCTTACTATCCTCAAGCTAATGGTCGTCGAAGCCATTAATAAGACTCTTTATAATATACGCCCAAAACTGTGACAAGTCATGACAAAGCGGCATCTTCACATCCCCTTTTCTCTTTGGGTCTATCGACACGGCATCCGCACCTTTATGGGTTCTACTCATTTCTCTCTTGTCTATGGATCTCGAGGCTTCTCCCCTCTCAAAGTCCAAATCCCATCCTTATGTGTTTCCCTCCACAACTTTATCTCGATGAGGACTATTGTTAAGAGCATCTAGCACACCTAGAATACATAGACAAGCATCATTTAATTTCTCTTCAACATAATCATGTCTATCAAGAGAGTATCAAACATGCTTACAAAAAACACCTCAAATAAGATGACTTTAACATTGGTGACCTTGTCCTTAAGAAAATCAGAACTTCGCTACTCTAGAAAGGATCCAACATGGAAATTTTCCTCCCAACTGGATTGGACCATATATTATCACACATAAGTATGGGTTTGGGGCCTATCATTTACCATCTCTTAATGGTAAACTAGAAATGAAACCTCTAAACGCCTTGTACTTGAGACAATTATACTATTAACATACATACCAATGTGATCTTAGTCACACCATAAGATCTCATTGTCATCACTAGCCTTCCATCGCTCATTGTAATGATTTGAACTTATGTGGTCTACCATCATTATCTTATCTATGAACTTGAATATAGGAATCGTGTCTCTGCTCATATCATATTATTACTTATGGAAAATTTTCCCATTCTAAGAGGGAACCCCACAATCATTACATCCATCACCCTCTTATTTACCTACTCGAGCCATGCTAAGGGTCCATATACATCACTTGTACATCTTATCTTCCCCTCCCCAACTAGTCTACTTGGCTATCCCTGGCTCTACCCTAAATTCAAAATCATGGAGGCTCATCAAAATCTATCATATCCAAAAATAGACTGCTCCCCTGAAGGACAATTTTTCATATAAAGAAAGTTGTCGAATTATAGATTTATCTCTTGAAGGGAAACTATCATGCATATCATATCCTACCATCTAAAAATTCAAAAATCTAAATATCCAAAAGTAAAATTATAAATGTAGACCACTCCTTGAAAGATGGCTACTTTCTTATATCTTGGAAATGAAGGCTTCCCACATTGATCACCTTCTTAAAAATATCAAAAGAAAAAGCAAAAATTAAATAAACAAGCATCTTTGGAAAATTTCCTACATCGATCAACTTTCCCATCCTCCACAAACTACTCCGCATCGATCAATTTACATTATATTTATTAGAGATGGGGAATAGACCTATTATTACAACCCAAGGAGATACTTTTTTCCCCCTACAAGCTCCATCTTAACCCTTTTATCATGTCTATAGTGGGTTTATAAGCATGCACTCCATATTTTCCTCGTGATCTTAAGTATGCCTAACTATCGTTAGATATGTGTTAACACTTGTCCATGTTTGTAAGTGCGGTACTTGCTGATTCCTTTTAAGCTTCACCTCGAACCCGCTTTAGGTCAGTCTTTCCACGTGCACTCTTTACTACAATTTAATGTACCTTTTACATTTAGGGTTGTAAATTTCAAAGTCATGTCTTATCTATTTTCCTCACCTATACCTAGCTACCTTTTTTCATCTAATCTATCACACCATGTCCTTTGTTATATCACATCATGTCCTTGTTAATTTAAATTCATTATCATTTTTTATCTCTAACATTCACTATCATCCATTACATCTAATATAAAGTATGTCATCCTTTCTAGCTTCCTATCTAATCTAAATCCATACATCACATCATTTAAATCACATCCATAATCATAATCAAACATCAACATCTATCAAAGTATAAGACATCATATCTATCATCTACAATCATCAAAGCACATATAAACACCAAAAAAATAATCATCATATATATTAAAAAATTATACATCCATGATAGGCCTCTACTAGGCTCCATCTCAAAAATATGTACATCATATCATTAAAAATATATACATCATGCCTATCAATTCACTCATTCAATACATTATACAATCTAAATCCTTTTGGCATGGGCATCTACCTGCTCTCCATGCCCTCCTTTGTGCTTCCACCTCACCTTGGCTACGCCATGCACACAGTACTACCTAATGCTTCTGGTCATGCTGCTCTTATTGTGGCTATGTATGCCACATATCAAGGTACCTAAGGTAATCTTGTGGTCATAATGTGCTCTTAATAGCACACCTCAACTCCTAGATCCTGGTATTAATCCATCGTCATTGTCCTCGGTGGTGCCATGTTCCTAGCTCCTGTGCCTCATCCCTCACGCTCCCGATGTCATGCCCAAAGATCCATATTTAGCCATGTGATCCTCTCCTTGTCAATTGTATCAATCTCACCGTTATATGGTGAGATTCCTCTTCTACCATGCGGTGTCTCGATCCTCGCTAGTCACATCTAGCTCTAGGGATATCTTAGATTATCCTCTATCCCCATCCCCTTCGCCTATAGGCTCTGCGTCCTCTCCTCTAGGTGTTACTCCCTCTCCACCAACTCGGTACCTATACATCCAATCCTACCTATACTCTCTCCTCAAAACATACAAAAGGATCATGTGAAGAAGTGAGACAGCATTTGGGACTTAAAGGGATAGCGCGTGAAGAAGAGAGACTTTTTAGCCATTTTTACAATGAGGATCTATTTTTGGAGATAGCGTGTGGAGCACACAAACCAGTCAAAGAATTACGTGAAACACATTGGCTACTTTTTGAGGATCGGCTACAAAGCACTTTGCATGGATACAAAGATAGAGTAGATGAATACTGGTAGTTAACTAAAAGCTGTCTATTGTTAGCACACTTATAGATGTGGCTATTTTTGTAATAACGCATGGTTAATAATAGCATGCACCTATTTTGGGATTAGATAAGTGGTGAAGGGAAAGTCCCCACCCTTATAAATATGTAGTGAATTGTGTAGCATAAGAGAGAGGTGTGAGAACTATGTTATAGTGAGGTTATGTTGCCAAATATGATGCATGCATGAGCATATATTATTGTTATTGTAAGGAAGCTTCTATGTATTACTAAATTTAATATAATGGAGATTATGGATTGAATCAAGGTGTTATCATGGTTATAGTTCAGTATTACATGCTTGATTTCATCATGGTTATCTTTTAAGTCTGTTATTCTCTAGATCTAGATCTAAACATGCATTGTAGAATGATATATTAGTCATAGATCTAAATGCTTTAAGTCTTCATCATGCTAACATCCTATAACAACAACCCTAAAGAGGGGCCTGGTACCTTTGCATGCTTCGAGTGAGCGCTTAGTCTAGGCTGAGTGATGTGCCAGCGTGCCTGGGCTTTTACTGTGAATTCTAGGTTGCATCATTGGTTCCATTTTCAGACCTCTTTTTTAGTTTTTTTCAGGATGGTTCATGATGAAGACATATCGGTTGACCCTAGCAAGTGTTGAGGAGTGGATACATGATCTGGAAGAAGAATACACATGGAGGTTCAACACTAGATCTGAGTTTAACACACGTGCATGGGTGGAACAAAATCTATATGATAGTTTGTATGAGAGCTTATTTGCTATTTTTCCAGTAGAATTATACGAGTGGCTGGTTTCTTATGCATCTAAATGGAATTGGAGGTATCGCACACTTTTTGATGGATAGGAATAATTTTAGACCCTTTATGATGCTGATTTGATTTGGAATCGTGTGGTGGATACATGGTTCCATGGTGTTTTGAACAATTATATCTTGGAGTACTCAATTTCCACTTATTCATGCCTAAAGGTAGCTAAATTCCATTTTTTACGATATCCTGAGGAAACTTACCTATAGGGCATTCCACTAGTGATCAAAGATCCCGATGGTAACTTTGAATTTGGAGAGAGCAAACGATGGCTAACTAAACCCCACCACCATGTGGGGCAGGAGAGCAGGTTTGGTGAAAAATGACTAGACCTAGTGGTAGAAAGGTAGAGAGGGAAAGGTGGACTTAAGTATAATGAGGCGTGAGAGGGTGGTAGAGAAGTAGTGGGAGGTTACAAAGAAAATGGCGTTGTGGAGAAAGATAGTTCGGGAAGGAGTTGAAGTTCATGCAGAAGACATGGAACCCGAGCCTCAAAAACTCCCCCATTTGGGAAAGCATGACAGGGAACCCTCCTCGGCCTCACGTAGAAGAACACTAATAGAAATGTCTTGGGCCATGGGCACGCATCTTGAATCCACCTGAAACCTTTCCCTTGTGCTTGGTTTTCCAGCATCTAGTACAACAAATAGTTAAAAGCTAATTCAAGTAGTGGGAGAGTAGAGTGAGTCTTATAAGAGGCACAATGATGGCAACACAAATGACTTCATTGTTATATGGGAGTACATTTTTGGGTGTATCATCTACACAAAATTTAGTCACATAGATTTTTGGACTATCTTCTTCAATAAAACACTTCGCAGAGTGTATGGGGTGCAGTTTAGTACTACGGTTGGGACACATAGAAGTACATATTTTGGTCTGACCCCAGTTACAGGTTCAAGATTAGGAGGTATAGGTGGCTCTAGCTCTAGTGGATCTGGAAATTATGGAGGTAGAGGAAACATAGGAGGTTCTGGATCAGGTGGGAAAGGTCCGCACCAACCCCAAAATATTTACATGGAGATGTCTCTTCATCTTCTAGAGTATAGGGGCATAGAAGATGTTGCTTGAACATGTGCATATGTGTGAAATATTGTGGCACGTAAAATGAATCATGGATTCTGAGCATAGGGAAAGCCAATTTTCTACTACATTACAAGGGCGCACACATAGCTGGTATAGAAATTTTGACCCTGATCAGACTTGCATAGACTATACAACTTTAAAAGATGCTTTCCTTAAAGAGTTTCACATCCCTGAGTTTAAGTAGAAGAGTATAAGTGCACTCAAGGATATTAAGCAAGGCACTACTAAAAGTGTCAGAGAGTATGATGCCCATTTCAAAATGTTGTTATCTAAGTTGTCTTATGATATTCATGTAAGCCAACATGCACAATGGTTTGTTGGAGGTCTAATTACACCTTTTAGGAGGGAACTATCACATAAAACATACATTGATCCACGCGAAGCACTTGAAGCAAATTTACGTGCTGAGGTAAGTTAGAAGTATAGACATTGGGGTGAGCCCATTTTTAGAAGCACAGATCACAACTATGGAAAGCAATTGAGAAACTATCAAAAATTCAGCACATGAGATGCGCACAGGGATTTGGTGCATAGATTGTGAAGTGGAAGGTCACACAAAGGATAGTTGTCCCCGTAGATCAGTGTCACTATTTTAGATTGTGAGATATGCCATCTAAACCATGATGCTAGCCACTTCCCACTACTACAACACGTGATAAGGAAGAATGTTTCATGCTACTACAAAATCTATAGGTCCCGACTCATGACACAGAGGACTGCTAATTGATTGGTCAGATCCAGGATGCTATAGATATTGGTGTACGAGAGATAGAATTTCAGATAACTCTAAAAGAAAGAATGAGCATCAAGATTAGGATCACAATCAGGTGCACTATGATCAAAATGAAGGGCTTTTTGAAGGAATCCATGGCTGAGGTTGAGGATACCATGGTGGATTTGCGGAATGAGGCCATGGTGGTGGAAGAAGCAGTTCCCTCACGGAACATGTTATACATGCGATCCCTTAACCACTACATGTGAAAATGTCCTCAGAATGTTACATGTTCTTTCTATGGAAAGAATCATAGTTATGAGGAATGCCCAGACTTGTATGAGCATCTTAGCAAGTAACATAAACAAGAAAAAAAGGTAGGGATGGTTAGGATACAACATGCTGTGGAAAATCAATGGATGCCTAAGTTGGAAGTAGAGTTTGAGGCATTGCAAGTAAAGATCATGACCCACGCTAAGGTGGCATGTACTAGAGATGCATTATAGCAGAAGCCTACCATCACTAAAGAGGAGGTACTACATGCACGGTACCCAGATCCTTCCCATCAGAAGGAGGTTTACTAGGAAACTATGGAGGTACTCAGGAATCTTCAGGGTGAAATATAATATTTAAAGGAGCAATCACGGAAGATGGAGAAAAATAAATCATCAAAGATGGCCCAAACTGGTATAGATGACTTGAGAGAAGTGTGCAAATTGTTTTCACTAGGAGAATATCATTCCACTGTTGGGAAATTGGTTAAAAGAAATACTTCGCATGCAAGTACTGAGACTAGATGGCAGATCCTCCATGTGAATCTTCCCCCTCATAGCCTAGATTATGACAAGGAAATAAATTTGAATGTTGTTGTGGATGGGTGGCTATTGAGTAATATATTGATTGATATAGGCATGAAAAGTCAATGTTCTTACCTTAGATGCATGGGTACAAATGGGGAGACCCCCATTACAACCATCCTCTAATGTATTGTTCATGGCTAATCAGACTAAGGCCACTCCCATCGGAGTTTTGAAAGATGCATCTATTACCATACAAGGAGCCAAGTTCACAAGATATTTTGAGGTTTTAGCACTGGTAGAGTCAGATAAATTCCTAGCTCTATTGGGGCATCCTTGGTGCTATGTAAATAATGTTGATCTTCGGTTCAACAAGGGTTATATCAGTTTTGAAAACAAGAGGAAAGATTTATTATCCCTTTAACAGATGGAAAATTTGTGCCCTATGTTGAGCCTTTGAGTGAAGAAGACCTAAATAGGATTTATGTACATGTCATCCGGGATCCAGAGGTGCTTGAGCCATGTAAAGAAGGAATCCTTCAGTGGGAGGATGCACAATCTATTAGCGATACTACAAGTGTTGCTTGTGATAATTGGGCTCATAGCACTTATGAGTTGGTAGGGCACGTAGTAAAGAGCCTATTTTCTAAGGACAAAAACCACATTATATCAAGAGAATAGGTAATAACTCGGTACCTGTTACACCAAAGAAGGAGATCCTATGGTATTCCTACACACCATGGAAGAACGGTGGATAGACCCACTGGAGAGAAGAGTATGCTAGCATATACACTATGTGGGACAAAAACACGCTGGTGGGTGGTCCACAAGGATAATCTCATAGGATGGAATGAAATTAGGATTACTCTTGCCACTAGGTTCTTCAGAGAAATGCACCTACTCAAATATGCACTTATCATGGTAATCAACCTATTTAAACCACATTCAAAAGTGTGAGAGACTTTGGATAGAGGGGGAAGGAAGCTTTACCACCTTCACTTTGGGTGCACAAGTTTTATTCCACTTTACAAGGTTACGCATGTGTTTGGTATGTATATGCAGAACTCCATAGAGAGACTGGAAATTAGTAGGATTTAATTGTAGGAATGGCCTAGACATTTGACTTCTTCTCTACCAAGCCTCCGGTGGAAGAAGCATTAAAAGTCATAAAGCACTTAACTATGGGAGATAGTTCCAAGGCTAAAGAACTCCTTCAGGAGTTATTGGATGAAGGAAACTTAGAGCACATCTTGTTGAAGAGACAGAGGTTGATGCCACACTACTTTAATGTGCTTGCCTTGAGAAAGAAAAAGGAAAAATGGTCTACTTAGTGGATGATGAAGAAGTAGAAGATCTGGATATAAACCATTCAACAGTAGGCATGAAGTATTGAAATGTAGATAAGACCACACATGCCTATCATGAACCTATGAAGACCAAGAAAGTGAATATTAGATCAGATTAGATGTTGAGCTTAAGGAGGCCATAATTGGAGACTATTGTTAGAATCTGAAGTGGAAAAATCATAGAGCTACTATGGGATTATCATGACTTATTCCTCGAGGGTATCATGAACTTAAAGGCATGCATGAATCATTAGGAGAGATGAGGATAAAGCTTAAGGAGGGTGTGCACCTAGTTAGGAAGAGACCCTACAGGATGAACCCCAACTTGCACAAAAGGTCAAAGAAGAGATTGACAAGATGTTGAAGTCTGGGATCATCAAGCCCCTCGATGAGTCAGAATGGGTTAGTCCAATGGTGATCAGTATCAAGAAGGATGGTAGGATTAGGATCTGTGTGGACTATAGGGAGCTGAATGTTGCATGTGTGACTGATCCCTTTCCTATGCCATTCACTAAAGAAATACTAGAAGGCATTGTAGGCGTGAGATCTATTCATTCATTTACAGATGGGTTCTCTGGGTATCATCAGGTTAGGATTTCCTAGGAGGATCAAGAAAAGACTACTTTTACTACTGAATGGGGTAGCTTCACCTATACTGTGATGCCTTTTGGTCTGAAAAATGCTTACGGTATTTTTGTGTATGCATAGTTGTTTCAAGCGTTCAAGGAGTTTATTCACAACTTCTTACAGGTTTATTTGGATGATTGGATGGTGTATGGATTAGTAAAGGATCATTGTGACAATCTACGCTTAATGTTTGAAATATGTAGACATAGTTGAGTATCTCTTTGAACATCAAGAAGTGCATATTTGCTACACCATTTGGGATATTGTTAGGACACATAATCTGTAAGGAAGGTTTGTTAGTTGATCCATCTAAGGTTACAGTCATTATAGGCCTAAAGGAGCCTACCGATTAGAGTGAGGTGCGCAGATTTTGGGTCATACAGGATATTACAAGAAGTTTATTAAAGGATATGCCAAAGTTTCTCACACCATTGGAGGAGTTATTGAAAGGGAAGGTATGTTCTACTAGGGAGAACCACAATAATGTGCATTCCAGAGACATTAAAGGAGAAACTTACTACCGTGCCTATTCTATGTTTTCCTTCGTGGGACCAACCATTTCATGTACATGTGGATGCCTCTAGCATGACCATTGGTGCAGTATTGGCTCAACATAGAGAAGGTATTATAGATCATCCTATTTGTTTATCTAGTAGAAAGATGACTCTCTAGAACATAATTACACAAACTACAGAGTGCGAAGCTTTGTCAATGATCTATGCACTACATAAATTTAGATAGTACCTGCTAGCTACACCATTTTTCTTCTATACAGATCACATGGCATTGAAGTATTTGGTAAAAACCCATTTTACAAGGGCACATATGTAGATGGGTACTCTTATTTCAAAGAATTTGACTTCACAAATTTTGGTAAAACCAGGAAAAGTAATTCTGACCGAACCATTTATCCGAATATAGTCAGAGAATAAGCACAGGCCATTGAAGATACCATGCCCGATGCATAGTTATATAGGTTACAACGAGTGCCATTAGAATTATAGGACATTGTTGTCTTTCTACAAATGCATGACACTAGAAGGAATGAAATCCTTAGAAAAGAAACAACTTACTATACATGCGGACACCCTATATGTTAATTAGTGGTGACCCATACAAGTTAGGCTAGGATGAAGTATTGCACCATTGTGTACTGGAACATGAATGCATGACACATCATGGAGGAAGCTCATGGTGGTATTGCAGGTGGCCACTATGTAGGTGATCAACCAGCGTGGAATATTTTACTCACTGATTATGGTGGGAGACCATGTATAAAGATTGTAAGGAATTTTGTAGGGCTTGTGATCACTGTCAAGTGACTTGGGAAACTAGGACAATGAGATGAGATGCCATTAAGGCCTATTCCTAGTGTAGAATCGTTTGAGAAATGGGCTATAGATTTTGTGGGTCCTATTTCACCAACCTCTCACAAGAACTAGATCACGCTATATCATAACTTGCACAAACTATCTGATAAGGTGGGAAGAAGTAGCACCTACAAAGGATTGTACAATGGCTACAACAACTAGGTTCCTATGGGAGAATATTATTACAAGGTATGGATGTCCTTTAAGTTTGACTAGTGATAGGGGCACACATTTTCTTAATGAGACAATCAAAATTTTATTGGATGAATTCATGATTGCACACCATAAGACTACACCTTATCATCCTCGGCAATGGGACTGCTGAGGCTTTCAACAAAATTTTTGAGCTAGACATTGAAAAAAATATGTGATGTTGGAAGGAAGGATTGGGATGATAAAGTATCTACAATACTTTGGGCATATAGAACAACATATAAAAGGTTGAACAAAGCCACACCATTTCAGTTAGTGTTTGGCGCAGAAGCAGTTCTTCCTATGGAATTCATGTTACCTTCTTTGTGTATTACGATGCTAGAGGTCTTATTGATGAGCAAGCATTAGAAGAATGGATTGAAAAGTTAATCAAGTTGATGAGAACCAAAAATAACATGTTGAGTCAAAAACAAGAGAAGGCTAGGTAAAAGCATGGCATGACAAGAACATTAGGGATAAAAAGCTTGGGATAGGATAGATGGTACTCCTTTATGATTCTAAATTTTTATGCCATCTAGGTAAACTCAAAGTACATTGGTTGGGACCATATGTTATCACTCACATACTTGAAACATGCACTTGTCAATTAGAGGCACTTGATGGAATATGGTTACTGGTTATTTCAATGGGAGTAGGATGAAGCCCTACTATAAATAAGTCTTCTTGGTGTTTGTAATAAGGTAGTGTTTCCATTTAGATTAGGTTTTCAATTTTGAATTTCCTTAATGTATTTCCTTCTTCGTCACTATGCTTTGTCAATTTAGTTGGTGTGTTTGTGTAATAAAGCATGTTTACGCACTAAAAGCTAATTCTTATTTTAAAGAATTTTTATGTGCAGAGGACTACACATACCCTTAGTGTGGGGTAGGTTATTGATATCCAGGTACAAGACTGATGAAAATAAACACATGAAAGGAACTAACTACTATGGGTGTTATTCAAGTTGGAGAATTGAAAAAATTACTTCTGGAAATGAGGACCATAGATGGAGATGAATGAAGAAACAAGTATAACACGAGGTAAGTAGAGGCCATGGGAACTACCAAGGGAAAGCACAGTGATGAGGTACTCAGGTGCATGGAAGTGCATGAAGAGAAGTCTGTGGCTAGAAGGTAGGAAGGCACGCTAGAAGGTTATAGCTTGGGTGTGAAGATGTACCGCATGGAAAAAAATGAAAAATGGTCAATTAATGAGAGGATTGTTGGTAGGTGGAGAAGCAATAAATGTACTAAATTTTTGAAAATATATATAAGGACAGATGCAAGTTCATTTTTACCATTGCAATCATGATAATTTGAAAGATCCAAGTGTGAAAGAGTATTTAGGTGTGAAGAGTGTGAATCAAGATGAGACGAGTAGATTTGTGCACAGAGGAAGCTTGTCCCTAGTTGCGAAGGGTTTGAGTGAAGCAAGGCATTACAAAAGAGCTAGGGCACGTAATTTCAACTAGGGCATGTTGAATTAAGCTAGGGTTTGGGTTTACATGTTAGGAGATAAAAGGTGAGTATTTGGAGTTGGAAGATTGTAAGTTATAGATGGCACCAAAGAAAGCACCCATAATAGGAGTAAAAGGGAAGAAAAAGGTCAAAGTGGAAGAAGAAATTTCTCCCGAGAGTAATTTCTCATAAATGTAGTATCTAGAGGGTGATGATCATGGGATAAGAATGGGATTCCCACATCCATCAATGTAAAATCACATGATTACAACCATCAAACATATGATAATAAGAAGGAGCTCAATGTGTTTTTGAGCACAAAAACAAGCAAGCACACGATAGAAGATATGTCAATATACGATGACACTGGTGAGAAGTTACTGAAGTAGATTGGAGTCTACCAGTTGTATGAGATGCCATAATTTGGGAAGTATGAACCATTGTATTGATGGTTGATGAGAAATTCCATGAGGACTTTTTCTATTTCACCGGAAGGAGGGTTAGAATCACAATTTCTTTGATTTCAATGGTGACAGGACTAAGGGCCTCAAGAGCGGATCTGGAGAGTGATTTAACTAATAAGGCCACAATCCTGGAGATAAGGAAGGAGATAGGGTATACCAAAGGTCCACGTAGCATGGACATTGACAAATTGAAGAAGTACCCAATAGTTTAGGTAATTGCACACTTGGTGACAAAGTTGAATGACCAAGAAATATGGTCACAGGTAAACACAATGTGGCTACACATTGTAAAAAAGATGTCTAAAGGAGTGGTATACAATATCTCTAGATCACATAGAAAGACTAATTGAAGAAGTGTGGACAGGTGAAAGAATAAGTTTTGGTGCTATTTTATTGTATTTTGGTGTTCATGGAGATTGGGGTGCCCAATGGGCCAAAGGAGAAGATTTGGGAGTACCCCATGGAACACAAGTCACCTGTGGAAAGATTTGGAAAGTACTTGTGTGATGGATCAATGAGTGGACCATTCAAGCAGAGGGCAGAGATGTGGTATGATAGACTCCACATGGTGTTCCAAAGAAGAGTGGCACATACCCAAGGAGTTACCTTCGGTGGTGGGTAAGGTAGTTCAGTTTGTAGTCTACCAACATTTTTGCATCATGCGTGATTTACGATGAAGGATGGGGCTTGATCCCATGGTGTAAATTCATATGCATTCAACAAAGATATTTCTAGGCATCAGTTCACCAGTTTTTAGATGCACACCACCTAACCTTCAATGCAGATAAGGTAGATTGTGACTACCACACTCTGAGAAAGAAGTATGTATATCTAGGGTGGAATGCCTACATTGAGAGGCTCATATCAGATATTATAAACATGAAGCCTATAAGCTTGGTAGTTTGGGACACTAGAGCAACATTTTGTACCTACAACTCAAGCCCAAGATGGAGAACAATAAGTATGTGGAGAATGAGTTCGCACTCCCAAGGCCACAAAAAGGTAAGCATACAATGGAGAATGTTCCAATGTAAGCCCAAAGAGACAATATAAGTAGATGATGAAGAAGAGGGGCATGAAGATAGTGGTGGTTTGGAGCACAAAGGTAGAAGAAAACCTCCAAATAGGGAAGAAGTTGAGCATACGACTACTACTCCCCTAGCCACAAGAGGGAGATGATGAGGAATTGGATGCAGTCCAAGGAGAGTGTCATTTCAAAAGATTATTCAGGAGAACAAGGACCCAAGGTGCTACTCCTCAATTAGTGTGCAGATCACCTTGAATCTCCCCACAAAAGGAAACAACTGAGAAGAGAAGAAGGAAGTTAAAGTTGAATGAGGAGGTGAAGAGTTCTGAAGAAATCACGCCCAATTCCCCTACACCTCCAGAGAATGTAGAAGAACCAAAGGATGAAGAAATGAAGGATGAAGAAGAGGGAGGAAAGGAATTAGATGAGACAACAACCGAGACTACTCAGGACACAACAAACAAGCTCTAAATCTTGAAGCCCAAGTTCCTAAGGGGCCAAGATCAAAGAGAACAAGTGGAGAGTATGTTCCACTAGTCATGGGCTATGCCGAGGACATAGGAAAAATTGTCCGTGCCCGCTTTCAGAGCACAATGACACAAAAGGAGTTGTATGGCTAGGAGCTAATGGATGAAGAGATGGAAACCGTGTGCACAAGGAAAGTAGTGTCATGGTCGATGCACACACACATGGATGAACCAGATTTTGATGTGTGTGAGGAGTCATATGTATCAAGGAGGTTGAAGAAGACACCTCGGCGACACATAACAATCAAGCCTATTGTTATGTCAAATGAACAAGTGAGCAATGCTTTGGTGAAAGTCTCAATAGAGGTGGCAAGGTGGAATATGGATAAGGCTGCAACAATTAGGGTGCTACAGAGAGGAGATCAAGACTAAGGATGCAAAAATAGCACCCAAAAGTAAAGAAAAAGAATTGGCACATAAGAAAAATATTGTTTTCATCAACATGGCAAGGAAGTTGGGGACAATATCATGAAATCAAAAGCCACACTTAGAGCCAAAGGTACCCAAAACATTTCCTTCGGTAATGCATTATGTAAGTACCTTGGTGGACTTAGTGCTTGAAGATGAACCTCTGTGCATGTCAATGCCAAAGGATCCTGTGTAGGAAGAAGATCGGGAAAAGGCTTCCGTGATGTGAAATATTGCATCATATGAGGGGTTACTTTAGAGCTTGTAGGAGGAATTAAAGAAGGCAGATCAAGCACTGAATATTTTTATAATGCCATAAAGAAATTATAAGAACTAGGACCATTTGGAAGAAAATGAAGTCCTAAAGGCCATGAAAGATGAAACATTAGGCCATGTGGAATGATTTAGCACTTGTCAAGAAAAAGTGTGAGGCCCTTACAACAACATAAGAGCCACACAAGAAAAGGCTAGATGAGCTTGGGAAACTCATCGCACAAAATATGGACTTATTAGAAGGTCGAATGACTACCATGTCCAAAATTGTGTTGGTCTTGTAGAATGAGAAAGGAGAGATTGCAAAGGATGAGTTAGAGTCAATTGCAGTGGATATTCTAGAGAAGGCAGAGGCATGCTCAATGATTGATAGACTCTAGAGGTGGAAATAAAAGAAGAATATCTAGAATTGATTCTTCAAGTTGTAGTAAAGATATATTGCAGGGGATAAAGACATTCTTTTATTCATCAAAATTATTTCTATCTCTTTATTCACATTCTTTGATTCTTTTTGGAGAAAACCATTTCTGGGGTGAAAATGCAACTAGTGTGGGGTAATGTTGATTAGATAAAATCTGGCACTTAGAAAAAATATATAAGGATCGCACGAAGAAGTAGAGTGCATTCAAAAGCACAGGAGGATCGGAAAGGATAACGCACGTGAAGAAGAGAGATAAGATTTGGGACTTAGCCATTTTTCATGATGAGGATCTATTTTTGGAGATAGCATGTGGAGAACACAAATCGGTCAAATACTTGTGTGACACACATTGGATATTTTTGGAGGATCGGCTACGAAGCGCTTTGCATGGATGATAGCTAAAGATAGAATGTACTATTAACAACTAACTAAAAGTAGTCTATTATTAGCGCACTTGCATGTGTGGCTATTTTTGTAATGGCGCGTGGATAATAATAGCATGTGACCTATTTTGGGATTAGATAAGTGGTGAAGGGAAAGTCCCCACCCTTATAAATATGTAGTGAACTATGTAACATAAGAGAGAGGTGTGAGAACTATGTTATAGTGAGGTTATGCTTGCCAAATTTGATGCGTGCATGAGCATATATTATTACTATTATTATAAGGAAGCTTCTGTATTACTGAATTTAATATAATGGAGATTATGGACTGAATCAAGGTGTTATCATGGTTATAGTTCAATGTTGCATGCTTGATTTCATCATGGTTATCTTTTAAGTCTGTTATTCTCTAGATCTAGATCTGAACATGCACTATAGAATGATATATTATTCATAGATTTAAATGCTTTAAGTATTCATCATGTTAACATCCTAACAACAACCTAAAAGGGGGCCTGACTTTGTACCTTTTTGCGCTTTGGGTGAGTGCTCGGTCCTAGGATGAGTGATGATTCACCCCTATACCCATCTAACCATCCTCATATCATACAACTCTATATCTAAACCAGGCCATGATTGGAAGTCTTGATATGGTCTCCATCTCACATCATCCACATCTAGTCTACCCAATATGTCCCCGAACTAATCCTCAACCCATGAATCCCTATCCCCATGAGCCTCATTGTATCTCCATCTTATAAATCCTACGACAACTTGATGTGGTCTCTTGTGACCCATGGAATCCTTGGAGGCCTGATAATTTCTATATTCTTGTAGGCCCAACAATGTAATAAGAATCCCACATCTAATCCCGATCTCTACTCATGTCATGTACATCTAGAGCTCATGATAGACCCGAGCCAACAATTTAACCCAAATGAAAACACTATCTAGTTCTCTACTACATATGGTAGTACACCTGCTAGTGTCCATGGTATTCTAACTCCCCTTGAATCCGGTGAGAGCTTAACATGAGATAGCCATCATAATCAAGCATATCAATCTGCTCCTTGGTGTACCTATATCATATCGTGGCCTCTATATGGAATTCCCTAAAATAAAATCAATCATTGAGCCTCATCCCCAAACAACGGCCTTAACACGTCCATCCTCATTCTTGTTGTGATAGGACCTATGGGCTCCCCTATATTACAACCTTAATACATGGTATACATCCTCTAAAGTGACCATCATCTCCCCAATCCTAAACCAGAATGTGCTAATCCACACATCCCATCTTTCAATCAATGCAATCATCAAACTTACATCTCTCAATATCCTCTCGGTAGTAGTAGAACCCATCCAACCCCATTGAGGATAATTTATCCCACTCTACGTAAGTCACATCCCTCCTTATCTAATCATACAAAATCGGGACTCTATCTTTTAGGTACAATGTATCTCTAGCCTCAGTAAAATCCAATCAAATAATCACCTATTTAGTATTCAATCATACAAAAATCACCATTTTCACGTCTATTTTATCAACCCATAACATCTATCCCCATAATCGACGCCAAACCATTCGGGTTGATACCCCTTTTCTCTAGGCGATGCCACCGCAATTGGGTCGATGTCATCTTGCTATGGTCAATGGTGACAATTTCTAGTCATGGCCAACCACCCCGGTGCCTGTCCAATTTCATAAAAATGTAAAAATTAAACAAAAATCAATTAAAAATTAAAACCAAAGATAAGGATTAAGCACTTACCATCCTCCAAGTCCTCTGGCGCTTCCTCGTAGCTCCACTAGCCTCCATCTCACTCCAAATATCAATTTCTCTTTCACTTAGAGCTCTTGATCAAAAAATTTGCACAAAGGCAAATGAGAGTTTTTCAGCCATCCCAACTACTTATATAGACCACCAACCATGGTCGTCCAACCCCACCCCCAGCCTTCCATTGACCCATCTAAGTTGTCATCAACTTGATCCTAAATATTCCTTCCCCTTCCTCTTTTACCTTATCACTCTTCTACATTATCTTATCTTCCTCTTTTTACTTGTGTGTTTTTTTATGACACCACTATCTTAGTCCTATCATACTTACCTCGATATCTCTAATATATTTTTCAATTCAGATTCTATTGCATCCTATTTCTTATCCATTATTATTCTATCTATCTTTTATTAAAAACTAGCTTGATATCCATCCTAGGAAGTTTTCACTTCTTGGGACCGGAATTTTGGGGAAACCCACCTTCCTATGTACTAATCCTTTTTCGTGTTGAGTTTCTCTTTGTCATATAGGTAATCAAGCCAGCTATGAAGAGGATATTTTGTGCTCGTATCCATCATTATATCATCTAGAGGTAGCATTAAACTCTCTCATTATTTGATTTTCTTGTTTTATTTATTACCATTTCACTAATTTGAAACAGGAGCGAGAAAATTTGGTTAGCAATTGGTGGCAATTTTTTGAGTGAAAAGAATGTTTTAGATACATTTACAAAAATAGATTGCATTATTGCAGCCTTATACACTTGACATTTTTCATATGAATCATTTTGTAATAATGCATCATGTAGTGGTTGTTTTGAAGACCTAGTCTTGTACAATAGGTGCCCATATACATCAACCACTAGTTCTTCAAGCATGCAAAGGCACAAGGCTATTGATGTCACTATGAAGTTTGAACCTCTTTCTAGAAATGGAAGGCTGAAGTGACTAAAACCCCCGTCTTATGTCCATGAGTAAGCATACCTATTAAAGAGACTAGGAGGTTCCAAACATTACTAATTGAATTATACTTCTTCCCCAACCTTGGTATGAAAGTATTCATCTACTCTATCTTATAATACACAACGCTTAAGAATTTGTCATGGTTTTCCTCATATTCAATCCTATGGGCATAATAGTCTTCACGACAACTTGTAATGTAATCATTGTGACATTTTTGATATTCTTCTAATTGCTTGATTATATATGGATCAGTTGTGGCTTTTCGTTTATTTGTAATATCCACACACTCATCACATTTTGTAAATAAGTTGTTCTTTGTAATTGAAACATCTTGAAATGGTTTGACCATATCTTGTTAAAGTTAGACTGTGACACTAGGAGGGAGATTTAGGATTTCAAGGTCTGCATTACACTTTTTGAGAATTGAACATTGGGTATAATTTTCTAGAACATCCTTACAGGAACTCTTGTTCCATCCTAGTTTATGGAGCGAGTCAAATGAGGAGCTATATCTGAATTTTCATAAACTATTTTTCTTATACTAGCAATCATTTCCATAGTATTTGGCCTTGATTTTTGTAAACCAACATTACCATTCACTTCCCTGATATCGCCATTTAAAAAATCTTTCTTATATTTAAATAAGATTCTTCTAGGTATGCTAAAAGCATTAAACCAAACATTTTGACATACATCAACGGTGTCATACTTCATGGTAAAAATTTCTCTGTTCCCATTTATTTCATTTCTCTTTATGGATCCATTTTCTCCCAATGCATTCAACACAAAATCTCTTCTTGAACCCTCACTCATATATCTAAACTTGCGCCAACCACTAGTGATTGATCCACTATGTATTATGGAGCTAAGACATTTATTTTTGCAACAAACCATCTTTCTTACTTTATCCAAGAAATATAATTCATCTTCATCTTCAGTAGATCTTGTATTTGACACATTGAATTTTAATGCAGTGGCCTTCGTTTGTGATGTTTATATGGCCTACTTGCAAAGGTTGTGGATAGGTGTAATTCAAGACATCAACAAGAATTAGACATGTCAATTGAGGAAGTGATTCTTCTAATGCACTCCACATATTGACTTCTATCTCCTTTGGAACTTCCTTTATTTTCACATCCATCAATGAACCACTAAGGTATGTTAGTTTATTTTCATACCATTGTTTGAGATAACCTTCTGATATGGTGCATGTGGAACAAGACGGGTTGATACAATATTAACAAGAATACCAAAATGATTTCCATCTAACAATTTAAAATGAACCATATCTCCTTCAAGTACATTTGTAATTGTCCCCTCTACAACATATTTGTTATCCTTTAAACAAAGATGGATTAAATTTTCTTGAAGTCCTCTAAATTTCAAGTTGTGATCATAGGCATTTGAAGAGGCTAAAAATTATAATGTAGCACTCCTTTTGACCTTTAGTGTAGACCATGTATTATGATTCACCAATTTCTCTATTGGCCATGCTATTATCATGTTTGGTTTCAGTAATGATGAACAAATATTGCAAGAAATCAATATCTTCTCCACCATCACACCAAACATTAGAGGACCCAACTTCTCACCTTGAACAATTTGGTCCTCAATCACATTTGATATAAAACCCTTGGCTATATTGTCTCCATGCACATAATAATGTTGTTTAAGTATGACATTATCTGCAATAAATTGGATCCGATATTTTTCATATGTTCCATTAATTTTCTCATTGTATTCAATTTCAACATCATATGAATCAATTACATCCATTGAATTACAATTCAATGTTTCATTTATATAATTGATATAGGGTATTGATGAATCATCGTATGCTAACATTTTCTTATCATCCTATGTAATATCGTACCCTTTATATTATATGTCTGCTAATGTTTTTACTTCATCAACCAAATAAGGTAACCAAGATTTCCCATCCAATACTTTATCTACACTAATGGAAAATAAACCTTTTCACATTACACTACAATGTAGAGTTTTCCTACTTGGATAAACTCTCCCCTCTGTAACTTTCAATCCTTATGAAAATAAATCAACATGTTGTGCTTCTTCAAATATATGATGCATTGTGGGAAATCTAGAAAAATTTTAAAAAATAGATTAATACACATAAACATAATATATAGAAAAAAAAAGAGACAAGTATAAAGCAAATAAAAATCAAAGTGAGAAAGAAGACATATTTGTTAGTATAATTTATAATTCCAAACAACATGAAATTTTCTATGTATAGCTTATAAATACCAAAATATTGAATACACATTCTAAATTTAGTCTATATGTTGCATATTTAAAAATGTTTTATGGTGCTTACATGTGTTTTTTATTGCAACATAATTTAAATTTAAAAATATAATAGGAAAAATGAAAGGCCTCGTGTTCTCTATCTTTATTGATTTTCATTTTGAGAGGCCTCCCATTCTACATCCTAAGTGTTTCTTCACTTTGATGTAGAATGGAAGAGCTTTAATTTTCCTTCTTGACTATTTTATTTTAAAGGTAGAATGGGAGGCCTCTCATTCTAAATCTTGATTTTTTCTACATCTTCGATGTTTCTTCACTCTGATGTAAAATAGAAGATATTTCATTTTTTCCTTTTGACTATTTTTTCATTTGAAGTTAGAATGGGAGGCCTCCCATTCTAATTATTGATTATTTTTCAATAAGAAGGAGAATATGAAGGAGAATGATTACTTGAGCTATTTTTTCACTTTAAGGTGAATGAGAGGGCCTTATGTATCCTAGCGGCCGCTAGCCTTATGTATCATGAGGCCGCTAGCCTTATGTAGCCTAAATGATACCACTAGCCTTATGAGCTTTCTAATGGTCGTTAGTCTTATATAGACTAGCGACTAACTAGCCTTATGTAGCTTATTGGAAGGGTAAATTTAAAGAACTCCCTTAAAACAACTCGTAGATATTACTTGTAAATTTTTTGAAAATGAATTTCAAGTTATTTTGAATATGAAGGAAAATGGTTTCAAATGGTTTGGAAAATCATTTAACAATGGTGTTGGCTAGTAATAATTTTGATTGACATGTATATATGTTGTCGATCGATAGTGATATTTAGAAATTTAGAGCTTAGTGGTCTCTAGCTAAATTAATAATTCCTCAACAGATATTTAGATCTTAGTGGTCGCTAGGTAACCTTGGCTAAACAAATTTAAATTTTAAGACCCGAGAAAAGTCCAATAAATTTAATCATTGTAAACAATTGTTTACATAACTTAGTGGGTGGGTGCTAGGATCCAACCATAGTGATATTTTTCCATATTTCTCTTGGATTAATCAAAAGGATTAATATTTTAGTTTGATTAAATATACAAATTCCAAAAATGATTTTTTGTGAAAAATGCGATATATAGAGCTTAGTAGTCCTTATGTAACCTTGGTTGGACCACGGTAAATTTTAAGACCCTAACAAAGTCCATTAGATTTTGTCATTATAAGAAAGTTTTGTTATCCCAAATTCACACCCCTTTCAAATTTAGATAACTTCTCACAATTAATCTTATCCATTTTTTGCAGGCTAGCAATTGCTAGGATGTTTCAAGACTAGTGGTCACAAGGATAATTTTGAGGTTAGTGGCCGTTGGGCACTTTTTCTGACCTAATTTTGAGGCTAACGGTCTCTAAGTACTTTTTCCTACTCATTTTGAGGTTACCGGCCACTAGGAAATTTTTCTGGCCTATTTTGGAGCCTAGAGGCTCCTAGGCATAATTGACCTGACCATACAAATTTCAAATGAACATAACTTTATTTCTACAACTCCAAATTAGGAAAATTTTCTACCATTGGAAAGGTATTGAAGAGATATTAAAAATGGATTTATCGTATCAAGTATTGGATGAGGTTAAGAGGGTTAAAAATATGAAATATAATTTGGATGTCACTTTATGTCACTATCTTAGACATTTTTGTAGGCTAGCGGTCACTAGGATGTTTTAAGGCTAGCGGTCTCCAGGATAATTTTGAGGTTAGTAACAACTAGTCACTTTTGATGACCTAATTTTGAGGCTAGCTGCTAATAGGAACTTTTTCTACTGATTTTGAGGTTAGCGGCAACTAGGCAATTTTTATGGCCTATTGTGGAGCCTATCGAGATGCTAAGCATAATTCACCAACCATGCAAACTTCAAATGAGAATAACTTTCTTTCTACAACTCCAAATCAGGGAAAATTGGTACCGTTAGAAAGGTCTTGAGGATCTCTTCATGATGGATTTATCAAATCAAGGATTGGATGAGGTTAAGAGGAAGAAAATAGGGAAAAATGTATATTTTTCTTCATGTTGTTATATTATCCATTTTTGTAGGGTAGAAATTTGTAGGATGTTTCAAGGCTAGCGATCACTATGATAATTTTGAGGTTAGTGACAACTAGGCACTTTTGTTGACCTAATTTTGAGGATAGTTACCACTAGGAACTTTTTCCTACTAATTTTGAGGTTCGTTGATACTAAGAACTTTTTCTAGCCTGTTTTGAGACTAGTGGTTCTTAGGCATAATTCACCCAACCATGCAAACTTCAAATGAGCATAACTTTCTTTCTACAACTCCAAATCAGGAAAAATTGGTACCGTTGGAAAGGTCTTAAGGATGTCCTCATAATGCATTTATCATATCAATGATTGGATAAGGTTAAGAGCGTAAAACTAGAAAAAAATGGATTTCATTTCATGCCACTATCTTAGCCATTTTTGTAGGCTAGTGGTCACTAGGATGTTTCAAGGCTAGCGGTACGAGGATAATTTGGAGGTTAGCGGTTGCACAGGAAATTTTGCTAATGTAATTTTGAGGCTAGTAGTCGCTAGGCAATTTTTCCGACTAATTTTTAAGTTTTTGGCCATTAGACACTTTTTCTAGATTATTTTGGAGTCTAACTTCAAATGACATAATTCACATGACCATGCAAATTTCAAATGAGCATAATTTTCTTTCTACAACTCCAAATCAGAAAACTTGGTACCGTTGGAAAGGTATTGAGGATCTCTTCATGATGGATTTATAAAATCAATGATTGTATGAGGTTAAGAGGGAAAAAATAGGAAAAAAATCTAGATGTCACTTCATGTTGATATCTTATCCATTATTATAGGCTAAACATTCTTTAAGATGTTTTAAGGCTAGCGGTCGCACCTGATAAATTTGAGGTTAGCAATAAATCACTAAGAACTTTTTCCTCGACCTAATTCGAGGCTAGCAAATACTAGGAACATTTCCTACTAATTTTGAGGTTATCGGTTGATAGGCACACTTTATAGCCTATTTTGGAGCCTAGCGAAGCACGTTAGGCATAATTCACTCGACCATGCAAAATTTAAATGAGCATAACTTTCTTTATACAACCTTAAATCAAGAAAACTTGGTACCATCAGAAGGTCTTAATAATCTCTTCACAATGGATTAATCTATATTAGATGAGGTTAATATGGAAAAATTTAGGAAAACAATCTATATTTCGCTTCATGTCACTATATTAGCCCTTTTTGCAAGGTAGCAATGTTAGGATGTTTCAAGGCTAGTAGAATGTAAAGGATAATTTTGAGGTTAGAGGATGCTAGGAACTTTTAATAACCTAATATTGGGGCTAGTGGCCACAAGGCAATTTTTCCTACATGATTTTGAGGTTAGCTGATAGTAGGCACTTTTTATGGCCTATTTTGGAGCCTAAGAACCCACTAAGCATAATTAACATGACCATGTAAACTTCAAACAAAAATAAATTTATTTCTACAACTCCAAATCAGAAAAATTAGTATTGTTGGAAAGGTATTGAGGAGCTCTTCACTATGCATTTATCGATCAAGGATTAGATGAGGGTGAGAGGGAAAAATAGAAAAAAAAATTCATGTCGATTCATGTCGCTATGTTAGCCACTTTTATAGGCTAAATGATCACTAGGATGTTTCGAGGCTAGCATTCGCAAGGATAAATTTGAGGTTAGCGGCTGCTAGACACTTTTTTGGCCTAGTTTTGATGCTAGTGGCTACTAGGCACTTTTTCCTATTGATTTTGAGGTTAGTGGCCTCCCATTCTCCCTATTAATTATTATTTATTTTTTCGAGAATAAGAAGTTTTGCATTAATTTTTTTCACATTGAGGGAGAATGGGAGGTCTCCCATTCTCCCTATGGATTGTTATTTATTCCTTCAAAGTGAATAAAAATAAATAAAAAAGGATGAATACACCATGAAAAACTAAAAAATAATAAATAAGGAGAATGAGAGGCCTCCCATTCTCCCTTACTGTAAAAAAATGCTGAGAGAATGAAAAACATCTCATTCTCTCTTAGCTATGATTTCTCACATTGAGGAAGAATGGGAGGCCTCCCATTCTCCTTATCAATTGTTATTTATTCCTTCAAAGTGAATAAAAATGAAAAATAAAATGGTGGATATAGAAAGATAAGTTTTTCATTCTCTCAAAACATTTATTTTTAGATTGAGGGAGAATGGGAGTCCTCCCAATCTCCTTAACAATTATTATTTATTTTTATGGAGAATAGGAAGGTTTTTAATTTTAGGTAAATTGTGATGCCTTTAAATATCCTCTCATAGTGAAAACCTTATCATTCTCCTTGAAAACAAAAAACTATAAATAAAGAGAATGGGAGGCCTCCCATTCTCCCTCCATGTGAAAAAAAAATGAAATATAATCATTAGTAGAGTCTATCAATCTTTCTCGGATTTGATTATTCAAATTGAGAGAGAATGGGAGGCTTATCATTCTCTCTCAGATTTAATTTTTTGTGTTGAGGGAGAATGGGAGGCCTCCCATTCTCCATCAAATTAAAAATTAATTATGAAGGAGAAAGGAGGCCTCTCATTCTCCTTCAAAATAAAAACATATTAAGAGTGATATTATTAGGTTGGGAAGCCTCCCATTCTCCTTCAAGATGAAAAATTATGTTTAAATTATGTTGTTGGTTAATGAGAATAGAAAACATTGACTTTATTCAAATAAAATAATACATTTAATATTTGTTTTTGTATATATTCATATTATTTATTTATTTATTCTTATGTCAATGTGAATGACGGAGTCAAAATCCCACTATTTCAAAATTAAATAATAAGATGCATATAACTATGAAATTAAAAACCCACAATTTCTAAATTCTAATTTTTTGTTTCTCACGCATTGCATTTAAAAATGGGAGAGTTTGAAATGGTTCATTATAGTGTAGATAAATTTCATAATAAAAATAATATCAATAGATGGTTTATTTTTGTATTTGAACAAAAAAAAAAAGATATTGAAGATTTAGATGTTTACATGCATTGTTCATCTCTAATCATGGTTTTTCACATTATAGACAAAATCCATAATAAACAATTGTGAGCTAATTTTTAAATTTTTGAACACAAAAAGAAAATATATCAAGATGAATAGAAATGGGAAGTGATACTAGAGGAAGAAAATATTTTTAGGTATTCTTCTTCTTTTTAAACATTTTTAATTGTTTTTCAAATAAATGTAAAAATGTTTATTTCTATTACTGTGTATTTGTTTTTTCCTTTTAGGAAATGAGTCGCAAATAATTATGATATATTCCACTTCGAAGATAATATTAAATAATGTCCAGTGTAGTTGAGCTGACCTTAATATTTGTTGGATCAAACTTTATTTTTCCCCATAACATTTTAAAATCTTGTAGAGTACCACTTGATTGAACATTTATTTTTCTTTGAGATTGCTTTCCATTACTGAACATTCATTTTTATTGAGAGAGCTTTCAAATCCTCCTCATTGGGAGATCACTTTCCATTATTGGACATTCGTTTCGCCGCTTCCATGAATGTAACACTGCATTTGTTTCTCCATTTCACCATTTCATCCTCTGGTAATCCCACAAAACTAAATTCGTGAAATGGGAAAAACGTTTTACTTTAAAAAAACTATTTTTATAGTGTTGTAGATGTTTTGGGTGGATTTTTCAAATTGGAAATGAGGCAGGATGAATTTTAAAATTAAGTTGGGTGGGATAAAAATTTGAAAATAAAAAACATGTTGGGTTTAATAATTATAATAGAAAACTCTTTCAAATTCAAAATGAGGTGGGACAAATTTTAAAATGAAAATAGATGGGATATCTATTTTTTTAGAATACAATTACCCTTTTTTACCTCATTATGATTTTGAAAATAAAAAATAGGTGGGATAGTTATTATTTAGTACACATTTATATATTTACTTGTGAATACAAAAAGGAGGGTTCACATTTGATAATATTAATTTAAAATTCAAAATGATGGAGTTGAATACAAAAGTTAAAATTAATTAAAAGTAATCTGAAAATTAAAATAACAATAATAGATTAAATATAGTTAGACCCCTTTTTAATGAAAAAAACATGATGTAATAACAACTAAAAATTGATTGATAATAAAATATAAATATGTCAAATATAATAATTATAAGAGGTAGAATGAATAATTCTTAAATAATAATAGAGAGAAATTACTTGAGTTTCTAAATAGTTGAAGTGAATATTATTTAACATATAGTCATTTAGGTAAACTTTTGAAGTTAAAATGCTATATTAAAATTTTAATATGTTTTACAGTAATGTTAAATTAATATGTTGTTATTGAAAATTTAAATTATTTTGAAACTAGGTAGCTAGCATTTGTAAAATAAAGTTCTAAATTAACTAGCTTTGTAAAATTAATGTAATAATTTATCAATGTTTATTCAATATAACTTTATTGATATTGAAACTAGGATAAATGTTGATAAGTTAACATCTTAGAATATTCAATATTATTTTTAATTAATATTCTAAAATATTTCATCATGTGAGTGAGAATGTGAGACTTCACTTTCTTCCTCATGTAAATTTCTATTTCTCATTCTCCATATGTATCTTTTTGTGTCATGCATTTTAATAGGTAAATGTTGATAAGTTAACATCTTAGAATATTCATTATTATTTTTAATTAATATTCTAAAAAATTTCATTATGAGTGAGAATGGGAGACCTCACTTTCTCCCTCTTGTAAAGTTCTATTTCTCATTCTCCATATGTATCTATTTTGTGTCGTCTGTTCGCCGTAAAATGAAAAACTTCTCATTCTCCATGAAAATAAAAATAATAAATAAGGAGAATAGAAAAAAACCTCATTCTCTCTTAGTTTTGATTTTGCACATTGATAAAGAATAGGATAAAAACATCTCATTGTCTCATAGATTTTATTTTTCACATTGAGTGAGAATGGGAGGCCTCCCATTCTCTCTATCAATTGTTATTTATTTTTTTGGGAGAATAGGAAGTTTTTCACTTTCAAGAAAAATAAGAGGCTTATTAATCTCCCTTAGTGAAAAGCTTCTCATTCTCCCTAAAAAAAAGTAAGAAGAATGTGAGGCCTCCCATTCTTCCTTAATGCGTAAAATCAAAGTTGAGAGTGAATGGAAAATCTCTCATTCTCTCTTAACTTTTTTTTCCACATTGAGGAGAATGGGAGGCTTCCCATTCTCAATTAATATAAATGAATAAATGTTGAAAGAATAAAAACCTCTCATTCTCTCTTAGCTCCAATTTTTCACATTGAGGAAGAATGGGCGGTATCTCATTCTCCATATAAATTATTATTTATTCCTCCAAAACTTGAATACAAATGAAATATAAAATGGTGAATATAGAAAGATAAGTTTTTCATTCTTTCACAACATTTATTTTTATATTGATGGAGAATGGGAGGCCTCCCAATCTCCCTAACAATTATTATTTATTTTTATGGAGAATAGGAAGGTTTTTAATTTTAGGTAAATTGTGATGCCTCCAAATCTCCTCATAGTGGAAATCTTCTCATTCTCCTTGACAACATAAAAATATAAACAAAGATAATGGGAGGCCTCCCATTCTCCCTCCATGTGAAAAATCAAATATGCAATGAAATCACATTAGCCTTATGTAACTTAGCTGGTCAAGCAGCCTTATGTAGCTTATCGTCTCGCTAGCCTTATGTATCTATTTTTGTCAATCGTTTACCCTACAATGAAAAACTTCTCATTAAACTTGAAAATAATAAATAATAAATAAGGAGAATGGGAGGCCTCTCATTATCTTGTAATGTAAAAATAAATGCTTAGAGAGAATGAAAAACCCTCAATCTCTATGTTCTATTATATTTCCCACTCCTATTACAAGTTAATGCAAAAGGGAATACATGAAATCAAAGAACCTAAAAAATATGGGAGGGTTTAAGGCTACCTCCTGATATAGAAAACAATGGTGATGATGAAAAAGAAACTCTCCGCTACAAGCTTGCTAACCTACACAACAAAGAGAATATGATATACAAAGATTAGTAAAATAGATGGTGAGTTTCCTGACAAGGACAAATTCTTAAAAGTGAAAATTCCCGGGATGGATGAAAACCCACATTTTGATAAAGGACGATATAAAAATCTGAAACCCACATTTCCATACACTAAAGATAATGAAATGATTATTTGATAATGGAATATGATGAAAAACAAACCAAACCCGAGTGGGTCAATGGTGATCGGTCTAACGGGTAAAGTGGATGGTGACAGTGCATAACTCGATAAGAAAGGATGTAGAGGACAGAACTAGAATCAAATATGAAATGCTAGATCTGGTGAAAATATTCTTATGAGGAGAAACAATGAAACCGGAAGCACATCCGATGTGAATTATGGTAAGGTTGAAGACGATCGAGATGGGTCAATGATGATTGTGGAAGTAAATACTAGATCATGATTGATAGATAGATAAATGACTGATAAATAATTCTCTGGACAGAGGAGGTGAGGCTTTAAAATAGGATTAGGTGTTGTTACTGAGATAAATATCAAGGTAAACATAGGGAGGTTTGATGGAGATTAGGATGTGTCGAAGGTGATTGAATCAGTTTTGAGATTCAACAAGATAAATAGATGGGGAGATAGGTATGCTAAAGATCGTGACTACCGAATGGATATATAGAACTCCTAGGAAACATGTGAACCTATAGAATAAAAGAAAATAAGAAAGAAAGGATATCCAAAAAAACTTAAAACATGTGAAACTCCAATGATAGTATGCAAAATGGTGGGAAGATTAATTCCAACTGGGACAATAGCTACATGGAAGAGGAAGGATGCAACAAACATGCAAGAATACCTCATAGTAGAATTTTTTCAGCCATTTGAGAGGAGAGGTGGTGTTGAATTTATAGGTTTGATGTCAACTAGATGAATCATTGAGACTGGAGAAGACTATTAATTAAGTCATATTTGATTTTAAAAAGGGGGATTAAAATGGTGGGAAAAGAGGTGGCATGCTAATTAAGGAATGGATAGATGCATGAGGATAAGTTAGGGGAGTTCAAGGAGTGGTAAGTGAGAGATTTAAAGGAATTCAATGGGGGAATGGGTAATAAAATAATAAAATATTAATAATATTAATGTTAGGAATGGTGTAGGGTGATTAAAATAATTAATGGGTACTTAGATGGGTTAAAGGGTAATGAGCGTTGTTAAAGGGTGTTAAATAATGCTAGGTTTAACATGAGGTGAAAATAAGAGTTAAGAGGGATAATGGTAGTATAAGTATTTATGAATAGGATGGGAAGGAAGAGTGTGTAAGATGATAGTAAAAGAGGAGAGAATGCGAAGTGAGGGGACAATGTTCTAAAAATATGTGTCTACATTTTCCCCTTTTTGTCAAGTGGTTTGTGTTAAGAAAGTTGTGAGACAAAAACTAGAAGTGATGATGAAGAGTGATGGTTGAGGTGTTCCCACTTAAACTAGGGATCGACAACATATAAGGGAGTTGGTTATGAGTTTGAAAGAGATAGATGAGGGGATGAGAAATGGGTGGGAAAAAAATAGAAATGTGCCCCAAGTGAATGGGGATAATCATTGATGAGAAACAAAAACAAAAATAAAAAATATGGTGGTGACCTTGAAACACATCAATAGGATCATAAGATGACCTATGGAGGAGGTGTCGCTAATGACCTATAGACCATGTGAGTCGAAAAAAATCATTGTGATATGGACGTAAAATATGTGGGACTAATTTTTCAAAGGTAGACATCGAGATTATGTGCAAAAAAATGTGAGGATAATCAAAATGATGGTTTGATGATGGTCGAAAAAAATTTGGGAAATAGATTATGTGTTGTCCTGTAAGCACGAGGAAGTGAAAATATGCATCTTGGGTGGGATGAGGATAAAATATGGCCATGAGGGTGGGCTCTAAGATGAATGATGGTGCCCCTAAGAAGGGCACAACAATGTCCACAAAGTGGGCTAAAAATATAAGATAGATAGGTTAGATAAGTGTGTTATGGGTGACACACAAGTTTGAGATGAAGGAAAGGATAATGTAGTGAGAAGAATGGTAAAAATATGCAAATGGAACCAAATTAGGGTTTGGTTTGACAAAAATTGAGTGATTCATTGGTGACCGAGCTTGGGTCATTAGAGATTGAGACTAGTTGATTTACGACTTACTGCACTAACGCGCCTATATAAGCGACCAAGGCAACTAAAGGATATCATTTACACTATGAGAATTTATAAATTTAGAGATCAAAGAGAGAAATATTTGTTAGGTTTTAAGAGATGGATTTTAGCAAGAGAGAGAGGAAGCGCCGAAGACCCAAAGATTTGTAAGAATCTAAATATTAACCTCGTTTTAAAGTTTTTTATTTATTTTTTTGAAAAGTAGATGGGAAAGAAGGGTAAATCAAGTGGTAATCAAGCTAGTCACTATTAACCAAAGGAAAGTTATCATTGACCCAAGGGGGTCATCATCGATCGGACTTGGATTTAGGTCAATTGTTTTAAAATGGTAATTTTTATTATGAGATGTTGATGGGTGATTATTTGACATGTTTTTGTAGTCTAGAGACAATTTATATATGAGAGATTGGGTCTCGATGTTGTATGATCGATGAGAGGGGATGTGATAGTTGTAGAGTGGGATCACCTGATGGTAATTAGATTGGGTGGATTTCACCACTTTCATAGGGTGGCGAGGGATACAGGTTTGATGATAGTGTTGGTTGATAGGTGGGATCCGCGGACCAACACATTCTAGTTCCAGATAGGAGATATGATGATCAAATTGGAGGATGTGCACCGGATTTTAAGATTACTAATCAAGGGGGAAATTGTAGTACCTATCGCAACAAAGGAGAGTATAGGGGCATTAACATGGTTATTTGGAGTATATGTTGCTCATTACTTTTGTGTCGTGGGCCTTCATATAGAGGCTCGATACTAGCTCACTACGCTAGGGAGTAGGTTGGTATGTCTGATTATGATGGCTATATCATGTTATGCTTTGTCGAGACTTAAGTGGAGCCTAGTTTTCATGGACACTTTGGAAGAAGTATTATAATATATAGTATAACATCGAGAAATGTTTGTATTTGGTGCATATTTAATTGTGTAGGGTTACTCGAGTTGTGGGGTTTTGTTGCATTGTTAGGTATATGAGCATATAGTTGTAGTGATTCCACCAGGGTTTCCATGATTGACCGAGAGATCATATAGATCTGGTGGAGGGGTTTTTGAGATGGTGAGATGATCATTCTCATGGAGACAAGGTGGAGTGGGGGAGGAGTGGTATGAGGATAGACTGGGGAGGTTAGATGTAGATGATGTTAAATGGAGGCCATATAGATGTTTCCCTACATGACTAGAGATATATGTAGAGCTTGTGGGCATGTGAAGAGTGAGGTAGGTACAGTGGACGAAGGCCAAAGATGATCAAGTCCTTACATTTTACCGTGGTGATACGACATTTTGGAGTTGTGCAGGAGTAGATGGAGTGCTTATTCACTAAAGGAGAGATGAGATAGAGAGGAACCTACATGTGCCTCGTGATGGAACATCTATTAGTATAAGAGAGGGAGCCCTAAGATGATGATGATGATGTCGGTGTGGGGGAGGGATATGTCAATAGGTGGAATTAGGAATGAGGGGCTCAAGTGGTTGAGGAGAGGGTGCATTGGGAGAGGAGGAGGAGGAGGTGATGCTGGAAGGAGAGGAAGAGGTAGAACCTGAGGGTAGAGATGGAGCAGTGGAAATTGAGCTAACTCGGCTACATGAAAAGTTAGACATAGCTCGATAGGAGGCCTTAGGATTACACTAGAAGAGAGACCTGACTATGTAGTAACATGACCGATACCGCATACGAGGGGATGCCTACAAGGCCATATTTTGAGATCTAGGATCCATAGTTTCAGCATTAGGGAGTGAGGTATCTAAGGCTTCAAAGTGAGTCAACCATATGGCTCCTCCTAGTACTATTTCACTAGATCAAGACAAGGCATTAGGTGTGGAGGCGCGTGCTATTATTAGTGCATTGTGACATATAGACTACCAAATGTGCCGTGGTATGTGGATTATCTAGCATAAGAGTAGATACCATGGAGATGATAACATCCAAGATCGACAAGTGTAGAAAAATCAAGATGTGATCCATGCCTGCACGAGGGAGCCGAGTGTAGACAAGTAGAGGGATATAGTCCTATACTGGGGAGCATGGTTTTAGGAATCGAGTGTCTCGATATTTAGTTCACTGATTAGTGGGTGGACATTGCATATTTATTTTAATGATGTATATATTTTTGAGATAGATCCCGCAGAGGCCTATTGCGGATGTATGGACATATTTTGATGAGAATATAATTATATGATTTTTTCATCATATACATGTTGTGTGATAATTTATATGATGTGATGGATGTAGATATTTCACTATATTATGGATGTTGATGTATATTGATGATGTGATGTTTTGATGAGATGTTGATGTGATAAATGAAAGGACTTAGATTAGAGTATATATATGATGGATTTAAATGTGTATTTTAGATTAAATGTAAATAAATAAGATGATGTAGATATAGGTGATATTTTATTTGATGGATAGTGGTTTAGAAATTGGTTAGATGATAGGGATTTATTATAGATCATGACGTACTAGATAGATTGGGTATGGATATAAAAGTTGGGATAGTGTGGTGGGAAAGGGTGTGACCTTGATAGGGTGACCCAAGCATGAGAAAGTACATTTTATCGAGAGAGGAGCGTACACAAGAAGATGCTTTGAACTAGATAACATGCAAAGCGTGAGAGGGAACAATGCAGAGTAATGCACTTGTGACTAATGACATGTGTTAACACATAACTAACGCTATTTAAACACATTTAAGACATTGAGGAAGAGTGGAAAGTGTGCTTATAAACCCACTATAGATGAAAAAGGGGGTAAGATGAAACTTATATGGGGAAAATAGATTCTCCTTAGGTGGTAGTCCTAGGTCCATGCCCTAGCTATGAGGAATATGGTGCAAACTGTTTGAGGCAAGAAGTTTGTTGAAGATGGGTAAGATGATCAATATGGGAAGCTTTCTAGGGACACTTGCTTTTGACATTTTGTTTTTCTTTTGATATTTTAAGAAGGTTGATCAATGTGGGAAGCCTTTGCTTCCATGATATAAAAGAGTAGCTATCCTTTGAGGGAGTGGTCTACAATTGGTATTTTGATTTTGATTTACACTTCAAAATTTTAGATGGCACAATAAGATACACATGATAGATGTATTTTGAGGGACCAACCTATAATTTTGACAATTTTTCTTTATATGAACAATTGTCCTTTGAGGGATCAGATTTGATTTTTTAAGACAAGTTAGCTTTTAATATCAGCATCCATGGTTTTGAATTTAGTATAGAGATGGGGATAGCCAAGTAGACCACTTGGGGAGGGGATGATAATATATACAAGTCACACATTGAAATCCTTATCATAGTTCCATAGGTAGATAAGAGGGTGATGGATGTAATGATTGTGGGGTTCCTACTAAGAAGGAAGAACTTTTCCATGAGGAATATGCTATGAGCAAAGCCATGGTGCCCATATTTAAGGTCATAGATAGGCTAGTGATGGTAGACCACATAATTCCAAATCATTATGATGAGATATGGAAGGGATAACAATGGTAATGAGATCATTAATGTGACTAAGATCATGTTAGTAGGTATCTTAACAACAGAAAGGTCACAAGTGCAAGGTGCTTTGAGAGGTTTTGTCTTTGGTTTACCATCAAGGAGGATAAATGATAAGCTCTAGACCCATACTTATGTGTGATAATATATGGTCCAATCTAGTTGGGAGAAAAATTTCCATGTTAGATCCTTTCCAAAGTAGTGGCATTCTTATTTTATTTTAAGACAAGGTCACCAATATTAAAGTTGTGTTTCTGGGGTGTTTGTTGTAGGAAAATTTAATGCATTCTTTATATATGTGATGGTGTTAAAGGGAAATCAAGTGATGCTCATCTAGCAATTCAAGTTGGGTTAGATGCTCTTGAAGATATTCCTCTTCGGAGATTAAGTCACGAAGAGAGACACGTAAAGATGGGATTTGGACTTCGAGAGGGAGAACAGATTCGAGTCATAGGAAGAGAGAAAGAAGTAGCAACCATAGAGGTGAAAATGCTATTCTGGTAAGCCTAAAGGGATAAGGGAATGTGAAGATGCCAATTACATCTTGATATGTTGATGGTTTTAACAATAATTTTTAAAGGGTTTTATTATTAGCTTCGGCTTGGTCATTATCTTGAGGATAATAAGGAGAAGAGAAGTTAAGATTGATGTTAAAAGAGTTGTAAATATTCTTAAGGTATCTGTTTTGAAGGAATATCTGTTATCCAAGATGATTTTATGGGGAATTCCAAAGTGGAAGATGATGTGTTGATAGATGAAGTCAAAAATTTTATTATCTTTGGTGGATGTGAGTGGAATGGCTTCCACCCACTTGGTGAAGTACTTAGTAGTGGTGATGATGGAATGATGATTCTAAGAAGGGCATGGGTTGATGAGACCAATGAGTTTGAGGACCCATTGTGAGAAATTCCACAGATATTGAGTTGGATGAAATGCCTAGCTAGGGATGCAGATGAGGTTGGATTGTTGATGGAATTTAGTATACTTTTTAACATATTCACACTAGTATTTATTGAGAGTGGGCCAATAATAGCCTAGGTGAAGAACATGTTTGGTGATAGCCAAACCACTGAAATTTCCACCACGGATGCTATCTTGGAATTCTTGGATGACGCAGTATATTCATGTAATTTAAGGTAACGTAGCAAGATGCAATCAAATCCACATTTGTAGAGGATGCCTCTAAGGATGACATAGTGGTTAATGCTTTGAAGGAATGCCATCCTACCATTTTTGGATAGGTCGAGTGAATTTAAGACATAGATAGATAGTCAAATATCTAGGTGTACCGGATATTAGATGGATCGGTGTCAATGTGATTAACACGAGGACCTCATGGACATGAGATTGCTGATTGAGGAAACAACACGAGTTTAGATTATTCACTTTCCCAAGGGAAGAGATACGCGAGGGATGTCATATTTTCTGATCAACAGCTAGATGATCAAGACAAATATTAATTGGTATACTAATCAAAGGCCTCAAGAATAAAGTCGACAATGTCTTTATATTTCTTAAGGAATTCATTTTTGCATTGATAGGTTCCCTTGACTTGATTAATGATGAGATGAGAGTCACCGTAGATGTCAGGATTTGGACACCGAGCATGACAAAGGGTTTCAAGGCCCAAGATGAGGGCTTCATACTCATCCATGTTATTAGTGCATTCAAAGTTAATCTTATAAGCGATGGGGATATGAGTATCCTAAGGAGGAATGATGATGACACCGGTGCCTCCCCCTTTCCGAAACTTGGATCCATCAAATAAAAGTGTCATCTTGAGGGAGAAAATTCCTGATCGATGGTATGAATGGATTCATCTAGAAATTGTTCATGAGGAAGATGATTTTCGAGAAGAGGGGCTTCAACGAGTTGATCAATGATGGACTAACCTTGATAGATTGTTGAGAGATGAAATATAAGTCAAACTCATTAATGACCATGAGCCATCGAGTGATGTGGTCATTATGATAAGGATTAGAGTGCATGGTTTTAATAATATTGAATTTGATGATAATAAATGTTTTATGATTGAGAAGGTAATTTGAGTTTGAAATTGGTGAAGAAGATAATACAACATATATTATCAACTTCAATGTAGTGGGTTTCATAATCAAGGAGCGTGTGGAAAATATAATAAACGAATTTCTCTTTACCTTGCTTGTTGCGATGTGCCAACATGACACCTATAACATGATCAGAGGCAGAGATCTAGAGGTAGAAAGGATCCCCCTTGCATGGAGGTGTGAGCACCAGTGGTGATAAAAGGTATTCCTTGATATCTTTAAAGGCCTTCTGACATTGGCATCTCAATTGAATTGGGCATCTTTTTAAATGACATGATGGAAAGGTTAGAAGTGGTCAAAAATATGTGAGATGAAACAACATAATGATTAAAGTATTCCCTGACGACTATGAAGTTACTTGAGATTGGAAGGATGAGGCATCTCGATGATGGATTTGATTTTGGTGGGTTCGACCTCAATGCCCCTAATAGAAATGATGACGCCTGTGGAGTTTTCTAGTTATAACTCTAAACACACACTTGGTGGGATTGAGATGGAGGAATAATTGAATAAGACACACAAAGAGGATCTCAAGGATGGTCCTGTCATCGTTTAGATTTTCCCAAGAGGTGATTGACGTAATCCTCTATGGTTTTATGGATAAGGTCATGGAAGATTTAGGTTATATTACGTTGATAGGTGGCCTCCACATTCTTCAAACCAAAGGGCATGACACGATAATAGAAGGTTCCCCAAGGGGTGATGAAATAAGTCTTATGTTAGTATTTTGGTGTGATGAGGATATGATTATAACCAAAAAAACTATCCATAAGAGAGAGCATCTCATGGCTAGTTGTTAAGTTGACTAATCGATCGGTGTTTTGAAGAGGAAAGTCATCCTTAGGGAAGGAAAGATTTAAATCTCAAAATTTGATAAAGATGTGGAGCTTTTTGAAGGCTTTGGAAATGGGTATGATGTTGCAAAACCATTATGGATAGTCGGTGGGTTGTATGAAGTTAACAAAAATAAGACGTTGCAAATCCTCTTTTACAAGGAGGACCGATATGTAAATCAAATTTAACTAGCAATTATGCACACACATTTCTTTGCTTTGTATTGATTTTTGATGTAAAAATTGAGAATTATATTCTTTTGTATTTTTAATAAAAGAATTAAAAACTGTAATTATCTTGTGCAAATATTTAAATAAATGAAGAGAATTCACTAGCAATTTGACACAAGAATTGATAACGGAGTTCGGCGCTTGAGGCCTGCATCTCTGGGTCCGGTTGAATGGGATCGATCTATTAAAATCTTGAAAATAATTCTTTACAAATAATTCTACAAAATTATGACCTTCTCATAGTCTTCCTCTGTCAAAAATAATAGAGGTTGATTTTTACATCTCCTCAAAATTCCATTCCTAGCTCAAGTTATGAGCATTTCAATATTTTACACAGACCCGAATGCTATTCAAATAAAATAACACTCCTTTTATAATGTTTCTAAGCCCCCTAGCATACCGGCTGGGTGCTTATCCTTTTACACGGCCCACCTAGGTTCCATTCTCCTCCCCATGCATTTTCCTTATCTCTTAGGGAACAATATCCCACATTTGGCGCATATTAAAGTGGAGGAGGTTTTAAAAGGTGGGGCGGTGTAAGTTCTAAGTGGCTTAAGGGCCACCTAAGCCGCTAGAGATGTGGGCACTTTGTTGGAGGATAAGGATGGCGCATGGATATGTATGAACATAGTTTTTAGGTGCCTTGAATAATGCTTATGGAGGTTAAGCCAAATATAATGCGTGGAATATGGTTTCAATTAAAATGTGTGGAATATGGTAATTGCATAGTTTAAAATGGCATATCAATTAGTCCCACATGCATAGCACAAATGCAATTAGAGGCATATATATACACAAGTTGGTATAGTGATAAAATGAGAAGGAGGCCAAGACACCCCTCCATAATCGAGTGTGTCGAACCTGGTTGAGGGCCCCAAGCCAGTAAATAACGGGGTCCATTTGTCCGTGAATGAGTGTCCAAGACCGGCGTTCCAAAAACCACTTTTAGTTCATCACACAAATTGTCCACATGTCATAATATAATTGAAACACTTGGCAAGCATGCACACGTCCAACCTACACAAAACTCCAAATTTTGCCAGTTGCCCAAAAATTTCAGCGGGCTATAACTTTTGCAAATTTTGAGAAGATCTTAGATCGGTGTTTCTCTGTGAGGATCCTCTGGATCATTCCTCCCCACTGAGAAACTTTTGGACCCCAAAAGTCAACTTAATTGGTGAATAGGTGAGGGTATTTCTCCCTCACCTTTCTGGTTTCCATCCATTTAGCCTTGTTCGGATGCATGCCTTTGAACCCAACACGAAGATACTCAATATCACCCCTTCGTGAAGTTCTTACTTTCCTGTCCAAAATGATGTCTTCCTGCAACTCATCAAGATACTCAGGAGAAAATCATCAATGGAAGGCATTATGTTAGAATCATCATGATCAACAATCATAGGCGGTTCATACAATCTTAAATTCTCAACATTTACAACTGAGTAGATTTGCATATATGGAGGTAAATCCAACCGGAAAGCGTTGTTACAATTTTTTTCAATATTTGGAATGGACCATACCGTATAGGTTTCAATTTTTTACCTTCACTTGTCAGTCTTTCCTTGCTGATGTGAAGCCAAATTGAATCACCAACTTTGAACTTGTGATCAGTTCTATGTTTATCATGCCTAACTTTGTACTTGGCCTGACTTTTCTCCAATTGTTCACGGACATACTGATGAACCTGTTGTATTCTCTACACAAATCTTTTAGCCTTGTCAGAATCACTTGCACCATTAACAATAGTTTCATGTCCATAATATATATCTAATGGAGAATTAGGTAGATATCCATAACAAGTCTCAAATGGAGACTTCAAAGTAGAAGAATGTAATTAAGGATTATAAGAATGTTGCACATAATAAAGATGTTCATCCCACAATTTAGGATGTTTTATACTATAGCCCCTAAGTAATTGTACCACCATGCGGTTTACAACCTCTGTTTGACCATCAATTTGTGGATGAAAAGAAGTGCTCTTTTTCGTTTGTGTCCATTAACCCCCACAATGTTGACCAAAATTACATAAGAAATCTAGAATCCTAATCGATATAATTGAAGTAGGTAAACCAAAATGAACCCAAACAAACTAAAAAAATAAATGTGCAATTCCCTCACTAGTTATTTGTTTAGTACATGGAACCAACACACACATTTTGCTAAATCATGTCCCACTACCACATATAAGTAATCATGTTTCTTTTGTGTCAGGTCATGGGCAAGCCTCCTACAAATTCCATGGAAACACTTTCCCAAGGCCTTGTTGGAATAGGAAGAGGAGTGTAAAGTCCTAATTTCAGTTACTTGGCTTGCTTGTGGCATAAAGAACACATCCCTTAATATACCTATTTACATGTTCATGCATTCTAGGCCAATAACAATATTTCTGTAAATGTGCAACTATCTTACTAACACCAAAATTCCCTAAAATAAGAGAAGTATGTGCTTCCCTAATCATATGCACACGTTCATTTTCTGGAATACAAAGTTTACTAGAATGATATAACAATCCTTCATGCAAATGATAATATTTTTCTCCTACTTATTTCCCGCTTACTAGATCCTCATACACTTCTCTAAAATCAACATCATTTACATATTGTTCCTTGTAACTAACATGAGCCAAAGAACTATGCTTTGCAAAATAATAGATGCTACTACCACTGGTGGTCTAGATAACATGTCGGCAACCTTGTTTTGAATACCTTTTTTATACCTGATTACAAGGTGAAATTGTTGCAAAAATCCCATCCACCTGAAATGTCTAGACTGCTGCAATTTGGTTTGTGTTTGTAAGTACTGAAGAGGTTGATGGTCAGTATGTATAATTGTTTCTTTTCCCATTAAATAATGCTTCCACTTTTTAACACTTTGAACCAAAGCATACAACTCTTTATCATAAGTTGGATTATTTCTTACCACACTTGTAAAGGTTTTGAATGGTAACACACTTTGGTCATTTGTTACGCATCAAAATCCCCCATTGCGTAGTCACTAGCATCTTGTCTCAATCTCAAATGAATGTTGTAAATCTGAAGTGCCAAGATCGGAGCGGTACTTATCTTCTTTTCATTGTATCAAAGGCTTTTGTTGTTTTCCTCCCCACCGAAAGACCTGTTTAATACTTATCAAAGCATGCAAAGGAGATGCAATATATGAGAAGTTAGCAATAAATTTTCTCCAAGATCTTGAATCGCACCTAGAAAAATCCTAACTTCATGTCACATTAGTGGGTCTAGGCCATTTCACAATAACCTCTATTTTTGCGGGATCAATTCTAGATTTCCATTTCCTTCAATATAACAAAAGTAAATTAAAGATGTTTTTCCAAATTCACATTTTGACATCTTCAAATAAAATTTCTCTTTCCTTAGTGCATCTAAGACTTTCTGGATGTGTTTAACATGTTCATCCCATGACTTACTTTTCCGAAATAAGAATATCATCTAAGTAGTCAATAACGAAATTATCAATGAATGGTCTAAAGATTTCATTCATAACTCTCATGAATGTTGCTGGTGCATTGCACAAAGCAAAAGGCATCACTAACCATTCAAACAATCCATGTTTTGTTTTAAAAGCAATTTTCCAAACATCACCTTCTCAGTAATTTTTACTTGGTGATAACCACTTCTTAAGTCTAACTTAGTGAAATAAATTGCATTCTTTAATGGATCTAATAAATCATCTATTCAGGAAGAGGGTAACTATTCTTTATAGTAATCTTATTTAAAGCATGGAAATCAACACACATTCGCCAAGTACCATCCTTCTTAGGTGTTAGGAAATAAGAGATAAAATATGCGGAATAATCCCTCACAGAATCGCAATAGTAGAAACTAATATGCAGAAATTATTACAGATCTGAAATAAAATTGCAGAATAAATAACACAACACAGAGAGACAATATTTAACGTGGTTCACCCAATTTGGGCTACGTCCACCAAGAATCACTTGCTCAGATTTTATTACAAGCCTTCACTCTCTCAATACAATACCCAGATCTGTTTGGAGCTATGCTCAACAAACTCTACAGAATTCAAACCCGAATTCAAAACACATCTGTAATACATTTGCTTGTACATCTATCATATGCATAAGACCATATAAATAGAAAATCTAAGCTAAGCAAAATTTGATACAAAACCGTGGGTATCAAAACCAAGGGCAAAAAACCGTGGGTATCAAAACAATGGGCAAAAGACCGAAAAAAACCATGGGCCCAAAAACAGCCCATAACGGTTACCCATTACCCATGGGTTAATGAACCACCCATGAAAATTTGCTTCGGGGGCTTCACCCCCGAACCCCCTTTCATCGGGGGGGCTTCAACCCCAAACCCCACTCCGCCACCGGCTAGCGGGACCGCCGTAAAAATACCCAAGTGTAACACATGGAAGGTGTACCAAACTCTAACATGAAAATAGGCTCCACAAACATAACATTAGGAACCAATATAATTGGTGAACCACATGGGGATGTACTTGGATGAATTACACCTTGAGCCAATAGTTCCATTACCTGTCTCTTGATTTCCTCATTCTCTATTACTGACAACCTGTACATTCCGATATTGGGAAGAGGTGCATCTTGAAGCAACTGTATCTCATGTTGAACCCCTCTTTTGGGAGGTAGACCTTGTGGATCCTGAAAAACATCATCAAAATGAGAAACAATTTTTACGAATTCATCCTTATGTTTTAGATTGCAAGTCTCAAAAGCCATCTCATGTTATTTTTCTTTGGCTTTGACCACCATGAGTACAAAACTTTTTCTTGAGTTTACAAGCCTTTTCATTTGACTGCAAGCTACCAAGGATAGATTATTCTTTTCACAGTGAGCTCTAACAATAAACTCAATTCCATCCTTTACAAGAAAATATTTATTTTCTTCCCTATAGAAGATTGCTTTATGATCATACAAATAAGGACTTCCCAAAACCACCCCACAAATATCCAAAGGAACTACATCCAATTCAACCTCATCTATAAAATTGTCTGTAATGGAAAATCTGAAAGTACAAGTTTTAGTTACCTGTAGTTTTGCATCATCACAAACCCAACCCAAAGGATAAGGCTTAGGATGTGGTTTAGTTTTGAGTCCTAGTTTCTTAACAACCTCCTTAGAAATTAGATTAGCTTGAGATCCACTATCAAAAAGAGTATCAATTTTCGTATGCTTTGAAATTACTCTAATGTGGAAAATCTCATTCCTTTTCTTATCATCAGGTATAGTTTGTTTACTAGAAGAAGATGCAACATTTGTAGTGCTATTGTTGGAAATTGAAAGAGTTGATTTACCTTGAAAACTCATAGCTATGATTTTGGTTTCATCACCTGAATCAGAACCAAGATCATGCACTACAGTGTTTGTTTTCTTTTCTTTTCCTTTCTTAACCATCCATTTAGGCTTCTTTTCGGGATGTAATTTCCAACATTTAGACTCATCATGGTTTTTTTACAATGATTACAAAATGGTTTTTCATCTTCCTTCTTAACAATAGAGTTTGTTTTATGCTTACCCTTTCCTTTTCCTTGTTCTTTCAAACCTTTTCCTTCAGATTGCTTGTTCTTTTGATTAAAAGAAGATAAAGAGGACTCCTTTTTCATTTTACCTCATGCTTCCAAATGGGTTGCTTGAACACATAATGCATCAAGATTAGTAGGACCTAAAACAAGTATCATATGCCTTAGATAACTATGAAATCCACCAATATATTTGAGCAGTGTTTCTTCTATGTTTAGAGAAATTCCCAGAATTAGAGCCCTTTTCCTAAAATCCTGTGTGTATTCTTGAACACTTTGTCCCTTAGTTTGTCTTAATTTTTGCCAATCCATCATAGCTTGTTGCTTATAACTAAGAGGATAAAATGGTTACCTAAGATTTGAAACAAATTCAAACCAAGAAGTGATTTCTTTACCTTTGGTTTCTTCCACTTCCTGAAGCTTACTCTCCCACCAAATGAGTGTTGTGCCACCCATCCGAAGAGTTGCCAAATGAATCTTTGCTTCATCATCAACAATTCTCTGAACCTTGCAATATACTTCTATCTACTTGACCCAGTTATCCAACTTCTCTGCATTTATCTCTCCAGTATACATAGGCAATTCAAACTTGATATCTAACTTTAATGAAGGAAAATAAGATTTTAAAGAGTCTCTTTTTGGAATATCAGAACTAGAGCTTTCTTCTTTCTTACCTTCTCTAGTTCCCTTTTCCCTTTGTCTATCTTGGTACATTTCTTCCACCATTTCCTTCATCTATAGGAATGATTGACGAAATTTTTCTTCCTCTTGATCTGCCATTATAGGACTTCGAGATCATCTGGTACCAATTTTGGGATCTCCTTCAACTAACTCTCCTTCACCCTTCTTAGATCGAGACCTTGTTAACATCCAACACATAACTTGCAATCCAAAAATGTTAATCTAAACCAAAAATCAGTCAAAACCAGCTCTGATACCAATGATCTAAAAATCAAATTTAACTAGCAATTGTGCACACACATTTCTTTGCTTTGTATTGATTTTCGATGTAAAAATTGAGCATTATATCCTTTTGTATTTTTAATAAAAGAATTAAAACTACAAGTACTTGTGCAAATATTTAAATAAATGAAGAGAATTCACCAGCAATTTGACACAAGAATTGATAATGGAGTTCGGTGCTTGAGGCCTACATCTCCGAGTCCGGTTGAATGGGACCAATCTATTAAAATCTTGAAAATAATTCTTTACAAATAATTCCTCAAAATTATGACCTTCTCACAGTCTTCCTCTATCAAAAATAATAGGGGTTTCTTTTTACATCTCCTCAAAATTTCATTCCTAGCTAAAGTTATGAGCATTTCAATATTTTTACATAGACTCGAATGCTATTCAAATAAAATAGCACTCCTTTTATAATGTTTCTAAGCCCCCTAGCATACTGGCTGGGTGCTTATCCTTTTACACGGCCCACCTAGGTTCCATTCTCCTCCCCATGCATTTGCCTTATCTCTTAGGGAACAATATCCCACATTTGGCGCAGATTAAAGTGGAGGAGGTTTTAAAAGGTGGGGCAGTGTAAGTTCTAAGTGGCTTAAGGGCCACCTAAGCCGCTAGAGATGTGGGTGCTTTGTTGGAGGATAAGGATGGCACATGGATATGTATGAACATAGTTTTTAGGCACCTTGAATAATGCTTATGGAGGTTAAGCCAAATATAATGCGTGGAATATGGTTTCAATTAAAATGTGTGGAATATGGATATGTAAATAAAATGCGTGGAATATGGTAATTGCATAGTTTAAAATGGCATATCAATTAGTCCCACATGCATAGCACAAATGCAATTAGAGGCATATATATACACAAGTTGGTATAGTGATAAAATGAGAAGGAGGCCAAGACACCCCTCCATAATCGAGTGTGTCGAACTGGCTGAGGGCCCCCAACCAGTAAATAGCGGGGTCCATTTGTCCATGAATGAGTGTCCAAGACCGGCGTTCCCAAAACCACTTTTAGTTTGTCACACAAATTGTCCACATGTCACAATATAATTGAAACACTTGGCAAGTGTGCACATGTCCAACCTGCACAAAACTCCAAATTTTGCCAGTTGCCTGAAAATTTCAGCGGGCTATAACTTTTGCAAATGAGCTCCGTTTCCTGCAAACAAGATATCGACGGAATCGTATAATTTTTCTCCACGCTTTAAAAATGACTGCAACTTATTTTGAGAAGATCTTAGATCAGTGTTTCTCTGTGAGGATCCTCTAGATCAAGGACAATGTGAGGATGCATGTAGTGAATCTGATGATTAATTGGCTTAGTGTGAAGGATGACGACGATATTATGGATGATGACAAATGGATTGAGGCATGACATAGTGGCTTACAACCATGCAAAGTCTTGGATGTGTTTAGATAAGAAGGAGGTTAAGGCATTGAGTTCTTGCATATCAAGGGATTGGCCCACTTTAAGGATATGAGGCTCCTGTGGAGTCCCGATGTTGATGTCTATAATGGATTCATTGAGGAGGATGGATGTGTCATAAGGTAAGGTCTTATGAAGACAGGAATATTTTTCCCCCATATAGGAAAGGATGGATTTTTCATTATTGTAGTGAAGAATATCAATGGTAGGGGAATCCTCCTCTACCATGTTAGGAAAATGAGAGGAAGGGACATAGTTTCACCCCTAGTATGGTAAGTGATCAGTCCCAAGGTGATGGTGGAGAATAAAAATAAATTTAGAAAGAAGGGAAGCGGTTTCATCCATGTTTATGGCATCATTGGGTGGACGAGTGGATGATGAATTGACATGCATAGGAGATGAAGAAGAAGGTTAAATGAGGGTATCGATGGGTTGCTCCCTGAAATCTAGTTTGAATTTCTCATGAGGCTCATAGGATTGGTTAATGACGATCTTGTGAATTCCTTTTTCATAATGTCCTAAAATGAATTCCTTCCATGTGCAATAGTGAAGGTAGGTGTAGGAAAAGGATTTTGTATAGAGGAAATCAAATCCATTAGTGTAAGGTTTGGTATGAAGTTAGTTGTCGATATGAGATGAAGTTTGATTGATGCCTCCATAGAAGAGGTTGGTTTCGACATGAGGCATTCCAAAGGAAATGATATCCCCAAGATTTATTGATACATGGGAGGTTTATCGAGTTTACAAAGTCGATTGAGGGAGGGAATATAACTAAGAGCAAGGAGTCGATACTCCCCAAGAGATAGGTTCTTCATCACATTATCAAGTGATTCGTCATTAGGTACATTTTAATGAAGGCACAAAAGAACTGGTGGATTCCTCGGAGGATGAATATTGTTTTGGGATTAACATGTTGTTTGGTCTATAATTCATATGATCTACTTTGAAGGTAGGAAGGTCAGCATGGAGGGTATGGATCTTCCTTCATGCTCATTTTTATGCAATAGTGGAGGGTAGAGGGGACAAAACACATGACATGAATGCATGGGCACCCAAGAAATAAATTGTATTAAAACTCCCTTCAACAATGTAGAATAATTCATGGGGAATTTTGTCACCGATGTGGATGGGAAGGATAATTGTGCCCAAAGTATGGGCCATAGTGTCGTTAAAGGTGCATAGAACCATGAGTGATTGAGTGATGATAGACTTGGGAAGTTTGAGCTGATCGAAGGTATGAGATGAAATGATGTTAATGTTGGTGCCATTTTATATCATAGAGCTTGGAATATGAACGTATCATTGACGTGGATAATGATGAAGAGGGGAAGGTCATGATCCTTGGGTAAAATGTTTGGAATTTCCAAATCATCAAAGGAAATGGGGCAGAAGTGGTGAGAGCCTCAACAAGGTATGTAAAGGGGTGATATTCTTTAGATGAGATGTGGATGTGTTGTAAGGCCTCAATGAGGGCTTGTCGGTGGTTTGGAAAGTTTTGGATAAGATCATAAAGAGACATATTAATAGGTGTTTTGTGCAACTTCCTTAACGCGCTTTGCTTGATGGTGGCTGGTTTATGGGTTGGTGGAGTGGATACGATGTATACCTTATCCTTGAATGAAGAAGGGGATGGAGTGAGATCATCGAGGGAGTAGCGATGACAACCTTTTTAATTGGATTGTGTAGATTCTTGAGGCTCGCAAGGAAGAGAATGGGTTGTACTATGAAAAATGTCGATATAAAAGGGAACTATCCTTATGATAGGTAAAGGTTGGAGGAGGGATAACGACGAAATTCGTGGTTGAGGAAGAGGCTTGAAGGGTTGGAGACTTAGTTAGAAGATGGGGCTTGGATGTGAATTGACTAGTAGACAGGAGAGGGAGATCTTATTCAATTAGAACATTGTCTTATTTAATAAAGTTGTTGATGAGGGTGTGTAGGGCCTTACAGTGTTTAGTGTCATTCCACAGGGGCACGATGGTAAGATCATATGGTGTTGGGGTCAAACCACATGGGATTTGGCCCATGTGGATCAAAGGGCTTGATGGGGGAAGGGTGATTGTGGATTCCTAGAGAAGACTCTAAATATTTTTGTATAAGATCCAATAATGGTTTGTGAAGGTGAAGTGGTATAGTCCTTAGGAGGATTCCATTTAGATGAGAGCGATGAAGGTAAGAGGGGAGATTTTCTCTTATGAGGCTTTGTAGGAGCCTTAGGTTTGGATTTTATTTAGTTTTTATGATCCAAGTTGAGGGGGATGAATGGCTAATTTAGATGTGGATTTGGAATGGGGATATATGATTAAGATGTAGATTTTGATTTGGGAGGAGGGATATGTTCTTTAGATTTAGATTGGGTAGTAGTAGAAATTTTTGATAGAGACGATGTCCCAAAATAGAAGTTTGAGGCCCTAAGATAAATGTTTGGATGGTGGAAGATTTGGTTTGATGGGATTTTGATGGTGGAATTTATAACTTCTTATGTGTATGGGTGAGTGAATTCTGAGTGGGAATGCCAAGGTTCTTGAATTTCTATAGTGAGGCTCTACCCTTAGTGGGGATGCCAATGATTTCAATAAAGGGATTTTCAGAGACAACACTAGGTGATATGGGTGTATGCTTTGTTGAAGATGAGGAGATAGAATATGGGAGTGGTTTTGGATAATGTGTTTGATGAGATCAGAAGGGGTTATAGATGGTTTTGAAGATGCGGGTATAGAATTGGTAGTATTCATAGAAGATGAGGATGAAAGTGATATATCATTTATGGTTGTATCAAGTGATGTTTAAGGGGTGGTGTATATTTTGGAATAGATGTGGGCATGGACACGAACAAAGATGTAGATGTGGATGTAGAGGTAGGTGTGGATTCAATCAAAAGTGTAAGTGTAAAATGGGTTACATGTGTGGATGTGGGGATGGGTGTTTATGTAGGGATAGGTATGGATATGAAATATGTGGATATAGAAGGTGTATATGTGGCGGGTCCAGATGTAGGTTCAAGGGATGTGGGTGTAATAGGTGTTGATAGGTAGATGTAGGTTCGATGGGTGTGTGCATGGGTGTAGGAGCTAGTGTGGTTATAGATGTCAAAGGAATAGAGGTGGGTAAGGTAGATGGAGGGATAATGGGAACAAATGATGATGTTGATTCTTGATTCAAGGTGTTGATTGTGTGAGCATTGGGTGCTTGGGATGTGGAAGGATTTGTCTATTTATTTATTGAGTGGTTAGGGAATGACTATTTTAAGATGTTTAAAGGTTGGTTGGGAGGGGCATTAGGATTATCCAAGATGGTATCCCATAAATTGATAAGGCATTGGATGAGGTCTTTGAAGGTGTGATAATTTTCAATGTCGTGGATGCATACCGATGGTGTTTACAATAGTTTTCCTCATGATACCAAGTGGGTTTAGGACGTGTTTCATTGATAGGGAAGATAAGAGGAAGTGGATGAGATGAGTGGTCATGACCTTATGAAATATTGAACTATATGATTCCCTGATAGGGGTATAGTTGGGATTAGGTCGAGGACCCCTTTATGGGGGATCGATATCGAGGTAGATGTGGTAGATAATTTAACAATGAAAACAATGGCATTGTTTTTAGATTTTCATTGTGATTAGATGTCTTGGTGAATTCTAGTTTTGGTTTGTTGGATCTAAGTTTAACGTGGCCTTGCTCAAGGGTGTAGATTTCTAATTTACAAGCCATGGTGAATGCTTCCTCAAAGGTTTGAAAGGATTGGATCTAAAGGGTTGATGAGATGTTCTTTACATAATATCGGAGAAGATCTCGATGATCTCGGTTTCATGGAGAAATAAAGGTAAATGATTGATGATACCATGCCACCTAGCAAAGAAGTTTGTGATGGATTCATCATCGTATTTTTAGTGGAATATAGGTCGGTGATGGTGATCTTACACATAATATTAATGGAGAAATGTTCTAATAACAATTACACAAGTTGGGTGAATCAAAATAGGGAGTTTTGCGAAGAATTCCATTATACCAGGTCTCGACAGGACCAACCAATGACATGGGGAAAGTATGAAGCATGAGGTATTGATCATGTGTGATAAGGTAGCATGCGTGTCTCGAAGGGATGAAGGTGTTGTTGGGGGTCCTCCTTCTGGTTAATTTTGAAAACCTAGGAGTTCCCAATGCGAGAGGATCTAGGGTTTGACCCGGAACAAATGTATTTATGGGCTCATTACAAATTTGTTCATAGGTAAATGAGCTCTTGAGACCCAAGGTGGAATAGGATCCAATATAATGATAGTTGAAAAAATTATAACACATCAAGAACACCGCAAAGGCTTTCCTAGTAGGTGATGAAATCCCAATAGTTCCACTTAGTAGATGATGTTTGAGATTTTTAAGTTTGATGTGTGAGGAATAAAAATGAATGCAATAGATTAACCCTACTTAATCTAGATGAGCAAGCAAGAATTAAGGGTTCTTTTTAGACTGAAAAATGAAATGTGAAGTTCGATGAGAACACACACAAGAAGATGAAAAAGGATAAAATAAGGGGGAAAAGTAAAAATACGTGGATAGAACTATTTCCTTTTTATTTTATTTTTATTTATTTTAGCATGTGTGTTCTCGATCCAAGTAAGCAAACCACCAAGCATGCAGGAAAGTGAAGCTCCCACCTACTAGGTTAGTAGAAAGAAAAAATGGAATATGAAGGAAATGGTAATGAAATGAAAGAAAAATAACGGACTCACCAAGGAAGAAGGGTATAGTCCAACTAGGTGTGCTAGAATATTATGATATTTCCTGCTCTTATTACAATTTAATGTAAAAGGGAATAAAAGAAATAAAGGAACCTCAAAACTATTGGAGGTTTTTAAGGATACCTCTTGATGTAGATAACAATGGAAACAATGAAGGTATGAGTGCAAAAGAAACTCTCTACTATAATCTCGTTGACCTACAGAGCAAAGAGAAATTGATAGAAAAAAATTAGTAAAATAGGATGGTGGGTTTTCTGACAAGGTCAATCCTGAGAAAACGATAGCTTCATAGGATGGATGTCAACCCATGTTTTGATAAAAAGATATGAAAGCGATGATAAATAGGAGGAAAAAAATAAAAAATGAAATAGAAATCTAATACACTAAAGATATTGAAATGATTATTTGATAATAAAAGATGTTAAAAAACAAACCAAACCGAGGCGGGTCGATTTACGACCCGGTTTGAATGGTATGGTTTATGGAGACAAATGTAGAAAAAATAAAATAGGATACAGAGGAAAGAACTAGAATCAATTCAGAGATGATAATGAGGATAAACAATACAAATGGGAGAAGATATTATGTGGGAGTTTGTAAGGTCAATGACGATCGGGATGGGTCTACAACTATTGACAAAGAAAACTAGATCATGATTGATAGATAGATGTCTCGAGATATAATGCTTTGACAGAGGTGAGGATTTGAAATAGGAGTAGGTTACATTGCAAACAGAGATCACGATAAACATAAGGTGGATTAATGACGATCAAGATGGGTTAAGGCAATTTGATTGGGTTTTGAGATTAAAAAAGATAAACGGATGGGGAGAGGGTGAGTAAACTAAAATGTAAAATAATTACCTAATCTAATGAAATTTTGCAATAAATAAATGAATATTGAAATATTGAAATAATACCTAAGAAAGTAAGCAATAAAAATATGAAACCCTAGTTACAAATAAGGTTAAGAGATCCTTAGCTAATTCGAAGAGGTTGTTAGACATTGTCACAAAGGAGATCAACTCGAGCAGAGATGGAGGACCATCATACAAAAGCTTGGAAAAATGTAGATCCAAAATATTTGATTGGATTGGGGCACCTGGAGAGGGATATGGATGCATGTGGGTGTCCTAGTCTGATTTTTGATTGCCCTGGTTTGCGTAGATTCTCAGAAACCTCTGAGGTGTCTCAAGAGGTTCACACTTGTTCAAATTTTATTACATGTATGTCATTATAAGATTACCGAGGTCGATGTAAACCCACAATGAATAAATCACCTACAAAACCCTCAATTAGACATCAAATCCCAAAAAATAAAGATGAAAAATGAGGGATCAGATTGTCCTCATTCGCCACAATGGTGGAATTATAATTGAGTGCTACACTACATCTTAGACCCAATGTAGTTTTGTGTGTTTGTGTGAAATTGTGCCCTAGGTTTCTCTTGTGTCGATTACACATGGATATCGAGCAAGTAGCTACATGTAGAATGGAAATAATAGACTCCCTCACATAAAGTGTGATGTAGATGAACTAACCTTTTTCCCTTTGTGATGGATATATATGGATGAAAATGGAACTATTAATGTATTTGATGGATACAACCTTAGGTGGAGATAATAGATGCTTAGTGTTTGGTCCCTTATTATGATCACATAACTTTATATTTATATGATTCCTTCACTTGAATTTCATAATTAACCCCAAAAAGTATGACTACCAAAAAGATAAGATGCTCAAATGGCTAGAAAGGACCCAAAAAGTGTGAGTAAAGTACATAGAGGATAGCGGTGCCTAGATTAGATGAGAGTGCATGGCGCTAACGTCCCGGTCTAGGTGCTATTGTGCAAGATGACAAATGTTGAAGATTGAAAAGGTAGACTTAGTAAGCAGAGGTGTAAGACCAAGAAAAGTGACATAAAGGAAATAAAGGTGGCCAAAGACATGGGTTAATTAATAACTTTATTACTTAGGAATCATATGAATAGTAATATGTAATCAAGACTAGATAATTACCCAAAGTTTGTGATTTTGTGTCTACATTTACCCCACTTTATGTTGGTGAGCAGAAATTTCGATAACATAAATTATATAGAGATACATACTTGATATCCATGTAGATCGATGTAGAAAATGTTCTAAATGCGACTAGAAAAATTGTGGATTGATAAAAAGATGGAGTGTGGAGACTAAAGATGCAAAAGTGTAAAAGGTGATGAAAATGAACCTAGGGAAGAAATGTGTGTGTGAATGTGGATGTTGTACTTGTTTTTGTGTTGATGTGTTTGATGTTGTTGTTGATGATGACTGCTTACTTCCCATATGGATGAACTTGAAAAAGAGAATATGATCAAGTAGTCAAATACAAATGTATATGTATAAAACTCATGTAAGGAAGTATGTAAAAGAAAATGCTGAAAATGTGAAAAAGGAACATGTCCACTTGATTCGTGATGAGAAAAGAGTGTCAAAAGGATCCCGTATATTTTGTCGATGCATGTGAGTTTTTAGGTGATCTCACGACAATGTAACGAAATAAGTGTAGGGATAATTGTTTGGCATCATCCTCTAACCTTTAATTTTTTTCTCTATATAAAACACCATTATAGATGGTGTGTACTGTGTTGAACCTAATCATTGTGTGATATGTCCCCTAGTCTCGTGTAATCCAATTAAGGTTGATGTGTGATATGCCCTTGGTCTTAGGAAATCTAGGTAAGGACATTGTGTGATGTGTTGGTGCTCAATTTGATCATACCCAAGTTTTCTCTCGAAATTCTTTAATCTGCAGGCTCTATCATATTTTCTATTTCCTGAATGGATGCGTGAAAGGTTTTCTTCATTTGTATGCTATTGAAGATCCTTCTCCATGGTCGTGGATCACATTTGGGCCTTGTATTATTTGAAAATTCTTTGTCCTTGAAGAAATATTCAATTCCTGCAGGTGCAAATGGTGATTTCCTTGCATTTTACTATTCGACGGGTGTGTTTCCTGTCAAATTATATCTCAACATCTTTAGCTACGTGGTCTCTTTTGATTGGATGAGGCACGTCAGGTTTATTTTATAACTTGTAACTTTTTGCTATGTTTGCAAAAAGATCAATTTGGTCCCGTGACCCCGTTGAGTTTTGATTAGCCGATTAAATTTATAAAGGCAGAGAAAATTTCTCTTTTTTTCCCCGAAGGTGTGTACGTGTTTATTTTTAATTGGATGTGGGTTGATGGGTCTTTTTGGTGAAATTTTCCACTTTTGTATCATTTGTAAAAAATACCAAATTGGCCCCGATGCCCTCGATAGACTCTGATTGGCTATTTAGCAAATATGAAGAGGCAGGGAAAAAGTCTTACTTTGACCCCGAAGAAGGACACGTGGTAGTTTTTCAAGCTACACGTAGGGTGGTAGGTCGGTGGAGCACTTTGAAGTTTTTGGCTCAAGCAGTAGGGAAAAGTCTTACTTTGACCCCAAAGAAGGACACGTTGGCATATTTCAATGTTAGAAGTGGAGAGGTGGGTCATTGGGGTGTTTTGAAGTATTTTAGCCCAATATTGAAAATTCAAAGCAAGGAGGTGGGTCACCAGAGGTTTTTGAAGTTTTTTAACTTTTTGTGAAAAGGAGCAATGTATAAAAATGAAGCGCGACTCCGTTGGGGCCCACATCAAAAGTTACAAGTGGGAAGGTGGGTCGGTAGAGGAAAATTGGAAATTTTTCCTTCTTGTTAAAAAGGGTAAAATTGTAGAAATGAGCCGCGACTCCATCAAAGGCCCAGATTAAGCCACGTGTCAAGCCCGATTTTCAAAAGCGGGGGGCAAAATGTGAAAGTTGCACATTTTCTCCAAAAGTCATAGAATAAAAAGGAAACCCCGGACCACTTCAAATCATATTTTTCCACGTGACAATCTAATCTAAAGTAGAGAAAGGGAAAAATCAACGGTTACGTGCATTGCATCTAATTTCACCGTCATTTTTTCTCCAAGACTCTTGGATATGCGAATACGCATTGTTTTTCATCATTTTTTGATGAAATTCCTTGTTATTTTGTTTGCAAAGTGCAATTGAATGGATTTAGATCTTAATTTGTGAGTCCAAGGAATGTAAAGGTTGATATTTTGAAGTTGGAATTGCTCGGGCACTTGTAAAAATGTGAATTACTAGAGAAGTCTGGATGCAGAGCAAAGTTGTAGAGGAAAGAATGGGAAAATGATGAAATGATGGAGGTTGCAGTGTAAAGGATGAAAAATTTGTTGCCAGAGGCGATGAATGGGTGCTCCGGTTAAAGTAATGATGGAGATATTTGTAATGATTCATCTTTTTGAACAACTGGTAACTTTTTGTTGTAAACCCGTTAACCTTCATTATCTTGAAATCATGATCAAAATTTTAACAAAAACAGTTCCTTGAATATTATTTTCTTGGGGAAAGCTTGGATGTAAATTGAGTGTTATAAAAATCATGCTTTAGTCATGCAAATGATTGGGGTTGAATTCTTATGATTTTTTTGAGAAATCCCATCTTCCGGGAGACCATATGAGAAACTTGTTAATCTCTTATGTTTTGGATTTGATCGTGTCAAGGTGGTTGCAAGTGTACATCCATTGACAAGCTCTGATATTGTTGAAGAAACCTTCCCCATTGATGAATCTAATCAACTTCAAATTAATATGTGTTAATCTTGGGCAAATTTGTATCCTTTTATTTCGAATGTCTCAGTAAATAATATTTCTTGTTCATATTGCAATCTTGTGTTAAAATCCCTCTGAATCACACAGGATCTCGTCCTTGTGATAGTTTAGTGGCATTTACAATTTCATTACGAGAAGATCCTTCATCCTGTAATGAGATAAACAATTTAAAATCACTTTACTGTCATTTTGTTGATAAAGATTGTCTGTAAGCCTTTGAGTGTATCTTAGGCATGAGGAACCAAGGGTATTTAATGTTTAATTTAGTCTTTAGCTTGAGCCTTCATGTTAAATTCTTGGATATTGTGTGAAATCGTGTAAATATGGGCCTCCATTAATGCACACCTTCTGGTTGAAGGAATATTTTAGCTATTCTGAAGCATTATGTCATTTAGTTTTCCAATTGTTGTGAAGTTTCTCAAAGATCTAGTAAAATCAAGTTTATCCTTCTTAATCTCCCACCAAACATTATTCAAAAACAATGAATCCCACCTGAACTACCCATGTTTTCCCTGTATTTCCACAAATGAATAAATTCTACTACCAAAATATGCAGAAGTAATCAGGATTCCATAATGTCTTTAGTAACCTTAACCTTGTTTAGAAAATGTCACCATTCTTTAGAAGTGACAACTCGTGAGAGTTAAATTGTGGTGCATTGATCATATTTTCTCAATGTTTCCTTTCAAATTTGTGCAAAGAAGGATATCTTCATTCTCCTTCACCAACAGAGGTTACAAAATGGGTCCTCTCACCTTAGTTGAAAGGCACAACCTAAAGTAGTGAGGATAAATCAAATCCTTTTAAAGGTGCTATCCATTTCTCCAACATCTGAGTGACAAAGAGCCAACTGAATCACCTCCCGGATAAAAAATGACATACATGATGATTTATCTATCTCTAGGATTCTTGTTAAATCTTTGATGCTTCTCAGCTTGCAAAGGAGAATCAATTTGGATACCAACATGATGGATGAAATATGAAGAATGTAAAGTACTAGTTTTGTGTTGTGTTGTGTATATTCCGTATGGGGTGACTAATTCACCCATATGATGCCCCCCTCATTTGGGGTGGATGCGACATCACCGAAGGAGAATGTGGCCCAAAGAAGGATCGACTATTAAAACGTGCCTGCGGGAAAGGGGATGCGCTTGGTAAAAACTAAGGCACATGCATACAAGTGGCTATAAGACAAGTGTTAGTAAAATAAAAAACACTCATGTATAATATGAAATGTGAGCTATGCAAACAATGTGTAAACACACAATAAGATAATGTAGACCAAAAAAGTGGGCTACAAACATGGGACACCACTCACAATGTCATAAAACAATGAAGGTCATAATGGCCGCAAACAAGCAAGTGTGCACACAAGACAAAGGGAAAAACCCACAAAAAGAGCATATAATGACAAGTAATGTAACAAATAACCATAGAAGCACATATCCTCGTATAAAAATGTTACACATGAAGTACCCATTAGCATGTTAGAAAGATAAAAAATGTTTCAAAGCGTGTATAAGCCGATAAAGTAATGTGCTATGAGAAGAAATGAAACAATAAAAATTCTAATGTACAAAAGTGAATGCCCTCGGTAGCCTCTGTGGGACTGGTAATAGGTACTGCGTCAAGCATCCCTTTTGCATGTAGTGGATATGTAGAATCTATGATCACAACTAGAAGGAAAGTGAACCCACATGTGTGTATGATAAAGACAATGACATACAATATATCTATCTAACATGTGTAATAAGGTGAACATGTAAAAGCACAAGTAAGTAAGAGTAAATCTAACTAAGATATGTAGTATGATGTGAATGGTATGTAATGGAATGCAATGTGAATGATAGGAGTAGCATGCACCCCCTGAGTGGATGGAAATGTATGTAACGAGGTTCATTTATTTATTCCCCTTCAACAATCAAGAATGAACAGTAAACGAGAGTGCATCATCGGGAAATGGTTTAAACGATGTGTTATGTGTAGTGTGATGTGATGATATGTGAAATAGAGATAAAGTGCAAGAATGTGTGATGATTTAGCCTAAAGCGTATATCACAAAATGAGTAGAAGAAGTGATTATTTTTCCTAAAGCGTATATCACTATAGGATGCTAGATGAAGTGATGATGTATCCTATGATGTATATCACTAAATGATGCAAGGGGAATTGATGATGTAGCCTATGGCACATATCACTAAATGATGTAAGAGGAAGTGATGATGTAGCCTATAACATATATCATTGATCTAGGAATATCACATGATAAAAAGGTTGAATGATTAAATGCGTGAGTGGGATAAGGTTCATTTGTGATGTATACCCTCAATAGTCGAGTATGGACCATGGGACTAGAGTGCATCATAGGGTAGTGAGTGCTACACATAAAAGTAGATGTGTAAAACATGTAATATGTGTAATAGATGTGGGGATGAGAAATCACTATGTGATGTGTAATGTGTAGTGTGTAATGTAGGATTTTTAGTATATAATGCAAGATGCGTAGATGCATGTAAGACTTAAGATGTAGGATGTAAGATGCAAGATGTAATATGTATAAAGATGGGTGATGTGTAGTATCTATTGTGCAGTGTGTGAGGTTCATGTGTATAGGATGTCCTCAATAGTTGAGTGTGAACTAGAACACAAGAGTGCGTCATCGGGTAGTGTTGATGCTAGTGTGTGTGGAGATTTCAATGCAATAGTATACGATGTGTGGATAGGGGGGAAGATATATGTGATGCCCCCCAAGGGTGTGTGATGAAGAACCCAATCATGTAATTTCATATAGAAGATCATCGTTGTAAGGTAAAATCCAAATTAACAAGCATCGAGAGACTTGGTAAGCAATATTATCGGAGTTGATCGCATAATGAGCCATTGAGGTGCAAGTTATACATTCCCATGGCATATTTCTCATTAGTAAAGGTTGGTAATGGACACCCATGTGCATACCAATGAGTGAGATTTTGTGTATGGCCAAGAAAATAACTATTGCAAATGAACACACAACCAAATGGCATAGAAAATGAGATATCAATGTGATCAGGGTCTAAAGTGCCCCACAATGTATTCAAGCCAAGAGTATCCCAATATAAGTGGAAAAGAGTGGGGGCCTCGAGTAAGAAATATTGTGAGATGAAATATACATATGCCATAAGTGGAAGTAATGCGGATGAACCCATGATAAAGATGAGAATAGTGCGCTGGAGGATAAAGATCCTTAAAAGCAAATCCTAGCCGAGTCAAGCCATTATGTGTACATACAATGTCATCATAAGTAGGATCGAATGGAATATGCTCCTAATAAGAATCATTCATGAAAAGTGTGCATGTGAAAGGAGGTCGTACTAATGGAGGCGGTACATGAGAAGGTGGAGCAGCTAGAGTGATGTCTGTTGTACAAACATTCCCTTGATAAACAATCATATAAATAGTATAATTAGGTGGAGGAATAGATGTAGTTGGCACAGAATCTATCATGCAAATAACACCTTCAAGTGGTGGTAAATGTGGTAGCTCATCTATAGGTTGTGGGTCATCAGTAGTGTCATCTCTTGGAATAGGAAGTGTAGTATTTGGATCATGGTCATAATATTTGTATGGATGATGGTCACAAAGAATAGTATACTCGACACCCTCATGTAGAAATTTGACACAATGATGCACTATAGAGGCAATAGATTACATGGCATGGAGCCATGGCCTACCAAGTAAATAGTTATATGAAACTAGAAAGTCAATGAAAAAGAAGACTATGTTGAGAGTTTTGGCCCTATAGTGATAGGTAAAACAATGTGACCTACGCATGGATGAATAGAGCCATCATATGCATGAAGAGAGAGACATGATGGACTAACATTAGTAGTCGACATGCCAATATTTTCAAGGAATGACATGGGACATAGATTGAGCTCAAATTCGTTATCAATTAAAGTACGTTTGATACCCATATTGTAAATGTGAATCATGATATGCAAAGGTGGATTGTTGTCAAAAATAGAAAGATCAACATGAGGATTAGATAGGAAAGCTATATGTTGAGAAAATTCATCAAAAAAAGAGTTATATACAGAATCTAGATGCATATCAATAGGAATGTGAGTAGTAGTAAGGATATGTTGTACTCTATGTCTTAAATTAGGATTGGCAAGCAAGAAGTCATTAATTGAGATACTCATGATGATGAGACCCTATGAATATTAGCAATAAAAAGTGTGAGGATCTTAGGAGCATGAAGATCAAGTTCGGGTTCACCAAAATTATTAAACTAAAATGTAAAATAATAGCCTAATCTAATGCAAGTTTACAATAAATAAATGAATATTGAAATAATGAAATAATACCCAAGAAACTAAGCAATAAAAATATGAAACCCTAATTACAAAGAGGGTTAGAAGATCCTTAGCTGATTTGAAGAGGTTGTTGGACCATGTCGTAGTGGAGATCAGCTAAACAGAGATGGAGGAATATCATACGAAGCACTGGAAAAATGCAAATTTGAATGGACTGGGCTCCTGAGAGAGGGGTAGGGGCACCCATGGGTGCCCTAGTTTGATTTATGGGCACCTAGTTCTACGTAAATACTCATAAAACCTCCTCGGAGGTGTCACAAGAGGTTCACACTTGTTCAACTATTATCATGTGTATATCACTGTAAGATCGTTGAGGTTACTGTAAACCCGCAATGAAGAAATCACCTGTAAAACCATCAAATAGACATCAAATCCCAAAAAATAAAGATGCAAAATGAGGGGTCATAATCTCCTCAACCACTGCAATGGTGGACTTATAATTGATCACTACACTACATCTCAGACCCAATGTAGTTTTGTGTGTGTGCAGAAATGTTTCCTAGGTTGTTCTTATGTCGAGTCACATATGGATAGTGAGAAAGTAGTTAGATGTAGAATGTAAATAATTTGTGCATAAAAACAATAGAATCCCCTCCAAAGAAGTGTGATGCGATGAACCAGCCTTTGTCCCTTTTTGATGGATCTAGATGGATGCAAATGGAGCTATAGATGCCTTTGATGGATTCAACCTTAGGTGGAGATAATAGATGCTTAGTGCTTAGTCCCTTATTATGATCACATAAATTTATATTTATATGATTCCTTTGCTTGAATTTTGTAATTAACCTCAAAAAGTCCAACTACCAAAAATATAAGATTCTCAAATGGCTAGAAAGGACCCAAAAAGTGTGAGTAAAGACCGAAAAGGAAGACTGAGAAAGAAGAGGTGTAAGACCAAGAAAATTGATAGAAAGGAAAGAAAGGTTACCAAATACATGGGGTAATTAGTATCATTTTCACTTAGGAGTCATATGAATAGTAGTATGTAATCAATACTAGAAAATTACCCAAAGTGCGTGAGTTTGTGTCTCTGAGGGTATGCTAAATATCGGGAATTCTTGAATGGATGAATGAAGCTCCTTGAAACTTGTAAACCTAAAAAAACAAATAACCAAGAAATGTTATCCAAAAACTTTAAAACATGTGAAACTCCAATGATAGCATGTAAAATGGTGGTAAGGTTGATTCCAACTAGTGATAGTGGCTCCATGGAAGAGGAAGGATGCAACAAGCACACAAGAATACCCGAGAGTGGAATTTTTTCATCCATTTAAAAGGAGGGGTGGTGGTGAATTTATAGATTTGACGGTGGTGGATGAGTCATTGGTGACTGGAGCGAATGCTAATCAAGACATATTTGATTTTGAAAAGGGGGATTAAAATGGTGGGAAAAGAGGTGGCAAGATAATTAAGGGCTAGAGAGGTGTATGGGGAGAAGTTAGGGGAGTTAAAGGGAGTGGTAGGTGAGATATTTAAGGGCATTAAATGGGGGGAAAATGGGTGATAAAATAATAAAATATTAATAATATTAATGCTAGGAATGGGGTAGGGTAATGAAGGGTGTTAAAGTGTGTTAAATAATGTTATGTTTAGAATGAGGAAAAAATAAGAG